>PVKZ01000223.1:0-600000 GCA_004027375.1 Macroglossus sobrinus | reverse complement strand
CATCCACCACTTAGCCCTGACGGGGAACCGAGGCATCCTGGTTCTCTAAGAAACAGGACTGTTCAAACTGGTCATCCATCATAGATGGAAAAAATGAAAGAATATTAGCACTCTGATGATTTAAATAAAGGAGCCTCTGTATTCTGAAATATTCTAAAGTAGTCCAATAGAAGATTTCTACTTGCTTTTTCAAATTATTTACCAACAAGTGAATTTGCTTGTGGCGGTAGAGTTTTGTATAATTAGATTAATTCTTTTGAACAAGGGGAGCTGGTGCAGAGATCCACACTGACCCTACCAGCTTTCCCCAGTGCCAGGGGCGCAGAGGCTCCATGGTCACCACTCCTTATTGTTTCCTGCTTACACACTGCTGGAGGCTGGCTGCAAAGAAAAGTTTGTAGGGATCTAAGACTTGGAATTCCAAGAGTGCCCCTGGTCAAGTGGAAGTCCTTAACTGGATACTCGCATACTCTTTTATACTCCAGCTCATCCTGAGTGTCCAAGGATCCCCAAAAGGGTCTCCAAGTCAGACTTTTGCCTCCTATTTCCTAATCCAAATGTGCCTGGCCCATGTCCATTCCCCTCATGGCAGGGATGAACGATGGGCAAAATTATCCCAATGTTACATGAAAAAAAAAGAGAACTACTTCCGGCTGAGCCCTCTCTCATCTTCGAATATTCAAGAGTTCCCTATCCTTCAGGTCCAGGAGGATGCCATCTCCTTTTCAGAGCCTTCCTGGATGCTCACAGCTGACCAAACTCTGCCCCATGGGCTGTCATTATTGCTCTCCTGGTACTCCACTCCATCTGATATTGTATACTAGCATCCAACCTCCTCTAAAACACTGCAAGTTTCATGAGGCAGAGACCGTATTTCGTTAATCTCCAGCAAGCACCCAAGAAAGATTTTGGAATAAAGAAATTAACAGAGGTTATTATTTACTAATGCCTAATAAAATGTTATTGCAAAACTAACTCCTATTCTTACAATATGTGTTATCTTACCTTCAATAATTGTAATTCCACTTATATGGCATGTTAAAATTTATAATGTATTTTCACATACATTATTCTCAATCAATATTAATTTCCAGTGCTGTGCCTTACATGTGATATTTTGGGGACACTGCATCTGTTTTTTTGCCCCCAAATTACAACCAGCAGTTGGCTACCCGCATCCCTAATTAGAGACATTGCCTGGGTGTCAGCCCCAACTCCATAAATAGCTCATAGCCACAGAATTATAATGTGAGCACAGTAGTTAGTTCTCCCCTGCAGGTGAAGAGAAAAACCCTTAGCCCCAAAGGGAGTGTTTTGCTTAATATATTTTCAGGGTTGGTGGGGGGTTTTTCCTTTTCTTTTTAAAGTTAACACTTTTTGTTCCCCTAAATCTATTTACCGGATTCAAATTACCATTTTATTTTCTTCTACTTTTCATCTAGATTATCTTATTTTGTCCTCATTATTTCTCCTTTTTCTATTTCTCGTAAGCGTTCGCCTCTTTTTTTGGATTTTCTAATTCTTTGAGCTCTTTATATTTTTATAGTCTAACCATTTGCAACAGACTGAATGTCTGTGTCCCCAAGAATTTATATGTTGTAAGCCGATGCCCAGTGTAACAGTATCAAGTGGTTGGGCCTTTAGGAAATGCAGACCTCACATGAATGGGCTTAGTGCCCTCAAAAATGAGACCCTAGAAAGGCTCCTTTCTACCATGTGAAGACACATTGAAAAGACACCTATCTGTGAACCAGGAAGCCAGGCCCCAGACGTCAAAAGTATAAGAATACAGCAAATAAAAAACATAGTTTACCCAATGCTCGAGAGCCAATTGCTTCCACCTCCTTTCACAAGCCCAGCCCCAGCTTCAGCATGGCACCCATCTTAGCCCCTTCACCACGCTGGACCCAACCTTCCACTCAGTGCCCTCTTCTGGATCTGGAGCCCAACTGGCCTGTTTCTTTGCCTTTTTGTTCTCTTTCTGGTTCATAGAGATGTTTTCTTATTTTTAAGTTCAGTGTGAATTTCTGAGTTCTATTTTTATATTTTACCTGTCATTATGATACATTTTGAGAAGAGGCACACATCAAAATATAACTCCTCACATGATCTTAACCAGATGTCTGGTTTATTGTGTGGATGTTTTAGTGTGTGTGTGTGTGTGTTTGCTTAAGTGGGAGCCACTAGAGCATGATTATATGCTTATGGGGAAGGCTGAATTGAGAAGGAGCATTTGAAGGAGAAAGCGGTAATTGGTCTACTGAGCTTCCTGAGAGAGAGGAAAAGGATGGGTTTGAGAGGATGTGAGAGATCTGACCATTGCTACAAGGAGAGACCCTCTCTTCTGTGGAAAGAAGAAGGTGAAGGCAGCAGATGTGGGTAGCTTTAGTTTAGGTGACAACAAGTTGGGGTGGTTTTCCACATGGTGGTTATTGCCTGTCCCTATGAAGCAGGACATGAGGCTATCAGCTGAGAGAAGGAGGCAGAGGGGTGAGAGGAAACAGGTGTTTGCGGAGAGGGATGTTTTAAAATAGGAGTCGACTCTTTCAGTTTCTAAAAACTAAAATGCTGGAATTGACAAAAAGTATAAATGTATTACATTTTGAGTACTCTACAAAAAAAGAATTCTCAAGGCTCTGTTATGCATGAGAAATAAAGATATTTTAACTTTTAATAACTCTTCTAATGACCTAACACTTTTGGTTTTACCTCACAAGGATGGCCATAGGAAAAATTTATATTTCTTTTTCTGAGCTTTGGTTAGAAAAAAAATCTACAAAATTGCACGTAAAGATTAGGTAGCCTGAAAACTAAATAAATTTGTTTTGATTTTCTTGATTACTTTCATTTGCTTTTTAAATTTGATTTTGGACCACATAATAATAGCTGCAGAATCAGTTTGCTTTGGATTGAATTCTGGTCCCTCCATTTATCAGCTGCATGAAACTAAGAAAGTTATGTGATATCTTTGTGCCTCCATTTCTTCACTTGTAACATGGTAGAATAATAATATTTATCTCTCAAAGCTATGGTTAGGATCAAACTAGATGATATTTATAAAGCACTTAGAACAGTGATGAACACCTAGCTTGTAAAGTATAGCTGTCCTTGTCTTTTTTAATGGATATAAAATATTCCACTGTACGGCTATGTCATAATATATTTAGCCAACCGCTCATTGACAGATACTTAGATTGTTTCTAATACTTTTTGCTTTAATAAACAAAAATTTGGTAAATGCATGACTATCTGGAACAATGGGATTCCTTAAATACTGTTAGTGGGAGTGTAGATAGGTGTAAACCCTTTGGAAATAGTTTGATACTACTCTATAAAGTTGAAAATGGACACACTGTGTAACTAACTCACTAATTCCGTGTGTAAGTGCATATCCTAGAGAAACTGTTCCACATCTGTGCCAGAAACATGCATAAGGATGTGTATAGTAGCATTGTTCTTAGTAGCCCCAATGGAAAGGACCCAAATGTCCAACAGCAGTAGACTGGACAAATGTGGCCATGGAAACAAGTGAACTAAAAGCAACTTTGGAGAAACTCACAAGCATAAGACTGAGCAAAGGAAGCAGGCCACATCCTAAAATTCATATGGAATCTCAAGAGATCCTAATTATCCAAAACAATTTTGAAAAAGAACGAAGTTGGTGATCTCACACACCCTGACTTTAAATCTTACTAAAAACTACAGTAATCAAAACAGTGTAGCACTGGTAAACAGATAGACATATAGAAAAATGGAATAAAGAACCCAGAAATATATCTACACACATATAGTCAAATGATTTTGACAAAGGTGCCAAGATCATTCAATGAGAAAAGAAGTCTTTCAACGAATGGGGTTGGGGAAACTATATATCTGCATGCAAAACAAGGAAGATGGACCCTTACCTTACACTATACACAAAAATTAACTCAAATGGATCAGAGATCTAAATATAAGACCTAAAACTATAAAACTCTCAGAAGAAAATGTAGGGGGAAAGCTTCTTGACATTGGATTTGACAATGATTTCTTGGATATGATATCAAACACATACACACACACAGAAAAATTAGATAAACTTGACTACATCAAAATAAAAACCTGTGCATCAAAGAATACAATAAACAGAGTGAAAACGCAACTTACAGACTGGGAGAAATATTTACAAATCGTATGTCTGATAAAGGGTTAACATGCAGAATATATAAAGAACTCATATAACACAACAACATACAGCCAGTTAACGGCCTGAGTTAACATTTTCTCCAAAGAAGATATTCAAATGGCAATAAGCACATGAAAAGATGCCCAACATCACTAACCATCAGGGAAATGCAAATCAAAACCACAGCGAGATATTCATTTCCATCAAGATAGCAACTGTAAAATAAAAAAGGTAATAACAAGTGTTGGCAAGGGTGTAGAACAACTGGAACACTTGTGCACTGTTGGCGGAAATGTGAAACAGGGCAGCTGCTGAGGAAGACAGTATGGCGGTGCCTCAGAAAATTAACACTAGGATTGCCATGTGATCCAGCAATTTCACTTCTAAGTATATAGAATTGAAATCAAGGGCTGGAAGAGATGTTTGTACATCCATACTCATATTAGCATTATTCACATTAGCCAAAGGTGGTAGTGCCACAAGTGTCCATCAATGGGTCAATGGATAAACAAAATGAGTGTATACCTATGTACATACATACATATTATGGAATTTCAGTCAGGCCTAAAAAGTAATGAAATTCTAAAACATGCTACAACATGGTTAAAACTTGAGGACATTGTGCTTAGTGAAATAAGCCAGACATTAAAGGACAAATAACAGATGATTCCACTTACTTAACTATTTAGAGTAGTCAAATTCAGAGACAAAAGTAAAATGGCGATTTCTAAGGACCTGGGGGAGGAGAGAATGAGGAATTATTGTGTAATAGGTACAGAGTTTCGGTTTTGTAAGACAGAAAAAGTTCTGAGGATGTATGATAGTAAAGAGAGCATACTAATGTGACTACTTAATGCCACTAAACTGTACACTTAAAAATGGTTAATTTCCAGGAGGAGGAAAAAATGGCATAGATGAGAGAGGCCCTATTCATCCCTCTGGCAACCAAATCAAAGTTGTGACGGAAACAAGGAGCAGCAGCAAGGAAAAATCGCCTGGGATCTTGATGAACAAGCCGTACAACTAGGGAGAAACCCAAGAAATCATCCTGCAACGGCAGAAAGTAGGACGGAGCGAAGATGCAAGCCTGCCTGGTCTCCAGTGTCTGAGTGAGACAGAGGCTGCGGTGGCGGCTAACACCTCTTAAAGGGGCCGCATCTGTGAGTGGATTTTCGCAGTGACGGACCTATCGCTCTGAGCACCAGTGTCAATTTGGCTGCACGTAGGGGGCACAAGGGACTTATAGGGAGGCACTGTCAGAGTGAGGGCCGAGGTTCTACTCACACTGTAAGAAGTGCCAGCAGTATTCGCTGTTCCCTGTTGAGCCGTCCCCTCTCCCAGTGCGCAGGACACAACGTCACCATAGTTGTGAGGTCATCAACCTGGATAACAGAGGTTGCTCCACCCAGAGGATTTCCTGAAACCTCGCCTCCCCCAACTTACGGCCCCACTCAACCCACATTCAGGTATAGCCTCAGCGAGTCATGTGCTCCTTGCAGAGCAGCCCCTAGACTCACACTGGAACCAGCTGTGGCCTTTTGAGGCAACTTTAAGCACAGCATCTGTGGGTTGCTTGCTGAATCTTAACAGGCAGCCCCACAGGGCCAGAGGCTTAGCTTAAATTTGTCCTGCAGCTGAACCCCTCTCAGGACTGTGCCACTGGACACCTACTACACAAATCCACACTATAAGACCGGGAGACTTAGGAGCTTTGCTTAGTACAAAGAAACAGACATGGAAAGGCAGCCAAAATGGGAAGACAAAGAAGCAGAAATCATAGAATAGAACAGAGTTACAGATATAATGGATTCAAGTAATCTAACAGATACAGAGTTCAAAACACTGGTTATAAAGATGCTCAATGAACTTTTGGGAAGTGTCGATAAATTCAGTGAGAACTTCCACAAAGAGATAAAAAACATAAAAATGAGTATGGAAATTATAAAAGGGAACCAGTCTGAAATGAAGAACATATAATCTGAGATGAGAAGTATGTTAAATGAATAAAGGAATAAACAAAGTGAATAAAGAAAAGGATCAACTGACCTATTTTGAAGACGGGAAAGCCAAGGACATGCAATCAGAATGGCAACAGATAAGACGCCAAGACTATAAAAATAATTTAAGGAGCATATAGGACACTATTAAGGGTCCAAATATCCATCTGATTGGCATGCCTGAAGAAAATCAAGATGTTGTACAGCTGTATGAAGAAATAACAATGGAAAACTTCTCTAACCTGGTGAAGGACATGGACATACAACTTCAGGAAGCTCAGAGAATTCCAAAGGTCAGGAATCCAAAGAGACCCACACCAAGACACATCATAATTAAAATGCCAAAGGTTAGATACAAAGAAAGAATATTAATAGCGGCAAGAGAAAAACAGATAATTACTTATAAGGGAGCACCCATAAGACAGGCAGCAGATTTCTTAAAAGAAACTATGCAGGACAGAAGGGTTTGGCACAAAATATTTGACAGGATGAGGACCCAGGGTCTACAATCAAGGATACTTTATCCAGCAAAGCTATCATTTAGATTTGAAGGACAGATAAAAAGCTTCTCAGACAAAAAGAATTTATCACCACCAAGCCAGTATTACAGGAAAGGTTGGAGGGACTTTTTTAAGAAGAAAAAATACAAAAGACTCACTTCAGATTAAAAGACACACACAGACTAAAAGAAAGGGGATGGCTAAAACTTACTGGATTTCATTAACCAATGTCACCATAATTAATTAATTGATTGATTGATTGATTGATTAATGGAAGGGTATGGGAAAAGATATTGCTTTGATGGACCTAGAAGGTATTTAAGTCAGACAGAGAAAGATAAACACTATATGATTTCACTTGTATGCGGAATCTAAGGAATAAAAAGAACAAACTAGTCAGAAACAGATTCACAAATATAGTGGACAATTTGATGACAGACAGAGGAGAGTGGGGTTAGAAGGGCTGGGAGAATGAGGTGAAGGGTTAAAGAAGTACAAATTAGTAGCTGATGGATGGTCGCAGGGATGGGGAGCATGGCATAGGGAATGCAGTTAGCATTAATACGTTGGCTAGGTGGAGGGTCAAGGGAGGAATAGAGCAGTTGGGGGAATCATTTTATAAACTATATAGATGTCTAACCAATGTACTGTATACTTGAAACTAATTAAAATGAATAAACTTTTTTAAATGGTTAATTTTATTTTTTAAAAAAGCAGATTACAAAATAACATATACAATAAAATTTTATGTACATAAAATTCAAAAACAGGCAAAACTATGTTTTCATAGATGGTAAAACTGCAAAGCAAGGAAATGATTCTTAGAAAAGTTGAGATAAATGGTTATTATTTCTCTTGGAGACAGGAAGGGATGAGGGAGGGACTTTTGGGATTCTGACTATGTTCTCCTTTTTGGTTTGGGTTGTTATGTGTCTGTTCATTCTATTACTCTCTTTAACTGCATGTATATTTTAGGTATTCTTTATATTTGATGTACTTCATGGTCAAAAAGGAAAAGAAAATTTTAAAGCACTTTACTGCTATAGATTATTCCATCGAACAATACCGTGAAAAAAGCAACCAATAGTTTGCTGGAAACCTCACAGCTTCCCACCAAAACAGCTCTAGGATTTCTCCTTTCCATTCTCTTTGATAGGTTTGCAATTGGCAGCTGTCCAGCTACCAACATCACACAAGCTTAATCGGACTCTGTGCCAGGAGGTCGGAGAAGCTGAAGGGACTGCCAGTAGACTGGTCTTTGAACTGGATCTGGGGCTTGATTTTCAATTCATACCCCTTCATGACGTAACTACTTTCACAGTTTTTCAGTTTTTAGAAAGCATTAGGTAAACCTTTTTAACCTTAATAATTCAGTTCAGTGTAGAAAAGAAAGATGTGCTTTAAAAATATCTAACTCAAAACTCTACTTCAAAGTGCCCCTGATGACTGACCAGGCATCATCAGCATTATCACTCACGAGGGTTTACTGACTATTTACTATATGCATTATCTGAGATGAGAGCTGGGATTGCAGGGAGAAAAATATCTTTAAAAATATTATTCGTTAGGAGCCACACAACTCTTTGCATTCCAAGAACTTCAAGTAAAGTATAAGTAATTTCAGATTCCTTGAATATGATAGACAAAAATAATATACAGTACACCCAAAATATTTAAAGAGTTAGATGTTCACCCCTGGGGTGAGGGGCTGGAGAGCACAATGGTAAATATCAAGGATTTGGAGGAGGTTATTGTCATCAAATATTGCAGGGGCGAGGGTGGGGAGACTTAATAGAGCCAGCATCCACAGGACGTTCATTCAGATTCCCCATCCCATGTTTCAGAGTCCCAGGATTTTTCCAACAGGGCCCTAACTTTTGTGCGACAGACCTGCTTTGGTTCAGCATGCAAACATCTCCAAAGGCTCTGTCTTCAGCCCGCTGATTCGATATCTGCTCCTCCCCTGCTGGAGAGAAGGGCTCCTTTGCAAGTTACCACTGAGGCTCCCAAGCTTAGCGGTTAACTGCTTGTTTCTCATTAGCCCTCTGCAGGGCACCAGTACAATTGAGCAGTAACCAGCCAACTAACTCGCTGTTTCTGTCGGCACATCACCTCCGCCCCCCATTGCTGCTGCAGCCCTTCCACTGTCAGCACATCACCCCCGCCCCCCATTGCTGCTGCAGCCCTTCCACTGGGGCATTTTTTAGATCAATACCAGTGAACTCATCAGCAATAAAGCCCCCACCTTGTGCCGGGGAATATTCATGCCCCTCTTACTAACCAGGATAGCAGCCACTCAGCCCACTTGGCAGTGCATGGAGAAATTCCAAATCCACATTTTTCACCTTGGCCCCTGTGAAGGAGAAAGGAAAGGAAAGTTAGGTGGGAGAGTCTAAAACTGAAAGTTTAAGGAAGTTCATTAAGGCAGAAGGGGAGACCTTCAGGCAAAGTCACCTGTCAGAGGAGTCCCATGTCTCTCCGAAACAGGCATCTCTGCTGGGCCTTGCTATGCACCATCTTTGGCTGAGAGGTGACGTGTCCTCCGCGTAAAAGTGGTAATGGATATCAGACATAGCTGCTGGCACCATCAACTGTTTATGCTTCCTACAGCCAGAGATCTGAGACGTGCATTTTATTGGCCTCCACACAGACACCTCAGATATCGGAATTCTTAAGCACATACTATGAAGCAACTACTTTTATGTATTGAGAAGAAAAAAATTAGCTTGAAAATATCTCCAGGGAACCAGAAAATGTAAACATTAACCAAGAAACAAATAGAATTTCTAAAATTGAAGACCTGAAATTAATTACTCAAACACAGTTTAACAGCAGACTAGACAGAGCTAAAAAGAAAATTACTGAGCTGGATGTTGGTCAGAAGAAATTATTTAGATTGCATCACAGAAGACAGAAAATATAGAAAAGAAGATTTTAAGAAACATAGAAGATAGAATAAGAAAGTCTAATATACATTTAATATACATTTAATGAGAGTCTAGAAAGAAGATAAAAAGAATAAGACAATATTTAAATTATAATACCTGATAAAAGAGAAAATTCACAGATTAAAGAAGCTCATAAAATCTGAAATCCTAATCAGGAAAAAAAAAAAATTCTACATCTAGATACATCAAGTGAAACCAAAACAAAATTTTTTTAAACCCTAAAACAATAACAACTGTTTTAAAAATCCAAAGAGAAAAAAATTCGAGCAGCCAGAATGAAATAACAAATTGCCTTGGAAAGAAGCCCAGCCAGACTGAGACCTGACCCAAAACAGCAGCAGGAAGCCAGAAGACCAAGGATGAGATCTTTAATGTGAGACAAAAAAATAATTGTCAGCCTAGAGTTATGTCAAGATGGAGGGCAGATAAAAACATTTTCAGACAAACAAAACAGAGAGTTTACCACCAGCAGAAACTCACTACAGGAAATACTAAAGAATTTATTTTTAAAAGAGAAAATGACCCCTTTTGGAGGGCCAGAGATGAAGAAGGCATGGAGAGCAAAGGAAACCTTAACTGTTTGGATAAATCTTATACACACTGACTATATAAATTGATAATAATGATGCCTTTCAGGATTGAAAAAATGATAGAGCATAAATGATTTCATCTCTATAGAGGGACATTTGGCTGTATCTATCAAAATTATAAAGGTATGTACCCTTTAATTTAGCAATTCCACCAAGAATTTTAGGAATTTGTTTGAAGGTTACATATTTCTTAATATAATTAGTCTTTCCAATTGTTTTTATTGCAAATAAGAATATTTCAGACATGTGCACACTTAGTGAAACGAACAGAACTCTGAAATGGTATCATTCTTACCAAATTCTTTGATTCTGACCAGCTCTATCTATATTTACTCCCATGGGATTTATGACTACTTCTATTTCTAAATGTTTTACAACTGAATACAGTTTAAATGCATTCAGGAGATCATGTTATTTAGAGATTCCATGATAAATTAACCTATAAAGTAGCAATTTTTTAAATATTATAAACGAAGTAGACCCTAACTTATGTTTTTTAATTGCAGAAAATTCTCATGCTAAGTGAGAATTTTCAAAAGCTCTTAGCTACTTGTTCGAACTGAAAATGAATTTCTTCTAAATACAGTTTTATTAATAATGATTATGTTTACAAATAATCTCAAGATTGAACCCACAATAATCTTAAATGGTTAATACTTATGAAAGGTGGTAACATTTCTAGTAATTTACTATTACTAGAAAATTGAAAACAGATGAAAAGAATTATAAATCTTTTTCTTCAATGTTGGTGCATCAGGAAAAGTGGGCAAAAGTGGTGATAGATACAATTAGACACACACAAAAAGGAGACTTTTGTGGAACTCAGCCCTTTTGAGACCTTTAGAAATTCATGGGAAAGTCATAAAATTTATTATTTCCCTTTTTTAAAATTAATGTCTAGCATAACATTTCACTTTAAGTCATGATTAGTGTCATTGTTGGTGAACAAAAAGAACCTAAGAAAGAAAGAGAAGGGAAATAACCATTTCTAAAGTAAGAATTGAGAAAGGAGGGTGGAGAGTGTAAACAAGAATGAGTCTGTTCCCAAGAAAGTAGTTGCATGAGATTAAATAAACTAAACTGCAAATGGTAAAAAACAAAAGAAAAGTAGATAGAGACAGGTCTGTCCGCTGAGTAATTAATGTTTATGAACAAGGCAGGACTGAACTGAACTAGATTAAGATGCCCTGGAAATAGTTTTGGGGTAGATGTTAGTTAGCCCTTGACCACAAGATGGCAGCATCATCTTAAAACCCCTTGGGTGTCCCAGGTAAAACCCAGCGGACAGGAGGTGGAGGAATCATTTTTCAAATAGGGATTTTGTGTATGGATATTTGTTAGTCAAGTATTCATAATTTGGGAAGAATATGTATGGACTTTTTCAAATCCAGTGAAGTAAAGCTGGAATAATCTTATTGATGGAATTTTGGCCCCAACTCTCCATATATTTTAACCTGAAGTCATCGTTCTTCAAAAATTAACCCCCCAAAAGTACATTTCTAACTATTAATGTCAAATTGAAAACACATGGAGCAGGTAACACAGAAATAGTTTTGCTAACCAACATGCAGAAAGAACTATTGCTAAAAGATGTTACCTTTTTAATGGTAGCTGTGAACTGACCTATTTCCCAAAAATACAATTATTCCAAACTTCATTATTTCAGGCTGATTCATACATGACTATACTTCTGGGTATTACTAAAATAAAAATCAGGTGAAACAGATTAAAAACTATATTTAATGGTCCCCAAAGAAACCCTTTTTTACAAACCTTCACTCTGCCCATGCTAGAGAATGATACCAAGATAGTTTGAAAGTTTAAAGCAAGTAAAGTAGAAAGTAAAACCAAATGTTCTTAGACTGCATGGACCAAGATTTGGATTGAACTCTTAAGAAGACATAAAACATAACAGAGATATTCCTCTTTTTTTCTTAATCTCTCATTTATGTAAGCTCTGACCACTAGGTTGGGATTTCTTTTTTTCTAGTCTAGGAATGTGCATGATTGGGACCACTCTTCCTGATTTCTCCTTCCTCCACGTGCACATTGACAGTTCAGACCCTTCCTCTCCTTCTGCTAACAGTGTATCCATCAGCAGTTATGTTTCTCCCCGGGGTATGAAAAACTCCAAAACTGCATTCTTCACACAAACCTCCTCTTCTCTGCTAAGACTCTGTATGCTGAACATCTATCGTTGGGAAACCTTGGATCTTGGAGCCCGCAAGAACAAGATAGAAGTGGCATTCCATTTCCTGTTCATTACTATGCAGGATTTCTCACAAGAATTCTAACATCTATTCGAGAGTCATCAGCCTTGCTAGAAATGCATTTCATAGCAATGAACTTGAGTCTTGCATTCCTGACACTTCCCGAGGAGTGGCACTGGGCTGGGCACTGCTCATTTGAAATAGTGGGTGCAGGTCTATGGTATTCTTGAAGTTTGTAAATGGCCTGAAATGAATGAGGATGCATGTACCCAAATTATTATCTTCAGCTCCATTGGTTAATGTGGATAAGATGTGATGAGGTCAAAACCACAATGAGGTATCACATCACACCAATTAGAATGGCCATCATCAAAAAGACAAGAGAGAACAAGTGCTGACAAGGATGTAGAGAAAAGGAATCCCGGAGTACCGTTCATAGGAATGTAACTTGGTGCAGCACTATGAAAAACAGTATGGAGGCTCCTCAAAAAGTTAAAAGTAGCACGGCCATATGATCCAACAATCTTACTTGTGGGAAGAAAACAAAATCATTATCTCAGAGATATCTGTATCCCCATGTTCAATGCAGCATTAGTTACAATAGCCAAGACATGGAAATAACCTAAGTGTCCATTGACAGATGAATGAGTAAAGATGTATTTATACACATATATATCACAGAACATTACTCAGCCATAAAAAAATGAAAAAAATTCTGCCATTTGTGACAATATGGATGGACCTTGAAGACAGCATGTTAAGTGAAACGTTATCAACAGAGAAAGATCAATACTGTATGATCTCACTCACATGTGGAATCTTAAAAAACAAAGAACAAAAAAACAAAAACCTCAAACTAATAGAAAAACATATCAGATTTGAAGTTATCAGGATTTGCAAGAGTTGAGAGAGGGGGAATTGGAGGAAGGTTGTCAATGGGTACAAAGGGTACAAACTCCCAGTTATAAGATAATACTGAGGATGTAATGTATAGCATGGTGGCTATAGTTGATACTGTTGTATGATACACATAAAAGAGAGTAAATTCTAAAAGCTCTCATCACAAAGAGAATATTTCTGTTTTTTCTCTTTTTTGTACCTATATGAGATGATAGATGTTAACCAAATTTATTGTGATAATCATTTTGTGATATATGTAAGTCAAATCATTATGCTGTATACCTTAAACTTATATAGTGATGTGTGTCAATTATCTCTCCAAAAAAAACTGAGGGAAAAGATGTGATAAGGATCTATAAAGTTAAAAATAGCATTTGTAAAAAATATCAGAATTCTTTGTTTCATTTACTTTATGGGACCTACTTTGAAGGGGAGTCAAGGGCAATTTATTTGCAGAATATAAACGATTGCTGTTTGCAGGATTGACAGCCTACCCTGATTCTGATATAGCAGTAATATAAAGTGTACTGGGTGATTTCTTGAATATTTTTAAAAATATCCTTTAAAGTTAAAAAGGAAAGATCATAGAAAATCACAAATGCCAATGGAAGTAATTTAGGCTTAAATTAGGTAACAAAGAGCCAAGATATTTTGAGAGGAAAATAATATCATTTGTGGTTTAGAAAAATAACTCCTTGAAGGATAAAGATCTGAAACTGAAGGTAGGAGAAATAGTGAGGAATTAATGTAAGACATCGGGCAAATAAAGATAAGTCCAGATTTGCGCAGTGTCTGGGGATGGGGAGAAGGTGAAAAGGAAGGGAGACTTTATGGAAAATGAGTTTTTGGGACAAAGGAGTGATGAGGGGAGGAAATAACCGATGATTGATTTCATAGGTTGTGTCACTAAGAACGTAATTAAAGAGATAGGGAAAACAGCATGAAAAAAATGAATGAGAAGATAATGAGTTTGTTTGGGGAGTTACCAGCAAGATACAGCTTGAAGATGCCTAACGGGCATTTGGAAGGCCTAGAAACCAGACCTATGGATTTGAAATTCTTCAGCATGTAGGCCACAGTTGGAGATGTGAAAATGAATAATCGCCTTGTGAGAAAACATACAGAAAGAGAGAGTGCTGAGAAAGAACCTGAGGGAAATTTTTTGTTCTGGGAGGAAAAAGTGGAAGAAGAACCAGAGGGAAGGACTAAGTATCCAGAGGGATGGAAAAATCAGCAGGGTTCAAGGACAAGAAACCGAAGGTTGGAGCCAGTTTCAAGGGCTGAGCTTGAAACTGGGCTGTGCATTAGTTTGCTAGGGCCGTCATGACAAAGCACCAAAACATTAGTACCACAGATTGGGTGGCTTAAACAGCAGAAATTTATTTTCTGAAGGCTGGAATTCCAAGATCGGGTGTTGTTGGCAAGGTTGGTTTCTTTTTCAGGCCTTTCTCCTTGGCTTATAGATGGCCACCTTCTCTCTGTGTCTTCACTTGGTCCTTCCTCTGTGTGTGTCTGTGTCCTAATCTCCTCTTATAGACACTAGTCACATTAAATTGAGGCCTTCCACATGCCCTCACTTTATCTTAATTACCTCTTTAAAGGCTCTTTCTCCAAATACAGTCACATTCTGAGGTACTTAAGATTAGAACTTAAACAGATGAATGTGAAGGGGACCCAGTTCAGCTCATAACAGGCTATGAGATCTAATACTTCCTCTCTGATGAATGAAGGGATATGCATTGTTATGGTCCTTATGCATTATTATGGTCCTTACATATTAGTATGCTGGGCCAAGCGGTGAGTGTCTCACATGTATTAACTCATTTAATATTCTCAACAACATTGTGAAGTTGGTGCTGTTATAATCATCACCTCTTTTTCCAGAGGAAGAAGCAAAGACGCCGAGAGATGCCTTGCTCCAGGTCACATAGCTAGGCAGATTCCATGAGCTTAGCTTCTACACAGTGAATTTTGGTCAGTGACTTCTTAGTTTGCTATCAGCAGCAGAGAGCTGAAGAAGTAGTGATGTTGCTGAATATTAAGTGGAATGGAAGCATTTTTCCATGAGCCAACACTGATTTTTGGCTCTCTTTATAGTGTGAGGTGAATTCTGGGGCTAGGTGCAGCAGTTGGAGGAGAAAGAAAAAGAAACAACAACTAAAAGGTGGTTAAAATGCCTCAGATTGAAAAATGCAAAGACAGTAACTCTATTATGACTTCAAATGTATTACATCTGTTATGACTGTAGATTTATTTAAATGCGCTTTTTGCCTTGGGGTTGTCATCCCAGAAAGTACTATATAACATAGTGAGAAAACATTCGACAATGCATTTATACACTTAAAGAAAGATTTTTTTTTTAATTGTGGTATGTACAAGCATATTTTAATACTGAATATTCTATGGTTTTGGCTTTTGGTCTTTAATCAGAGATAACTCCGTAAACTCTTTTGATGCCACATTAGACTCTCACCTGAGAAGACTGAGGAGAAATAAACACACCAAGGTACCCACACTTAACTGGCACACACAGAAATAAAGACATAAGCAGAACAAAATAAAGTCAGGTGACCAAATCAAATTTCAAGCAGTATCCACCAGTGAGGGTTCCAAAAAGAAGCTTGGTAGTCTGTCACTTTTACCTAGGTAAGGGATTCCCAAGGCAATAGCACAAAAGACCGAAAATGGCCCTAGAAAGGTCTCAGGCACACTTCACCTTTTATAGCCCTCTCCAGAAGAGCAGTTTGGAACAAAATTGCCTGAGGGTGAAAGGGGCCACTTCCGTGATCAAAGCCCTGAGCTGTGGCCACTGTTGAATGCCTGGCCTATTACAGGCACAATGGACCCTTGGGCATCAAGCAGACAGGTGTTGCAGCTACCGTCACTCTCCTTTGAATCATTCATCTCACAATCACATCCCATTGGGAGCACCGGATTGGCTGAGCTCAGGTCAGTACCACATTGGAGCATCTGATTGGCTAAACGAAGCTGACATACCACCTTTATTCCTTTCTGGTTTCTCCAGCAGAGAACATTTCCTGCCTGCCATTAAGGTTCCCACACAGAGCTGTACTCCAGCTTAGGAAGAGTGTTCAGATGTTGGGAAAAACAAAGTCCATTTACAATTTTTTAAAGATTTTTATTAAAATGTAGCTAACATACAAAACTGTATTAGTTTCAGGTCCATTACAACATTTACTGTCAGAGACATTGAAAAGTTTAAAGTCACAAGATTTTTAGAAACTTAGAATTTTAAAATGTATTCAGTGAGGACAAAATATTTTAAAATAGATACTTTCTTTCCAAGCTAATGCGAATTACCTTTTGGGGTAAGGAGATAAATAGAGAGGGATGGCAAAAAAGCACAAGACTGTTAGACCAGAAGAGGGAAAAGCAGAAGAGAAAGTGAACTAATTCTAAAATAGTACTATTCAACCTTAGACACCTTTAGACATTGTGTTAACTCTCACTGCGATTCTGTAAGGTAAATGCTGTTGTTCGCATGTAACAAATAAGAAAATTGGAGGTCAGAGTTAAGTGATTGTTCAGGTCACCCAGCTGGTATGAGGTGCAAGCAGGAATCCAGCTAAGACCTTTCCAATCCCCAACGTTCAAGCTTTTCCCTTGGGTTATTGCAGCTTCATCTAGTGCTCCTAAGAAAATTCGCTGGGCAGATGTTCATGAAAAGTATAGTCAGAAAGAAAGAAAATAATGTGTACACATAGGTCCATATTTATGCATGTGTCTGTTATCTCCATGTCCATTGGAAGAGAAATAAGTAAGAAGGGAGGTAACTCAGCAGATTCTGAAACGAGAGTCAAGCTTTCTAGTGGCATCTCTTCATGTACCAGGATCGTGGGATTCAGAGTCGTTCCTTCTTGTGACTGGTCTATTCTTCATAGTTCTTCAATAGCTCTTTACACTTGCACCTATATGGTCCTGGTCCTGAACACTTGCAGGGATTTACAGCCAGGCAAGTTACTGATTCTCAGCAAAGTCAGGATAGCAGAGGCATTCACACTCCAGCAATCCTTGAGTGGTGCCAATGTTGAACTTGGACAATAGGTAGGAGGTTGATTCGCCCCTTTGTAGGGATAGTCTTCCAGCTTTCACCTTGGATTTAAAAAAAAAAAAAAAAGCCAAGAAGTTTTCTTGGCCCCTGTTGTCAACGTACTTTTTGTTGTCACTTGTCAACACACTTTTTTTTTGTATTGAGAAACCAGAGTAAAACAGAGGAGTGAACTTTGTAGCTGTTTCACTCAAAAACCAAAAACCTGCCAGATTGTTTAGAAACAAACAGTGAACAGGTGACCATGGCTTTTAACCAGGTGTCTGTCTGCAAACGCATGTCTATTGCCTAGTATATAGTCATATACAAAATCATTGTAGTATAAACAACCTTCCTACAGTTCTATATAAATCACTGGTCCTATGATACATTTTCCTGCCTTCAAAGAGTTAAGTAGAAATCCACCAAAGGGTTTAGCTATTATGTAGCTCTAGTGAATATATTTAAGTCAAGGACATCTTAATATGTGATTTCTCTGGGCATGGAGCCCAAATTAGCTTTATGGTGCTCAATCTCCCATATTTATTTTTAAGTGAATGCTTTATAATCATTATTCTATTACGCATGATATAAACTTTGATGGGTCAGTATGTAAGAATGAAAAAGCATAAGGCTATGCAACTTATAACCACAATGGCAGAAGGACAGATTTTTCATGCCAGTTACAATATGAAAGCCAAAATAGTCAGGAGAATTTTCTAGCCTTTATGGCAGTTCAGAGTCCATCTGTTACATCTGCTATTTGGCTGTCTAAATGGTTGAACTTTATTTCCTCTACATTATACTGAACTTTTAAGAACAAACAAAAACTTTCATCTAAGAATTGTGCACAGATGTGTTGCATTACATATTTAAATAGACTTTTATGTACATCTCATTTTTATATCTTCAATAATGTAGTGTATTTGTTCTTTAGAGTTATAATTTTTGAGCATTTAACCTGTGACCAATGCCAGTTCAGTAAATGTACTGTAGTGTCTTGCACAAAACAACTATTCAACAATATTAGATTTGTAAAAGGCATTGTTATTAGTCCACGCAAACTGGAAAAGCAAGCAAAATTATTTAGAATGAGTACTATTTGTCTGTGTGTTTTAAAAAATTATAATTATTCATGTTCATACCAAAAAATGTTACTGTATGAAGTTTGATTATATAACTTAATAAAAATTGTTACCTACAAAATATACAATATTTCAAAATAGTCCATATGACATATTTCTTGGCATTCATAGATTAATAGCCAATGTTGCATGAATTGAATTAAATTTCTATCATGTTGGAGTCATAGATCTGGAAGAAATCTCAAGATAGCAAATGATGCAGCCTCCTGCCCTAGTAGTGGACCAACCTGCCTGCTGTAAAGGGCAATGATGGTCTTTGCACATGTAAAGAAATCACTATTGGGTAAGGTTTCATATCACTTGATTTTCTCTCCTGGTGCAATATTTGATCTTACAGAAAAGAAGTTGTCTTATGTCTACCTAAGCTGTTTTTCTTTTAGTCGATTCTTTAGTTTGGAATAAATTTCAATTTATAGAAAAGTTATAGTATGCACTGTTCACATTCTTCACTCCATCTGCCCTAATGTGAAAATCTTATAAAACCATGGTACCTTTGCCAAACTAAGAAATTAACATTGGTCCATCACTATTCATAAATTCCTGACTCTATTTGGATTTCATCCATGTTTTTTTGTTCCAGGATCCAGCCAGATAGCATTTAGTTATATCTCCTTAGTCTACTCTACTCAGTGACAGTTTCTCAGTCTTTCCTGAGCAGTTTTGTAGAATGTCCCTCAATCTGCGGTTGTCTGATATTTTTCTCATGATCAGACTAGAGTTGAGGTTTTGTGGAAACACATCACAGGACGAAATGGCCTTCTCATCACATCATACCAGTGCATGCTATCAACATGCCATCACTAGTAATGCTAACCTTGATTACTTGGTTAGTGTTGCCAGATTTCTCCACTGTTTTGCCCTACTCTGTTTTTTAAAATGAGTCACTAACTTCAGCCTATTCTCAGAACAGAGGGTATTGGGCTTTTTCTTCTGGAGGGAGAAGTATTTGCGTGAATTATTTGGAATTTTTCTGAAAGAAAGATTTGTTTCTTCTCCACATTTATCTATGTAATTGTCTACTTATTATTGGACTCATGTATGTTTATTTTAGTTTAGTTTATAACTCAAAATTATATTATTTATTTTTTTGCTCAGATTCATTTAGTTTTGGTTCCTGTAGCCTATTTTAGGTTAGTGTGTTAAAATGTACCTGCAGGATTTTAATTTACAGAGATAACTGAATGACAACATGGAGAGGCTGCCATTGAAAAAAGAATTTGTTACTTATAGTTCCTGAGAGAAGAGGGCATGACATGCCATGCAGGGCCATTTGAGGAAGCACCAGGTTAGATTGGGAGGTGGACCCAGGGGTAAGGGTAAGGCATAAGCTTTTACTGGTGTTTCTATGGGAAAGGCAAGGCAGAAAAAACAGCTTAGGATTGGCTAGTATGGACTTTGGGGCATAAAGGCTGTTCTTAATTGTCTGGTACTTGGTGCTGGGTTAATATAGGGCTGGGAAATATTAGCTTGGTGTGTGAGTTACATAAAGGAGGTGGTTAGAAATATGAATTTGGCATTGGTTGGAGGATTCGTAATATAATTTTCACACACTCACAAAAGCTGTATCCAGGGGCAGTAGGGGGGTGGGGGATGCAAACAACTTTGGTGGTTAGTTTGGCCCTGTGATTTCTGAATGCCAAATAGACAAATACAGAACCTAAGAAAATACAGTTATAACAGTTGGCTCCCGTGTCCCTTTGATATCTCTTCATTTTTTTCTTTGAGCACATCTTTACCTTCTGACACTATAAGATGATCCACGCTCACCTTGTATTTTCTCTGCTCTATCCCTACAATCAGTCGTTTCTCCAAGGATCTCTGTCTCCTTTTATTGGAGAATGGTAATAGAAACCAAAATCTGGATTATGGTATGCCGGAGCCAGCCAGCTAAGATCGAACAGTTTCTGAGAGGGGGAGTGAGGAGAGAGAGAGAGAGAGAGAGAGAGAGAGAGAGAGAGAGAGAGAGAGAGAGAAAGGGAGGGAGGAAGGGAGGGAGGGAGAGAGGGAGAGAGAGAGGGAGAGGGAGGCAGAGGAAGGGAGAGGAAGGGAGAGGAAGGGAGAGGGAGGGAGAGGGAGGGAGAGAGAGAGGGAAGATAGAGTTGGGAGGGCTCACTGTGAATACTGTGGCACTGAGTTTATTTAACACAGCATATTTATACCCTGGGCAATGCATGAAAAACAAAACCCACACATGTAAACAATTGCTGACATTTACATAAGTTCTCTCACCTGTTTTTCATTAAGCCAAACTTCCTCCATCTGCAACAAACTATCCATTAAGCCAAAATTTCTCCTTCAGTACAGAGGCCACCTGCTCTGAAAACTTCTAGCTTGCAGGCAAATTTAACTCTGTCTGTAGGGCATTCAGCTGTAGAGCATTCAGTAAGAATGGCTCCCAACAATGGTATAGTCCTTGCTACTGAGGTATCATTACTTCTAGGCCCTCTAAGAAAACAAACTAAGAAATACATGTGTGTATACAAATTCATGTATATACCCATATTTTTAATTACCTGTCTATCTGCCTATATTAAACTAAGCGGGAGTTCATACCAATGTTTCCAGCACTAATCTAGGACCACAGAATTATTCTCAACATTCCCCTTGCTTATGTGTAACTTTTGATTTTTTAACAATGAGAAACCTGGATCGGGTCTACCTAAGCCTTTACTAACTATAATGACTCAATTTTGAATGAAGATAGAGAGTAAAGAGGCAATGTGCTCCTCATAATAACTGTCCACACTGAGCACTACTCTGCTATGACATGGCTAAGAATGTGGAGTCAGTCTCTTTGGGTTCAAGTCCCAGTTTCCTCACTTAATAGCTATGTGGCCTTGGGTAAACAAGTTAAATGATCTGTGCTTCCATTTCCTCCCCTCTCAAAAAGGAGCCATAATAATACATAATCCATAGGGTCGATGGGAAGTTTAAATGAGTTTGTAAAAGTAAAGCACTTAGAGCAGTACCTGGTTCATGGTAAGTGCTCGATAATTAACTTTCTTAAAACGTCTATACCAGAAGATTTATTTGGCCAAAGTGCCTAATAGCCAACAGTGACCTGAAGACTTTGAATTTTAAGCGTGTTTGTAAATATGATTCATAAAGCAATATAGTAAATAAAGAAGAATCATTTCAGTATGAATAATCTTCAGCACTTTAATATTTGCTCTATATGAATTAATGCATTCCTCTGTGGCAAACCCGTTAACCATAACTTCTCCAAATTTCCCATTGTTCCTTTGGTGTGGCGTCATAGGATCTACTTTCAATCCCTTTTTATCATTACTATGGTTTTCTACGGTACTTATTTCCTTTTCACTGAGAAACTGGAATTATTTTTTTCCCTTGAAGTCTGATCTTCCTTCAAGTTTGATGTTTTTATTTTATTATGTAGTATTCAATCGCTTTAGCATTCCCAATGAGAAAGCAGCACAGAAATATCAGTATGCAACCTTGACATTTTAGGAATATTTTAAATCTTTGCTGTGGCAGTTTCTTTAAAAATGTAAAAACATCTGAAATATTTAGCCTTGACAATGATGTAAAAGATAAGTCCTAAATCTCTCATCATACATATCTTATCTGAGCATTATAGTTGCTCTGTATATATCCTCCACTTTTCCCTTTAAAGTTCATGGCTCGTGGCTCACAATTAAATAAGGTCTTGTATAGTTAGTCAAAATAAAATTATTTTAAAATTTGTAGAACTAGGGAGAACATTCAGAGTCTATCAGAGCAATATTTACAAAACTCACTTAATCAAAGGAGTAACGTGGAACTTATTCATGAAAACCTCAAGATTATTGTAAATACACAGATTCTCCCTCCCTCCCCTTGGAGCATCTGATCCAGGAGATCCTAATCTCTGAATTTGAAATTTTAACAAGAGTTCTAGGTGATGTTCATCATCAGACAAGTTTGGAAATACTGATTTAATCCATAACCCTGATTTTATGTTAGGAAACTAAGGCCTGGGGAAGAGGACCCACCCCCTCCATCCGCCCACCCAACATTCATTAAGCAGCTCTTATACAGCATTATGCGGGTACAGTGGGAGTATAAACATAGTAGAGACGGGTTTGGAACAGTGCATTGCTATAAACTGCTGGTGGAATTGCAAATTGGTTCAATCTTTCAGGCAGCCAGTAATTCCAGATGAAAACAGTATTTCTTAAATTGTCACACAGACCATTTGCATAAGAAGCAACCTGAGGTTCTTGTTGAGGGTGTGGAATTCAACCACTCATTTCAACCTATCGAATCAGAATCTCTAGTTGTAAGACCCATCAATGTGAATTTTAAACAAGGTCATCAAGAGAGTTTTTCATTCACTAAAGTTTAAGAACTGCTGCCCTAATGAGCATGAAGAGTCAGAGCCCTAGCTGGGTGAGGAGGTAATCCACACAAAGGGGCAGCCTAGTGTGGGATACTGGAGCCCAAGAGGGATAAGAAAAGTGTGTCCATGGATGGAGAATAAAAGAAGCAGGGTGAAAACAGCGTTTCCACGGAGGGGCTGTCAGAGCCCCAGCAGATGAGAGGATCACCATTTGAAGGGGCAGGGTGCCCTGCTATTGGGGCGGTAGAGTCTGTGATGAGTAAAGAGGACCCCTGCACAGCTGTGTGGCCCAGAACCAGGTGTGAAGCACACAGAGGGAAGAAAGGCTCCCGGGAGGGGGTGAGCCAGGTGTGAGGTGTGCAGGCCAGAGTGGGTGAGGAGGGCACCTCGTTGGGGAAGGCACACTGGCAGCCTTGAGAGGTTGGTGACATTTAGGGATAGTGTTTAAATACCTAAGTACATTAAGAATAAGGAGAGTCAGATTTATCCTTGCTTGAAAAGGGAGTTCCAATAATGGAAAGGAAACAAAACTAGAATGAATGTTGCGGTATCGGATTTGAATTGAAGAAATTCATGTGAACTCGTGGTTTTGATAGATAAGTGGATATAGTTGTAAAGGTGTCTATTAAGAGGGCCTGGGTGACACTTCAAGAGCAGTAACTTCACCAGACGTTCAGCCACTGGTTTCTCAATACCACTTCCCACTAAAAGAACCTGGGATCATTGGAGAAATGGCTGATTCCAGCACTGGAATGGGAAAAAGCAGAAGAGGAGCCTGGAATATCTTTTTGTGCCAGAAAACAAGGAAGTGCTCAAAGAATGTCGGGGACTTGTTGGTGGACACAGGAAACAGACTGAGGGAGCTTCCTTCAGCCAAATCTGAGACAATTTGAACACTACAAGAAAAAAAAAAAAAGCTGCTGTAGTTGCCAGGAATTCAGGGGAGGGAGGAGAATCAGAACTTAGTGTTTAGTGGATACAAAGTTCATTTGGGGAAGATGAAAAGTTCTGGAGACGGATGGTGGTGATGGTTGCAAAACAATGTGAAGAGACTTGATGCCATCGAACTGTATTCTTAAATTGGTTAAAATGGTAAATTTTATGTAATGTATATTTACCACAATAAAAAGTGATGATAATGTTTTATACAACACTGAATAAAAGATAATTCATGAGTCTTTAACAATCAAAAAATAATAATAATGACTAAAGGAGGAAAATTTCTTCATGTAAAAATACTGGCTGATAAATGCAGAAAAACAGACTTTGTGGAAAATGAGTTTTGGAGACAAAGGAGTGATGAGGGAAGGAAATAACCAATGATTGATTTCATAGGTTGGAATTATCAATGTAATAATTGATGTGTGAAAGCATGGATTTTCAATCAATGCCAAATCCAATGGGTGAAAGCTTTGTTGGGGAAAAGTCTCAGAGTATCACCCCACAAATAATTATTAAGTATGAAGGATAAAATATATCTTGAAAATGGTGCCAGATATCACTTTAACTGAGCGACCAAATTGAGCATCACCAATGACAGGACAAAACTGACTTCCTATGGCTCCTGATGTGATGAAGTGAGAAGCACACAACCTAACATAAAGGTTTCTTGACAAGAATTTTAATATGAATCTAATCTTCGAAAACCAAATTGTGGTATATTTTGCAAAAATGACGACTTAGACTCCATGTCATTGTCATGAAAGATTTTTTAAACATAGAGAAATGTTCAAGGCTAAAAGGAAACTAAAGAGACAGGACAATTAAGTACAAAATGATGTCCTTGACTGTATCCTGTTTCAAACAAACAAACAAACAAACAAAAACAACAAATAGCTACAGAGGATGTCTTGAGGCAATTGGATAAATGTGAGGATGGGCTGTATATTAGATAATATTTATTAGATCTATTTAAATCTATTAGGTTTGATAATAATATTGATAATAATATTCAAATGATTGAATAAAAACACCTATATCTATTATTTATAGACAGAAAAATAAAAACAATGTGCAAAATGTTAATGTCTTCTGATGAATCTGGAAGACGGTTACATAGGTACTCATTTTATTATTCTTTTAATTTTTCTGGAGTTTTTACATTTTTAAAAATGAAAAGTAGAGTCTAACTCTCTTGGGTTAAATCTGAACTAAATGGTTCATATTTCTTATTTTAAAAATATGAAATAACAGTATTATATTTAATATTCTTAAATATTAAAATAACAGTATTGCACCTACATGACTACAGACATTTAAACACATCAAAACAGCACAATGCCTGGGAACACCCAAATACTGAGAATCAGTATCGTGATTGGGCAGGGATCTTGTTCTTATTCACCTAATTTTAGCCTTCCGAACCCTGTTCATAATCAGTACTCAATAAATGTTAAATGCATGAGTTAGAAATTTGTTTTATTTTTGATTTGATGGTTTAGATAACTCCTAGAAGAGGTGATTTGGGTCTTTTGTGCAGAAAGAGATGAGATGAGCTGAAGGGTAAGAGCTACAAAAACTGTTACGCACAGTACAGTTCGGGGAGTCTGGCCCCCACTGGCTTACCTGGCATCCTCATCACCACCAGTTTCCAGGACATTTTAAAATTCCCAGAGCTTAATAATCAGATAGAGCATTTGATATGTAGAATTATTACTGTGCATAATTTATTATAGTTTTAAAAAGTTCTAGTACAGAATAAAAGTTTGAAAGACATAACTTTAAAAAAAAATTCTTTAATGTCACCACATATTTGACCTCTTTTACCCCATAGGATATAACTTTTTAAATAGAATTTTTGTAATTGGATTTTATTTGTAGATATCTCCCCAAATCTGCAAATGAATAAACAGAAGATCTTAGTCTACTTAAAAAAAATAATAATTTTTAGTGTGGCATTTGTATTTACACACTACATGTGCTAATTGTAAGTAAATTTTTCATCTATTAATTGAAGTGGTTTCCTGGGTGTTCGGATAGGTGTTTGGTATTCCTCACACTTCAAGATAAAGCTATATTTCTGTGTGTGAGAGAGCTAGACAGACAGACACAGACAGACACAGAGACAGACACAGACAGAGACAGACACAGACAGAGAGACAGACAGACAGACAGAGACAGAGACAGAGAGAAGAAATATAACAAACAGAAAATGTATAAAATATGCACATACAGTTTAAGAAGTAAGTATAAAACAGGTAAAAAACAAAAACAACATTATTAGAATTCCCCTCCCCATGTTCTATTCCTCAAGTTCAACATTATTTCTCTCTGTAGAAGAAAGTTCTATTTTGATTTTTGTGATCATTATTTCCTTGTTTTCCTTCAAACTTTTCCCTTTTAAGTATGCATTCCTAACCAGTATGGGTTGCTTTTATCTGTTTTTATGAACTTTGTATGAATGAAATCATATTATACAAATTCTTTTGTTTCTTGCTTTTTTAAACCCAACATTATGTTTATAATAGTACAGAATAGTACATAATAGTATCTCTCTCTCTCACACACACACACACACACACACACACACACACACACACACACTCAGAAATATAGCTTTATCTTGAAGTGTGAATACCCAACACTTATCCCAACACCCAGGAAACCTGCTTCAATTAATAGATGAAAAATTTACTTATAATTAGAACATGTAGTATGTGAATACAAAATAGCACAAAATAGTAATTACTCAAGGTGCTTCTTGTTGCTGTAGTTCATTCTTTTATGATTGCTATATTATACTCCATTGTCTAACTATACCACAATTTATTTATCTACTACACTCTTTATTGGAGATTTACATGCTTCAGTTTGGAGCTATTGTAAATAATACTGCTGTAAACTTTCTTGTACATGGATCTGATGTATATATGTGTGAGTTTCTCCAGGGATATATCTAGGAGTGCAAGCACTGGTTCTAGGATGTGAATATTCTCAATTTTCCTGGATAAGGCCAAATTGAGGCTGAACTATTTGCATTTCCCACCTGTCAGTGATGAAAATCCTACTGCTCCACATTCTTGCCAACACTTGCTATTCTTTTTTCTTTTTAATTAAGTTTATTGGGGTAACATTACATAATTTTCAGATGTACATTATCATTTAATATCTGTATATTCTAATGTGTGATTGACACCCAGAGTCCAGTTTCTTTCAGCTACCATATATTTGATCCCATTTACCCACTTTACCCCCCCATCCCTTCTATATTTGATGCCCTTTACCCCGTCTACCTCCTCCCTCTTCCCCCACCCCTACCTTCTGGTAACCACTAGTCTATAGTCCATGTCCATGAATTGCTGTATTTCTCCTGCTCATTTGTTGCTTTTATGTTTATATTCCACATATAAGTGATATCATGTGATTTTCAACTTTTTCTGTCTGGCTTATTTCACTTAGCATGATTATCTAGAGGTCCATCTATGCTGTCGCAAATGGCAGTATTTCATCTCTTCTTATGGCTGAGTAATATTCCATTGTATATATGTACCACCACTTCTTTATCCAATTATCTATCATAGGACACTTCAATTGCTTTCATGTCCTGGCCACTGTGAATAATGCTGCTATAAACATCGGTGTGCAAGTATCTTTTCAGATATGAGTTTTCAGGTCTTTGGGGTAAACACCCAGCAGAGGGATTGCTGGATCATATGGTAGCACAATTCCTAGTTTTTTGAGGAACCTCCATACCACTTTCCATAGTGGTCATACCAATTTTCAGTCCCACCAGTAGTGTATGAGGGTTCCATTTCCTTTGTATCTTCTCCAACATTTGTTATTACTTGTCCTGTTGATTATAGATATTCTAACAGGAGTGAGATGGTATCTCATTGTGGATTTGATTTGCATTTCCCTAATAACACTTACTATTCTTAAACTTTAAAATTTTTGCCAGTATAGTGGCTGCATGAGTATCTAGTTGTGATTTTAGTTTTCATTATTAATGATATTGCAAACCTTTCATATGTTTATTGACATATTTCTCTGAACATGTTTTGTTACTTAGACTTATTTCCACTATTCCATTTGAATATCCTCATATCAGATAAATTTAGGAGATTATAATTTAACTAAAGTTCATAAAGCCAGTTTCACAGTTAGTCAACATCAGGGAATCAAGAACTGAGGACCTCACACATATAAACATGGAATTTGAGCTTTTGTTCCTTTCACTTATAAGACAGATTTTAAATGTTCAATACCTTTTGAGGAACCACAGAATTTGTTCACTGTGAGTTTCCTATCTGCAATGACTTAAAGTAAAACCAATCTGTTTGATATTGTTTATTATTGAATTGGAATGACTGTTGTTGCCTAAGGTGTTGGTGTAATAATTTACTGGAGGGGAAGTGGTTTTGGTAATCGAGGTTTCTGGTTTGGCCCAGAACTAGGAATTCTTAAAGATCACATGCATGTTTTCTTAAGGACTGTCTAGACAATAAAAGTTAAAAATTATGTATTAAGGTTACCTATTTATAATAATTAGAGATGTTATTTATTTTAACTAGTTTGTTTGCAGAGAGCAAAAAAAAAAAGTCCCTTGTTTGACTCAGAAAAAAAAGGAACGTTTCCTTTATATCGAAGTTCCAGTTTATATAATTCTCAATTTCCTTGAGGAAACAAGGATATTAAAATATTGAAAACCAGTTCGTCTTGTCCTACGCATGAGTTGATTCACTAGCCTAACTATAAAGGTTATAACAATAATTCATTCAGAGATGGTTTACACACTAGTAACTAATTCTTACACACATCATTGAAAATGGAGCCCACATTTTACAAACTAACTCATATCAAATTACCGAAGAGGAAAGGCCAAAAATAGAATTATAGATGGGTTACTTAATTCTATTTGACTTGCACCGATGTTTCCTTTCCCAGATTCAGTCCTGAATCCTCAACCCTCCACAGAGTTTTGGATGCATGACATCCAATCACATATTGGCAGTCCTGACCTTTTGTCTGAGCTAGAGACCTGACCTTTAACTTTCTGCTGGTATCTCTTTTTCCAAAAGCAAACCCCATATCAGATCCCCCTTTGGACTTCCTCATTTATTTCATCTATTTGAGTCTCTCTTGACTGCTTAAAATCTTGAAATCTTGCCAGATTCCTTTTTCTGGTCTATTCATCTCTCCCTTCTTAATCTAATCAGTAGCAAATTCTTGCCAGATCATTCCTTTTCATTTTAGTCCCCTGCTCCCCCACCTTGCCTTGTTTCTAATCCAGACCTTTATCTTTCTCATATGTACACTATCATATGCCAATCTTCTGTACCAATGGCTACAGCTTGTCTTAGGCTTTTTATGCCAGATTCATCTTTGACCTCTGCACAACCAATTCGTTCTATAAGCACACCCTACCACACCTGTCTGTTTTGGTATCATGTTTGTGCTCATCTCTATTGCATCCTTTTTCTTTTATTATTATTTTCCTCTTGTATACTTCTTTGATGGGGCCTCCCTGACAGCCCTTATTCTCTGTAACAACTCCCTTATTTTACTCTCAAGAGTTCTTTCTTTGACACTAGGAACTATGTAGAAGTCTGGGTTTTTCTTTACATTTTAGGATTAGCCCTACCACCAGAGTCCTTTTGCACTTTGCTTTATTTCACTTATATCTTGGATATCTTTCCTTAGCAACACATATATATGTGTATTTAATGCTTTTTAAGTGCCTGCTGTGTATGGATGCATCATGTTCATTTAATAAGTCCCTTACTGGTGGACATTGGGGGTTTCTCCAGTTTTGTTATTATCTAACATGCTACAGTGAACATCCTTGTGTATCTAGAGGAACTTTGACAGCCTTAGGTAATCATTGCACTGGAATTGCTGGATTTAAAGTACATACATATACCTTAAATTTGGAGAGATACAACTAAGGTAGCTTTTGAAATAATTTTCACTGTCTACTTTCACTTTTGATATCACTAATTTTCCTGCCACTCAGGATTTGGACATTGACAAAGGGGGAGCTTTGTTTAATGGCAGTTCATTCCCACAGAGTATTAGTAGGGGAGGGAATGTAAAGCCAGGAGGAAAGGGAATTGAAGGCCAGAAAACAGACTTGCAATGGCTGGTGTATAGTTCTATAGACTGGGTTAATCTGGCATCCAGGAGAGCAGATTGCATCATCTTTCTTTGCCAATGACCAACTGAAACCCAAATCACATCTAAATGTACCCAACTATCAAATAGGGAAAATCTTTACCCTTATTTTATTTTTATGAATATAAACAGAAATGAAATGAAATTTTATAATCTTAACCATTAGGAATTCTCCAAAGGGATGATTGTAAATTGTGTGAACTCAGAACAAGAGTTCAAACTTGATCAAGACAAAGAAGTCTGCGGAGTAGCGACTTTCTGTCATCTTAACTGCTTTTGTTTGACCAAATGTTTCCTGTGCCAAACAGAGAGAGAGAAGTGAGCTTGTCTCTTAATTGCTTTAGAGTTTTGTTTGTCTATTTAGCGTCCCTTTTTGAAGTCTCAATATATATGGAACAATAAATGCCATTTACTGCTGTGTGCTATTTTGGATTTTTCACTGGTTTTAGAAGTTGGGTAAAAATATTTACCTGAAAGCCGATTGATTTTGAAATTACACGAAGAAGTATTGTGCTGTAATTCATCCAGTGAAACAAATTAAATTGTGGCAACAACAAAATGTGTTATTATTCTTTTTAAACAGTAGGATGTAGACATTTTAGTTTAATACATTTTTTAACTTTTGGGGGTGAGAGAGCCTGGAAGCAAGGAATAAACAAGAATGCTTTGTCTGGGTTGCTGAATGGTGTTATTAGTAGATCATAAAACAAATTTTGACAATGCAGGTGGCCAATTTAGAAGAGTCTGAAATAAAGCACATTCATTCAGTATGTGAGATTAATTTTAGACAGTTTCCATCTTTTTCACAGCATTCAGAAGTTCAACTTTAAGATTATCTACCAGGATGTGGTATCTCACTGAGACCTAGGGAAGCTTGCCTTGTGTGATCACCACTTGATGAATGGAGTGAGCAGAACACAGTCCAGGAGGTGGGGGCATCTCTTTCTTAAGGGTGAAGCCTAGCTTCCTGGCTGTAAAAGAGGCGGGTCCCAAAAAATAAAGTGAGAGACTTCATCCCCCACCTCTTGCTCCCCTCTGGTAGCTCCTTTCCTGGTGCTCCCGGCTCTCCAGTTTCTGGTGATTTAAAGTTTCTGCTCCCTGAAACGGCTTCGAGGGCAAATACAGCCCTTCTAAGATCCTTGCCAGAGAAGGTAGGTTCAGTTCTCGCGGAACAGCAGCTCCAAGCCCGGCCCTCGGTCCTTATACTCCAGGACCACCATCCTCCACCTTCGAGGTTGACTACAGATGCCTCCACCGCCTGGGGGTTCAGTGCCAGTTCCACTCCGCACCGCGTAGTGGAATCCCAATTCACTTGACTCCCCGATGGCCCTGTGAGCCAGAAGGCCCTTGTTCCAAACCCTCTGAAAGGCCCTGCCCAACCCTGTGACCTGCACAAGCTGGGAAGTCATTATGTATTAGCCGGCAGGATTAAGTGCATTCACACCAGGTGAATGACTGAGCTGCCGGGTTCTCCTTGGGTGTTTTATTTTAAAGGAAGCTGCTAAGTAAGCTGGAAGAATAGGAGTAGGAGATGGTGTTGTCGACGTGGCTCGAGGAGTTTGGGTTCTGCTCTCTCCCAGACCCAGGGGCTGGGAACAGTGAATGCTCTGTGTTCAGGCCCTGCCAGTCCTGCTGCTCCTGGTACTGTCCTCCCCGAAGCACGACCTCCATACAGCCCCTCCTCAGTGCCGACCAGTACTTAGTAGCTGCTGAATAAATAAAAACTTGTGGAACGAGGAAAGACCCACATTCCATCACGGCCGCATCGAGGGCCTAGAAGAGCCCGGCTTCCCGGCCGCCGTGGGCTTCCTCCAGCATGTCGCCCACACCTTCTTGGCCATGGCTGGGCTCGGGGCGGAGGACTTCCCGGGGCGGGGGCTGGAGGGAAAGGCCTGGATACCGGACACGTCTACGTCCAACGAGCCTGAACTCCTGCAGCGGGAGCCAGCCGCAGAGGGGGCCTCGGTGGCACGCCCGGCCCTCGCGGGTGGAGCGCCCCGGCCCTGCGTGGAGGCCCGGCTGGCGACGACGGCCAGATGGGGGGTGGCGCCCAGGCGCTTCTCAGGGTCGGGCTGGAGTTTCCCCCGCGAGCCACTGGGGCAGGCGTGCCGCAGAGCTCTCGGGCCGAGGGACCCGCCTTCTCTTTCCGCCGCGAGGCCCGCGGCCCCCGGGCTGAGGTCAGGGAGAGCCAGGCGCCCCGCAGAGGCCCCGGGGGCGACGCCGCCCGGACGCGCCACCGGCTGCTTTCGGCACTTTTTCACATTTTCCCACCGCCCGCAGCCGCCCTCGGGTCTTAAGCGGCTCAGCGCGCGGCGTGGGGTAGCCTTTGTGCCCTCGGTGTTTGCTGGGCCCTTTCCTTCCGCAGAGCGCTTCCCCCCACCCCTTCCCTCTGGAAGGTCCTGTGCTTTCCCTAGAAGTCAGAACAAGGTGGAGAAGGGTGCGGAGAGTTCTCTTTAGCTCTCCTTTGCGTCCCGAAACTCTAAAAACCCGGGACGTTTGGCCGCAGGGAGATGTCTGGGGTCAAACGGAGGGGGCGAGCGGTGCACCGCGCGGCCCCGTCCCCGCCACCGCGTCCCCGGCGCCCCTCCCCCGCCGCGGCCCGGCCCCGCGTCCCCGCTCGCGCCGCGGGCCTCGGCAGCGGCAGGGTTAAGCCCTGGAATGTGGCGGCGAGGAATGTGCATGCAGATGAGCCGGGCGCGGGGCGGGGCGCGGGGCGGGCCGGGGCGGGGCGCATGCTAATCGCATGCAAATGAGGAGGCCCGTCGCCGCCGAGGCCGCGGCTCCGCCGAGCTTCCCGGATCCCAGCCCAGACGGCGGCGACTCCGGCAGCCTGGGCGCCGCGACCCTCGGCGGCCACAGGGGGACGGGGAGGAGGAGGAGGAAGAGGCGGAGGCAGCGGCGGCGCCCGCGGGGAGGAGGAGGAGGAGGAGGGTTCGATCGCCGGCTCCGACGCAGCCATGGTGGACTGATCCCCGGCGGATTCCTGGACTGATTCCCGAGGCGCCCCCCGCTCGCGGCCCCGCCGCGCCCCGCGCTCCGCGCCCCGCAGCGCCTGGCCGGCGCCCGCGTCGGGTGCGGCGGCCGCGCCCGACAGCCGCGTTCCCGCTGCGTCCCGCGCCCGGTCCGTATGGAGGCGCCGCCCGCCGGCGAGGCCGCCGACCATGCCTAGGAGGGCCGGGAGCGGGCAGCTGCCGCTACCCCGGGGCTGGGAGGAGGCCAGGGACTACGACGGCAAGGTCTTCTACATCGACCACAACACTCGGAGGACCAGCTGGATCGACCCCCGGGACAGGTGGGCGGCGGGCGCGGGGACCCGACTCGGAAGCGCGGCGGCGGCGGCTGTTGTCCCGGAGACCCGGCCGAGCGGCGGCGCCCGCGGCGCGGGGGGCGCGGGGCGCGGGGCGCGGGGCGTGGGGCGTGAGGCGTGAGGCGTCGCCGGCCAGGGTGCTGGGACGGGTCCCGGGAAGGAGGCGTGGGGCGCCCTGCCCGAGCCGGGCGGCGTCGGCGGCCGGGCGCCCTGGAGGGGCCAGTCGGAGCCGCCCCTTCCAGGGCCCCCGTGGCCCATCCGTTTCCTGATGCTCGTCAGGACCTTGAGACACTCCGGGCCCGGAGTGACCGGTGGAATGGGCGCCTTGGGCGGGTACTCCGTGTCCAGTTAACGGACTCAAAGGGGCCACCTGAGCCCTCTCACAAGCTCGCCACCGCCTAAAGTTGGCCGAATTGAGGCTGGAGGGCACATTCGGCCTGGGAGGCGGGATGGGCTCAGGGCCCCGAGGAGGCCTAAGTGCCAGGTGGGGGACCAGCCGTCCAGATCATCTGTAGCATCTCCCTGGCGGTGCTTGACTCCCAGCCTTGGCCGGGAGTTCTTGATGGGGCGCGCCACGGGTCAGGCCCGGAGGTCCTGAATGTGGAGGGGAGTCCCAGGTGCCTTGCCTCTCTGGGCCTTGGTAGTGGGTGTAATTAGCTTCGCCCCTCAGAACTTAGGAACATTTGATTGGGGTTTTACTGCCTAGTGTGAGTCTCCACTTGAAAAGTTAAACTGATTCCCAGACCTTGAAATGGCAGATTGTATTTTGAAGTAAGAAGTTGTAAAAGGAACACTGGAACTGAACTTTGATTATTGAGGAATTCTGACTTGAACTTAGCAAGATTTCTTGTAGTTTTCAACACACACTTTTTATTCTCTTTGGGAGGTGAAGAGAAGTGTGATAATCGTCTAAATCATCGTCTAAGAAGTTCAGGAGCTAAAGTGTAGCTGAATGAAAATCTCTTAGAATTATTGTAAGAGTAACAGGAGATATTCCTAATTGTAAATTTGTAAATTTTCCATTAAGGAAGCATTCCTAGTTGTAAGTTTAAATCATACGTATATTATTAGGAATGACTCCAACCTTTGGACTCTTTATCATTTCTAAAACTTTTTTTTTGGCTTTTTATGGAATGTGGCCTTGGGGGTTTATAACCTTTCTAGGTGCTTCTCCTATGAAACATTTCCCTTCTCTCAATTTGAAGCTGAAATAGTTTTATACTTTGTATTCCCAGTTACTTTTATCGTAAGAATATTGCTTTTGAAAGCTATTAAAGAGCAATTATAAGAAAGTCATAAATGACATTGTAAATTTATGAAACAATCCTCATTAAATTATCCATGAAGGTATTGGTTTAGGTTTCCCTCCTGAAATGAGAAAAGGCACCTGTGCAGTTCCGTCTTGCCACAGCCAAGCTGTCTGTTGCTGGCCTGATCAAAGTTATGACAAGCATCACACCTTTACCGTCTCTCCGGACATATTAGTTTTGTCATAAACTTCACGCTCCAAGCCAGTTATTGCACTTTGAAACTACTTAACAGATAGTAAATGTCAGTGATGGTGGTGTACACACAACAGTGACTTTTAAGGCACCTGTATAAATATTTGACTTCTACAGTTGTGTTATCATTCTTTCTTTCTGATACTTGAAGTTTCAGATCATTAAAATTGCAGTGAATTCTTGAAATATTTAGGCATTATAGGTTGTCTTTTTTCTATTTTTATAATTTATTAATATCATTTCATTTATGTTTACCAGTAAGGGTTATAAGAATATAACAAATAGAAAATGAAGTAAAATTATGTGGCTTGGTTTATCCATATCACTACTTCCTAAGCAAGTTAAGCATGTCATTTTAAACTTTTAATGGGTTAACAATTATTACGAACTCTGTTTTCAGGAATCTGGGTAACATTCATTTTTAGAGACAGTTTTGATTAAGATGACTTGTTATTATTCCAGTTTTTCATAAAGCTTTAGGATCTTTAAGTATTTATAAATTTGATTACAAATGTTTCTGGATCTAAGCGTTCTAAAAGTATTCCATGAGATCAGTGTCAACATTGACATATTTCATGGTGTTCTCTTTTAGGAAAAGTAAGTGTCTGTAAGTCTTGAATGGTATGAGAGATGTTGGGAGAGGATATTTGGAGTAACTATTGACTCCAGTCAATTTTATTACTCACCAAACATATGGAAAGAGAGATGTTACCTAGACCAATTGAAGCGTGCCTATTCTTCTACAGGATCAAATTACAAGTGCTGGAAGGAAAGTAACTTGATAAACTGTGGATCTGCAGTACTTTTGAACTTTTAAAGCCATTTAATTCAAATGATCATGATGATTTATTCAGTCATATTTATGTTAAGAAAAAGAATCTTGTGTTTTTGATAGTTCATTAGAATTTGAGAGGTATTTTTGATTGTATAAATAATTACGCAAATTTAGTGGGGAAAGGTCTGGAGATTTTACAAGAATATAATTTCATTCAATAAGTAGTCATTTTAGAATACTGAAGTGTTATTTTAAAATACTTTAAGCTTTTGGAGATAGATGACATAATGCACACTTTGTTGGGACGTAATCAAAGCTTATTGTATAAGCTTAGATGAGTTTCTGAATCCCTGTAAAACTACATTTTTCAACTCTAAAACAAAGATAATACCACCTACTTCATAGGGATATTTGGGGGCCCTTAATTAGGGCCGAGCCAAATAGTAGAAGCCGTCGTGTTGTCATTCCACTTTAGGAACTGGGTAGTATGTAGTTCAGGTTACCTCCGAAAATAGTAGATATATTAGCATATATTTACTCCATGTTTATTGTGTGACAGCCATTGTGCTAAGCTTTTCACTGTGTTCTCATTTTATTCTACCATAGTCCTGTGAGGTAGGTACCGTTATCTTACAGTTACAGATGAGGAAGTTGAGTTACAGAGAAGTTGTCATTGCTTTTAGACGTGGAGTCAGGATTCGAAGCCAGATAGTCTGATTACAGAGCCTGTGTCCTTTTCATTCCTCTAGACTGGCTGGGCACCTGGACATGCTCGGGAGTCTTGGAGTAGAGTAGAACCTCTTTCCTCAGTGCTGATTTTTCAGGCTGATTGACCAATCTTTATTGAGCTTCAAAGGTCCCTTGTCTACATTTTACGATTCTGTGATCCCTGAGTTAGCCACACATGAGGTCTGGTTCATGAAAGCCTTAGGAATGTGGGTGGGAACCCATCCAGTTGACCCTATTGAACCACAGCTCAGGTCCAGGTAGAACTGAAAATTCAATATATTTTTGGCACAATAGAAAATTCTATATGGGGGAAGAGTTAGGGGCTTTGTCTAATTCCTGAATAGGTTACAATTTTACTGTAACAGTACTGACTTTGCCCTCTTTCTTCCTTTCCCCCACTAATCTTGGGGAAATCTCCCTGTCCATGATTTCTTGCCTCACCTTCACCCTCAGATGACCCCTCCCCCAGGAGTGTTATTCTGCTCCCTCATTCGTCTCTATTTTGCTCACCATGGACATTCTTTGACCACACCAATTGGTGTTTATGGTAGGCCATAGAACATGGCCAAATGGTCTGATGCTTTAAAAAAAAAAAACTGTATTGAACATAGAAGAAAAAGTTGGAATGTATTCATTGCTTCTTGGTGCAGTAGGGGGCTAAGGTACACAGGCCTCAGAGAGAGGTTGAATGTTTTTTCAAACTCCTAGTAAAATTCTGCTCATTTTCTATTGTTGGATGGACTGTTCCTCAGAGATACAATAACTTTGTATAGTTGAACTTAAAAGATTTGCCACCACACAGTGACTTTACATTAAAACTTGCTGATAGACCATAATCTTTGGTTTATGGCTAGTGCCAGACATCAAGGAACCTTTAATTTCTATTTGAAGGGAAGAAATCCTGGGGATGGAAAGGGTGACAATGAGGAGAAAGAGGATCTCAGCCGGGTATCCTTGAAGAGGGAGTTAACATAACTTTTGTTTTGGGTGTTCTGTGCCATCTGTAGTACATGATTAGGATCTGAGGAACTCTGTATTGTCTTTCAAAGTCAAAGCAAGTAATTTTACCGACTGCTAAACCTACTGCTAGGGTGTAAGCCCCTCAGAAGACCTGATTGCTTCTTACTGCTTTCTGTTTCCTTTGTATGTGGTATTTTTAACTGAATGTTGGTTAGGTCAGTTAATGAAGAAAAGTGTTAAATTAATCAAAGAATACTAGTTGAGCTAGTATTGTTGTGCTTTCAAAAGATTTACCCATAACTTCCAACGACCAGAGACAATTGATTTTCAAGTTAGATTAAAAGTAATTAGAGAATTAAGCTGCTACATGTTGACTAATTGTCAGATGTGAATTACTTATAAGTGCAAAGAAAACAAAATTAGCACTGATAATCCTAGTCGCAACTGCCATTGTCATATATTGCTGGATGTGGCTCCGGGTCTGGGTGCCAAGTGGTTACTGTGAGTTATCTGAGTGCTTATGGTATTTGAAGTGTGGAGAGGTTGTTAAAAGGTGTTTTTGAAAAATCATTCTGGGAAGCGCTAACTTAAACTAAACTATGCTGTCTTCCAAAAATTCCCAAAGAAACATTTCTTGTTTTCAACACAGTTTGCTATAATGCCTGTTGGAGTGAGCAGTGAGTGCTTAGTATATGACTAAAAGATTTCTTCAGTGACTTTAATAGTCCATAGTTTGCAGTTTAATTTTGTTGGAAGACTCCAGACAGTAATTGCCTTTTCAAGAAAGACTATTATTTATGAATAAGTCACATTTTTAGCTGTGTAGTCAGCCATTGTAACTGTAGCCTTCAAGGAAGCCACTCTTGAGATTTCACGTGGGGAAGCCTTGTTTGAGGGTGAGTGTGGCAGCTGCCCCGCAGCCCGATCAGGCCCTGAACTGCGTGCCTGAGGGCGTTGGAGCTGGTGCCCTGTAAATGCCACTTGCTTACTTTGCTTGAGTAAATGTCTGTGGGAAAATGATGCCACCACTATAGAGTGGTGTGTCCAGCTTTATTTTGCTGGTGGGAGTTATTGAAATGGTAGGGAACTGTTAGCCAGTACAGTGTACGTTTCTTGAGATAGGGCCTGAGTCTGTTTATGCTCGTCTTGTGAACTTGATTGCTATTGGTTGAACTGATTACTTTTTAGAATTTTAGACTAATTTTCCCCATCCATTTCTGAAGCTCCTATTATTGGAAAAAATACCACAAAAGTATAGGAAAGGGATTTTTAAAGGCACAGTTATGTATATAGGTTGTGGTTCAGAAGTGATTTACCAAGTATGTAAGTTCAGAATGTTTCAATGCCTTCAGTGTTTTTAAAAAAAATTATTTAATTTTTTTATTGAGAAGAAAAATTACATAAAAGTCACCATGTAAACCATTTTAGAGTGTATGATTCAGTGGTTTTTAGCATATTCACAATGTGTACCCATGACCATTATATAATTTCTGAACATTTTTATCACCCCACAAAGAAACCTCTTTACCCATTAAGAGCTCACCCTCTATTCTTTTCTCACCCCTGCTGCCTTTGACAACCACTCATCTATTTACCATTCCTATGGTTTCGCCTATTCTGGAAATTTCATATGAATGGAATCGTATGATTTTTGTGTCTGACTTCTGTCACTTAGCATATGTTTTCAGGATTCATCATGTTGTTGCATGTGTCAGTACTTCATTCCTTTGTATGACTTTGAATAATATCCCATTGTGTGTATATACCACACTTGGTTTATTTGTTCCTCAGCTGATTGGCATTTGGGTTGTTTCCACTCTTTGGTTGTTATAAATAATGCTGTGTGAACCTTTGTGTGTAAATTTTGTATGACTATATGCTTTCAATTCTCCCTGATATATACCTAGAAGTAGAATTGTTAGGTCACATATTTCACTTCTTGAGGATTTGCCGAACTATTTTCTACAGCGGCTGCACCATTTTACATTCCACCAGCAGTGTGTCTCTGCATCCTCACCAACACTTGTTATTTTCTCTTTTTTTTTAAGCATTTCTAGTGGGCACAAAGTAGTATCTTCCTGTGGTTTTGAATTGTATTTCCCTCTTCAGAGTGTTTTGAACACCTTAATTTGACCCAAGCTTCCCTCTTTTATTCTAGACTTTTAGCCCTTTCCACTCGCCCCACTTTTCTGAGTCCTCTCACTTATAACTTGACCAAGAAAAAATTAGAGGGTAGCAATTAGTTCTTCTTAGTCTCACATTGCTCTTCCCTGTCCCCCATATCTGACTGCTTTGAATTATTTTAACACTGAAATTGTAAATACAAATTAATCAACCTACTAGGTACCCTGGACTCTGAGAGATATAAAGCCAAGAAAATTTGTCTTAGCTCAAATTGCTTACAATCTAGTTTGCATAATCATCATTTAAAAAGTGAGAGAAAATATGAGTATTGTCCATTATGTTTTCTTTAGATATCCTTTTAATTCAGCCCAATGGTTACCTCCCTCCTTTCTAATAGGTGGGAAACAAGAGTTGAGAAGAACTGAAAGTCAAATATACTAGCAAAATACGTATTAATTTTTGTCTCCATATGATATATTTTATGAGGGATAGATGTGAATCACATAGATAATGAATCATGATGTGTGTGAAAGTTTACAGTCAGCTTATTCAAAATGATTTGACATTTAAAACTGTACAGCTAGTTTTAAATGGTAAGAATGAAATTCATTTTTATTAATTGCGTTTTAAAAAAACAGTTGGAGGAAACCTAACAAGCACTGCTTCAACCAGGCAATCAAGATAAATATTAAGTTGTAAGTCATGTTGATAGACCCTTGATATGATGTGATGACAATGGTATCTTTTTGTGTATGTGAGGTCTTCTCCCGAGAAACCACTGTCTAATCATGAGAAGAACACCCACCAAATCTCAATAAATGGACATTCTACAAAATACCTGACTAGTACTCCTTAAAACTGTCAGTATCAAAAAAAACAAGGAAGTCTGAGAAATTGTCACAGCCAAGAGGAGCCTAAGGAGACATGATGAGTAAATGTAACATGGTATCCTGGATAGGATCCTGGTAGAGAAAAAGACACAAAAGCTAAGGAAATGTGAAAAAAGTGGATTTTAGTTAATTAAATTGTATCAATATTGGTTCATTCGTTCATCCATTCGAATAGGGAAACTGAGTGTGGGATATATGGAAACATGAAATACAGCATGTACTAACTGCATTTTTTTTCTGTAAATCTAAAACTGTTCTAAACATAGTTTTTTGTTGTTTTTTTTTTAATTACAAAAACCCACACAAAACAGTTGGAAGTGTTTTTCTTTAGTCAGAGTGTGAGCATACTATGCAATTAAGGTTTTTTGGTATACTTGAGAAGCAGGAGTGGGCAAACTATGGCCCAAGGGCCAAATCCCAGCCAGCAGCCTTTTATTTTTTTTTTTTATAGATCGCTTGGTTTTACATCATAAAGGGATCTAAGCAAACAAACAAAAGCAAAGAAGAATATGTGACAGATTGTATGTAGCCCACAAAACCTAAAATATTTGGTCTTTGGCCCTTTACAGAAAATTTTAGCAACCTCTGATATAAAATAAGAATAAAGTCTTTAAAATAATTCATATAAACATTTAATATGATAAAATGGCATATTTATCGGGGTTCATTGATCATTTATTTCACAAATAAGGTAGACTCTAGGTACTGTGTAGTGTAAAGGTAAATCAGACATGAACGTTGAACTTGTAGAGTTACCTTGCTCCTCACATTACTTTTCTTCTCATGGAAAACACAGTGTGATACTTAAAGTTTTACAAACCCATTCTCCTCTGAAGTAGCTGGAATTGTACATAGGGACATGAGAAAAACAGCCAAAAATGAACTTTTGGAGGTACCATAGTTGTTTGTTTACCATTCACTGTTGGAAGTATAAGTATTATAGTAATCTATTTTGGTAGTTAGAAACTGTGACTTTCCAGTGAGGTATTGCTAGTATTTATATTGTCACAAAGTTGATGATGATGATTAAGTAGAAAAGAATTCCATGTATAACCTTCACAAGGCACGTGCCTGTCCGCAGGTAAGGGTGTTCCAAAGATGTGAAAGGTTAAAATTGTGTTATTCTGTGAATGATTTTTCCTGTACTTTTAGCCCTGATGTCAGTAAAGAAACCATAGTTCTGGAAGGACAATAGTGAGTAGCAACGAAAATGGAGCCAGCTGGGAAGCGGGCAGTAGTGCAGTAACAAAGGTAAGCTTTGGGAACTGTTCTTGCTCTGCTGAACTGAGTGAGCAGTTATGGTGGTCTCAACAGGGAGTTTGAACAGAGGCGTTCATTTAACCTGCTTTGGTCTCACTAGGGCTGGAAGTAGGACATTAATTTTAAAGAAATGTAGACAGTATTTTGATTACTAAAATAGTGACTTACTTTTAGTTACAAAGTGTCGCTGGCATTTCTGTAAAATGAGTGTGTCAGGATTTGGCAGGCGGAGAGGATTTCCTTCCTGGTGACTGTTGCTGCTTCTGCAGTGCTGTATTTTCTCTGGTGTGGCTTGGGCTGTGGTGGTCACCAGCTCCGAATGTGAGTGCTGACAGCAGTAGTAAACATCGACTTATAGAGATTTGTGCTGTAAACTCCTGGTTAAAGTTCTGACTTAGGTACGGACTGGGATACATTGTGTACTTTACCAGCAGTGCTCCATTTTATGAGAGGTAATTTTTTAAAGTGGCATTGATATTTGGTCAAGTTTAAAGCATGGTAGACAACATTTACTGCAAAAGATTTAAAGAGAATGTAGTTTCATTTAGTTCAGAACTTTACTCTGAATCCCTTAGTGTTATGGTTTTTAATAGAGATAAATCGAAATGCCAATCTTTTTTCTTGAAATTGTGATAATGAATAATTAGAATCCGTATTGCCCATGATATCCCTGGGTTTTTAGTTTTGTTAGCTTATAAATCTAGGTTTTTTCATTTTGGCTGGTCAGTAATTCTGTCCACGATATGTGTTCTTTCCTTTCTGCTGATTATCAGGGTGTTTGAACTTGTTAGAAAAAGATCGTTTACTTTCTCCCATCATTGCTTCCCTTTCCCCTTTTCTGCTAAGTCACACAACTAATGACATTTCTCATAGGGCAGTATGACTATAAACCGGTATTTAACTTGGCTGAATGTTTAACGTGACCTTAATGCCCTAGTTTGGTATTGCAGATCCAGATACTACAAAGCTAATTTGGTTGTCTGATACCCCTTTTAGTCCTTTTTCCTCTGTGAAGATACCCCTTTTGAGTGTATGTAGACACCTCTTTGAGACATTTCCTAATGTCTCATATATAAGGAGCATCTGTATGTCTGTATCACTAATGTTCTCATAAAATTGATTTCAGGTCGGATGAGGATGGAGCCCTGCTTTGTATGTGCTCTGTTCCTTTGTGCCTTCTCAGCCTGCCTGTCCCCACGGGGTGCTTCAGAACATTGCAGAATCTGGATCCATAGTATTTGAAGGACCCTTTCGTCCTTCCAGCCATCTGCATAACTGGTCTCCGGACTGCTTTTACTGACTTGACCCCATAGTCAGTCACTCACTGACTCATTCATTCAGCCATTGGTCAGACACTACATGCCAAGCACATGTATCTTGGGGACATAACATTGAATGAAATAGACAAAGTCCCTGCTCTTATAGATTTTGTATTCTAGTTTGGGGAAGATAAATCATAAAGGCATCAGTGCATGTGTTTTGATTGAAATAAACAAGGCAAAGTGATAATGGATTTTAATGAGAGCTGCTTTGGGTGGGATAGTCAGGAAAGGCCTTTCTAAGGAGCTGACAGTGAGCTGAGACATGAGGATAAGAAAGAGCCATCCTGTGAAGGTCTGGGAGAAGAATGGCCAGCAGAGTAAAGACTAGTTCTGCACTATCCAGCATGATAGCCTCTAGGAGCGTGTGGCTATTTAGATTAGTCAAAATTAAATAAACGTTTAGTTCCTCAGTCTCACTTGCCACATGTTAAGTGCTTAATAGCCACATGTGCAGATATAGAACATTTCCACCAGTGCAGAAAGTTCTGTTGAACTACACTGTCCTAGTGCTGGGGTTGGGGTGGGGGTGTTCAAATTGCTGAAAGGCAGCCAGTGTGACTGCAGTGCAGGCAGAGGGAGGGGGGTCATAGGAGATGAGGTGGAGAGGTAAAAAAGGACTCGATCATGTATGCCTTGTAGACCATCAACATTTTAATGGTATTTGGGAGCCATTTTAAGTTGAATGGAACAATGATGGGGCGTGTGTGTGTGTGCGTGTAATGTAGTCTTACCCATTTTTAAACAAGAGCTCCCTGCTCCATGGAGAAGGAATCATAGAAGCTATTGCAGTGAGATAATCTAGTGAGAAACAATAGATCTTGAGCTGGAATGATGGCTTTGGCAGTGGAGAGTAGAGAATAGTTTAGTGATGTTTTTTAGGTAAAAGTGAAAGAACTTGCTCATGCTTTGGATATGTGAGGCATGAGATAAAGAGAAGAATCAAGGATTTGATGATTTATTGACATACTGAAAGACCCAGGGAGGAACATGGTTGGTTGGTATCCAGATGGATCAGGAAGCCAGAGTCCTGTTTTAGATTTATAGATCTGAGATGCCTATGAAGACATACACATGGAGGTATCTAATAGGCAGCTGGATAGGGAGTCTGGAGTTGGGGAGACAGCTCAGAGTTGGAGATACTAAATTTGGGTATACATAGTTTTTAAAATTGTGGGATGGGTGAAATTACTGGGAGAAAAGGAAAAGAGGTTCCAGGACTGAGCCTTGCGGCATGCCAATATTTTTTTGTGAAACCTTGTTCTAGCTAAGATGATTTATTTGTTCTTACCAGGACATATCTTATACTTTACTTTCCACCACTGTGCTCTGATGATGACGAAAATGATGACAGTGATATCAGTACTGTCTGTTGAGCCCTTCACATATGTTATCTTTGGTTCCACAGGGCCAATACTGTATCTGTCTTATTCTCTGTTGTATTTCAGTTCTGTGCATACTCTTAATAAATGAAACCTTTGCTAGGTACCGCTCTTACCTTTGTTTTAGAAAATGAGGCTTAAAAGGTTAAATGATTTATCTAAGAGCACAGAGCTGTTAAGCAGTGATGGCAGAATTCAGCCATGTCTGTCTGACTTCAAAGCTGTGCATTTAAACTGTGTACTGCCTCTGACTGTTACTCAGAAGGGCTCTTGGCCTCCTGTTTGGGGTTTAGAAGTCATAGCCATCCCTTAGAACTCAACAAAGTTTCAACACTTGAGGCTTCCCTTAACAATTTAGCCCCACACTATCTTCCAGTGCCTTAATTTTTATGGTGCTTGTTTTTAGCATGTGTATTAAAATTATATGTGAGGTTTTGACTCTTCAAATTGACCATTACTTTTTCAGAATTCAGTTTTTATTTTCCCAAACAAATTGCTAGTCTCCATGGGTCAAATCATGCACACTGTTGTTCATTGACATGCCCTCACAGTAGTCCTAGCACCATGTTTTTATGCATATTGGGTGCTCTAGTAAAGCCTGATTTGATTCTGTCACTTCCGCTGTCATTTTCCAGTGTCTAAGTTCTTTTAGAGGTTAATATCTGATGTGCTATACATTCTTTTTATCCTTGTATTCTGGTTCTAAAAGCCCTTGACCTTGTATCACAGCCTTCTTCCAGGCTTCTGTGGAATTCTCCCCTTCCCAAATGTGCCACCTACACTAGCTGTACCTCCCCACCCCCACACCCATTCTCCCATTTGAGGACAGGTGAACTGATTATTAAGGACAGAGAATTTTCAAAGTGATAAAGCTGAGCCCCAGTTCTTCCAGATTCTCTGCTAGAGTTCTCTGTATTTTCATTGATTTATAAACTCTAGTGGACATTCTGTTGTCTGAGAATGCCTGGTTTACACTGCAAATGTGTAAATTACAGACCTTGATTGGAATTCTTTTTTACCTTGACTATCATAGTTGAGTTTAAGTCTTAGGGGAAAAATAATCTTTCTGTAAATTTCCGTGTTATAGTTTGCTTTAAACTCTGACTAGATTTGGATTCAGGTTCTAGCTTTCATAAATGGGAAGTAATAAAAACTAAGATGGAGGATGGTGTATTTTTGTTTAATTTACTTATGCCATGAAACTTACTTGGAAAATACAAGTCACTAAACGGTGATTATGTAGGAATCTTTTAACTTATGCATTCTTTTATCTGTTTCACAAGTTGCTGCACTTCTTATTTTGCCTTTGTGATGGCTTAACAACATGCTGTATGTCTGCTTTTATTTGGGAATCTAGTATTCTTAAATTGCTACTTTTGGCTTGGTTTGAGATCCAAATTTGTGAATTTTAATTAAATGCTTAGATTATGCATGTGAAAAATCTTTTGTTCCTGTGTTGCTATGAGCAACAGTTGTTAAAGTTAACCTTTATAAAGGAAATGTGGACAAATAAATATATGAATTTTAGCTGGTTAAAAAAAAAGGTCATCATGTAGAGTTGAGAATGTTCTGCCTATGAAATAAATCGTTACGATGTCCATAATTATCATGGCGAAGGCAAGAATGCCGTACAAGTGAATAATCATCCGACACATTGACAAAACATTCCTAAAATACTATTCAAATGAGGAAGGACTTTAAGGGGCTGCAGCCGGCTAGCCAAGCGTTGAGTCCTTTTAGCCAGTGGTCTGACTGGGTTTACTATTGTGGCCAAAAAGAAGAGGTGTGCTGGTTTGCACGGAAAGGCTGTGACTTATCTGAAACTTCCCAACTTTTTTGTTTTTGGAAACCTTGTCTCTGGTCCTCCCCACACAACACTTTATCTCATTCTTAAAGACTTCTTTTGTCCTGACGGTATTTGCTTTCCACCCTACTTCAGTCTAAATTTTACTGACTCCTGGTGATTGCTTAGACTTGCTGTCGGGTCCTGTTGTGTGACGTTTTTGATTATACTCTTTTGTGCTGTTTAAACTAGCAGTGTTTACCTAAATTAGTGGTGGTCGTAGAGAAAACAAGTTATCCCATTTGAATGAAAGCGGAGCTTGCCCTGGTCCTGCTGAAGGCAGCGCTGCTTGAGATTTGTGTGGATTCACTCTCCAGAAGGGCTAGGAATGTGGCTGGACGATGGAAGCTGGCTCCTCGCTTAGAGGCATGAGGTCTGGGAACGAGCCAGTTTAGGGATTTATAGTGATAATGTAATTAATTCTCCCTCTGAGAATACGCAACTCTGCTAAGAGGTGCCCTTTGTCCTTTTCCTGCATTCTCGTTTCTGCCCCAGCTCTCTCTGGAGAAGAAACCATGACGCTCAAGTCCTTCACACACTTCACGGAAGGAAAACATAACTTCTCTATAAAGATTTTAGAAGAACCCATGGAGCTCACCCTTTTCAGAAGGGAGCGTCAGGCACCTCCTCACACTTGCCTCTCTGTGTAGCCATGCACTTTGTGTTCCAAAACAGTGATCTATTTTCTTAAAAGTTTTAATTTTAATTTTTAAAATTTAAATTAGATTTTAATATTTTTTGTTAAAAATACCAGTTTTCAAAACACAGATGTAGTGTTAGCTCTAAAAGATATTCTAGGATAAGAGTGGGAACTTAAAATGAACATATAGTAGTTGAAATGGTTATTCATTGAACCCTTTAAGGAAAGTTTTTAATGTGTAAATCATAAAAAACTATGCCTTTGTATAGCATTTTCTTTCCACTATTCTCAGTTTCCTTTTCCCCGGTCCATCTTTTACTCCTCTATTCTTTATTCCAATATTCATTCATAGTGTTAATTATATAGTTCTTAAGCAATCCATCCAGAGAACTTGAATTTGTTTGTTGGTGGGTTTTAAAGAAAGTCACAGTATAAATGGAAATCATCTGAACATCTGATTTCATCAGGATATTCCAGTCATGGAGATGAAAAGTCACTTTTGCAAGTAAAGAAAGGATGTTTTTAGCACTTTAAGACTAAATTCTACTAAATTAATACTTTGGGGATTGAAGAAACAGGAAAAAGCTGGTTTTCCTTTTCTTGTCTTGAGGAAAATGAAGAATCAAGTAGTTGGAAAACCAGTTATTTTAGAATTTTCAAGGTGAGAAGGTCAGCTGACTGAAAGAGTGTGTATATATGTAATTTTTATTGAGAACACACCTTTATTCATGTTAGATCACCATGGCACATAGAATGAAATACTACGAATTGGTAAAGATATACTGGTGCTGAGATACAAAGATACCTGCTATGATTTCATTTGAGTTGAACTACATATGCATATACTCATATATTCTGACATTTGTCAACTAGAATGGTTTTGAACAAGCAGTCTTTATTAGTGGTCACTTCTGGGGAGTGAGACAGCAGGTTTGGGGAAAAGACATGATTTTATCTAATTACTTTTGGGCCACTTGAATTATTAATATACACATAATTTACTGTTTATTTAAATAAAAACCTTCTTTACAGAGGAGAAAAAAATCAAATATTTCATATTTATAATGAAAGAGTTAAAATGATGATATTTATAAATTCTTATTCATATTTAATATTATTTAATTTTACCTGGTCTATATTTTTTGGGAAGAGTCTCTTAAATTCCTCTGATATAATGTTGATGGAACACGTGAAACATTAAAAAAAAATTAACATTGTGGAGGAAAACAATGAAATTGTTGATATGTGTAATTTTTTCATATCATTGTTACCTTAATATAGAGGTAGAAAAATGTTCCTGATCCATTGGTTGTCAGTGGAGAGAACAGTTTTAATATCTACATATCAGGTAAAATAAGCATTATCCAGTTTTCAATGACTTAGTTACAAAATTAGTTTATAAAGTAAAAACTTTTTTTATACAGTAAACGTCATCAAACAGAAAATATCTTTCTTCTTTTGTTTCAATGAAAACTGTACTAAGGCAGTTGTCGGCCAGCTCTGGCCTATGGGCCAGATCTTGCCCCAGCCTGTTCCTGTTGTTGTTGTTTTCAATAGCCCATAACCTAACCATGTGTATTTTACATTTTTAAATGATTTTAAAAAATCAAAAGGTTTACTCTATAAAGTGTAAAAATTATCTAAAATTCAAATTTCACTGCCCATGATAAAATTTTTAGAGCATAGCCATGCTCATTTGTGTACGTGTTGTTGCTTTCATACTGTAATGGCCGAGTTGAGTAGAGATAGACAGAAACTGTGTGGCTCGCAAAGGCTAAAATATTATCTGGCCCATTTTACAAAATGTTTGCTCATCCCTCAACTAAAGTAATATTAAAAAAAGTGAAAATGCATTTCTCTGTGGAAAATTGTTGATAGCGTTGAGCCTTCTTGGTGAGTCATTTAACCTAATAACTTGGCCTGACTGTAGCAGGTGTACTGATCGATAGCAGTGTGTGTCTGTGTGTGTATGTGTACATAAATCAACCTTCCTCTTTTTCTGTCTCTTTGCTTACTTTTTATTACTTGATTTAAATTTCATTTGGCTATTTTAGTATCTTTAAAAGCCACTATCAATTGAGCTCTCAGAATTGATAATCATAATAATATCCCAATTATTTATTGAGGGACTTTTATGTGCCTAGAATTATGGTAGGTGTGCTAAATACATTATCTCATTTAATTATCACAGCATCTTTTTATTGTGATCAGAAACACATAACCATTATCATCTCAACTGCTTTTAGGTGTACAGTACCGTAGTATTAACAATATGCACATGGTTGTGCAAAAAAATCTCTAGAACCTTTTCATCTTGCGAAACTGAAACTATATCCATTGAACAGCCCCCCTTTTCCTCCTCCCCTGCTGTTCACAATCACCATTCTACCCGCAGTTTCTAAAAGTTTTACTTAGATACCTCATAAAAATGGAATCAAGCAGTATTTATCCTTTTTTTTTTGTAATTGACATATTTCACTTAGCGTGATGTCTTCAAGATTCATTCATGTTATTGCATGTGGCAGGATTTCCTTCTTTTTGAAGGCTAAATAATATTCTATATTCACCACCACATATGTTGTATTCATTTTAACTGGGAATAATGTGCTGTGAACATTGGTAGGCAAAAACTTTTGAGATCCTGTTTTTGATTCTTTGGGATATGTACCTAGAAGTGGAATTGCTGGGTTATATGGTAATTCTATTTAAAAATTTTTGAGGAACCCCCATATTGTTTTCCATAGAGGCTACACCATTATAAATTCTCACCAGTAGTACACAAGAGTTCTAATTTTTCCAGATTCTCACCAATACTTGTTATTTTATGTTTTTGTTTTGATATACTGACTACCCTAACAGGTGTGAGGTCATAGCTCACTGTAGTTTCATTTGCATTTCTTTGATGATTAGTGATGTTGAACATCTCTCTTCATATGCTTATTGGCTATTTGTATATCTTCTTTGGAGAGAAGTTTATTCATTTTAGAATTGAGTTGCTTGCTTTTTTTTTTAATGCCTACAGCAGCTGGTCTTCCTAGGCAATCTCCCATCCAAGTACTTACCAGGCCCTACCCTGCTTAGCTTCCGAGATCAGATGAGATCGGGCACGTTCAGGGTGGCCGGCATGGCTGTAGACTAGGTTGCTTGCTTTTTTTTTGCTGTTGAGTCGAGTAAGTTATTTATACATTCTGGATATTAACCCTTTGTCAGATACATGGTTTGCAAATACTTTCTCCCAATTCAGAAATTGCCTTTTTACTCTGTTGATTGTTTTTTTTTTTTGATGTGCAAAGTTTTAAAGTTTGATGTAGTCTCATGTATCTATTTTTGCTTTATTGCCTGTGCTTTTAATGGCATATTCAATAAATCATTGCCAAATCTAATATCATGAATCTTTCTCTTATCTTTTCTAATAGGAGTTTTATAGTTTCAGGTCTTACATTTATGTCTTTAATCCATTTTGAGTTAATTTTTACATATGGTATAAGATAAGGGTCTAAGTCCATTCTTTTGCATGCAAATATCCAGTTTTCCCTTTATCACTTGTTAAAGTGTCTAACCTTTCCCCATCAAGGATCCTTGGCACCCTTGCTGAAGATCATTTGACCATATATGCAAGGGTTTATTTCTGGACTTGCTTTTCTGTTCCTTTGGTATACATGTCTGTCTTTATATCATAGCAGTTTTTGGAAGGTGGGTGACATTATCTGTACAGATGAGAAACTGAGGTTTAATTAGAAGGCAGGGAGCCAGAATTTTACCTTAGGCTTTAAATTTTTTCACTATGCTAAGCTAGTTTGTCCCTTTTCAGAACTCAAAAGGTCATTAGTACTTATCTAATATGAGAAATATTTGAAAGTATAATGTGTTTCACTTTTATGAATGGCTGTGTGTATATATATATAAGTATATAGGCATGTTTCTTTTCTCTCCTGCTAAATTATAAATTCATTGAAGGTTGGGGTGAAAATATTTTTGTGTGCTTCTCAGCACTGTATATGTAACCTGAGGGGTAACTGTAGGTTGGTATAAACCTGTATGAGTATAACCTAGATTGTATAATAATGATCTTAAATTTATGGAGTGTTTACTCTAAACCAGGCACTCTTTTAGGTACTCCACATGTCTTAGCTCATTTAATTCTTACCACAACACCTTAAGGTAGATCTGTTCATGCTCTTTAAACTCCTAACTTCATTTACTTATTTATTCATTTGTATGAAAAATTCTATGACCTGCCCCATTTTTGCCATCTTTCCTAGGCTCTGCAGCTCTGCTGTTATTGTGGTCTTCAGTCTTTAGGGGCAAAATGAAATCCCCTTTCTCCTTCCTGCTAAGAGGTGAGCCCCGTTATTTTAGCGAAGACAGGATTAGTCAGTAGTTTTTTCCCTTTAAATTATTAAAATTTTAATTTTATTTTTGAGTAGATAATACATGTGCATCTTACAAAATTCAAGAGCAGAGATGCTCAGTGAAAAGTAAATCTCCTTCCCATCACTCTTGGCTTCCAGTTTCTCTTCCCAAAAGCAGACATCTGTCACCAGTCTCTTATGTATTCTTCCAGAGATATCCTCTGCCTATATAAACCTACATGTGCATATGTATGCAGTCAACAAATATCTTAGCTTTTTATTTGTTGATACAGTTGTAATACTGTTTTGCACCTTGGTTTTTTCCCCTGCTTAAGAAATTGTTCCATTCCATAGGATATATCCTGCCACTTACTGTTCTATTTTGTGAATGTACTGAACCATTTTGAATAATTTCTTCATTGATGGACATTTAATTTGCTCCTAGTTTTTATTTTTGTTACAAACAGTGCTTCACTGACATTAACATTGTCTCTTACCTGCAAATAGATTGATAGAAGTGAAAGGCTGGGTCAGAGGTATATGCATCTGCAATTTTGATAGGTTGTTTAACTTGTTCTCCATGGATGTGGTACCTATTTCTACTCTCACCAACCTGTGAATTAGTGCCTCTTTCCCACACCTTCACCAAACATTGTTTTTCAAAACATTTGATGTTTTTTACTGTTAAGAGAAATGCAAATTAAAATGACAGTGAAATAGCGTTTTTCACCTATTATGAATGAGGTGGAACTTTTTTTTCATTTTTTCATTTCTTTAAAAGCCACTTATTTTTACTTTTCTGTGAACTAAGTCTTCATATTCTTTACGTTTTTGTTGTTGGATGGTTGCTATTTTTATTCCTGATTTTTAAACATATCTACATTTTAGTCATTATAAACATAGTGGAAAAGGAATAGATTGTTCAGTGCTGGTACAATAGGCCATCTTTATTAAAAATTTGAAATTTGGATCCCTGTGCTTTCACATATGCAAAATATTTTAAGTTGATTAATGTGGAAAATCAACTTGGAAAAGCATATTTTAAGCTATTAGAAAACTATAGGTAGATGGGTTTCTGTATGACATAGTTGTAAAAGAGAACATAGAAGAAAATGGAGTAAAAATAATAACCAGTTCTCAGACAAAAAAAAAGAACAGAATGATCAGTGACTGTGTGGAAAGATCTGTTTCACTAGTGCTGACTGAGGAAGGTGCAGAGTAAAACTCCAATGAAATACCATTTCATTTCTATCAGATTTACTAAAAGTAATGAGCCTGATAACATCAAGTGTTGAGAGGATGTGGGAAAAATCAAAGTTTTCGTCACTGCTGATAGTAGTGTGAATCAGTTATACCACTAAGGAGAGCAGTTGGCAGTGTATGTCAGTTTAAACATTTGCATCCCAGTATTCCACTTGTATATCCTAGAGAAACTCTCGCAAAAATGTACATGCAAGTTCTTTGCAGCATAAGTTGTAAAAGCAGAAAATTGACATCAGTCCAAGTGTCCATCAATAGAGGATTGTATTAAACAACTGTTAAGGTTTATATATAATGGAATGCTTACAGCAGTTAAAATAAATGAGCTAGAATTTTCCTACATATATAAACAGAGAAAAATCTTGATGATGATGTTTAGAGAAACAGGAAGTTTCAGAAGTGTATGTATAGAGCGTATATCATTTGTATAATTTTTTTAAACCGACAAAACTAGAGTATACAACATTTATGGATACATATGTATGTGGTCAAGATTTTGAAAGCAATGATCTACCCTGACATCAGGATAGTAATTTCCTCTGAGGAGGGAATGTTGTAAGGGAGGGGGTCTGTCCTAAAAGATATCTATAATTCTTGTGTTTTTAAATCTGAAGACAGGAAGGAAAAACACATTCCCTAAATCTTGGTGCTGTAGATGTAGATATTCATTTGTCTCTATTTTTTGATGTATATTAAACATATATTTTTAACTTTTCCACATTTCTCTTCACTAGAAATAATTTGTGTTTTAAGCAAGCAATATAAGGAATTTTATTCATAGACTTCTTAGTTTTGAATTTTGATTTAAAGCCCATTTGGTCATTTAAAAATATATTGCTATAATTTATTTGCTAATACTTTATATAAGATTTTTACATTAATATTTATGAGAATAGTCTAATCTTTTTCTTCTCTTTCGATGATCCCTTGATTAGATTTTGCTTTTAATGTTGTACTGACTTCCTAAAAAGAATTTAGAAGGTTTCATTCTTTTCCGTGGAACAGTTCAAGTATCACTGAATTGTATGTTTCTTGCCATTTGGTAGTGTTCACATTTATAACTTCCTTGATCTCACAGTTTTCAGGGAGGTTAGACCTTGGATAATTGTTTTGGTATCTATATGGCTGATTAGATTTTTTCCTGATTCAGAGATTAATATGGTATTTGTAGTCTCTTGGAAAATCATCAGTGTTTTCAAATTTATTAGACAAGATAATCCCTTAATGTTCTTTTCCTTTCTACTGTGTCTTTGGTTGTTTTCCTGTTCTCATTTATTACTTAGTGTTTTGCGTTTTTATTTTTTTCCTTTTCTGGTTTAAATTACCTAATTGCTCAGTTATTTGGGTATTTCTTCTTAAAGTCACCAGTTCTTGAATTTATTGTTATTAATTACTGTTTTTCTAAGTCAGTACTTTTTGCTTTTATCTTTATTCATTTCTTTTCTCTGCTTTGTTTTTAATTTTTTGTTACTTGAGATTGCTTAATTTATTTTTGTTATTACTAATTTATTAGTATTAACAGTTAAATATTATGAATATTCAGTTGATCTGATGGATTTCCGGACATGTTATCCCATCAGATTTTTCTGTAACTGTTAGCTCTTCATCAAACCTTGTATAAAAATGGACACACAAGGCTGTTTCTTTGAGTCTTCATTTCCTTATGAAGGATCCAGTGTTGCATAAAACTTATTAAGTAAACTCGTGTGCTTTTCTCCTGTCACTCTGTCTTTGTCAGATTAATTTTCAGACTCAGCCAGGGACCCTAAGGAGGTCAAAGATGACTGTTTCTTTACTACAGATCACTGATCACTGCTTTAATTCTATCAGAGTTTCTGGTATGTTATGATTTCATCATTATTTTGTATTTATTCATCAATATTTGGTTTTGAATTCCTCTTTATGTCAGAATTTAGAATCTATGGTAGCACAAACTTCTCCACAAAAGCATAGAAATGAGGAGACACACTAAATTTTTCTGATGGAATGTGTGGCCAAAGAAATTGTCCCAAGGGCATGAAATCTCCCAGCACTATGCCCTTCCTTGGAGATTGGAGCTCACATGGAGCCATGAGGGCAGCTTTTAGTGTGTGTTTGGCATTGGGGAGGGGAGGAGGCTAGCCTAGAATTGTAGTCTTTCCTCCTTTCAATCATGTTCATGCTCAGAACTGGAAGCTCTTGCGTGAAACAAGCTATGCTTCCTGGAATGAAGTATAGGTGCATCCTCAGTTTTCACCAGTTCTGTTTTCAAATGACTCACAGTTCAAGGGCACCCTGAAATCTGCCTTCAGGAGCTAACGTCAAATGATCTGACAGACATTTAAGCTATTTATGGGTGCTCCCTGACAGTTGTTCTGTGTTGGTATTAGAGCCATCGTTGCTTATAAAGCCCTGTTTTCATAATTATTATGTTGTTATTTTTATATTTATTATATGAATATATAATCTATGTAATTATGTTATATTTCATAATTTCATATGTTTCAAATAAATTTGTTATTTTAGAAAAATTTGAAAATGAATCTTAGTGAAAAATGTGATGAATCCTTCCCTTCAATCAAATGTCTGTTTGATTTTAGGCAGTTGTCTGTGTGCCCAATTGTGAAGGAAATTAAAATTGGAGATATTTATGTTAGTATTACATCATGTAATATTGGGTCTAAAATTTTATAAGATTGTCATTTTTTTGCTCCCTCCTACCCTCAGATAACATTAAGCGTATTGAAAACTTTTTATGCTCAATTTAATGTGCCTTCTTAAGAATTTTTTTAATATCAAAGTGGAAAAATGTACACTTCTTATTTGAATTGCCTCCAGTCTGTACGTGTTTATTTCTCATCAGCATTCCAGCAGAATTCACACTCATTCCCATGTACCTTCCTACAAAGTAGAAGAGAGAAGTAACACCCCATATTCCAAGCTGTACTGAATTGGAATTCCTTTAAGACTTTCTAATGAATGCATCCGGTTGGCGAGATGAGAAACACTGGCACTGTTCCTTCCAGGGCTGGACTTGGGTGTGGCCAGACACCGTACAAGGTGAGGCTTAGAGTACAGGACGTAGGGAGGCACTCATTCTCCAGCTTCTGCAGGTGCAGGTAGGCGTTGTATTGCATGACCCTGAGGGCTAGTGCCTCCTCAAATTTTATGCCCTAGGACCCCAGCTTATCTCACAGCCCTGTCTAGTTTCTCCACCTGTCCACTCTTTCCTCCTTCTGTAGAAACTGTCTCTGTGAGCCTGTTTGTCCTCAACTGAGAAGCTGCCATCTTGTCTGTTCAGGTATTCAGATAACTTTTGTCCACCTCTAACCAGAACTGTGTGAGAACCAGTTGTTGTTATGGATTGTTTGAGAGATGAAGTCAGTGCTGCTCTTCCAGGGTTATATATTCTGTAGTAAAGATTGCTACTGGGAGCTTGTTGCTAAATTTAATCCTCTGGGATCCTATTATGGCAGAAAAGAGGATCAGATGCAATGATCCGTCTTTTTCTCAACCTAGCAGGCATCATGGGGGTCCTCAAAATATTCAGTATGTGCCTCAGAATATGATTTGGTGGTAGACATATAATGTTCTTTCTACCCACTCTTATTATTTTCAAGGCAAATAAAACTAGGGGTTTCTTAGGAATAGCAGATGAGCTTTTGCAGATAAAATAGAAGCAATTTCCATAGACCTTTCCGGGATTTACACGTTACTATATTTTCAGGTCAAAGGATAGATTAGCTTTTACATCAAACCTGGTTGGATGAATATGAGGAATAACTGATTTAGAAAGTCTTCTGTGGCCTATGTATGCACACACTAGTTTATTTGTACTTATGTGTGAAAATGAGAAAAGAATTGTAAGAAGGAAGCAGAATGCTGTACTAAAATTCTGTATTATTTACTACACTTTTAGATTAGTTGCATTTTGAATTAGGTGCAAGGTTGAATGTTTTGAATTTTTATTTAATCAATTTTCCCAGTCTTTTTCTTTCCCCCTCCAGCACCCCCCCTCAGTTTTGTAAAATGCCTAGAAAGGCCATCTCTATGTGAAGATTATTAAAATATTCATTTATTTTCTTTCTAGTCTTTTTTTAAAAAAGGAATCATTTTACACATTTAATCTTCGAATCATCAGGAGTATTTTTTCCCATGACTGTTGAACATGTTCAAGGCCACACTCTCACCTTTTCTTTGCAAACCAGTCTGCCTTCTAGTGACATGTGTACCTGTCATTTCCATGATCCAGGGTCAAGGTCTGTTTTGACACTTTCTTCATCAAGTCTCTTTCCTTGACTCCTGCTATAAGACATTTTCCTTGTTTTCCACCCTAATTTTTGACTCCCAGTTCAGTTTTTTTTTTTTCATTTGGCTCTTCTTTTACCTCTTTAAAAATGAGTGTTTTTCAAATTCCATGCAGGTAGGGGCCATTACCTTGTTGCCTTTGTACCACCAGGGCCGGCCACAGTGCTTGACACATATGAGAAGCTGTATTTATTGAGTAACTTGTTGAATATTTGTGGGTGAATAAACTTTTGTCCTTGTTCTCTGTTTTCGTATATTTCTACATTGACATCCAGATGTTACCTCCAAAATAACATGTACCAAAATAGTCTCACACAGTAGGCTTACTATAGTAATCCTCTACTTATCTGTGGTTTCATTGTCCTTGGTTTCAGTTACCCACAGTCATTCTAGAAATAAACAACCCATAAGTTTTGTCTGTGGCCATGCTACCCTGAACAAACCTGATCCCATCTGATCTTGGAAACTAAGCAGGGTCTGACCTGGTTAGTACTTGGATGGGGGACTATGCTCTAGGCTTAAAAAATAAAAAAATAACGGATATTAAGCTGACAAGGTCCTTGCAATCTGTGAGGTCAACCAAGGGTTGCCTTGCCTAAAAAATTTAAAAAAAAAAAATGAAACACAACTCATAAGTTTTAATTTGCACACCATTTTGTGTAGTGTGATAAAACCTTATGCATTCCCAGTGGGATGTGAATCATCCCTTTGTCCAGTGTATTTGCCCTGTATACATTACCCACTTGTTAGTCACTTTGTAGTAGTCTTAGTTATTAGATATTTTGAGAGAAAGAGAAGAGAGGCCACATTCACATGACTTTTATTATAGTATATTGTTATAATTCTATTACTAGTTATTGTTAATCTCTTAATCTGCCTAATTTATAAATTAAATTATAAGTATGGATCTATTGGAAAAAATATAGTATATATAGGTGTCGGTACTATCCACAGTTTCAGGCATCCACGGGGTGGGGGGTCTTAGAATGTATCTCCTGTGGAGAGGAGGCTACTGTATATCTAGACAAGATATTTTACATTTTATGAAGAACATGGTGAAATATGGACTTGTTAACTTTCTAGTTAGGCATATTAGTAATTGAGTGACCATACCCTAAAGTGTCCATGAGGGATTGATCTGTGGAACCTAGAGAGGAGGTTATTTGGGGCTTGTTCTGGGATTTTGACAATAGCTCCGAGTTCAGTCTTTTTCATTACTGTCTTAGAGGAAAATATATGTTTATCAGACTTGCAGATAGGATAAAGTGGGTCAAAATAAAGTGTATGACAGAATCAATATCCTAATGTATTGTAGACTTGGTTGAAGTAATCAATTAAATAAAGTCTAATGCAACAATGTAAGATGTTGCATCCGGATCTAAAACTGTTGTTTAAATACAGTATTGCCTGGTGGATATACAAAGGAAAAGGACTGAACAATTTTATTTGATATTTTGTGTGATATTTTGTGTAATATACAGTGTGATCTGATTTCCGAAAATGCTAAGGTGCTTTTATATGATCAGAAGAAGAAATTATGATTTTATTCTGTGACATTATAATGAGAATATATTTGCATTTGGTTTAAGGATATTGGTCACCTGGAGGTCATGCAGAGCTCAGGGCTTAGGGGATGGTGAAGGAACTGGGAATTATGTCACAGGAAAAATGGTTGGTGAGAAGGTCAATGCTCAGTCTGAAGAAGAGAGTATTTGGGGAGGTCCTGGGAAGGTGTCTCAATCTGGGTGATCATATAATTTACTGTCCAAACCAAGACTCTGAGAATGAAAGAATTATACTGGGTTGGTGGGCATAGACTACGACTGTCTTGGGCAAATGGGAACATGTGGTCACCTAATTATAACAGTCTTCAAATATTTGAGAGTCTGTTATGGGAAAGAAAGCTTAGACCTCATCTGGGAGTGCTAGGCCCAGTGGACACAACAAAAAGACACATCTTTTTCCTTGTAGTGAATCACAATCTAATTCTTTCAGTTGTTGAAGAATGGAATGGGTCTCCTCACAAGGTGGTATGTTTCTCATCACTGCTGGTGCCAAGAATTTGTATAGCTGCCCTTTCTAAGTCTTGATAATATCCAGGTTAGATGAATCAAGTTGTACCAATCCATCAAATATTTGTGTACTTATTCTTTCCAAGGACTGTGCAGATGTCCATTTTCTCATTACGTTTAGCTTAACCATTTGTATACTCCTGGCCCCGTGCCTTTCAGGAGAAAAGGTTAGACTCCATGGCTTTAATGGCTTTTGTGATGGACCTAGCCCTGCAGTCTTTGATCTCTTGTGCAGCTGCAGAATCAGTCTGTTCTGTAGTAGGGCATGGCCCCCTCCTCCCATTCTCCAGAGTGCAGGGCTGTCGTGCCCTTTGTCTCTGGCCTTTTCCTTCACTTTCAGCATCCGCTCTTCTCTCGCCTGGGGGACTCTACGTACACGCTGCTGCAGCCTCTACTGCTGTTGTCTTGTTCACCATAACATCGCCTCTATTCCAAAGTATCTTTCTCTTTTATTTTTATGCTAAATAAAAGATGCCTCTTTTTTTCTTCATGGTAGAGCAATCTCTTGAACTTTGAGGGATATAAGCCCTGGTTCTCTTCATTTCTTACTGGGCTGCCTGGGTCATTCCTTGGCTTCCACAGGGCGCTGATGATGTGCATGATTATTTGGTATCTTGTTAATCCTTTATAGCAACTCTAAGAGACAGATGTGACTGTTTTCATTTTATAAATGATGTTTACAGAGGTTAAATCTGCCACAGATGACCCAGTCAGTAGGTGTCTAAGCTAGATCCAAACCCAGGGCTCTTCATCTGTCCACGTGTTTATTCGTTCAGCCAGTGTCTGAGTGCCTGTATTGTGTGAGGGTTCTGTCTGCTCCAGATTTATGGCAAGTCACCTTCCCCTCTCCTGGAAATTGCACATGAGGCATTTTTCTGTACCTTCAGGGTGCCGAATTTCTTCCTGTTTGCTAGGACAAACCCAGCCACTGTCCTTATGTTGTTTGGAGTCTAGATGTGTAAACAGATATAGGACAGACATTTTGTTTTAAGTTTCATGAGCAATAAGAAGAGAAGTTCAGGGTGTAACAGCAGTGTGCTGTGTGGCCCTTGACTTATTCTGGGAATCAGGAAAGCTTTTGGGGGGCACTGAGGAAGTGACGTTTAAATGGAAACCAGAAGGGAGTTAGCTAGAAAAAGGGTTGGATGAAACTATTTGGGGGGAACAAAGGAGAGAGTATGTGCAGAGTCTGAGCAGGGCAAAACTTAATGTCTTGGAGATTTAGAAAGAATCTAGTGCAGATGCGTGCATGAGAAAGAGAGATTGAGCGCTTGATCTGTCTGTCTATCCGTCCATCTATCTTTCTATCTAGATATACAGACACATGGACAGAGAGAGGAGGAAGGCTTGATAAAGATTGGAAAGTTAGGTGGGGACTAGATCAAGGTTTTGGTAGTTTATCCTAAGAGCAAGATTTATTTTTCTTTCTTTATGATTTTATTCATGCTTTAAATAGGAAAGACAATGACATAATTTGATTTTCAAGAGATAACAAAGGGTATAGCAGTGTTGTCTCTTTCCAATGTCTCTCTTCCCTCCTCTCATTCCTTTCCCTGGAGACATAGTTAGTTCCATTTCCTATGTATCCTCCCATAGATATTCTGTGCACATACAGGCAAATGCATAGCTGTTTATTTTTTCTCAGCCTTTTTTATACAAATAGCAAAATATTACATAGGCTGTTCTACATACCTTACTTTTTTCAGTTAACACATTTTATATATTATTACATGACAATATAGAAGGGGTCTTTTATTCTTTTTTATGGCTGCATAATATTCCATTGTAAATATGTACTGTAACTTACCTAACCAGTCTATGGGAAGTAGAAAACAGATTAACGGGGGAGGGATAGTATTATAGAGGTGGAAGATAATTAGTAAACCATTTCAGTAGTTCAGGCAGGGGGTAATGTTGACTTGGTCAAATCGTGGCAGTGGAGATGGAAGTTAAGAAGCTGTATATAAAAGAAATTTAACACTAAGCCACAAGAAGTTCTGTAGATTAGTGAGATATTAAGGGAGCAACAGAGTGTTGACTTTTAGTTTTAAGCAGTTGAATGGATGATGATGTCATTTAGCAAGTTAACAGTAAGGAAGGGCAAGGTTGAGTTCAACTGTAGACCTGTTGAGTTTAAGGCATCTGTGAGACATGCAGGTGGAGATGTCGAGTGGTCATTTTACTACTGGAGTCTAGTCTCAGAAGAGAGGTTTAGTCTTAAGATATTACTTTGGGAAATGTTATTGTATAGTAATTAATACATATTTATAACAGTGGTAATTGATATTTTGAGACTGGTTGAGATCATCCTGGTCAGTGACCTGGTCAAAATGTTGATGTAGTGGAAAGTGCATAAAAAAGGCACTTCTTTTTAATCTTTGAGAAAATGATATACAATTCTAGTAGGTGGTTTTTAAAGCCCACTGAATGAGTCTATAAAGGTAATTACAATTTGTTGTTTGTTAACAACAGTTAGCATGTCAGTAGAGTTTGCCCAGACATTTAATTCAGTGTTCTGCCAAGAAGTTGGCTGACACACAACTTTGCAAAATTTATTTATTACAGGTGCCTAACAGCTGGAATTTTGCAGTTTTCTTCTGGTCGTTCATTTATTCATTTAACACATACTGAGTATACTTTGCATGCCTTGTACAGGGCAGTGTTCAGGAAGGATGTTCATCTTTAGTGTTGTCTTGAGGTAGTCATTGTTTTCAATTGCTTCTTTTGTTTTGTAATTATTTATTTCAGTTAGCTGGGTGTTATTATCTTGATTTTGGTCCTCTGGGTTATTTTAACTCAATGTAGTGATGTACATTTACAACAGTGGTTATTTTTTTACTCCTGCTTTTCCAGTAAAAAAAACTTCAGTTATAAATGAATTATGGTTAAAATATGAAACGTCCCATATATATGCCCTTTGCTAAACAGGGAAGTATATATAATAGTCTTCCCAGACTTTTCTTACATAGCCACAAGTGTCTGTTAGTGCTGAGTTCTTTTTCCAAAACAGAGTAGAAATGGTGGATGGAGGAGATGGCTTATGAAGAATTTACCTCCTTTAAGATGGCTGTAGTCAAAGAAATTTAAAGACATTGGCCTAGTGTGATGGCTGTCAAGTTTGACCTAAGCATTAATTTAAAAAGATATATAGGCTTTGTCTTTACCCTAGAAAGAAACAAAACAAAAACAAACACATTTTAGAAGTAGAAAACATTATAGAAAACAAAAACATTATGTAACTATTTAGGAACTATGAATATTATGGTAGTTAAAGTATGATAGTTTTATAAGGAAAGTTGTATGGTAGGTGCAAAGGTTATTATTTGATAAACATATTCCCTCTTGTCAGAACCCTAAAAAGAACCCTTCATTTTAGCCACAATTAAAACCAACCCCTTTCTCATAGCACGGTAATAGAAAAACAACCTAATAAAATATGAGCAAAAGATTTGGGCAGGCTCTTGACCAAAGAAGACATATTGATGGAAAATAAATGCATGAAAGATGCTAAGAAAATATTGTTAGTCATCAGGGAATGCAAGTTAAAACCATAATGAGATACCACTACGTACTTATTGGAATGGCCAGCTAAATAAAGAAGCAAAAAAACTTGCTAATACCAAGTGCTGGTGAGAATGGAGAGCTACTGGAACTCCCATACATTGCTAGTGGGAATGCAGTATCGTATAGCTACTTAGCGAACACTTTAATCTGCCTTTACCCCTCAATCCAGAAATCCCTCTCCTAGGGAGAAATGAAAACATGTGTCCATCAATTGATGAATAAAGAAACTGGCATTTAAATACCAAAATACTATCAATTGTAAAAAGCAACTGACTATTGATACATGAAACAACATGGGTGAATCTCAGATGCGTTGTGCTAAATCAGTGTTTCTCAACCTTTTATTTCTTTCTTTTTTGTGTGTGATCCCCTCCCATAGTTATATTTCTTTCTGTCACCACATATTTGACCCCTTTTATCGCACCTACCTCCCTCCTACCGCCTTTTAAAAAAGGTAGTAGTATGCCTGGTCCAGCCCCTTTTCATATTTTCCTCCTTAATTGCCCATTACTCTCATGGATTTGAATACCACAAATATATTGTCTGACTTGTATGTACTGTAGCCGTTTGGAGTTCCCAGACCATTGAAAACTTGAAAGACCTCAGATTTTTGCACCCGTGAGGAACCGGTTTTCACCTCTTTGCGGATGGTATCACCTTCACCCTGCGTGGCAAATGTGTGGGCTAAGTGAAGGAAGCCAAATTCAAGTGGCTGCATCCTGTGTGATTTGGTTTAGATGACATTCTTGAGCAAGAAGAACTATCAGAGCAGAGAAACAGGTCTGTGGTGGCAGGGGTGGAGGAGGCTTGACTAGGGAATGAGGGGACTTTTGGAGGTGATGGAAACGTTCTATTTCTTGATTGGAGTGGTGGTTGTGTGGTAGTATGCATTTGACAGAAGTAATAGAACTGTACCCCCAAAAGGTGAATTTTATGGTGCATATACCTTAACGAGCCCGACTTTCTCGAACACAGTGGCCCGGATCAAATCTGGAATGGTTATAGGGAATCAGAAGGTTAGAAACATCTGAGGCTGGTCATTTTGGAATCTTCTGTCACCAAGTGTTATCCGTATGCTGAGAGAGTTACATATAAATCATAAATAAAGCCATGAAACTTTCTGAAACACTGTCTGTCTCTCTCAAGCTGAAGGGGCAGTGAAAGAAGAGTGTAAGTAGAGCCTGCCTAGATAGTCACTTGAAGGTTTGGGGGCCCAGCTCCCTGTAACTGGAGGAGAATCTAGATTGATCAGGATTGGAAGTCCTAGTTTTTCCTTGGGAGTTGCTAAAATAAGGTTACGATTTAATTTGCAAAAAAGAGAAGGAGCAGAAGGAAAACTGCCTCCTGTTTCTTAATGGAAACTAGTTTATTGTTTGTCAGGCTGACTTTTGGTAAAAGTTCTAAATTTCCATGGCAGCCAATGGTAGAAAAAGTTTTACACATTTGCTTTTTTTTTTTTTTTATAGTTAAGCTGAGACTTTTCTCCTTTACTGGGGGCTCCAGTGGAATATGTTATTTTGTATCGAGAGGAGCCTGGAGAAGCAGGGACTGTGGAAATACAGGTTTTGCCTTTGGTATACCTTTAACAAAGGTATTCAGATTTGTAAATGGTGCCAAGAAATAGAGTTTCTGTTTCCATTCAAGTTCTTATGTGTAAACCTTGTCTGCATTTGATTCTGATGCCAAATATATTTTAAGTGCTCCAGTGACAAATGAGCTACTTTTTTTTTCTCTTGAAAACCCTTACTGCATTGTCCTATATTTGGAAAAGTTTACCAGATAGTGGTATAAGGAAAATTCTGCTTCTTGTAATCTTTATACTGCAGTAGTAGGTATAGGCGTTATATAGTAAAGGCTGTTACTACTGCACATATTAAGGACACCACCTCACGGGCTGTGTTTTAGTGTATCTGAAAGTCATGAAGAAGATATTACTGACTATACTGACCAGAGAGACAGGCATCTTGTCAATACCTTTTAGTTGATATTTACAGCATGCCTTCTGGGGTTAGAGAGCACTTTTTATAGAAACACAGAGAATACAAATGAAACTGAGCTTCAAATTAAATCACCCTTTCAACTGGCCCCCTAGCCTGTCATCTACCACCATTAGCACAGGTGCTTCTGTAAGACTTATCACTATTGATGTTGACCTTCATTTGGCTGTCAAGATTTTTTTTTTTTTTTTTACTATAAACTTACTTTTTTCTTCTCTTTTCATACTGTCCTCTTGGGAAGGAAGTCACCATGTAGAGCCCACACTTAGGGAGTGGGGATTTACACTTTACCTCCTCGAGGGTACGATATGTACATAAATTAAACCACTATTTTTATAAGTTAGCAATGAACAATTAGAAACCAAAATTAAAACAATACCATTACAATAGCTTCAAAATAATAAAATACGTAGATATAAACCTAATGTACAGAAACTGTTATCTTTAAAGCACCTAAATGCTAAAGAAAGAAATCAAGGAATACCTGAATCAATATGGAGAATGTTCATAGGATACAATAAAAAGAACACATTAAGATTAACACACAATTAAAATTTTGAATTTATCCATGTAGATGACTGGTGCTCATCTATAATCACTGCTCTGTAGTCTTACCTTCTATGGATAGAGCTGTGGGCATTGGTTTGTGTCTAGTTCTTCCCTATTATAAACAGTGCTGCTCTGAACATTTTAACATGTCTCCTTGGGCACGTGTGCAGAGTAGATGCTCCAGAGTGTATATCCAGGAGTGGATTTGGTGGGTTGTAGGGTTGTATATGCAGCTTTACCTAGGTAAAGGCAACTTTTCAAAAGAAAATTGTTTTTGTAAAGCAGTTTATACTCTCCTGCATTTAATGAGATTTCTCAGGTCTACACATTCTTGGCAACTTGAAGTTGTCTGACTTACAAATTTTTTTTCATTTTGGTAGATTTGTACCGGCACTTCACTGTGGTTTTAATTCTTCATTTTTCTAATTATAAATGTAGTCAAATATACTTTCATGTTTATAGGCTAATTGTTTTCCATTTCTTTGAAATTCATGGGTGGGGTTTTGTTTTATATTTTGGTTGCTCATCTTCCTATTGGTTTGTTAGTTTTTTATTGATTATTAAAGAGTTCCTTAAATAGTTTAGAAACAAATTCTTGTGACTTCTTTGTGCTGCAAATATCTTCTCCCAATTTGTGGCTTATTTTTTACTCTCTTCATGGAGTTTTTGATGAATAGCAGTTCTTAAGTTAATATAGTCAGATATGTTCATCTTCTCATTTATGATTGTGCATTTGTTTTTTGTTCAAGAAAACTGTACCCTGAAGTCTTAAAGTATTCCATTATGTTATCTTTGCAAAGCTTTCGAGATTTGCCTTTCACATCTGGGGCTTCACATTACTAGGACTTGGTTTTTGAGTATAGGGTATAGAATGGGACCAATTTCATTTTTCCCCTGTACTTCTAACTTGTCACCACAGTACTATGTAGCTAAAGTCTAAATTCTCCTACTGAGCAGCAATTATGCATCTTCCACAGTCTTTATATGGGTCTATTTTTGTGTTGCTATTTAATTCCTTTAGTCTGTTTATTCAGTTCTTTTGCTATTATCACATTGTCACAAGTATAGTTTTACAACAAATCTCAATATTTGGTAGGGAAAGTTATTAGATTATTTATATGAAGACAATGATAACACTTGCAAATAAGGACACTTTTGTTCTTCCTTGCTTACTTACCCTTAATCCTTTTATTTCTTTTTCCTGCCATACAGTATTAGTGTAGACTTGGAATACAGTGTTGAATTGAGGTAGTAATAATGGGCATCTTTGTTTTTTTTTTTTTTAATCCTACAGGATGTTTTAGCATGCTAAGAGGTTTTTTTGTTTGTTTGTTTTTTCTTTTTAAAGTAATGTTGAATTTAATCAAAAGGTCTCTTTTCTTTTTGAGATAATCAAATGATTTTTTTCCATGAATGGTACAGTTACATTGATATTTAAATGTTAAGCCAAGCTTGTATTTCTAAAATAAACCCGTTGGTTATGAATTATTATTATTATTGCCAGAGTTTGGTTTGCCAATACTTTTTTTTTTTTTCAGATTTAAAGTGCCATTTATGTAAGATGTATTCCTATTTCAGGATTGTTTTTATAAGTGAACTTAACCTACAGCTGTCCTTCCCAATTTTTTCCTGTCAGGTTTTGGTATTGAGCATATGTACCAGGATAAAATGAGTTGAGGACTGTGCCCATATTTTCTGTTCTATTGAGTCATTGATGAAATATTGCCCTGATTTCTTTCTTTGGTTAAACAACCCTATAAAATCATATGGATATAGCAGTTTAACTGCTCATATAGTTTATTTAATGATGACGAAACTATTCAGATTTTCTCTTCTTGATTCAGTTCTTTTAAATTTCACTTTTTAAGAATTTGTCCATTTCATTTATATGTCCAAATTTTTAGCATAAAGTGATTCATAATAAATTCATGTGTTTAAACTAGGTAGCATCTATAGCTTTGTCTCTTCTTTCCGCCATTGTGTTTGTATTTTCATTCTTTTTTTCTTTTTTTCTTTAACTGTGTTTGTTACAAGTTAGTAAACTTTTTCCTTTTCAAAGAAATAAGTTTTGACATTCACATTGTTCATTCTCTTTTTATCATTGTTTTTTGTTTAATTACTTTATGCACCAATTATTTCTATACTTCTACTTAGTTGATTTTACTGATTTTTTTTAAACTTTTTAAAAGTTAAGATTGTTAACAAGTTAGATTTTGGTCTTTTTGCTTTAAAAATACACTTACTAGGTAGTAACTCTGTCTACATGCTGCTGGCCTGAATCTCATATATTTTCACATGCAGGGTTTCCTTTATCATTTAGTTTTTAAAATTTTATAGTTTTTAGCTATTTTATTTGCATTTACCATAACTATTTAGAATTATCATTCTGAATTTCCAAACCACTATTTGTTATTGACTTTGATTTCTAATGTAATTGAGTTGGGGTCAGGTTTCTGGTCAAGATGGCAGAGTAAATAAATGCTGTGCTTGCCTCCTCATGACCACCTCAAAATTAGAACTAAACTACAGAACAGCCATCATAGAGAATCTCTTGAAGTCTAGCTAAGGACATATAGAAATCACATTGAGACTAATAAGAGGAGCAGAGACACAGAACAGGCTGGTTCCACACCCACATGTGGCAGTTAAAATTCGGGAGAGATATCTTGGCTACAGAGGGCCTCCCCTGAAGAATGAGGGGTCCCAGCCCTACACCAGAATACCCAGCCCAGGGTTCCAGTACCAGGAAGAGAAGTCCCATAATTTTTGGCTGTGAAAACCAGCGGAGATTGCGGCTGAGTGAGACAGACAGCTGCTGGACTCTCAGGCATTCTTCTTAAAGTTAAGGCCTATACACAGACTTACTTGTTGACAGACTTACTTGCTCTGAGCTCCAGTGCTGGGGCAGCTGCTCGAAAGGTGCCAGGGACATATGGGAAAGAACTGAATTGTCTGGCTTCAGGGCAAGGGCTAGAGGGGCAGCTTTCTCCCAGACAAAAGAGCTGAGAGAAGCCATTGTTCCTTTGTTGAGCCCTCCCTCAGCTCGGCCTGCACGCATAGGTGGGTGCCATATCTGAGTCTCCATCAACCTAGCTAACACCATTCACCCTACCCTGGTGATTCCCTGAGACCCTGCCTCACCTAACTTGAGGGTTCACTCAGGCTGCTTCTAGTGGATTTTCCATAGAAACTGCCTATCTTGGCTCATGATGAGGACTTTTCTAAAATTTCTCAAAGGTTCACAAATCCCAAACAAGCAGCATCTGGCCTTGGCATGCCCCATACTTATTATTAAGCAACCCCAAGCCTGGCATTACTGGCAGCCGGCCTCAGTTTGCAACTTAGCCTCTCCACGGCACCTCCAAGCCCAGCACAGGTGGCAACCATCTGCAGATCACTTTGTAGCTCATACTAGTGGCCCTGGGCAAGGTACAGGCAGCAGTTGACATTGGCCTGCACCAGAACCCCTCCCAAGAGGCCCCAGAACCAACACACCCAGTGGCCAGCTTCAAGCCACACCAGAGCACCACCCAACTACCTCCACAATGATACATCGAAAGGGCAGACTAAGTAGGCATCAGAGCCAAACTAAATCAAGTCCTGCTCTTCAGAGTCAGCCCCTGCATACCAGCTCTTCCACTGTAGTCATGGCCAGTCCTCACAACCAATGACCTTGCAGGTTAGTCCCTCCAGTGAGGTGCCAACAGCAATTAAGGCTCAGCTACAACAGGAAGGCACATACGACCCACACAAGGGACATACCCACAGCAACTGGTGACAAGGGAGGAGGTACCACTGGGTCCTATAGCACACCTACTACATAAGATCACTCTACTAAGACCAGGAGACTTAGGAGCCATACCTAATACATAGAAACAAACACAGGGAGGCAGCCAAATTGGGGAGACAAAGAAACATGGCCCCAGTGAAAGAACAGAACAAAGAACAGAAAAAGAAATAAATAAAATGGAGATGAGTAATCTACTAGTTAGAGTTCGAAACACTGGTTATGAGGATGCTCATTGAACTTAGGAGAAGAGTAGATGAACTCAGTGAGAACTTTAATAAAGAGATAGAAAACATAACAATGGAGATAGAAAACATAAAAAAGAACCAGTCAGAAATGAAAAGTGCAGTAACCAAAATGAATACATTAGAGGGAATTAATAGTAAATTACATGAAGCAGAGGATTGAATCAGCGATTTAGAAGATAAGGTAGCAGAAAACACCCAATCAGAACAGCAGTAAGCAAAAGATAATTCCAGAAAAAATGAAGCTAGTTTCAGGGGCCTCTGGGACAACAACATAGGGTTACCAGAAGGAGAAGAGAGAGAGAGCAAGGAATTGAAAACTTAATTGAAGAAACAATGATGGAAAAGTTCCCTAATCTGGTGAAGGAAATAGACATACAACCCCAGGAAGCACAAAGAGTTCCAAACAAATTGAACCCAAAGAGGCCCACACCAAGACACATCATAATTAAAATGCCAACGGCTAAAGACAAAGAGAGAATCTTAAAAGCAACAATAGAAAAACAATTAGTTACCTGCAAGGGAGCTCACATAAAACTGTCAGCTGATTTTTCAAAGAAACTTTGCAGGCCTGAAGGGATTGATACATGAAATAGTCAAAGTGATGAAAAGCAAGAAACTACAACCAAGATTGTCTACCCAGCAAAGCTATCTTTTAGAATCAAAGGACAGATAAAGAGCTTGCTAGACAAGAAAAAGCTAAAGGAGTTCATCAACATCAAACCAGTATTACAAATTATGTTAGAGGGACTTCTTAAGAAATAGAAGGGAGAAAAAAATTAAAAATATATATAATAAAATGGCAATAGCTACATATCTGTCAGTAATTACTTTAAATATATATGGATTAAATGCTCCAATCAAAAGATAGGATGGCTTACTATAAGAAAATAAAACCCCTACATATGCTGCCTACAAGAGACTCACTTCAGATTGAAAGACACACACGGACTGACCGTAAAGGTATAGAAAAAGAAATTTCATGAAAATGGAAATGAAAAATTAAAAAAAGCTAGGTAACTATACTTATACCAAACAAAATAGACTTTAAAACAAAGGCTCTAACAAGAAACAAAGAAGACCCAGTAATTCTACTTCTGAGTATACGAAGAAACCTAAAACACTAATTCAAGAAGACATGTCTTCATTGCAGCATTATTTACAATAGCCAAAATATGGAAGCAACCTAAGTGTCCATCAGTAGATGAATGGATGATGGAGTGGTACATATATACAATGGAACAGTCCTCAACTGTAGAAAGGAATGAAATCTTGCCATGTGCAACAATGTGGATGGACCTAGAGGGTAGTATGCTGAATGAAGTAAGTCACACAGAGAAAGACAAATGCCATATGATTTCACTTATATGTAGAATCTAAAACACAAAATAAATGAACAAACAAAACAGAAACAAACTCATAGATACAGAGAACATTTTGATGGTTGCCAGATGAGAGGAAGTAGGGGATGGGAGAAAGATGAGAAAGAGATTAAGAAGTACAAATTGATAGTTACAAAATAGTCATGGTATGTAAAGTTTAGCATAGAGAATATAGTCAATAATATTGTAGTAACTATATATGGTGTCAGATGGGTACTAGATTTGTCAGGGTGATCACTTTGTAAGTTATATAATGTCTAATTGCTATGTTGTATACCTGAAATGAATATAATATTCTTTGTCAACTGTAATTGAAAAATAAAAATTACTTTAAAAAAATAACTGGGGTCAAAGAATTTGTATGTATAGTGCCAGTCTTTTGACTTTATTAAAACTTGCTTTATGGCCCATTATGTTCCTATTTTAGTGAATATTGTGTACTTGAAAACAATGTATATTTTACAGGTAGTTATTGCAATGATTCTTTCATAAGACTTGAGACTACTGCTTCAACGGGAGAGTGGTCAAATGCTGCCTACAGACGAAGACAAAAGTAGATTCACTTACTAGTGGGAAGGTATTGACTTACACAGGAGTCATAAACGTGAACTATTAACAGAAATTTTCACTACGCAAGAATACATTGGGATAACAATTTTTAGTGCACACAAAGAAGCATTCTATTTAATAAGCAGATAGAATTATAGTTTTACTCTTAGACAAAATGATTGATGAAACTTTATAAGAACAGTATTGGATGGAAAAATAAATTGCTTTTTTGATTTATGCCCACTTTTGCTTTCTTTACTAATATTATGGTATGACCTTAGTAATAAAAGCAACAACCTTACAGAGTTTTCACTGGGACAGTCACTGACTTAAGAGTCTAGACCCTAGAGTTATACTTTCTGATTTCGAATCTTGTCTCCTGTACTTAATAACTGTGTGACCTTTGTAACTGCGCCTGCTTCCTGAAATGAAGGCACTAGTTGTACCTGCTGCATATTGTCATTTTGGGAGTAAAATTGGATCATTGTGCCTCTAATAATAGTAGCCAATATTATTTAGCACTTGCTCGGTGCCATACACTGCTTTAAACATTTACCATAGGTTATTTTAATCTTCAACAGCCCTATGAGTTGTATTATCAGTGTCCCCATTTCAGATTTACTGAAGCTTAGAACACATAGAGATCGTAGCAACACCTTTCCAAAACTGCTGACTTCTGTTACTGAAGCAGGGAATCCTAATCAAAACCATGCCTTTGTGCGGATGAGACAGGTTTGTGAGGAACCACGTGAGGAGTTTTTAACAGAGGGTGTGGAACGGGTTTCTGAAGGATTTCAAGGCTGTTAAGGATCATCTGATTTCTGTCTGAGTACTAGTCAGTTCCTGGTGTCATGACAAAATACCATTAGTTCTGGAGGCTAGAAGTCCAAGATCCAGGTGCTGGCCAGTTTGATTTCTGGTGAGGGCTCTCTTCCTGCCTTGCAGATGACTGCCTTCTCACTGTGTCCTCACATGGCCTTTCTCGGTGAGTGTGCATGGAGAAAGATAGCTCACTTTTTTTTTCTTGTAAGGCCACTCAGATTTTGGCCCTTACCCTTAAGACCTCATTTAACCTTAATTACCTCCCAAAGGCCACATCTCCAAAATCACATTGGAGGTTAGGGCTCTAACATATGAGTTGGGGAGGGGTGCACAGTTCAGTCCATAGCACCCCACCACCACCCCAAGGGACATATAGCATCCTCTGTGCCTAAATAGGTTCTCTGTTACATTCTAGTGAGTGTCAATTTTTTTTTTTTAAAGTTTTCACCAGAGTGATATAGGTTCCCATATATATCACCAGCAGGCTTATTTCACAGTATTTGGCATTTCTGTAGGGAGCGAGGTGGTATTGTGTTATTAAAATAAGGCTGTGGCATTGCTGTGGAGACCCTGGAGTCTCATTGTGTATCATTATGGAGATGTATGCATCTGATGTCTTCATGTTTCATATTGTACATTTCTAATTAAATAGATACAGTCTTGTAGTCCTTCATTTAACAGATATTTAATTGTTGTATGCCAGGCACTGTTTGTAGGCTTTGATGATATAGTGAAAAGCATAACAGAGCAGGGTGCTGCCTTCACAGAGTACATACTATAGCAGAGGGACACATGTTAACAAGTAAACACACATAGAAATACATAGCAGAATGTCTGTGTGATGTGAAGAAAAAAAAACACAAGAGTAAGGTGAGTGAGGAAGCAGTCTTGGTGGGGTGGGGTGCTATTTTAGAAAAGCGGTAGGAAAGAAAAGATGTGAGTCAGGGGAATATCTGCGAGAATCTTCTGGACGGATGGGCTGTAACACGAAATGCAAGTCCCACTAGTTGAAATCTTCTTGACCAGTAGGGTGAGGGTGACATCCCAGGGTTTGGGGTCATATTGCCTGCAAATGCTCAGTAAGTGTTAAGTATTGCTGTTATTAATATAATTATGGTATAGATATAACTGCAATAAACAAAGCTTTTTCTACCCAAATGTACCTTTTAGTTGGAAAGTGCTGTTCCAGGGATCAGCTTGCTACCCTCTTATCCTTTTAAAATCAAGATAGCTGATACACTTTCTGAGTCAGCCCTCAGTTTATGCACACTAATGGAGTCATGTCGTGCTTCTCTTAAGTTTTCTACCGAGTGTTCTTAATACAAAGATTGAACCTGAGAGAAAGAGAGGGAAAGAGAGAGAGAGAGAGAGAGAGAGAGAGAGACAGAGAGTGTGTGTGTGTGTGTGTGTGTGTGTCCGTGTCCAGATCTTTCCATAAAGAGAACATTTCTTTGTAATCTCTTGTTTTCTTCTAAAATTCATGCCAATTTTGTGTGATTCTAAATAACGTATTTGTGCCTATTTTAATTTTGAAATACCGCTTTAAATGCCTTGTCTCTTTGCGGATTTGAATACTCTTGCCCCCAGGCACAATTCCCTGGCCGGCCCCAGTATGAGAAGCCCTGGAATGGAGCCACACGGTGTACGTTCTGGCCTGCGTTCAGCAGCAGGCTAATGTTACCCAAGGGTATTAGGGTGTGGGCTGGGCGGTTTTACTGTTAGCATCCTGTAAAGTGAAACACAAGAATGTTCAACTTCCTTCCATAAATTATATATAAAGTAAAAACCAAGAAAATGCATTTTTCTTCCCAGAATGAGCAGTTTTAAAGTGAAGCATAAGAAAATCCTGTCTTCTGTCAAGAATGGACAGTGAAATTCATCTTGTTACTATCAGAAGTGAATCACCAGATAGGACAAGTATTTTCCCCAAATCACTTTTATTTGGCTTTGGAATTCATAATGTGAAACTCAGTTTTGCAGGCCAGTTTTCTTTTAAAATTATGTTTTATTGAATTCATGTTAAAATTAACTTGGCAGCCTCTGGATTTTTATTAATAGTGGGTGTGGGTGACTCAGGCATGGCCCTACACTCTTGCACCAGGCATGGCTCTCAGCTGCCTCGGTCCTCACCAACATCTTGATACTAATTGACTGGTGTTGCCTGAGAGCTGAGACTCATTTGCTAACTCCATCTTGTTAAGTACCTGAATCTCTGGATAATTGGGAACCAGCTTAAGTACTGGACTCTGGTTATCAGGCTTCTTGTTTTATAAATTTTTAATACCATACAAACATTGTGAAGCAAGAATTGTTAAGTTCTATTTCTAAAATGTGAAATGAAATATCTTGACTTATGTCATGGTTTTGTATAGGTTGATGTTCCTAGTGTGAACTCTTAACAGAAAGGCTAAACTACTAGTGAATATGAAATTAAGATTATGGGTACAGAGATGTAAAGAAGGAAATTATAATAAACTTTTCAAGCATCTTCAGGTACTTGCATTTCAGAATCTTGTATAAATGGGAAGAGTTGATATATCATTTGCACATCTTCAGAACTTCTCTGTGAAGAATTTGTTTCTCCAGTTTGAATTAATATTTAAAAAGCAACAAAGTTAAGTTTAAATAGTTAGTTAATCAGTTTCATTACTTTAGTTTTAAGTACTTTATTAGTTTGAATCAGGGTGCTTTCCCTCTGGTGTGTGTACATGTGGTGGAGTGGTTGCAAAGATAATGTAAGAGTTTGGTGAAATGTGACCATTTTGACTTGAATAAATAATAATTATTGACATGAAACCTTAGTGTTTAATTTAGTATTCTGTTTTGAAATTTCAACTGCAAATTGAAAAAATTTACAGATTTAGAGAGTCTTTTACTTAGGAGATTATTGCTAAAATATACCAGGGTGAAGAAAACTACTTGGCTTAATTTCATAATCTTGGAGTGTTGCTAAATCATTCTTTTGAAGGTTAAAATTAATATTTGAAAGTAATAATTAAGGCCGTGGCTGCCAGGACTAATTGAAATTTTTGTAGAGAGAAACTGTGTGATCCCAGATGTCATTACTCATTCATGAAATGTCTCACTAATAAGAGGTTATATTGGTTTCAGTTGTTTTCCTATTAACTGTTTACAACAGGGCAAAATTTGTTTAATGATGTTCATTGTACCCAGAACACCATCTGTCATAAACACATATTGCATTGCAATTAGAAGATAATATTCCAGTGAACATAATTATTTTTAAATATTGGGAAAAAGTGTCACCTCAGTCACATCTAGGGTGTTCTTGAAACCACCGTATTTTTTTGTGTATTTCTAAGTACTGAATAGATTTGGTTTTATGTGGCTGATGAACTCTGACAGAAATCACAACACAAGGAGGAACGGTCGTAGGCAACATAGTGTGCTCGTAAAATTCTGTGATTCTTTAGAGTTCAGACTCTGTAGATAGATGGAGAGAAAGTTTGAGGAGTTTAGCCCCACAGTTGAGAAGGGGACTGGCCTGGTGGTTGAGAGCAATGTGACTGTGCAGCCTGGAAGCAGATTTTTCTCCCTCTTTCTTCATAGGGTTGTTTTAGGAATTAATATGTGTTATTTATAAAAATTTTAGGATTACAACTGCCTCAAAGTAAGTGAATATAAATGACTTTTAAGTAAATAAAGAAAATTCCAGGCAATATTTATTTTCAAGCTATTTGAAAATAAACCTAACAAGCATTTTTCTTTTATTTTTGTTGGAAAGATGCTAGATCAGTAATATTGAAGAATTTTAAAATAGTTATCCATATACCCAATATTTAAAATTAATGTTTGTATATTATCTTCTAATTATAATTTATTTTTATGCATGTTTTATATTATTGAAATCATAATTTATAAAGTAATCACTGTGGGCAACCAAATATGATTGGCCCATCCTGGTCACATGCTTGCTGGTGAGTGGGTTAGGGATAGGGGGTCCCAACCCAGGCACATGAGAGGGGGCAGGGAAGTCTTTCCTCAGAAGGAAAGAAGAGATGCTAGCAGCTGAAGCAACAAAAATTCACCACAAAGAGCAGTGGGATTTCTCATCCTGTGTGACTGGTCTTTCTTATTCAGAAATATTTGTTTACTAAATAGGTAGGATCATGCATTGACAGTTATTTACCCAATACCGTAAATATTCCATCTTTTTCAGGGATTCAAGCTGCAATAACAATATGGTGGGAAGAATGTTTGACTAAAGGGCCAAGGGGGATGAAGTCTAGTTGACTGGTCTGAGCTCCGTGACTTTGGATGAGCTTTCTAGGCCTTGGTTTTCTCTTGGTTAAAATGAGGCATCAGATTAGATGATGTTCTTTTTTCCACCCCTAAATTTTTCTTGCCCTATGCTATTAAATTGCTTTGATATATTTTTTTGATATAATGCTCATTTAAGATTGACTATCAAGATATATTTTTTTTAGTTTTTGCTGCTCTCTCTTTTATCTGTAGTTTTAACAGCATCTGAACAGAGTAAGTAAAAAGTACATGTTTATCAAGATTGCCTTGCAGTAGTTTGCTTAAAGAATGGAAAAGAAGAAAGGCACGTGTCTAATAAAAAAAGGGGGAAAATGTTTAACTAGTAATCAAAAATACATAAGAAAGAAAAACATTTTTCCCCTTTTGAAACCGATAAAGCTTTAAAAATATTATTACAGCCAGGGCTGGATGTAGCACCATGAAATAAGCCCTCTCACGTAGCAGTAGTGAGACTTCTGGAGCCAGTACAGCAATTTTCTGATCTGAACTTAATTAAAAATGTAACCTTAGATTGGCTTTTTTTTAAAAGTCATTAAATATTCTTCTGTAATATCTTAATTTTCCTATGTAATTTACGGGACATATCTGCCTTCGTCTCTTTGTGAATTGTGTTAGACTCTGACTTCACTGTCAGAGACGCGTGAAGTTCCCAGGTTCTGAAGTTTTGGTCTGAGGACTTTAAGAACTTATGATGACACACACAGGATGAGTTCCTTAGTTAGTTATCTCATCAGTGATAGAAGGTCTTGATACCAGCTTTTGTTTGTATCTGCCCCAGACTCTACCATGGCAGAGATTGTAGACACTTATCTTTTAGAGACAGCCAAAATAATTCATCTCCAGAATAGTGGTCTCTATCTTCTATTTTCCCTAGGCCTGGAGCTTCCTCCAAGTGAAGTTCTGATGGAAATTCATGTGCACGTGCCATTATAGGACCAGTCTCTTGTAGCCAAAAAATTAGGCCATGATTTCATTCTAATTGTCAGCGTTGGATATCGATAGAACTAGACTTTGACAAGACACAAGTCCAGAGAATAAAAGGAAGTAGGAAAATAGATTGCCAGGACCTGGAAATCATAGGTGATGGATTGTCTACCCTAACTGGCTAATACTGTCACGCCAGGCCAGTAACTACCAGTTTATACACCTCAGGCAAGTGTGCATTGTAATTCTCATTTAGAATACTTATTTGCAGGAGTATTGCTGTCTTGGTCTTGTCTTGAGACAGAGTGATGAAAGATTTAAAGTGTAATGAGCTATCTTCAGAATACTGGCAATCTGTTCACTTAAGAGATTGGGATGAACATTTTCTGCAACTGAGGGCAAGAAAGAGGGGTGTGGGCATGGACTCAGTTGTGGTAAACACAGCAGTTAGTTTTGTCAAACCTTCCTTGGGTGACTTGTCAGTTCCAAAGAGAAAGCCTTAAAAATGAGGTGTAGGGAATTCAGAGTCCTTGGAAGCTCTTCCATGCCCCAGGTACCATGGGTTGACAGAATGATGCTGGGAATCTTTTTCTGGGACAGGATGGGGAAAGCTGACTTGGGATTTGAATGTGCACAGGCCGGCCTGCTCAGGGTAATGTACAGCCTGGGTAGATACCAGGCCCTTCCAGATGTCTGTCTGTGTACCAGGATGGTGCTGGGGTTGGCGATGTGAAAGACACTGCATTGTCAGTGAGGGAGGACCGCCAGCAGGGATAGCAAGCAGCTTTAGTTTGAGAGGTGCGCCAGTGACGTCAAGAGTGTACTGGGCAGTTGAAGAAGCTGGAGTGACAAACGGGAAGGAGAGGATCAGAAGTGGGACAGGAATGAGAGGAGGCTGCATATAAATATTTTGTATTTTTAGATCGGTAGTTCTCAATCTTTAATGTTCTTAAGAAACAGCTTATTAAAAAACACAGTTTCCTGGGTTGCTCCCAGTGATTCTGATTTGTTAGGTTGAGCTGGGGCCCGTGCCATCAATTTGCATTTCTAACAGGCTCAGGGGCGATGTCAGGGCTCCTGGTCCTGAGACCACACTTCCAGAGCCCTGTTCTAGGTCACAGTGCTTCACAGGCAAACTTTTCTCATCCCTCCAATCTCAACATTTCTGAAAAGAAAAGGAAATAGGAACTTTTGAATTCTTGTTCTGTCTCAGATGCTTACATATATGTATAGCAACATTTAATTTTCACAAACATAAAATAATATAATCTCTATTTTCTGTAAGGTTATGGAGCCTTAGAAAGATTAAGTAATTTGCCCCAAAGCCACACAGCTAGTCTGTGTTATGACTGATTTTCTTTACTGTAACTCATATTATTTTCTTTAGAAGTAACTGCACCACAGGGTGAAGTTTTGGGCGGCGGGGAGAGATTCCACATCTATGATAAAGAACATGCAGTTCATACTCAGATTACCCCGGTGTTATTGTAGATTTCTACATTTATCAGAACCTAAAACATGGCATTTGTACCGAGTGAATTTCAGAGATTTGTAATTGGTAAAATCTCTTCAACTTTTTGCTCAGTGTTGTAAAAAGGTAACAATGAAAAATAATGACATTTTAGGATCAAGCCGAAAATGGTACGGAAATTTCTGGCTTTATTTAGGATTTCAATTTTGTTGTGAGAGACTTTGAGTGATATAAAACAAAAAATTGTCCAAAAATTTTTTCCCTTTAAATTCTGTATTCTGAAACGTCATAAATACAAACCTAAAAGCATATCAAAACAGTGAGATTAAACATGCTTTTCTCTGGTAAGGTATATATTTGCACATGCTAATATATTTCATTCTGTTTCATTGTTCAGTGTGAATGGGAACAGCCTTTATAAAATAAATACTTAGAATGATTGTACTGATTAATCCTTTTGTTTTGAGTAGTTAAAAAAATAAAAGTAGGTTATAAGAAATTTTAGAACTCTGTAAAATTATACTTCTGCAGTTAGCTGATATTCCTAAAACCACCCTGAAACTCTGGTTTACCTCCCTGAGTACAAAAGGTATATGCAATGTGTGAGATTGTGGCTCTCTCACAGGACTTTAAGTATGCACATTTCCCCCTTCATCTAAAAATACCAGTCTTGGCAAAACAGTGGATTTTTGGATTAAAAGTGCTACTGGAAAATACTGTAAAAAAAAAAAAAACCCACAAAGTTATCCAAGGTTTAATCTGGTAAGGACATGTTCCATATTTATATTGTTGCTAATAAATACTGAAATTTAATAAACCTGGAATAGAAAGCTCATTTAACTTGATTTAAATTAGATCTAGATCTTAGATTTTTAACTAAATGACTATATTTAATATTATCATACTGCTTCTATATCCTCCTCTCTATTCCAATATTAGATAACATTTTAATATTAGAGAACTTTGAGATACAGCTCTGATTTTTCTGTTGAGCTAGTATAATGTTTACCAAAGTCTGCATTTATGCCCCCTCCTGCCTCCTCCATTTTTCTGCTTAGATTAAATATGGCTGCTTTCTCCAGAGACAGCAATAGATAAGTGACAGAGCGGGCTCCAGATTTGGGGGAATCACGGTACATCTTTACTCCTTTGTATGTATCCTGGTTCCAGCTTTAGCTAATGAAGAAATGATCCGTGTTCCTCTGCAACTTTTGTCCCCAAGTTTGACCTCCTTGCAGAAAGGACATTCTTATCACAGTGGGAGTCTCTCTCTCCCAAATCAGGGTGTCTTAAATAAGTTAGAAGAAAAGATCTGAAAAGCATTTATTTTAGTATAGATGAGCAATTAAGATGTACTCACCAAACCTCCTTCTCATGCCACACTATCTTTTTAAGTAAAGATAGGGCAAACACAAACCTTTAAGGGCCCCAGGCATTGTAAAGATTGTACGGTGTCCCTCCAGTGTAACTCAAAACAAAGAGTACCAAATAGTAAAGGACTTTTTTTCATACTGGCTTCCTCAATTCCTTTTTTGTAAAAGTATTAAATCTAAAATTATTTTTAACATTAGGGCGGGGGCAGGAGTAGAGGACTCTATTACGGATGCTCTGAGCCCCTCAGCACCTACTTAAACTGCTGTTGGCTAATCTGGAATTACCTTTAGAATCTCATTCTTTTTAAAAATTATTGTAAAACATACACACACACAACATAAAAGAAATGCATAGCTTAATGAATTGTTGAAAAGAGAATACCCTTCTACCACCACCCAGACACTAGAACTTGGCCAGCCACCCCAGAAGCCTCTGTAGCTCCTACTCGTGAAAATAATTATCCTGATAAAGCTACAAACACCATGAATTGATATTTTTAAATGTCCTCTAAGTTTATTAATCTACAGATTCCCTCTTCATCCTATTTCCTGCTAGCATCCTCATGCAATTTTGTATTTTTTGTAAATTGATATTTACAAACATTTGATCAAATTCAGGAGGTATATGTATACACAGGTGTGTGTGTGTGTGTGTGTGTGTGTGTGTGTGTGTGTGTCTATATATATGTGTGTATATATATACATATATATATGGAGAGAGAGATATATGGAAGGGAGAGAGAGAGAGAGAGACATGTATATAGATATATAACTATTTTGGTGGTAGAAAGCACACAATGTTTGAGATATTTCTCAGTCACATTAAGAAGACAATCAGTGTTTGAGCCATTAATGCCAGTTGTCTACATCTGTGAATTAATTGGGGGTTACAAAATGATGATCTCATTTGGTCATTCCAATTCATGTCGCTATAAAGACAGATTTTCCTTCATTTGCTGCTTGGTTACCTAGCAGTACAGAATTCATGGCAGGCTTCTAGGGTGCTAGGACTGTATTAGCTCTCTGGTCGCCTGGCCATCGAGCTTGAGGAGCTGAACACACCTGGAAAGAGCCATTTTAATTTCATTTGTGTTTGTTTAATTTTGGTTTTAAAAGACACCGTAATTTATATTCATAACTGAAGTAAACATTTAAACTGTGTGCCCATTTAAAAAATTAATTATTAAAGAAAAATATTCATCTTCTATTATTATTTTGATTAAACTAATTGATTTGTCAGTTTTTAGTAGTTGTTATTGTCCTACAAATAGTTATAATTAACAGGCTCACTATATTTTTTAGTTATTACAGTATTATTGACTATATTCCCTATAACTATACTTTAATCCCCATGACATTTTGCAACTAGTAATTTGTACTTCTTAATCCCTTCCTTTTTTTCACCCATTCCCCCTAGTCCTCTTCCCATCTGGCAACCATCAAAATGTTCTCTGTATCTATGAGTTTGTTTCCGTTTTGTTTATTTTGTTCTTTAGATTCCATATGTAAGTGAAATCATGTGACATTTGTCTTTCTGAGTCTGATTTACTCCACTCAGCACAATACCCTCTAGGTCCATCCATGTTCTTGCAGATGGCAAATTTTTTTGTGGCTGAGAAATATTTTATTGTATGTATGTACCACCTCATCTTTATCCATTCATCTCTTGATGGACACCCAAGTTGCTTTCATATCTTGGCTATTGTAAATAATGCTACAGTAAACATATGGACTTGCTTTAGCTGGGCTCTGGTGCCTGCCCCGTCTGCCCTTTGGGTGTGTTGTCCCCAGATGCAGCCCCAGGCAGTGCTCTGGCTCAGTGGAAAGCCAGCCACAGGCATGCAAGCCTGGGTCCTCCTGGGAGGGGCCCTGCCACAGGCCAAGTTCAACTGCTGCCTTTACACTGACCAGAGCCACGGAGCAAGAGTCCCCAAGCAATCTGCAGGTGGCTGCCACCTGCCCTGGATTTGGAGGTGCCTCAAGAGGCCAAACTGTGAACAGATGCTGGCTGCCACTGTTGCCGGACTTGGGGCTGCTCTGCAACAGGTATGGGGCTTGCCGAGGCCAGATGCTGCTTGTTTGGTTTTGCAAACCTTTGAGAGAATTTAGGAAAGTCCACAGCATGAATCAAGACAGGCCCTTTACATGGAAAAGCCACTGGAAGTGGCTTGGGTGGGCCTGCAAGTTGAGAGGGGCAAGATCTCAGGGAATCACCAGGGCAGGGCTACCTCTGTTAGCCAGGTTGATGGAGACCCTGGGCTTGCTATTTTAACAGTGACTTAAGGTATATATACTATATATATATATATACACACACACACACACACACACACACACACACACACACACGTGTATATATATATATATGTATATGTATATATATATATATTCATTTAATATTGTTTAAATTAGACTGCATTCTAAAAATTAACCCAAAGTTTATGCTTTTTTGGTTAATTCTTAAGATACATTTATCAGACCATTTTTTGATACATTCATACTGGTTACATGTGTAATTTTTATTTGATATATGTTTAATGATTGAAAATGCAGGCTCTGGAAACTGCCTGCAATTGAATGCTGGCTCTGCCCCTTGCTGGCTGTGTGATTTGGAGCAAGCTACTTATCCTCTCTGGGCCTCAGTTTCTTCCTTTGTAAGGTCATAGGCATATCTAACTCAAAGATTTGTTAATGAGGATTACATGATTAGATAGGTGCTCAAAATGTGTTAACTGTTTCTATGATTACCTTGAATTGTAAAGAATTGTAAAGATTGTATGTTGGGGTTATGTCTCACTCCTAAAGATTCTGGTCCCCAGGGAATCTCTTCTCTTCTTCCCTTCCCTCCCCTCCCCTCCCCTCCCCTCCCCTCCCTTCTCTTTCTTTCTTTCTTTCTTTCTTTCTTTCTTTCTTTCTTTCTTTCTTTCTTTCTTTCTTTCTTTCTTTCTTTCTTTCTTTCTTTCTTTCTTCTCTCTCTCTCTCTCTCTCTCTCTCTCTCTGGAAACATTTTAAATCAAAATGGTCAACTACTTTTGCTACATTCTCACCATTCTGGCTTAATATTTATTCTTATAACAAACATTTATTGAGCCCATAAATTGAGCTGGGAGCTGCAGATATAGGGAGTTGGTTGAAGTGCTGAAAACAGGCTTTGGAGTTGGTGGGCCCCCAGGTGGCCCTTGAGGACCAGCAGGGAAAGCGTTAGTGGCTGGCATAGACAGTGGCTAGTTTTGGCTGAAGGGAAATTAGAGAACAAATTTGGAAAAGAAGCTAAAGCCTGGATAGTTAGGAGACCTTGGGTATTGAGGGTAAGGTATTTGAGCATGATTCTTTATAAGTATCTTTCACAAGTTTTTTGATAGAGGAGTGATGGCATGGAAGGTATATTTTAGAATGAAGGATCTGGAAGAGTATAGCTAGAGATTAGCAAAGAGAGTGACTGGGGCGGGGGGAGGGGACTAGTTTGGACCATACTGTAGTGATCTAGGGGTGATAAGGGTACCTGGGTCAAGTGCTGGTATTGGATGAAGTTGTGTAAGAGCTGTTACTCTATTAGTCTTCCCTCTATTAGCAGTTGCTTGGACTGTATCCACTTGAAAGTAATAAGATGTATTTTAAGAAAATTTCATATAATTTAAACTTTTTTCTTGGTCCTTCACTGTATATGAGTACCTACCTCTACTCCAAAATCTCCTTGCCAAGTCATTGACCCAAGAAAACCCAAGCAGAGGCAGAAATAATTTTTCCCTGTGCTTCTGGCAAGGTTTGTGGTTTAAATCAGAGTTTTTCAATCTGTATTATGAAGCTTGATTACAAGTTTATTTATTTTAATTTCTAAATTTAAGATGAAGTGATAATGTTATTCTTGAATTTCCAATTCCCTTTTGTTCTTTGTTCTTTAATTTTAACTCCCATCTATTCTGCCATGAACTTGTTATTCTCAGTGAATGAATTATGAACTTGACCAGAAAGTTACACATTGGAAGGCTAGGCAAAATGTATTTCTCTCTTTTAACTTTCTATTTTGAAATAATTACAGAATAGTTGCAAAAAGAGTACAAAGACTCCCCAGACACCCTTCACCCAGATTCCTCAAATGTTAACATTTTACCATGTTTGCTTTACCATTCCCTTCCTTCCCCTCTCTCTCCCTCCCCCTCTCTCTCCCTCCTCTCTCCCACACACATATATTACCTAATACACATAAATTTTTGTCCTGAACCATTTGAGAGTAGGTGGCAGACATGATACCCTTTGCCTCTAAATACTTTAAGTTCACATTCCCTAAAACCTTACATAGTCACAGTACAAGGATCTATTCTGTGTACTTTATTCGAATTGTGCTAAATTGTCCCAATATTCCCCTTTATAGCAGTGGCCTCCAAGCTTTTTGGCACCAGAGACCGGTGCTGCTATGAGAATCTAATGCCTGATAATCTGAAGTGGAGCTGAGCCAGTGATGCTGGCTCTGGGGAGTGGCTGCAAATACAGATGAAGCTATGATGCTCTCCCACTGCGCTCACCTCCTGCTGTTTGGCTCAGTGCCTAACAGGCTATGGACTGGTGCCCCTGCTTTTTAGGACATTTTACCCCCAAGTCTACTATACAATTCAGACTCACCTGTTTTATCTAGTTATAGTGTCTCTTTTTTCTCCCATAATCTGAGATAGTTTCTTCATGTTTTTTTTTTTTTTTGTCTTTGATGAACTTAACAGTTTTGAAGGCCATTTATTTGGATATCCATCACTTGTATAATGAATGTCACTCAATTTTTGTTTTTTCAGTGTTTAATCATGACTAGATTAAGGTTATGCATATTTGTTAGAAATACCCCAGAAGTGATTTTATGTCCTTCTCACTGCCTTGTATTTGGGGGATGTATGATGTCCTTTTGTCCCTTTGCTGGTGTTAACTTTGGTCTGCTGTTTAAGGGATTGTCTGCCAAGGTTCCGAAAGCATCGTCCAGTGTGGCTGCTTTTCCAGATGGCTTTTGTGAGGTGGCGTTGGGATTGGGGGTTGGGAGGGTTAAAGGAGGATTTATGTGCCTCTCAATTGTTGAAAAGTTTTTTCTCCTGCAAGTTTTTAAATTTCCCCTTGCTGTTTTTCTTTACCATGCAGTTTCCAAAAAGTGCCTCCTTTTTTTTCTACCCGTTTCCCCCGAATTGTTGTCTTTCTGAGACTACTTCCTGGAATCTGGGATGTACTTTTAAATTCCTTCCCTTTAGTATGCTGTGATTGCCCCCTCCAGGTATTTTCAGTTAGGGTTAAAGTTCTCACTGAATTCATCTACTCTTCCACCAAGTTCATTGAGCATGTTTATAACCATTGTTTTGAACTCTGCATCTGTTAGACTGCTTGACTTCATTTTTCCTGGATCACTGTTCTGTTCTTTCATGTAGGACTTGCTTCTTTGTCTCCTCATTTTGGCTGCCTTTCTGTGTCTGTTTCTAAGTACTACGTAAAGCTCCTAAGTCTCCTGGTCTTGTTAGTGTGGTTTTGTGTAGTAGGTGTCCAGTGGCACAGTCCTGAGGGGCAGCCAGCTGCAGGCCAGGTTTAGCCGCATCCTGTGCCCCTCTGGGGCCACCTGGTAAGATTCAGCAAGCAGTTCCCAGATGGCTGGTACTCATGCTGTGCTTATAGTTGCTTCAAGAGGCCACATCAGAAACCAAGGCTAGATGCCACCAGTGCAGGGCTTAGAGCTGCTCAGCAAGGGGCACAGGGCATGCCGAGGACCCCACTGGATGTGGCTTGGGTGAGGCCAAAGTTGGGAGGAGCAGAGTTTCAGAGAGTCCTCTGGGCAGAAGGACTTCAGTTATCCAGTTTGATGATGCCTCAGCTATGGCTGCAATCACACGCTGGGAGCAGGAAAGGCTGAACAAAGGAACAATGGATGCCACCAGCTCTTCTGCCCAGGAGAAAGCCTTGCCTCTGGCCCTTGCCCTCAAGCCCGACAACTCAGCATTGCCACCACCACCACCCCACCTCTCCTCGGATATCTCTGGTGTCCCCTCCACTCCCAGCAGCCTACCTGGCACTGGAGCTCAGAGCGAGTGAGTTCATCACTGGGGAAGTTCGATCGTGGTCACGGCCCCTTTAAGAGGAACATCTGTCCATGCTGGCTGTAGCTGCCACAGCCTCTGTCTCACTCAGCTGCTTGAGACCAGGCAGCCTTGCAACTCTGCCCACTCCTACCTTTGCAGGGTGATTTCTTATTTCTCTCCCTAGTTGTAGTGCCTCTGTTCATCCAGACCCCAGGTGACTCTGCTATTTGCTCTGTGTTTCATCACATTTCTGGTGTGGTCACAAGAGGAGATAAAGCTTCCATGCTCTCTATGCCATCTTGCCCCTCCCTCTAATCAGTGTATGCATTCTTAAAAATCATCATGGTATGCAAAAATCACACATTAAAAACCACGAGCTTATGGGAGAATGGGTTTGAGGGCATGTATTAGTTTGCTAGATCTGCCGTAACAAAGTACCACAGACTGGGGGACATAAACAACAGAAATTTATTTTCTCACAGTTCCGGAGGCTAGAAATCCAAGATCAAGGTGTCAGCAGGGTTAGTTTCTTCTGAGATCTCTCTCCTTCGCTTGTAGATGGTTGTCTACTCCACATGTCTTCACATGGGCTTTCCTCTGATGTCTGTGTCCTAATGTCCCCTCTTCTTGTAAAGGACACCAGACATGTTGGATTAGAGCCCACCCTCATGACCTCATTTTACATTAGTTGCCTTTTTAAAGGGTCTGTCTCCAAATACAGTCACATTGAGGTACTGGAAATTAGGACTTCAACATATGAGTTTTGGGTAGAGAAGGGGGGATGACACAGTTCAGCCCATAATAAGACACAACTGTCAAAAAACATCAATGGCACATTAAAAAAAAAAATAACCCTAATAAAAACCATAGCACCACTTTACATATGTTAAGTCCTTAGAAATACATAAACACTCTAATAAATATGGCTCTTTACCTTTAGAAATATCTGAAGTTTGCTTATGGGAGTGATATATCAGAAGGACTGTAAGTCATTTCATTAGATGGAAAGTTGTAACAGCGGATGTGAATGTGTGTGGCCCCTAACTCCTGTGGCAATCTGAGGTAACTAGAAGATTTTTAAGGCATGCGTGTATGTGGGTGTGTATGTATGTGTGCGCACACATGCTTAGTATGCCTACCAGCTTGGTTTAGCTGGGTGCTGTTTTCTGCATTCAGCTGGTGTTTCTTACAGATCAAAATGCACATAAGCAAACTCAAACTTCTCATTGTGTTCTGATTGTTCCCTAATGTATCAATCACATTTGAACACCAAATTTTGCATTTTCAAAATGTTACAGCAGAACTGACAGTAGCTCACCAAGATTTGGTATTTATTTTTTACTTATAAGGAATTTGAAATTTTTCTAATCTTCTGGTGGTCCCGAGGGCATGTTTATGTAATTTATTCGTTCTTGTTTTTTCAACTTGTCTTTTTATATTTTAGAGAATTTGTTAGGAGATCTGGCTTTGCACAGCTACCATTACTACTGCTACTCAGAATCTTTCATACAGATTTCTCTTCTTAAAAATACTTCAGTCGCAGTAAGTTAATTTTGTGAATTAATGTTCTTTATAGTGAAATTTTATTATGACCCTTCCTTTTCCTCTCTCATTTCCATAGGCCTTATTTATATAATTAATTTCTCCACACTTGGTCAGAGATCAGGATTTTTATTATTTCCTAAAGTTTCGTTGTTTCAATAACATTTCTAAATCTTTAGCCTAATTGGCCTAGGTAATTTTTAAGCAGGGAGTGGAGTGAAATAAAACAGCCCTCACTTTCCGTGGTTCTGATGTACACATACATCGGCTAGCATGGTTTACTTCAAGAATATCAGGCCCCCAGCAATATGGTTTATATTTCAGCTACCATGTATATTAACTATGAGTAACTGAGTAAAGTACAAACTTTGCTTTAGCTCACAAATCACTGCATAAATAACACAGGTACATCACGATAATGACAAATCACATTTGTTTTTCCACTCTGTCCATGATTGTCACTGTGCATCTGTTATTCAGTTCACGCAAACAACAAGGTACTAGTTGTACTGCCTCTTTGTCTCCCAGTGATAAACCCATACGTGATTTTACAAGAATGAATAGTTGAAAGAAGGAATCGACCAATAAAAATAAAAGTGTAACAAAGAAATGAAAAGCAATCATGCTACAGCATTAAGATTCTCATACTGATAGATAAGTATTGGTCTCAATTAAGTTACCATTTGGGTTGCCTGCTAATGAAAGAGTTGTCTGTATTTAACAACTTTATAGCCAGTTCGAGGTCTTACATCTTTTGTGACACAAGTTCTCATGGTCAACTATTTTTTCTATAACTATGTTTGATCCAAATTTTACAAGATTATGTGCACAGTGTAGTAAAAGTTTCTGCCATTCTGCACACATAACTCCTCACTGTTACTTCATGCCATGATGCTTGAATGTTTTCTGATGCATGTCATATTTCTTCCAAAATTCAGCTATAAAAAAAATAAATGCATTATCTCTAGTAATAGCATCAATAACCTGTCCAAAAGTCCATCTAAGACTATAGGCTATGAAAGCTGAAAGAACTCCTTGGTTCATTGGCTGTATTGGTGAAGTCATATTTGCTAGTAAAAAGCAAATTTTCACTTAAGTTCCCAGAAGAATCAAGGTGACCTAGAGCACTAACAGTAGTAGTTGTGCTTTAAAAGTTAAATGATTTTGCCTACCTCTGGGAAAAAAACACAACTGAAACAATGATATTGTAACCCATGATCTTTTATCTGTACCAGATGACTGATTGTGATGCTTTTTTGTGTGGTTATGTTGGTAAGTGATCCAAACTTAGAAAAGAGTATGGCAATTTGTCAAGGTATTGAAATATACACATATCCTAAGTTATGCAGTGTGAAGAAGGTAAGCCCCGTTCGAACTAATCTTGTTAAGTTTTTTTTTACAAGAAAACACTTTACTTTTTAAATATTTTTAAATCAATTTATTTTTATGGTGACGTTGGTTAGTGAAATCCAGTTAGTACATTTTAACAATAAGGCATATATATAATTTACATTGTATGTTCATCTCCCATAGTTAGATTTTTTTCTGTCACTACCTAATTGACCCCTTTTACCCTGTCTCCCCCCACCCACCTCTGGTAACCACTGGTCTGTTGTCCATGTCCAAGAGTCTCTGTTTGTCAAAAGGAAACACTTTAAATTTCTCAATGCTTCTAATGTTTTAAATTATAGTATTCTAAATAAATATTACTTTTACTGTTTTCATTTCTCTATACATTTATAGAGAGCTTTTGAAGATTTAAAAAATGTTTAAAGCTCATGCAACAATTGTAGTCTTTCTGTTCATTAAGATCACTTTGCATGATTTTGACTTGCACGTTCATTTTTATGGTCCTGCACCACCTCGCAGTGTGAGGACTGTCTGTATTAAAAATAAATTTTCCTTCCATTGCCCTCACTTTCCTTCAGCAGCTCCTATCAGGTGTTTTATGGTGTGACACATCGAGCTTTATCTAGACTCTTAATGGTATTCCCTATTAACATTTGCATGCTCCCCAATACTCTGTATGGCACCTTATTCTTCAGCTGCCCCTGACACTGGTTCACCTTCCCATGTTTCTGGGTTGCAGAGTTGGCAAGGCTGGTTTTTTGTGAGACCTCTTTTTTGTCTAACTCATAAGAAACAGTACTACTGTATCACCTGACTCTTCTCCCCGCTCACTCCCTGTCCCCCACGGGCTCTGCTCCCCAGTAGCACTGCTGTTTGCCCTTGTCTCCTTACTCTAGTTCAGTGGTTATCTTTGGTTTCTAAATCATGTGGTTGGAGTCACAATTCCTTAGTCATATAAACTTTGACTTTTCAGATGTATTCCTCTTTCTTTTGTGTTTCAAGAGGAATCATCGTGTGTCCAATGTCCAGTTTTTGCTCTTTTCTGTAGCACTTCGGTGAGAGGAGATGACTTCAGTGAAGAGAAGTCCTTTAACTTGAGTGACTAGCAGTGAAAAACCTTAGGATAGATAGCACAGATTTTCATTAGGGACAAAGAGGGTAAAAGTAAAGCTGTAAGACTGTTTCCTCAGTGAACCGTAAAGGAGAAACACTCTGGGCAGTAATGAAAAGTGCTAAGAGTAAAAAGGGAAGCAGGCAGACCCGTCCAAGTGGCCGCTGAGAGATTAGAGCTTGTGCCCTGGGAGGCACCGCACTCAGTGTGCCGAGGGCTACACTGACTGCAGTGGTTCGCTACTCACTGGTCCACACCCCACACCCACCACCCTGGGCTGCGGGCAGCAGTGGACTGGAGCTGGGAAATTGTTCTCTCACCACCAGAAGAGAGATGAGGCTCACAGCTGACAAGAATAGAATGGCAATCCTTCTAGTAAAAACAAAAACAAAATCCTTGTTATATCATAGGGAGGATGCAGAGAACTTTATTTAGGTAAACTGTGAGATTAAGAGACTTATGTGATCTGGTTTGGGGGCCTAACCAAGTAAGTGAGCTGAAAGCTAAATAGCTAACTTAACAAATGAGCTTCTAGGACCTAACTCTAATAAATTAAGATGTGTCTCTATGTCTTTTATTACTTTTCATTTTGATTGTTTGAATTGAGCCAAGTTATAAGTCAGTGCCAAATTACTTTGGAAGTATTCTTTGTCTTGATTATGTTATTATATGTGGATAGCCCTCAAAATCATTAATTTACATGTTTTCCACTTTTGAAGAGATGTTGGGTATTTTCTAGGTCATAATACAAAGGTGATTTGTGATCTAGCTAGTGGATGCTTTATAATTTTGTAACATTCTTAAACATAGAATTGATTCATCAAAGTAGCAAGATGAGTGGGAGTGGTTTCCTTGAACATTGCAGGTTATATTAATTTTAGATAAAACAAGATTAGTGTTCCTGTGGACAGCTGAGCCACCTTACTGTATTACTCTATTCAGCTGGGGCTCAGTTTAACAGAACGGTTCCTTTAGAGTTTTTGAGAGTAATGAGAAAAGGCAACTGAAATTAAAATTCTCTCTTGCAGTTTGAACAAAATGATTTCTGTGAGCAGCAACTAAGAAGCTCCATAGAAGAAATTCACTTTCTGCTCTTTCATTTAGTAAGAGTTGATAATGTTAAACTTTCTGTTACTTTACTTGTAAGTGTTGTGACTGCAGATCAGTGTCCTGCATTATGTGATTGGACACTTTTTTTTAAATTTTAAACTAATGGGAATAGAAAGAAATGATTGGGAATTAATCTTCAAAAGACAGAGAAAGCTAAAACTAAGTTAGGGATTCTTGTTTTCTTCTTCTTCTTTTTTAATCAAAACTATTTTGGGAAATTCTTAAGCGAGTCTACACTGTGGGAAAAGAACCTTGTAATATGTATGGCTTTGGAGCTGGTAGAGAAGTGAGTCCTTTCCAGTGGGTATGGGCCCTGGACTGGGTCAGATTTAGGCCACTTAGACCCACCTATTAGAAGGATGCTCCTCAGTGGAGCCAGATCTTCTGGGTATTCCCTGACATCGATTGGCTTCTGGGGACATGGATAGATCTTTTCAGAAACCAGGCAATTTATGTTCCACGTGTCAGCCTCCAGTATGACATCCACGTTCTCATTGCCATAATGACTTTTTGACCGACGATATCCTTTAGAAAAGGTACATTTTGAATATTTAATAAACAGAAGTACTAATAACTGTTACTAGGTACTATTACAGAGGTAACAATAACTAATAAATGTTACTGAGCTAAACACTGTATTAACAGACTTCACCTGTAATATACCATAAACATTCCCAAGCCTGTGCCTTTCACATTCCATTTTAACTCAAACCTGGGTTAGGCAAAGTTACTGTGAGGGTGAGTCAGGGAGTAAGGGTTAGCAGGGGTGGAATGGGGTGAAAGGGCCTCTCCTGACTTGAGAGTCAGAGCCACATTCATGTCTGACGTTGGAAGGGCCTCTTGATTAGGGTTTGGTATGTGGAGAATGGAAAGCCGAGTTGGTAAGCTTTCTTCTTTTCCTCCTAAATTCCACCCTGATAACAACAGAAAAGCATATTTGACCTCCATGGCATTAAAATATTTGAGTATTAAGGGTCAGGTGCTAGGCTTGAGGAGCTATTGAAGCCAGGCTAAATACAACTTTAGTGGCGATGTGGTGTCTAAACAAACTAAGGAATAGCACACTATTTCTATTAGTAACTCATGTTTAATTTTGAAAGAACACAGCAGGCCTTTTGAAGGCAGTTTAAGGAATGGGTGTGGAAGGGGGTGTGGGGGAAGGAAATCTCAGCAGAATGCTTTTAGATATTTCCTGTTATATAAATGCTACATACTTCTCATGCCTTCAGACTCAAGCAAATGGGAATGAAGTCCGTTGAGGCTTACATTTAATTACTGTTACAAAGAAAGAATGTAGAAATTGTATAGGTAATGAAGGAACCTTGAAAACTGGCACAAAGTACAGGTTTTCATTTTTCATCCATATCCTATACATAGCATTTAAATATGGTATATTTGGACAAAAAATAAGTGTTTGATTTTTTAAAAATGCTTTTGTTTAATTCATAAGACTTTCTGTTTTAGTAAAAGAATTCATCTACAGGTGGACACTCTGGATGATAAAATGCATCATTTATTTTGTCCCCAAAAGAAACTTGATACATTTACATAGCAATATTGTAATGTGTGCTTGTGATGAATAAAGTGCTACATGGATATAAGGATACTTAAAGCTTTCTACTTCTAGTTTTGCAGTATGTTAAACTCTTTTTTTGTCTCATTTATGGTTTTTTTTAACCCCACTTCGACATAGCCAGGTCTACTAGTGGCTGAAAGAAACAGCTAAGGAAAGCTTCCCCTTCCCACTTTCCAGAAAACTAACAGAACTAGGTAAGACACATGGGGCCATAGTCTGTTATAGCTGTGGAATTCAGAGATGAGAGCAGCTATGGACTTGTAGCTATTTTCTGTTATATAAATTCCATACCTGTCAAGTTCATTGCAGTGTTCCTGTGGGGACCAATAGTCTTGCTATTCAGAATGTGTAGATTCGAGAACTGGCTCCATCACTTAGCAGCTCCTTCTGGACAGTGCCCTTTGTTTCTGTGGACCAGAGTGTTTTGTGAAATGGGGCTCATTATATCTACCTCACAGGATTTTTTGCATGTTAAGAAGTTGGAATATATGAATGAGGCAGGCCTGAATCAGTGTATATTTGAAGCATGCTTCAGCAGGGCCAAGGGAAATTTTATTTCACTTGCTACACAACCTCAGGTCATTCTCTCATTGATTTTTAAAAATTAATTCAACGAGTATTCATTGAGTATGTACTATGTATGTTATTCTTTGTGCTCAGGAGGTTACAAAGATCAATGAGTATAGATTTGGACCCCAAGGTGTCTAGAATGTATGACTAGAAATTAGCCAATACCTTAAGAAAGAAAGAAAGAAAATACTTGGGGATGCAGGGCAGTCAGAACCCTGTTGTATAATAAGTAATCTGTCTGCTCTCTATCCCAAGATCTAACGCTCTCCGAAGGTGAAACAGTGCTTTTAAATGAGACGTATCCTCACAAATGGGAAACACAGAATTCTGTAGAACTGGCCTCAGAGCTTCGACGTGCAACTGTTAGCAAGGCACCAGGTGGTTGGCTGATACGGGTTCTGTCCCAACATACATGACATCATATGTGAACTAGACAGATGCACCAGGGAAGTTTCAATATCAGGAAAAACCATTGTAGTGTGTGGACATCTCTAAGGGAAGTGAGCTCTTTGGTGTGGCCAAGGAGTGTGGTTCTTCTCTGTGTGAACTGTGGCGCCGATTTGAAAGAAGTTAATTTTATATGCTGGAGTTAGATGTGCCTCGGAGCTCTCTCATTTATCTAGCATTTATTGAGAACCTACTTCTTCTGTAAGCGAGGCATTGTGGGGAGTGTAATGCTGAATCATGTCACCACTAAGACTGGTTAGGGTGATAAAGCCTGTTAGACACATAGCTCAGATACACAGCAGAAAGGGTAATTGAAAAGAGGTACAAGTGCGATGAAGTTTTAGGGGAAGGAGAGATTATTTCCAGTAGATGTACGTTGGAGTTGGGCTCTGTGTAGAGCGATCATGTGTCGCGGTCTGCTTGGGTAAGCCCCAGTTTACTGCTGGCGTCCCGGTGTTCCATCCAATTAATATCCCCTTTCACGTCAAAATTGTCCTAGTTTGGGTGATAAATTATATGGTCCTCCTAGCTTCGAGGATTCAGTGAAACTGAATCCTCTGCCGAGATAGAGAACAGTCTAGGTAAGGACAAACACCATGAACCAAAACATGGGCAACGGGAAGAAGACTTTGGTGTGGTTAGGAAAAGCATGTTTAGTTTGACTGTAGTTTTGGGAACAGGAAAGGGAATCATTGCAGATAAAGTTTGGGAAGGTGAGTTGAGGTCAGATTTTGAGTATCCTGACGCCAGACCAGATACCTTAGATTTTATGTGGTTGGCAGTGGAAGTCAGTGAACAATTTTTTTTTTTTTAAGATTTAAAAATCTTTGTATTTCCTGCCAGATATAGTAAAGGTCTCTTTGGGGGCACTGGGGTTTAAAACAAAATGGTTAGGGGCCACTGCCAATAAGGATCATTTAGATTTCTATGTAAGTCAGTGGGAAAATCAGATATGAATTACCACAATCTGCAGCGAAGTATTGCGGAATCTCTAAAACACCATTAAGCTTTAGAGAATAAATTGACTTTGGATCTTTGAATCAAACATTATTGTGTTATAAATGAAGAAAGCTAATAATCAAAGGAATTGTTCAATGTTTAAACTCTCCCAGCAAGCTGTTGGCACAGATAGGGCAAGAACCTAAATACTCTGATTTCTTGTGTAATGGGTATTTTACATCACTGTGTTTAGGGGAGTCTGTGGGTTTTTAAGTTAAATTTATTGGGGTAACATTGGTTAATAACATTGGTTAATAGGTTTCAAGTGTACAATTCAATAATACGTCATATGTATATTGCATTGTGTGTTCACCACCCAAAGCTGAATTTCCTTCCATCACCAAATGTTTGACCCCCTTTAGCCTTATCAAGCAACAAACAGACCAGACTCTGTGATTTACTTTGGCCCAGTCACATCGGTGTCTCTGTTTCTTGGCTTAGTTGTGATAAAGTAAAGAGGTCTACTCTACTTAAGGATGTTGAATCTTATTTTTAAAATGTCTAGTGCCTAGAAATTCTTTGAAGAAAGCAAACATTAAGAAGGGAGATTGTTAAACCAATTGTTCCCTCTCTTTGTGCCATTGAGTGTCAGAGTGCATGCTGGCTATGATAGAAATCATTAAAGGCAAAAATTAAAAAGGCCATTAGATGCTATTTTCACATATTGAAATGGGATTTTTAAGTTATGGCATGTATAGAAATATAAGAGTTTTTAAAAATGATCTTTAAATATGAAATTCATCTCTTTACGGCATAAAGTATTAAATCTGCATCTGTATTTTTTTAAAACCATTTTTGAAATAGTAAAATGAGCAAAATTGATCAAATAAGTGCAAGTTTACAAATCATTGGCATGTAAGAACTATATTTTACTGTGATTAAATGTAATCTTTATTGATTCTCATTGAAATTAGATGTGTTGCTACTGACAGGTATGTTTCTATATTTTTTTACACCTTTATGGAAAGTTAAGTTTTCATATCATATTTTTGGATGTTTATCAGAGAAATCCAGGAATCCTATGAGAATACAATTTTGGAATGACCAAGGTATACCCAAGCAATGGGGGTGAATATCTTTATGCATACAAGCTCAGTTTATTTATATCACATAGTGTTTACTTAAAAGAGGTAATTTTTGAGATTCAAGACCTGGTGTAAAGAAATAAAGTTTTAAATTCAGTTCTACAACTTCCTTTTAAACCAGTGAATTACTGACTATCTAATAGTTGCATCATCAAATAAACATGTTGTGTAGAGTTTTTTCATCCCAGGAGCACTTCTGAAACCTGATCCTAGTTTAATATAAACAATTAGGTAGATGTTTAGCTAAGTGGAGAAATTGCTATGTAATCAATACATGGACACCAATTTGAGCTTCAAAAGATGAGTGTACTTCAAAGGATGACTTTTATTTTCTTTGGAAAATAGTTTTTCAAGTTACTTAGAGAATAGTATGTTTGTTGGGCAAAACAACATAAAACTGCAGTAGAAATAATGTTTGGATATTGTTCCAGATGTATATTCCAGATGTTTATGAACTTAAAAAGACAAAAACAGTAAATTAACAGTTGCTATACCCTTGGCCAGAGAATGATTTCCACTCTAGAAAATAGTGGGTCCTCCGGCTTCAAAACCTTAATTTCAGGAGACAAGTGACTTAAAGTCACATGAGGGACAAGCTCAAAGTGTAAAGACAGAAAACATTGAAAATCATAAGTATAATCTTCTGATCTTTTACAACAATTGCAGGGGCTTCCATGGGCGAACTTTTCAGCTCTGAGGTCCTGGAGTTTAAGTCGTTGGGAAGGCTGGGTGGTAGTGGGTGAGTGGGTGGGGTAAGGAGGAGAGCACTTCTGAGAGGCTGGGGAACTGGTGAGTGTTATGGCAGGAGACGGTGGGTACAGGGGGAGTTATAACAACTCCTTGAAGGTGAACCATGTGGAGTCTCGGGTGTTGAAATGAACTTTTTTGACATAGCTTTACATTTATATTGATTTTTTAAATGCTATTTATTGAGAGCATGGTAAAAATAAATAGGGCAGGGGAATAGTCATTGTATTATGACATTTAAAAAAGTAATTTCTTCACATTACTTTGTTTTTCTGCTTTATAAAATGGAGAGAGGAGGTAACTAATGAGAGCTTAGCTTGACGACCACCATTTCAGATGCAACCAGACGGAAAGGTTTTCTGACCAACTGTCTTTGTTTCTTGTGTATGTTCACATGTTTCATAGCACAAAGTGCCTAATATGTATTTATGTTCATGGTTCATCTTTCCAATTAGAATATAGCAGCTTTTTTTACAGAATTATTTGTAAAAGATTAATAAACATAAAATAGGCTTCGAAGGCAAAGCAGCAGTTGCCTGACCCACCGCCCTTTCCACACCTGATCCTCCTCAGAGTCAACCACGCTTACATAACCATGCTTACTCATCGAATGGTTTCTTTTGGTATTTACCTCTGTATTTTTAAATAACATATTTATATGTCTTGAATTTCCAGTTGTAGATTTTGAGAATTTTGACCTCTATGGTTGAGGATTCAGCCCTCTTACTGATGCCCTTCTCACATAAACGCATTTCCCCTCCCCTCCCCTCATCATCTGCGAGTATTATATCACCTTATAAAGAAAGCAGTATTCAAGTTTACGTTTTTATGGCTATGTAAATGTTATTTCTGGATGACCAATCCAGTGTACTGTGATTGAGTCTCCTTTGGTTTTCTCTATAGTTACTAATTGTCTCTTTTTTTTTTTCCACTGGTTTAACTTTCTGTGTCTCTGTCGCCAATTTGCTGCCAGAATTATAAATCTCCTTTCAGAACGCTCAGTCACAACATTTCAAACCTTGTGCTTCTTCTGCACTTGGTGTCCCATTAAACTGGTTAATCACTGTGACTGCTTCAGGTGTCATATGTGCACAGAATCTCCATTTATTGTCATCTTCCAGATTTCATCTCTCTTCTACTGATCCCATGTCTTCTAGTTTTCTTGGTTTCTTCTCTCATTTTGGTAGAGTTGCCTTAAAAAGGCATAATTAATCTTGAATAGTACCAGCTTAATTAACCCTGAACAGCACCAGCACCTAACGAACTGGAGAAATAACTAAAGATGCGGCCCTGATAAGGAGATGTTGATGAAAGTTTATGGGAATAGGAGGAACTTTATTTTATAAAGTAATTTTAACGATTTGCTTTCCTAACTCAGGTGCTGCTAATCTAAAAGGTAACCGAGCAATGCTTTGCAATTGCAATTCATTAACATTTTAGATAAAGGAATAGTTATTTATATTCACAATTATGAAGAACTATATTTAGAGCCTTTCCCAGCCCACCCCACTTCACCTTGCACGCTTTGCCAGCATTCAGCCTCATGACTTTTGTTTGCTTCAAATTGAATTTGAGTCAAAGCTCAAAGGGCATGCATTTTTGTTTATAACTAAGGGCTGATCTCTGAAGTTAGTATAGTTATCAGACATTCCTGACATTCCATACATCTAATTTTTAGTGCTTGGAGGATCTGGTGCTATGCCAAAGGAAAACAGGGGCTAGAGAGCACAAGGAAATACAATAAAAAAAAAAAAAAAGCCTGCACCTAAGTTATAAAAATACAGTCGTGTGTTTAACTAGTAAAGCAAACACGAGGTATGGAATTGATTTGTAGCCTGTTAACACCATTCCTTAGACTGCTCAGGAACTTTTCTTAGTTTTCTGATATTTGATTCTTGAAATTCCACCCCTGGAGCTTTAAAAGAAAATCTGTGATTCTTTTGGTTTATGTGTTAGTTGTACTTGAGGCCAAGATGAGGTGCTTTTCAATGCACAGCTTAGTCTCCTGAGAGTGATTTAGTGTGTGTTTGACGGGGGCCATCAGTACAGATGTAGTGGTCACCAGAAAGTACCTTCATTGAACACGTGAATGAGCACCAGCCGTTCTCGTTACCAAGGGCTACAAGTGGTGGACAAGACAGGCTGTGGGGAGGTCAGAGGAGAGACCATAGCAATAAACAAGATAAATTAGACATGATAATAACATCAAAGAAGTCAACTGGGTGATGTCATGGATGTCATTCCCTTAGATAAGCTTGTATTTCAGTCAGCTCTGCTGAGTTAAGGAGTGGCTTGCAGATCTCAGTGACTTCTATCTACGGCAGACATCTGCTTTTGAGGAGAGGAGTGTGGGAACTGGGACGAGAGTTGGTGGCCAAAGGGAACTTGAACATTATTGACAATATTTTAGTATTTTACAAGGAGGATGTACTCATGTAATTTCTAACTAAAATTTTACATAAAAAGAAAGATTTTAAAAAACTTTTCCCAAAAGATCATCAACTGCTGTATGGAAAATGGATTGTAGAGGGACAAGAGTAGAAACACAGCAGTGAGTTAGGAAATTAGGGTGCAGTCCAGGCAAGAGATTCTAGTAGCTTGGATTGGAGAGGTGGCAGTGAAGAAACTTGCATGGATCGAGACTCTGTGTGGGATGCTGAGCCTGCAGGATTTACGATGGATTGAATATGGGGCGTGACAGAGACGGAAGCGTCAAGGATGACTGCCTCCCGGGTTCTTACTTAAGCATCTGGATTGATGATCATGCCATTTTCCAAGATGGGGAAGGAGTAGGGTTGAGGGCAGTGTTTGGGGGTGAGGGGATCAAGTGCTGTGTTTTACATAAGTTACATTCAACTTGGCTCTCAGATACCCCATGGAATGATTAGGTAGATGTTGGCTTCCATTAGCCTGGCTCTCTACAGAGAGATCTGGCTAGAAATCACTTGTTTTTTGTTTTCTCTAACAGACATCTGGGGAGCACCAAGTACCATGCTATGTGTTTAGAATACAGAGATGAAAAAACCACTAGGAACTCAATGAACCCAAAAGACAAGTAAACCAAAGAATGTAAACAGAGTGAAAAGTGACCAATTTGAGTAAGAAAATATTTCCAAAGCCAAAGTTTATACAATATTATTAAATAGTGATGGCCTAGAGAACAGGATGGCTTCCCTGAGACAATGCTCGAACTCACTTTTAAGGAATGTAAACCTTCCAGGAAGGGCAGGGAGAGGGAACTGCATGTATAAAGGCTTGTTTTTGCTACCTATGTATCAGACTGACTGGTTTTTCCTTTAAATCTCCAGGGCTCTTTTTGGTAGGTCTTTAAGTAGTTGGTGGAGTTGGTATCTGAAGTGCAAATGCCCTGCTCCTGAGCTGTGAATTAGTATAGTGTTTCCACCCTTTGCCAGCTTGTTCCGGAAATTCCTGGTATTAATGAGGGCATCTTATTGGAATTGGCTGATTTTCTTATTTCTCTGATGTTTAGTGTTTGTAGACCACTATGCCAATAACTTGTGCCTGCCGTGTCATAAAACCTGGCCCTTCCCACTAAATGATGGGAATCACCCCTCTCGTGGTTATTTCTTCCCCTTTCAGAAGCTGGGCTTGGGAGGAAAAAGAGCTTGGCTTAGAAGTGAATGTTCATAGCAGCATTATTGATAATAGCTAGAGGTGGAAATAATCCAAATGTCATAAACTGGTGAATGGATAAGCAAACTGTGCTATATCCATATGAGAATATTATTTAGCCATAAAAAAGATAGAGTTCTTGAAACTCACAACATGGATATACCACAAAAACCTTATACTAGATGAGAGAGGCAAGATACAAGAAACCACAAATTGTATGATTCCATTTATATGAAATTCTGGAAAAATGCAAATCTGTATAGATAGAAAGTAAATTAGTGGTTGCCTAGAGCAGGGTTTAGGGATGGCGGGGTGACTGCAAATGGGGACAAAGTATTTTTTGGGGGGTGGTAGGAATGTGCTAAATCTAGATTGTATTGTGGTTTTAACTATAAATTTACTAAAAATTTCTGATTTGTATGTTTATCATGGGCAAATTTTATGGTATTTAAATTAAACTTTAGTAATGCTGTTTAAAAAAATAAAAAGCTAAGCCTGAGATCATTAAATTCAAGCGCGACCAGTAACTGCCTCCTATGGTCAGGGTGATCAGGAGCGTGAAGATAGTTACTGGGGACTTAGTGTGTGAGAAGCAGACTCTACCTATGTCCACTCTGCCGGCGTGGGTTCCCCGACCTCTGAAGGTTACGTCTCATCTAATGGATGTGCAGCCTCTGAAGGTATAAGGTAGAGAAGTGGGTGCTTTAATCCAGGGAGTTAACGTTCTGTGGTGAGGATGACTTTGTGTTCGGCTGCGCTCCCACCTCCTTCCACTGTCACAGAGACTTCCTCACTGGTATTAATTTATTAATTTTCTGATGAGACAACTGGGAGGCACTCTTAAAGTTTATTTGTTTCCAAACATTTAGCTACGACTCAGGGGAGCATTTAATGTCACGAGACCGCGTACACCTAGAGGACAGTAGCTAGTTGTCCGTGGGAAAACTGCCAGAGGACTAGAACCATGTTTAACACATTCGTGTATCCCAGTGCATGGAAAAAGCATCCAGTTCAATAAATATTTGATGACCTGGTGAATGCATGGATGAAATGTTCCTTTATGGTAGTTTGATTAATACTTCCTATTGGCGGGAAAGAAAAGATAGAGACTGAGGTGGATTTTTTCCTCTTCCTTCCAGTTGAAGTCAGTTTTCTAAGCATTATTACTGTTATATCCTTTGTCCCATTAAATGCAGGCACATGCCAAGGCCTTGCCTGGCTCATTAATCTCATCTGTTATCTGTCCTCCCTGTGGAAATTTTAGTCCATATTTTACCTGCATGTCCCTCTGGCACCTCATACACAGCATATTTTAAAGTTAATTAATTACTCCTGATCATTTTGCTTACCCATGCTGTGCCACTATATTCCTCTGAAACTACCAGACCAAGGCATTGTAGACTTTCTCAGTTGCCTCTTTTGTGTTGAGTGCATTGTTTTGATAACACCCCCAACTTTTTCATTATCCAGTTTCCACCTTCAAATTTCTAGGGACTGGGGACTCTACATTTACTAGGAGCCTTTTCTCCTCTGTGGCAGCCTCAAATACTATTATTATTTCCCTCTCAGCAGCCCTCTTCACTATCACCACGTTGGTTACCTTCTCAATTGCAGGTGTGTATTACCTGGTGGAAAATGGAAAACCAAGCTCTTTTTCAGCTTCTTTCCAGTCCACTGCCTCTCACACTGAAGCATGTGGCCCCACCCTCAGAGTTTCTGATTTATGAGTTTTGGGGGAGGAGCTTGATGATTTGCATTTCTAACCAGTTACTAGGTGATGCTGATGCTGCTGGTTGGGGGACCACTCTTGAGAACCACTGTTTGAGTCTCTCTTCTGTTCAGTGCACCACAGTTAGGTTCACTTTCCTAAATTAAAATGCATCCCAATTATGCCACCTGTGCTGGGGTCAACCATTGGCCGAGGACCACGTTTCCCAAGGTGGATATAATGGAACTGGGACATCACATTTCAGTAACTTTTAGTCATATGTTTTTTTTTCTATTTTAGTTTTCTTTTATCTCTTCAGTTAGATCAAGGAGAAAGTCTGTTGGGAGCTAGTATGTGTTTAACACCTTTCTAATATTTATTAGTTGTCTTTTTAACAGAGAGAGCAAGCCGTAAGTTCTAAGCCTCTGCTAGCTATTAGTTTTTCTATTTATTTTCAATGGCAGTGTTAAAGGACTACATTTTGAAAGGAATAGAACTCAGAGTCTTAGTTCTTGTATATCTTTTCTTTTAGTGGGTTTCATGCTTTAGTTTCATTTACCACATATAATTCTTTTGATTTATCTGGAATGAATTTTGTTATAAGGAAGAGCTAGAATCTAGCTTTTATCTCCTAACTGGCTATGCAGTTTTCCTAACACTTTTAAATAATTGATCTTCTACTCATCATGAACAAAATTCATGGATAAGTAATATCCTCGGCAAAAAAAAAAAAAAAATTTGCAGCTTGACAAAGTATTAATACCAAAATATATTGAAAGTTGCTACAAATTAATGAGAAGGACAAAAAACAGGATTTGAAAAAGAACAATTCACAAAAGAAACAAATAAACAAAGAAGAATTACAAACCTTACTGGTAGTTACTAGATTTCTCTTCGCCCAGCGACAGTGTTGAGGGGTAGTGGAGTGTGGGCAAAGGGGCATTCTGTTACGTGCACGCTGGTAAAGCCCCAGTGGGGGAGAATATCAGAATTTAAAAATGCCAGTTTGTGTTTATCAGTTCTCTCATGAATTTTTATATTTTTAAATTTAAAGAGTGTATATATTCCTTGACTTACTGCCAGGAATTTATTCTAAAAAATACTTGTCCAGCTGAAAATATTTTCAAGCATGTTCAATGAAGCATTAGTTCCTCTTGAAGGAAGTTGAAACTTATATCTATCTATTAATTGGTGGTTAGTTAAATGGTGGACTGTAAGACACTCTATGTAGATATTAGAAGGTCGAGGTAAACTACATCTATGCACTTTGAATAATTTCTAACTTGTATTGCTAACTGAATAGAGTCATAGAAAATACACATAGTATGAGCCTATTTGTATGTTTTGTAAAGTATATGACTTTATAGATGGACTGAAAAAAATACTAAAATATTGGAATATATCTCATTCTATAGGAAAATAAAGAAGGGAATATAATAATAGTTTATCCTATTTTATGTATTCTTTACATATACTATAGTATATGTATAGTTTATTTAGTTTAATACCAATCTTGTAAAAATGTGCGTAATATTATTTGTGTATCCATATCCATATGTATTTATATTTATTTAAGAAAAACATAGCCTGGAATCAAATATAGTGTTAACTGGGGTTATTCCTATGTAATAAGGTTATAGGCATTCAAAAACATCTTCCCAGTTCCTTACGTTTGGTAAAAATAATATAGGTTAATTTTAATTCTTTAATTAACCTCTTTAGGTTGAGTAGAACAAGGTTCTGCTGCTCCAGAGGGTGTGCCACGTGCCAGTGGCTTATTGTTCTGATTGGAGCACATTCTCCAGGGTGAATACTCGAGCTTCTTCCAGTCCTGGTCCTTGAATAGTTATCATCTATAAGGAACTCCGTAACGATTATGTGTTGTTTGAATGTAGGTAGGAGAATGATTGGTTGATGTTTGTGTGTTTGTTCAATCTTGTAAGCCCTATTCCTCTCTCAAACATTCCTACCTTCTTTGCTAGCATATCCACTTAAATTTTCAAACTGTTTTCCAAAACCAAATAATTCAACAAGCAAACATTTCTTGGCATTTAGGAGAGAAAAGAGGTTCAGGTTAAAGTGTTTGCACACCACTGTTTTCTTCTCCAGGGTAAAATACTTTTTTAACTTGCTGAATTCTTGAAACACCTGAGATAAATTCTTTTACCTCTTTGTAACTAAGAATCTGTTTTCTATTTAGCTATTCATTTATGATCCCTAAATATAATTATAATAAACTAAAATAAATTATAGGACAGCTATTTTGATGTGGTATTGGAAGATTTTTCTCCTGTCTTGACCCATTGTCAGGAAACATGTATCAACGATCACCTTAACATCAATCTTCATATTGTTTTCAGTAAATGCATTTATTATTATATACATGTAAATAGAAAATATTGTTAAATGACTTTTCTTCTATGATGTAACTGTTTTCATTTCTATCTTCCTTCCTAATTTGCATCCATTCAGTCAACACTGATTATATAACAACTGTGTATGAGGCAGGCACTGTGCTGGAGATACAGAGAACAGAGCAGGAGCCCTGCCTCGGTGAAGCTCATAGGCTGGTGGGAGAGACAACAGTGTGGTAAGATGCCTTAGGTGGCTACTGAGTCTTTGTGAGGGTGTCAGGTGGGACAGGATTCAGGAACACTGTGTGAGACTAGCATTCCTAGGTTAGATGGAATCGACATTTGAATGGTTTTTTAATATTGCCAAATTGTTTCTTAAAAGGACTGTATTAAGTTACAAAATCACCAGCAATAAATGAAAGTGACTGATTACTCACATCCTCTCCAGAACTAAGTTTCATCATTATTAAGGCAAAGCAAAACAAAACAAAAACATGATACTCTAGAAGGCTTAAAATGAAGCCTGATTATTGTTTTATTTGGCATTTATTTTTATAGCGAAGTTGAATTTTTTCCCATATTTTTATTTAATTCCTCTCATAAAAATACTTTATTTACTTGGAGTCTTGGCATTGTTATAACTTGTTACTTATTTTAAAAACAATTTATCGAGGTGAAATTCACATAACACATAATGAGCCACTTTAAAGTGAACAAGTCGGTGACATTTAATACATTCTCAATGTTATGCAATCACCACCTCTATCTAGCTAGTTGTAAAACATTTCCATCACTCCAAAATGCCCAGTAAGCAGTTCCTCTGCATTTATCCCTCTCCCTACCCCCTGGCAACCATTGATCTTTTTGTCTTCATGGATTTATCAATACTGGATATTTCATATGCATGGATTCATACCATATGGGACCCCTTTGTGTCTGGCTTTTTCACTTAGCATAATGTTTCGGAGGTTCATCCATATTGTAGCATTCACTTCATTCCTTTTTATGGCTGAATAATATTCCATTGTATGTATATACCGCACTTTGTTTATAGATATATAAGTAATACATGATAATAAATGATAGAGATTTGAGCTGTTTCCACCTTTTGGCCATTGTGAATACTGCTGCCATGAATGTGTGTGTACATGTCATTGTTTGGGTACCTCTTTTCAGTTTTTGGCAGCATACATCTAGGAGTGGAATTGCAGGGTCGTATAATAATTCTGTATTTAAGTTTTTGAGAAACTGCCAAACTGTTTTTTATAGAAGCTGCACCATTTTATATTCTCGCCATCAATATACAGGGTTTTCATCTTTCCACATCCTCATCAATACTTGCTATTTTCTGTTTATTGTGTTTTATTTTTTAATTATAGCCATCCTCGTGGATGTCACCTGGTATCTATTTGTGTTTTTGATTTGTGTTTCCCTGATGACTAATGATGTTGAATACTTGTTACTATTTCATGTGTAAGTGGGAAAATGAAAGAAAAAGAAAGATTTGCATTTGAAGAACTTGTTTTAAAATTATTTAAAAATCCTTTGAGGGAAAAAATGTTTACTTAAAATGAAATAAGCTGACAAAATTCAAGAATTATTAAGCCATTAATTTTGTCTAACCATTTCATAGTTTTCATAATACAGCTATTTCTGAAGCACAGGCTTTTGCCTCCAGTTCATTTTTAAATTGAATTTATTTTCTATTTCCCCATTCCCTAGGTGCATTAGAGCTGTAATTTGTGCCTTTTAACCTTTGGTTTTCAGAGTATGATCCAGGGACCAACGGCATCAGACTTACTTGGGAACTTGTTAGAAATTCCAGTTCTTAGGCTCTCACCCCTGACCTACTGAGTCAGAACCACTGGGGGTGGGCTAAGCTTTTTTTGGATGAGTTGGATGTACATTTAGGTTTGAGAACCACGCTTCTAAATTAACATTTTTCAAGCCAATCTTATATTAAAAAGCTTGTGGGAGATGTAATGCACAACTTTGGCCTTATTAGCACTACTTTTTTATTTTTAGCTAAAACAGACAATATAAACAATTAAAAGTTGAATCATTTTCCCCTCTCGCTTAAGAATCACCTGTATAAATCATATAATTTTACTTAGAAATTGCTATTCAGTCTACAAATGTCAAAAAGAGGTTAATATTTTTTAAAAGCTCCTTTTGATCTTTGGTCAAATCACTAAAGAATTGAAGAGTGGTGTGTCCTTGTTTGTGTCTTTTCTTTCATCTGGGATTGGACTTACTTCTTACATCTTCCGAGACTTGTCAGGAGGGTTTAAGTGTGAAGGCCCGTGTGGCAGAACGTGCAGCCGTCATCACTGGAGAGTAGGCGTGCTCGGGGCAGCAGCCAGGCAGCGGTGTCATCTCCAGACCAGGCCCCACTCCCACCTCCTCCCTCCAGAACTTCTTAAAGGGACCCCTTTCTTGCCACTTATTCCAGAAATTGATGGATAGTCAAATCCAAGTAATGTAGTTAAATCTATGCATTAGATAACAATAGTGATAGCCACAGACTGCATAATAAACTCAATGGCTAGAAACTACAGATGTTCACTGGGCAGAGAGGTACGTGTTGTATAATCACATGTTTATTTGATTATGAGTAAGATTTTTTTCCTTCACAGGCTATTCAAATGGCAATGATAATTGTATCTACTTTGCAGTTTTATGAGGATTTAACTTATACACACACATATATATATACACACACACACACATATATGTATATACGTATATAACATATATATGTACATATATGTATATAACATATATATAGAGAGAGGCATGTGTGGTAGATGGTAAGCACTCAGTAAATGTTTTATATTATTAGTATAATTACTATATGTAAAAGTTGGCTTCTTTATACATGGAATATTGTAAGCATTAACATTTTTGCAAATAATATATCTGGGTCCCTATACCAGCAGCATAAGTAATGTGCTCTTCCAAAGAGAAAAACACAGACAAATATTGACTTTCAGAAGTGTATTCATGTTGTAACCATAGAATTGGATTGGGTGGCCTTAGGAAGAGATTTGGACTCCAAAATCCTCCAGATGAAAAATCTCTAGAATTAGTGAATGGTTTGGAAGTACATGTCAAAAAAGAAGCCAGATTTGTGGAAAGATTTTTTTAGGGTATGACAGATTGAGTACATTTGTAGGATGAATAAGAAAAAATTAACCATATGAGAGGAGATTAATACTTGACAGTAGTTTATGGAGTGAGATTGCAGAGCAGGGAGAGACGGATGGGTTTAAGGGCCGATTGGCAGGCTTTTGCATGGAGGAAGAATATGAGAAACAGTGAGAAGAACAGGCAATTAGGTTCAAGATCATTGTGTTCAAATATTTGAAAGCCCATCATGTGGAAGGGGATTATATTAGTTTTTGTTTTGTTTTGTTTTGTTTTGTTTTTGGCACCAAGGGATAAAAGTAGCTCCAGTAAAAGCTATAGGAAGACCAGACCTAGGGCCGACATAGAAGAGAATTGTCTGAGGACTCAAGCAGGTACAGAGATGACATGAACTAAATCTGAAGAAATGAGCCTGGTTAGACTACCAGTTATGCTGCTTACCAGCTATAGAACATGGAGTGAGTCATTTAAATCTTGGAGCAGCGGTCCTTCTCCTTGACCCATTGCACCAGGCCTGGGGCCTTCCCTGTCTGGCAGTTCTCCTGTCTAATATAATTCCTTTTGAAGAAATGAAGCTAATTTCCTCGAAGACACAGAATTAATGTTGTTACCCTCCTCTGAAGTGGTTTGTATAATTTCTCCTAAAAGCTGTTTCTTCTTGCTGCCACCATTCACTCTCCTCTTTTTGTTCCTTTGCATTATTGATTTCCATGGCTAGAAGAGTGATGGAAACAGAAGTTGTTTAGGTGGGACTAATCACCATCATTATAAATTAAAATTTTTTTCAGAACTATAGAAAGATTTCTCGTATTTTCCTCTCCCTTTAAAATTCAATTGTGAACCCCATCCTTCCTTCTTCCCTGTTCTCTCAGCGAGATTGAGATGTTTGTGGGGGCGGGATCTGTAGTAATCAGACAGTTGACAGTGTGAACTCCACTTTGAGTTAGCTAGACAATGACAGCAGCAGATGCTACCAAGTAAAAATAACTGTTAAGACCTTTCACGTTCATGCTAAACTATGCATTTGGGAGGCTTGAATTGTGGCAAGAGTTTTATTAACCTGAAAATGCTTTTCTCTGTTAAGTGCTTTTTCATTAGTACACAGTTGCAGTTAGTACACAATTAGTACACAGTTGCAGTTAGTACAAACTCACTTTTCCTGGATTTGTGCTTGTGCGCACACAGTATTCACCATCATATAATTATGAAGAATAAATATTTCTGTGTGCGGCATCTCATGTCATAGAAAAGATATTCATAATGGGACAATAAATACTAAATGACAGATTGTGTAAAAGAATGATACAATGCCCAGAAGGAGAGGAAATACCATGCAGAGTTCAAATTTTATACGTAAACTGTGGCAAAGCGCTGCAGTAAATTGCCATTTTTTTCACATTAGTCACGGTGCAAAAGAAGACTTTTTTAAGCAAAGAGTAATCTCTGGAATTTAGCATAAAGACTCTTGTTAATTTTAGGCTTTTTGCATGATGTTGCTTCATTGTGGGGAGCCAACAAAAAAACAAACTCGGTCCATTTTCTCTTCCTTAACATCAAAGAAGGATTGAATATTTCAGAGATTCCTTGTGCAGAACAAGAAGAAATTTAGAAGCTAATCAACATTTCTGCTCACAATATATGTTCTATTTCATTTTGTTTTAATTTTGGAATACAACTGTTATTTCTTTTTATTTAGTGTTACTTCTTTGTATATCATAGTAATATGTTTCCTTATCAGAATATCAGCAGAACTGACTGCTTAATTTTGTTTGGTACCTGAGAATGTTATTCTATTTATATCTTGTAATTTGGATAAAAATTAAATCTTAAAATTTTGAAATTTATAAATATGTATGAATGGATTTGCTTAATAACAGAGTGTAGAGAAAAGATATATATTTATCCAGATACAGAAAATAAAGTATTAAATTGACTTTTGAAGTGATGCTGCAAAGAAACTTTTGAAGTGATGTTAAACTTTCTGGAATGGAAACGTCTGAATTTTTAGCTGAGTTCACAGTTATATGTATCATATAGATCTAATTCTAGTCTTGGAATAGTGACAGTTAATAAAATACTTATTATCTGTTGAACAGTTAGTGGGGAAAACTGGATTATTTCCAAGTATAATCAAGTTACCATGGCTTGTAATTATAGCACATGTTCTGAAGCTTTTGTGACTTCTGATTCTAAGAGTATTAAATATATTCACATCATATTCATGCTTAAACATGTTGATTTGGTGCCAAGATAAAACTTGATAGTATCTCTTTTGTCATTTAAACTTCCATTTCCAAGTCTTCTTATTCTTAATTTCTTTAGAATGCATGTACCTTTTATAGACGATATTGAGATAGGAGTTACAGAAAGAAAACCCTCAAACAGAGTAACATGCCAAATATCCTGGCACTGGCGCTTTGTCTAATCAGCTTTATTGAAGTCGTCAGAGATCAGTCTTATAGACAGCGTATGGAGACAAGGCTATTTCCTGTGGCATGCGGATTTTTTGATATAGTATCTAATTCCTGTGTCAAAAGAAAACTCAATTTTCCTGGGCAGTTTATATGATAAAAGATGGAATTTGAGCACAATTCTTAAGAGCTCGATTTTTTGACTCAGATTCATATTGACTCCTGGTTTGCAAAAGTAAATATGAAGTTGCCATATTTGGGCACATTGCTTAACACATCTGAGATTCATTTCACTCATCTAATATATATTGAAACTTACCATTTGTCAGGCATTATACTCTTTAGTTTTCATTTAAACTTATTTCCTTCCCCGCCCTTAAAAAATAGGTTGGGAAACAGGGGCTTTTAATGTTACCAACCTGCCCTAGGTTGTGCAGCAAGTAAGTGGCAGAACAGGGTTTGACCCAGGTCTCTTTGATGCCAAATCTTAAGCTCTTAATTCCTGAGCCAATGGTTCCCAAGTTCTCTGAAATTACCTGGAGAGCTTGATTAAACATAAGTTGCTGGGCCCTAGAGTTGCTGATTCTGTAGGCCCACTAAAGAGCCCAATAATTTATTTCTAACCAGTTCCTGGATGTTGATGCTGCTGATAGTGAGGTGTGCTTTGAGAACCACTGTTCTAGACTATGCTGCCTGACTCAGTTCCTCCAGAGAGTAATGAGACAATTCACATGTCATACTTGTATTAATTGCTAACATTGATTGACTACTTACCGTGTCCTAGACACTGTTGTAAATTAATTCCTTTTTTATCTTTCCATTAATCTTAGGAGATAGTTAATTGCAGGGAGAGGATAGGGGTGTGATCACCACTTAGAAGGAAGCTGAGGCAGAGAGGCACTCAGTGAGGTGGTCTCCCAGTGAGTCAGTGGCAGAGCTGGTTGTATTTCTGTCACATGAACTGGTTTTGAAGGTTAGTATCCATGGAGCCATCTTCAGAAGCAGACTCATTCCAAGGGGTAAAAGGAGACACTTCTTTCCTTTCATTCATTGGTGTTTTATGTCCTTGAAGGAGAGCTATTGCAGGCTAGGCCTAGGAAGAATGGGGGTTCCCTTCTCTTCATATTGTTCTCCCAGTTTGCTGAGGGTAGATGATGTACTTTGTTATTCAGATGATTGATGTAATTCTGGAAGTGACCTATATTTCAGTTGAGCTATGAAATCGTTGATATTCATTTGCATGAGTTAAAGGGATTCCAGGTGATTTCTTATGTAGAACGGTTCTGGGTGTCATTGCATTGAATTAGAAGATCTGTCAGCTGATGCTGGCTGCTCTACAACTGAGCATCACTAATCTGTAGTGCTAGCCTGCTGGTGGCTGCTCTGACACCCAAGAAAAATCTTAAAAGCAAAAATGAAGAAAGTGAGAGAGAAAATCAACCCATAATTAAGTCTGAAACCTACGCTCTGCTAAGGAAACTGTGGTTTCCTTATTTTTTATAATCTTTTTTTAATTAGTTTCAAGTATGCAGTACATTCGTTAGACATTAATATTGTTTATAAAACAATCCCCCAAATTGCTCCTTCTCTCTTCTGGTTTTCCACCTAGCCAATATATTAATGCTAACTGCATTCCCAATGCTATGCTCCCCATCCCCGTGACCATCTATCAACTACTAATTTGTACTTCTTTAACCCTTCACCCCATTCTTCCAGACCTCCGAACCCCCAGTCCCCTCTGCCTGTCACCAAATTGTCCTCTGTATCTGTGAGTCAGTTTTTCATTAGTTTGTTCTTTTTGCTCCTTAGATTCCGCTTATAAATGAAATCGTATGCTATTTATCTTTCTCTGTGTGACTTCACTCAGCATAATCCCCATTAGTTTTAAAGCTTAAAGAGAAAGTATAAGGCAGTTTCAGAAAGTGATATTACATTGATAATAGGTGCTTTGTGTGTTTGGGTCTGTTAAAAATTTTGTTGAGTGACTATTATGTATAAGATACTTATCAAAATATGTTTGTCTCGCCTCTCAAGAACTCATAGTGAATCTCACCACTATGTCAGAGTTTAATTAATTTGTGTAAAGAGCATCCAAAACTGAAGTTAGTGTAACCTGATGTGTATCTCGCCTCAGAGGTACTGATATAATGACTTCTATGATGCCAAAACTAAAATCCTGGAGCAAATTTTTCTTTTTAATGGGATAACTAGCTGTAGAGCTAGATGCAGCTAGATCCCAGCCCTCCTTCTTTCTGATTTAAGATGCCCTTGTTTATTTATTGTATAGATTTATATCGCAGTCTTAAGCTGTGAGCTCTCAAAAAGGTATTATGACTTATTGCTTTTTTTTGGTATATTCATCTATATTTTATCCTTGTTTTTTTCTGTAAGGTTTCAAACACAGTGGTGCTATCTCTACAAACAATCAAGAACCAAAAGGAAAGGCATCCTGAACATTTAACTGTGGTTAGGGCTCTGAATTTTGACCTATATGGTTTGCTGGAAAGAATCACCTGTCCATTTTTCTGGTTTGTTATAGGTTAACGAAGCCCTTGTCGTTTGCGGATTGCGTTGGGGATGAGCTGCCGTGGGGATGGGAAGCAGGGTTTGACCCTCAGATTGGTGTCTACTACATCGATCACGTCAACAGTAAGTTTTTCTGTTTGGTAAAGCAAATATGTCAGAAAAAAACTCCCCCCAAATCTAGAGTCATACAAAAGAGTAAACATTTTATAAAGTGTATTTCTTTATTTTAAGCCTTGTTTTCTCAGGGTGTGTAGAGTGGGGCATGTGGGGACAGAGAGAGGTAGGCATTTGGTCTGCCTGCCTGCCTCGCAGAGAGTGCAGGTTTAGGGGCCGCTGGAGTGACCATGAACCATTTGGCTCCTCTTTCTGTGACCACTGCACCTTCAGATTGGGCTTCCTCTTGTCCTTGCCATGGAAAAGGTGGGCACTGGTATAGTCTGGTCTAATGGGACTGCTGTGTGTGTGTCGATAGTGGGGTCATGGGAGGAACTGATGCTCATCACCAACTCTGGCCAGTGCAGCTGTAGCTACAAAAAAGCCCTAAACCTTGTCTTGTTTCTGCTTCCTGATTTTTTTTTGTGGTTGGAAGGGGAATACTTTAATAGCTTTTAAATCTGTCACATCCCTGACATGGGAAGGCTAGGATAGAGGATTACCGTGGCCATGAACAACTTTTTAAAACACACACTCAAGTATTTTTTGGTTCGTTTATGTATATATGTATGTGTGTATGTGTGTGTTTATATATATATATATATATATATATATATATATATATATATATATATTTAATTTATTAATTTTAGTCAGTTTCAAGTAAACAGTACATTGGTTAGACATCTGTATAGTTTGTAAAATGATCTGCCCAATTGCTCCCTGCCTCCCCTGACCCTCTACCCAGCCAACGTATTAATGCTAACTGCATTTGTTACGCCATGCTCCCCATCCCCATGACCCTCCATCAGCTACTAATTTGTACTTCTTTAACCTTTCACCCCATTCTCCCAGCCCCCGCAACTCCCCTCCCCTCTGTTCGTCACCAAATTGTCCACTGTATTTGTAAGTCTGTTTTTGATTAGTTTGTTCTTTTTATTCCTTAGATTCCACATATAAGTAAAATCATATAGTGTTTATCTTTCTCTGTCTGACTTAAATACCTTCTAGATCCATCAAAGCATAGCTTTTTCCATCACCTTTCTTCTCGTCTGTGTGTGTCTTTTACTCTGAAATGAGTCTTTTGTATTTTTTCTTCTTAAAGAAGTCCCTCCAGCCTTTCCTGTAATTCTGGCTTGGTGGTGATAAATTCCTTTAGCTTCTTTTTGTCTGGCAAGCTCTTTATCTGTCCTTCAACTCTAAATGATAGCTTTGCTGGATAAAGTATCCTTGATTTTAGATCCTGGGTCCTCATCCTGTCAAATATTTTGTGCCAAGCCCTCTGTCTTGCATAGTTTCTTTTAAGAAATCTGCTGCCAGTCTTATGGGTGCTCCCTTATAAGTAATTATCTGTTTTTCTCTTGCCTCTATTAATTATCTGTTTTTCTCTTGCCTCTATTTCTTTGTATCTAACCTTTGGCATTTTAATTATGATGTGTCTTGGTGTGGGTCTCTTTGGATTCCTGACCTTTGGAATTCTCTGAGCTTCCTGAAGTTGTATGTCCATGTCCTTCACCCGGTTAGAAAAGTTTTCCATCATTATTTCTTCAAACAGCTGTTCAACATCTTGATTTTTTTTCTGTTAAGCCAATCAGATGGATATTTGGACCCTTAACAGTGTCCCATATGCTCCTTAAATTCTTTTTATAATCTTGACATCTTATCTGTTGCCATTCTGATTGCATGTCCTTGGTTTTCCCATCTTCTAAACAGGTCATTTGATCCTTTTCTTTATTCATTTTGTTTATTCCTTTATTCATTTAATATACTTCTCATCTCAGATAATGTGTTCTTCATTTCAGACTGGTTCCCTTTTATAATTTCCATTTCCATTTTTATGTTTTTTATCTCTTTGTGGAAGTTCTCACTGAATTTATCGACACTTCCCAAAAGTTCATTGAGCATCTTTATAACCAGTGTTTTGAACTCTGTATCTGTTAGATTACTTGACTCCATTATATCTGTATCTCTGTTCTATTCTATGATTTCTGTTTCTTTGTCTTCCCATTTTGGCTGCCTTTCCGTGTCTGTTTCTTCGTACTAAGCAAAGCTCCTAAGTCTCTCAGTCTCTCAGTGTGGATTTGTGAAGGTAGGTGTCCAGTGGCACGGTCCTGAGAGGGCCAAATTTAGCTGCAGGCCAAATTTAGCCCAAACCCCTACCCCTCTGGGGCTACCTGTTAAGATTCAGCAAGCAATCCACAGATGCTGTGCTTATAGTTTCCTCAAAAGGCCACACCAGAAACTGAGGTCAGCTGCCTCTAGTATGAATCTAGGCGCTGCTCAGCAAGGAGCACCTGACTCGCTGAGGATACACCTGGATGTGGCTTGGGTGGGGCTGTGAGTTGGGGGAGGTGGGGTTTCAGGGAATCCTCGGGCAGAACAGCCTGTTTTCCAGTTTGGTGACATCACAGCTATGGTAGCACAGGGAGGGGTGAAGGTTTGACATGAACTATAAATACCGCTGGCACTTCTGTACAAGGAGAGCAAGTCTCTCCTTGGCCCTCACTCCGACAGTGTCTCCCTGTAAGTCTCTGGTGTCCCCTGTACACTGCCGAATCGGCACTACTGCTCACAACAAGTAGGTCCGTCACCGCAAAAGTTTGCTCGTGGATGTGGCCCCTTTAAGAAGCTTGTGCTGCTGCCGTAGCCTCTGTCTCACTCAGCCTCTGTGGATCGGGCCTACCTTCTGCTGTTTCAGGTTGATTTCTTGGGTTTCTCCCTAGTTGTACGGCTTGTTCATCTAGATCCCAGGCAATTTTTCTTTCTTGCTGCTCCTTGTTTCTTTCACAATTTTCCTTTGGTTGCCAGAGGGATGAACAGAGCTTCTATCATCTACACCATTTTTTTCCCTTATATTTATATTTAACTCTCTATTACCCCTTTAAAAATTTATTCATATGGTCACATTAATACTGATATTCATTTTTATTTCACTTAAAAATAATTTCATATTTATAGATTTTGAAAAATACATAATACATTTATACTTATTATCTTAATTCTCTTAGGTCTATTCATATATTAAAAATTTATGTAATTCAATACTGTTTAATATCTTTTGGAATAATATCATTATAGAAAATTGTTTATTGTTCATTTATTAATGATGGCTTGCAGCTGCCCTGTGTAGGTATATGAAGTTTTTGAGAGGCACAAAAAGCTCATATTAATATCTCTTAGAAATCTAAAAATGTTAAATATGTAAAATGTGTTCACATCACATATCAAATTTGTGAAAATACTCTTGCGTTGATTTTGTTGGGCGTCTTTCTTTATCTGGAAGGGGTTCCAGAACTGATTGAACTGCACCATTTGCGCCTTGAATCTGCAGAGGCTGAAGTTTGTGGGGTGTGGGGTTGGATGAGAAGTCTTTGTGCCTCCACGTGATCCATTGCGAGGCTCGAGGAAAAGTGAGGCTGGGATGAGGGACTCACTCCAGTAATTTATACCGAAAAGAGGTGCTCTGCCTAAGAGACAACCAAAAATGTATAATAAAATGCTCGCTCCCAACCCAGTAGCATCAGAGAAGATAACTATTAAGTGTGGCAGCAGTGTGAATCACTAAGAATAGGTTTGAAAACTATGAGATTATCTAATTCTCACAGGTAGATAAGATAGAGAGGTTGAAAGGAGCAAGGACTGGGAAGTATTAAATCAGTTTTTCAATAAATGCATGTAGTCAGTAACCTGACTGACTACATCTGGTGTACATAGTTTGGAAACCAACTTTTATGCATACATTAGTTTAACATAAATATAAAGAAGTTTCTGTATGTTTTGTCTCCACTTCTTTTTTATATTAGAAAAAATTTAACTTTTTTATAGAGATGTTGTCTCTCCCTAAAAGTTTCTGTACATTCCATGAAGAAATCTTAATTGTGGGTTTTAAAGTTACCTTTTAATTTTCTATTTTCTAATAACCCCTTCTCAATTCTATATTATTATATACTAGGTTTTATTGCATATCAAGGATTAACAACCAAATACTTTAATGTTATAGAAGAAGGAACTAATTCTAGTAAAATTAAGTTCTTTTTAAATAGTCATAATTCATTCTTATGTCACTGAAAATAAACAGTTCAGTGGAATATTTATAATGTATAAATATTTAAATCTCACTTTTGTACTTATTTTATATGAATAAAAGGTTTTTTTGTGTTTTTTGTTTGTTTGTTTGTTTGTTTTAATATCATTTGGGGAATCCAAGCAAGAGTACCTATCTTGGTTTGACAGAAATAAGCTCTCATGGCACTAAGAGAAAAATAATTCCCTCCCACTACGTCCAGACTCTTGGGGTTCTGAACGCACCTCAGGACTTTCTCTTCTCAGAGGGACAGGTGTTCTGAACACCACCCACCTCACGTGAAGACCCCTCTTTTGTTTCCCATCATTTTCTCCCACCATTTCTATATTTTTTATTTCTAGTGGTTCTTTTATCTTGGTATTTAAACACTGGAAACTCTCAAAATAAAATTAAACCAAAACTACCAAAAGAAAAAAACAAATAAAACAGTCTTCACCTCTGCCTCTGCCTCCTCCCTTTCTCTCTCCCACGCACTCATACGCAAAACCATCTTTCAACACAAATCCCTTACCAGCTACGGTCCTCTCTGTTTTTCCCTTTACCATGAAACTTACTGAAAGCCACTGTCCTCATGAACTCGACTTCCACCATTGTTTGCCAATAGAAACTGCTCTTGAGGATGTCACCACCTGAGACCCCACAAATAATGAAGTCCAAATAACAGCATAGTATTGTCTCCCTTGATCTGACAGAATCCTTGTCGCTCTGGCTCTTTACTCCTTTGGATTTCATGACACCCTCTGTTGGAATTTCTTTTACATACCTGGCTGTTTCTGCCCGATTTTCTCTTGCTTATTTCTTCTTCACCTGTACCTAGTTAATAGGATTTCCATAACAGTCTTCTGTTTGCACTCTGCAGATATTCCTGGGTGATGACTTCAGTTACTTCCTTGAGGCTGATGGCTGCCAGATTTGTCTCTCAAAGCCTTTCCCAGAGTTCCACATGTGTATGTTTGATTCCTTACTATTAGGCTCTTTACTGTCTGCCAGCGCTGGCCTCCATTTTCATCTCCTGCCCTGCCCTGGCTCTGAGGACTGTCCAGCTATGCCCTGTGCTTCCTTGGCTTTCTGCCTTTCTTTGCATTTGTTGTTTCTAGCCCCAAGCACTCTCTGCCCAGCCCTTAGTCCCTCTTGGCCTACTGCCACATCCTTCTAGGGTCCATCAGCTCAGGCCCCACTGCTTCCCAACGGCCATCTCTAGTACCTAACCCTCCAACTTGCAGCTCTCCACCCCCAACCTGAATTAGGGTCCCTGTCCAGGTATTTCTATAGTACCAGGTACTAAGGAATTTTTTAAAATCACTTGTCATATTTATTTAAGTTATTTATTTGTACATTTTACTCACTAAATTGTGAACTTCTGGCGAATAGTGGCTGCATCTTTGTTTTTTATCCTTAGGTACTTAGTATAATGAATGATAAACTCTTAAATGCTAGAAGGAAGAGCTTTATTGTTTAACTTGCAGATTAAAAGCTTTCTGCTTGTTTTTGAAGAAATGAAAGTGCATTTCAAGTATAAATTATGCTTCAGAAAGCACCATTCTGAATATTTAAAAATCTGATTCTCACTATAAATTTTTACATCTGCCATTTTGCTGTAGTGCGGTAGCGGCGTCTCAGCAGCCTGATGGATTTACTGTGGCCTAAAGTGCCCCAATTACCAACAGCAAGTAGTTTCCCCACTCAAAAGGATCTGGTCCATTATCTCATTAATCTTAAAGACATTCCTGTGAAGTAGTGTAGGGAGCAAATGGTATTATCTTCTCATAACAGCTGGTCCACACATATGTTGTATCTTGACATTGTGTAGTTTCAGCATTATTTTCTCTTTATCTTGATAAAAAATGAAATAAAGAATGTTTGGCTGTTTAATATATTTCTCTGTAACACTATTGAATATTAAAAGATTTGACCTTGACAATGATAGTTATATTAGGCCTTAAGTGTTAGATGATGAAATTCAGCTTTTAGTGGGGGTGTGTGTGGAATGGGGGTATAGATATTGGAGGGGAATGCTAACTAACCAGAAGGTAATTATGAAGTATTATTTGTAAGGTTTTGGGTTTATAAGGTTATATTATCACAGGAATAAATCACTTTTTGGTAGAGTCAGAGTTATGCTCTAATTTTTTTTGTCTTTCCTTTAGTAATTGAGGTCCATTTACAAATAAGAAAATGCACAGATTTTAAGTGTGTATCTCGGCGAATTTTGATGACATATAATCCTTTTTAACTCTGACTGCAGTCAAGATACAAAATATGCACATCACCCCAGTAAGTTCTTAGAGTTTTGGGGGAAAAAATGAGAAGGTATAGAGGAATGTGGAAAAAAAGCCATCATCACACTAAGAGAACACAGGAGAACAACCAAAAGCTTGCTACACATTCTGAAGCGGGTAGCTGGGCTACTTAGAGAAGGGTCTTTAAGCCAATACCCAAAGAATGAGTTAACTAGACCTAGAGAACAGGGGTTTGGGGTAGAGTTTGAAGGTTGGGAGAAGGAGAAACTTCCTGCAAAAGGAAGACTACAAGTAAAGTTAAAGGTCTGAAGAGGCCACAGAAAGCAGGGCTCAATGAAGGAAAGAGAAGAAATTTCGTGAAGCTAAAGGTTGGTGTGGATGGGACGGGAGTAGAGGGCTGGAGAAGTGAACAGGGCCTAGGTTCTAGTGGGCCTCTTGTCTGGAACCTTTCAAAACCCCCTTTCATCACTGCCTGTTGCACTGAACCTTTTTCAGCCAGGGGATATCCCTGTGTCTCTAAATTGCCATGGCACTTAACCATTCTCCTCTCAAGGTTCCTATCACTTTCTACTGTATAAAATAGTTGTGTGGTTTTATAAATTCATGTGTCACAATATGTTTTATATTTTATAAGTTCTTGGAAGGATCACGCCTGAACATTGTTTCCCCTGGTGTATATGTTAGATGGTCAGTAATTGTAGAAGTAACAAACAGGTAATAAATAAACATAGCAGTAGTCTCTAAAAAGAAAGATAAGTTACTCATATTCCTTTCATTCACTCTTCCTGAGCACAGAAGAAAAAATAGAAATATGCACAATAGACAGAAATAATATTCCTCCAAAGAGTCTAATATTATCCCCCATGATAAGCTCTTGTAACTCATAATGTGTTCTCTATCTATAAAGTTTCAAATCTTTAAAGCTGATAGAATGTGAATTCCTTGAGATACATGACATTTTAGCAGTAAGTGCTATATTACTTCTTTCATATAGTAGATGACATGCAAATTACATTGCATTATAATACTATGATCTCCCAAGGCCCCCAGATCTTAATAAAAAATACTATATTTGTATAATATACATTTTTTAGTATTTACATTTAATAAATATTCTCTACAAATCTATTCAGCAAACATAGCTGATGGAAATGAAACGCAGTCCTGCTTTATGAAGCCCCCTGAGGTGCCTTTGGGAACGCACTTTTGTCCATTTTTGAGCTGTGCTGTATATCACGAGTATGACTGTTTCCTACCACATCTCCCATAGTGCACAATATTTGAGCCAGTCTCCTGTAATGTTTCTACTGATCCATCCCAAACAAATGCTGATAGTTTATTATTATTATTATTATACTTTATTCATTTATGTGTCAGTCACTGTTACTTTGAGTGTTTTGTGGCAATTTAGCTGTTGACAGGTATTTTATTGAAAGTATGCCAATTCTCCAAAATGTAGAGAAATATGATTAGATAAAACCTCTAAAGAATATTGAGAGAGAACTGGGAGTAAAATCTTACTGTAACTATTATAAGTTATAAACATTTCAAGTTTTTCATATACATTTCAATTTATATTATTTCTTTATTTGGTTAATTTATTAGTTATATATCTCAATATAATGAATTTCTCCCAAACTTAGTGGCTTAATATACATATATTATATTATGGTTTCTGTGGGTCTCAAATCCAGGCAAGACTCAGCTGGATCCTTTGGCTGAAGGACTTCCACAGCTTTCTTCAAGGTGTAGGCAGGCTGCAGCCATGCCCAGCCATGACTGGGGAAGGATCTGCTGGTTGTTGGCTGCTGACCAGCGACCCTCCTTCCTCCAGGGCCCCCTCCCTCCCAGTTCCTTGCCACATGGGCCTCTCCGTAGGATGGCTTACAACATGACAGTTTGCTTCATTAGAGCAAAAAAAGCCCAGAGCCAGGGAGATAAGAGAGCAAGATCAAGATGGCCATTACAGCCTTTTGTAGCCTAGTCTCAGGTGATGTCCTATCACTTAGTCTCTGTCGTGTTCATTAGAAATGAGTCACGAAGTCCAGCCCATATTCAAGGGTGTGAATACTAGGAAGTGAGGATTGTTGCGGGTCATCCACAGTTATAAAAGCTTTTTAAAGACCATAAAGTTCTATTCATTAGAGGATAATTTCAGTACTTTGAGTCAGGTTGCATTTTTATACATATATGAATATTACATGTTTAGACAGCCAGAGACCTGAATTATAATGAACACTTAAAATTGAGAAGGCTCCTATTGGCTGATCTCTGCCTGTTCTCCATATTCCCCATGCGGCCAGGCTGCCTGTGCAGTGATGATGTCCTTGAAGATCCTTGACTGGAAGGGCTTTCCACCCAGCGCTGTCCCCTCCTGCATCTCATCTTTAAACATCGACTCTAACATATTTTTCCCACAATAACACAAGATATTCCTCTTTTGCATATTGAAATATTCACCTCTTTTAAAAATTAGTTTTCAGAATACTTCTTTAAAGAAAGTAGAGTGGTGGCAGTGTGTCTGGTGGACCCAGGCCACTTTGTTAATCAGCCAGGGCCTCTGCTGGCCCTGCAGTGGCCTGGGCTTCACAGCCTGAACAACTTTAACTTAGCGTTATCCCTTATCCCCAGAGACCAGGTAGAACTTTTCCAGAACTAGCCCCTAGGGATTGTTGTAGTCATGTCAGATCACCTCATATCACTGTAGCCCTTGGGGCCAGCCAGACATGCTGAGTTGGGGTTCTTTAGGACTGAGATTCACACGCAAAGCATTCTGAAGACAGTACATGCCACTAGACATGCCAGCAAATTAATAAATTAATTTTCCTGTCCTACTTGGTCAGGAATGGGTTCTCATAGTCATTCTCAGATGACCCACCTGTTCTGACTGTACCTGGATTTAATTTTTGGAGGTGACTGAGTGATGACACAAAGAGGTCAATGCCATTGAAAGAAGTTGTGTAACGTACAGTCCCCAAGAGAAGAGGGCCACATGGGGAGCCTTGGGTCAGTTAGGTGGCAGAAGGGGTGCAGGAGGAAGCCCGCACCAGAGCCTTTACTGCGGTGTCCAAAGGAGGAGTGGGAGAGGCTCAGTAGGCAAGTTTGAGCAAGTGTAGGCGTGGATAGTTTGAATAACTTCACGGAGGAGGCAGCGTGCGGCCTGTGGCAGAGCACGGGTGTCACGGAAATCATCTGAGGGGCTTTAAACCTACCGTTGCCTGGGTGCCCCCTGCAGAAGCTCTTATTGGGCTGGGAGGTTATTTTAGAGCTCTCTAGGGGATTCTAACATGCAGAAGTACAGAACCAAGAACTGTGCCTTCGAGTATTCACCTCAACCTAGGACCAGGGTTTTTTTTTAATTTCTAATCCACTATGGACTGACTGATACTTTTGTAAAGAACAATAAAAACAAATTATTAGAAAAATCGTGTGTGGGAGGGAGAAATACAAACTAATTCTTGGTATTGTCATTAGAGTTAACAGATATACAATAACTGTTTAAAAATTTTAAAATACTCTTGATTTCTACACTTACTGTCATGGACACATAACAGAGTGTGGGCACAGGTGCTGGTCTGCAGACCAGACCCTGAGCAGGGCTGTAGAGGCAACATGGCAAGGGTCCTGCATTCAGTGAGACAGGAAGCTTGTGCCATGGAAAGTGGATTGGGTTCGGATCATACAGGGCCTTGAATGCTGGTGTAAATAGCCTGGCTTCTCTTCTGTAGGTATTGGGGAGCCAGAGAATGCTTGAAAAAAGGGATCCGATAACAGCCATGGAAATTTACTTTGACAACATTGTGTGTGATGGATTCAAGTCATAATACATTGTTAACAAGAACCTGAAGGGGGATGAGGACAAAGAGGGATTAGGTAAAATAAAATAAAAACTGTATCAAATTTCTAGAGATGTCCCTTCACAAATACTAATAAACTACTTAGAAGATATAGGAATTAAAGATAGTGACTTGTTTTAACACTTAGATAATCCCCCCCTCCGAGAAAATTAAATTCTAAAAAAATAACCCTGCTGTTGTATTTTCAGAAACCACACAGATTGAAGATCCAAGAAAACAATGGAGGGGGGAACAGGAGAAAATGCTCAAGGACTATCTGTCAGTGGCTCAGGATGCCCTCAGGACGCAGAAGGAGCTGTACCATGTGAAGGAGCAAAGACTGGCTTTGGCCCTGGATGAATATGTACGATTAAATGATGCCTATAAGGAGAAGTCAAGTTCTCACACAAGCTGTAAGTACAGTTTAACATGGGGACCAAACTGTAGATAACAGAAGGGCACGTGGGCTTCAGTGGAGTTTCATTCTGGGTCCTGTTCCTTCCTCAGCCAGAAGAGTCCCTTAAAGCCATTGTGTGTGTGTTGGGGGAGAGGGGACACACCACAGAGTTCTCAGTAAAACCCCTGGACCCCGTTTCAGATCAGAGTTTTCTCGTTTGGAGATAATGTATCCCTTCTGTTTTCTCTCTTTCCTCTGCCTGATTGTCTTTTATTTATTTATGAATTAATTTTTACCTTGTCAGATCAAGGCAAATAATTTAGCCCTTTTTACTACTCTTGGACTCTATTTGTTGTGGGGAGGAACTGGACTATTAGCCAAAGTGAAGTTTCTGTTGACCACCTGTTGACCACCTGTTGAGTTGATTGTCCTCTCTCTCTCCTCAAAAAACAATCATTTGGAGCTGGTCTTATTTAAAGAAGCAGCTAAGATAAACTCAGAAGTTTTATTAAATTATAAGTTTCTGGATAATGCGAAGCTCTGATAAACTATACTTGCAATAAGGTCCTCTAAGATTTTATGAATTGGTATAAAATCCAGAAGAAAATTAAGTATACCAGGGTCTTTATGGCATTTTCTTTCTTGAGTTTTTTAAAATATATAAAAGGTTTGAAGATTACTTTTTATATTTAGGTGTCTGATGAATGACAGTAAAGAAATTACAATTGTAAAGTAAGTAAGTATCTACAGAAGCATGTAAATCTTGTTTTTAGAGTTTGTAAATTCTAAACTGAGAGCTAGTTATGTAACCATGTTTTTCATTTTTCTCTTTGAAAAGTGTTTTCAGGATCTTCATCTAGTACTAAATATGATCCTGATATTTTAAAAGCCGAGATCTCCACAACGCGATTAAGGGTAAGAATTTTTGACTGCGATTTTACATTGAACATATTCATAGACTCTGAAGTTGGGGAAGGGGCTTTAGTGGTCACCTGCCATCTCCATGCAGTGTGGGATCCTCCTCCACTTATTCCTGATGGGTGATATTTCTGCCTTTGTTAGAACTTTCTCAATGATTGAGTTTGTTCTTGTTATTGAGACAGAATGTGTTTCATTAGTAGGCAGTTTTGTTATTTGCAGTTAGTGTATTGAATCAAAATTTTTTTAATTTAATTTATTTTAATTAGTTTCAAGTATACAGTACATTGGTTATGAACTGTATAGTTCATAAAACAATCCTCCCAATTGCTCCCTCCCTCCTCTGACCCTCCACCTAACCAACATATTAATACTAACTGCATTCCCTATGCCATGCTCACCATCCCTGTGACCATCCATCAATTACTAACTTGTACTTCTTTAACCCTTCACCCCATTCTCCCAGCCCCCAAGGTGGCCCCCCTTCTGTCCATCACCAAATTGTCCACTATATTTTTGAGTTTATTTTTGATTAGTTTGTCCTTTTTACTCCGTAGATTCCACATGTAAGTAAAATCACATAGTGTTTATCTTTTTCTGTATGACTTAAATACCTTCTAGGTCCAACAAAACAATATCTTTTTCCATCCCTTTCCTTTTTATATGTAGGGGATTTGTTTTCTTATCCATTCATCTACTTTATCTTTCAGTTGGAGCACTTAATTCTTTTCCATTTGAGGTGCTTATTGCTAGGAATGTAGTTGTTACCATTCTTTATTCCTGTTTTTGATACATGTTTTTTCTTCTTAAAGAAGTCCCTCCACCATTTCCTGTAATACTGGCTTGATGGTGATAAATTCCTTTAGCTTCTTTTTGTCTGGGAGGCTCTTTATCTGTCCTTCAACTTTAAATGATAGCTTTCCTGGATAAAGTATCCTTGGTTGTAGATCCCAGTTCTTCATCATGTCGAATATTTTGTGCCAAGTCCTTCAGTCCTGCATAGTTTCTTTTAAGAAATCAGCTTCCAGTCTTATGGGTGTTCCCTTATAGGTAACTATCTGTTTTTCTCTTGCTGCTTTTAATATTCTTTCTTGGTATTTAAACTTCGGCATTTTAATTATGATGTGTCTTGGTGTAGGCCTCTTTGGATACCTGGTTTTGGGGGTTCTCTGAGCTTCCTGGGGTATTATGTCCATGTCCTTCACTAGGTTAGGGGAGTTTTCCATCATTATTTCTTCAAACAGCTGTTCAAGATCTTGATTTTCTTCAGGTACACCAATCAAATTGATATTTGGACTCTTAACAGTGTCCCATATGCTCCTTAAATTATTTTTGTAGTCTTGGCATCTTTCTTCTTGCCATTCTGATTGAGTGTCCTTTGCTTTCTCATCCTCTTCAGTATATTGATTATTTTGAGCTAGATGTGCTTAAAAAACAGCAAATGCAGGGAGAGGTTTTCTCTGAGTTCCCTGTATCTGCCTAAGGACAGATCCTCCAAAAGGAATTAGTTGTCCTAAATTCCCTCATGAGGAGTTTCATCATCCAGGGAATATTGACTCTTATTAAAGGAGAGGAGACTAGAAGTGAACTCCACACCCAGATAAACTTTGTCACAGTCACATCTTGTGTCTGTTCTTCAATGGACCCATTCATCTTTCCCAAAAATCATTTACTCTTTCCTAAGAGGCCTACATGTCCCCTTTTCTATTAGAATGATATTTAAGCATATGTTTAAGCCACCTTAGAGAATGATGCATTTTTCCCCTGAGTATCTCTGTGTGTATACATGAGGTATACATGTTAATAAACTTGTTTTCCTCTTCTTAAAAAAATACTTTCTAACTTTTCTAACTTTTTTATGATTTCTCATATAACTTTGTTGTTTAATTTTTAGTTTGGAATTTTATTATCTTTTATTACTGATTTCAGCTTAATTTCACTGTATTTTTAAGAATTCAGAAATTCTTAAATTTCTCTTTGATTGTTTTATGTTTCCAGTTACTTGCCCAAATTTTGACCATTGATATATAACTTTTCAACAAAATAATCACAGTTACTTTTTAAATTTTATGCCTTGATTATGTAACATTTAGATTTCCTATATGTTGGAATCTTCAGTATGATCTGAAGAACTATTTTGATTTTTGGTCAATATTTGACTTCTTACAGATGCTTACTTTTTTATTAAGAGCCATATGTTATGTATTAAAAAATATAAAGATAATGTGAGGTTTTGGATGATCTTGTCATCCTTCAGTGAGAATTTAGTTTTTAACTTCTTGTAGGGAGTTAGGCCAGGGGTCGGTAATTTAATTCAATCAATGTTTGGTCTCTGAAATCTGGACTTCATTCCTTTTGTAAGAGTGAGCCTATTTCTAGCTTTCCTTTCCTCTTAGGGCAAAAGCTCTTCAAAATCCCAGCCAAACTCCTGTGCTGGTTTATGAGAGCCCCATACGCTAGATGGAAACTGCAGTTTAGATCTCTCCCAAGTGGCTCAGCTTTATGGAACTGCCGGTTTGTATCTCAGGGCTTCCAACCACTACATTCTTCCAACTTTTCAGGGTCTGTTGCATATGCAAATGCCTCAAAAGGGAAAACATTGCCCAGTCTAGATGATGACTATGTGCTTCCTTTATCTTTTGGGTCTTTAATACAAATTTTTCCTGCCTTGGTAGTTTGCCAGTGTCTTCAAATAGATGTTTTGTTTGTTTGTTTGTTTTCTCATAACTTTTTTACTTGTTCTACTTGGTCAAAATTTGGCCAAAAATCTCCTCAGTTTGGATTTCTGGGTTAAACTTAGGGAGTCATTGATAGAAGTGTTCTGTGTCTTTTTACTATAAACATCTTCCTGTGCGTCACAGACCCTTTACTCTTTCACTCGACCCGTATTTCTCTGTACATTTCTCAAGAGTATCTTGTGATGGTTTGTCAGATGCCTTGTTGCCATGTTTTTATTCTACGTCTACATGTTTCTTTGATCTACTAGGCTAGACACCTTATCTGAAAAAGGGAAATGAAGATATTTTGTCAAAACTTACTCTTAATAAACCTCAATACTTACTTGAGCTGCACATTTCTCAGGAAGTTACTACTTACCATTATTGTCCTTTGAAATTTTAACCATTTTTCACAGTACTTATCTTTGAAAGACACATTGTAAATACCCCTTTAGGATAGATGCAAACTAAGGAAGGGAATTAAAAACAAAAAATATATAGGCTAGCTTATAAAATAACCATGTAGAAGGAAATGGAGTTCCATCTCAATCCTGGGAAGATCCCAGGAGAGCCCAAATGCTCACACGCCCCAGATCTGTCTCCGAATGCAGCAGAATCTTAGATAAAGCTTATTTTATGCCAGATTTAACATACTCTTAATATCAGAAGCCTGTGTCTCATATATATTATCACTTCACGACCACAGAGAATACAGGAGTACCCTCCTCAAGAAGGTCTTTCCATCACTAAGAAGATATAAAACACTTTTAAATAACTAATTAAAGATCAGAAGTGACACTCTCTTCATCTCTTTTATGGGTGTTTTGTTTAATACTTTCTGTCAATGTAAGTGTCTTTTTAGAAATGCTCCCTTAGCAAATTGGCCCTCGTTGCTGATGTTTTTAGCTGTGTCATGATCTGAACACTATGAGACATATGGTGCACTCTGCCTGCTATTTTGTGCACATTTTGGCCAAGTACCACTTTCAGAACACCCCGACCATTCAGAAGTGGATGAGTAACTTGGCAGAGTCTCATGGAATTTGATAAACTGGTCTTTCTTGGCTGTCTACCCCGTAGGAATCCCTGTGTGTACTAATAGTCCCTTTCACAAATTAATGCCACAGAAATAGTAACTCAAGAATGAACTAATTCTTCATCATTTTGGTGTCTTGGAATACCTGCCAGCATTTTTGGGTTATAGAAACAATTTTTAGGCAGAGCCAAACACTAACTTCATATTTCATTGTTTTGAGGCAATAGTATTAGCAGGGGTCAAGTATTTGAGAACCATCTATCTAAAACATCTGTTTTATATTCTTTTATATTATGGTCATAGATATTGATGATCATTGGGTTTCAGTTTCCTCCTTGATCAAATGGGATAACGATAACTTCTTGGCATCTTATTTCTAGTTGTTCGAAATAGTGAAATGAATAAATTAATGCTTTTTATTAATATACTATAACTTTTTAAGGCAATGTTTGGAGAGAAATATAAAATTGTTACTATAAAATTTATTACTTATTCATAATATAGACTTAAACTATAGTCATCTTGGAATAGGGAATGGAATATCTCATACAAACTAAAACTTAAATTCAACCAATGTTTTTAAAAATGTATATCCCAAATTACAAATAGTTGAGGTTTGGTGAAAATTTAGTGGAGAAGATGTTTGATGGATTTGATTAAGGTTTTTACTACTATTTTTTATTAAACCGAAATAAAATATTAGAAGTGTAAAAGAATCTTCAGAAATACCAATGCATTTGAGAAATTTATTGAGCACCATGGTATATCCTCTGATCCAACTTTTAATATTGTAAAAAAAAAAGAGAAAGAGAGAACAAAGGCTCCTTTGGTTAAATTATTTGTACTCTACACACATGGCTGGTTAGTGTGCACTGTTATTAATAATAATGTACTATGGTCTCAAATATATTCACTCACATTGTTAGTATGAATTTACTTTGAATTAATTTTAGCAATGGTGATGGACTTAGAAAAGTTATGTATAATCTCACATATTTGTAAACTTGGGCACAGATTTAAAAGAATGACAGTTGAATTAAGGTTTAGTTTATAACTGTGAGTAGAGTTAACCAAGTGTATATCCAATTAAGACACTTAACCACTGATATAACTGTCATACAAAAATTTTAGCAGTATGCTTCAAAAGAAAAGAAATATGCCTTCTGAGAATGTAAATTACTACATACAAGGTTTATCTCTTGACTAGACATGAGAGAGATGTTATTACTTGCACTACATTTAAATCTTAGTTTATATCCCAAATTCTTGCAGCTGTGACTTACCTGATTTCAGGGTATTGAAGGAGATAGAACAATACTAATACGCAGCACCAAACCGTGCATTAGGTTTGGTTAATCCTCTTTTAGGATGTTTGGAACTGAATTTCTGTAGTGGTTGGTGTGGCTTAGAAAATAGTAAACCAGTCTTAGTGAATTTTGAATAAAATGAAAATGATAATGACTCACAGTCACTAAAGAAAAGAGAGCAAGACTTAAAGAGAAAATTAGAGAGAGAGACTAATGCAAGAACTCGTGTTATCTCTATTATGATAGGCTAATAACATGAAATAATTAAAATTTATAGCACAGTAGTGCTTTTTTTTCAAAATGCATACTCAGACCTTGAGTAGAGTAAAACTATAACACTTAATCACATTTATTGATTTTGTAATGTTTTGTTTCTAATGATTTTTGTCTCCTTTTTATCTTTGAAGGGTATCATACTGTAGACTAAATAATATATATATATATGCTTCAAAAGAAATTCTTCTATGACACTGTGTTGTTGGGGAGGGGATATTTAGTTTCTCCTCACCTAGATTAACTACAATATCAATCTCTCTGGCCATGACTTCCAGTTTTGTCCATCATAATTCATAAACACCCTTAATGCTCATAGCATTTTACAAAATTAAATGCTTTTAACTTCTCTCATGAGAGACTATACAGTTTAAGCAGACAAGAATAGGAAAATAATGATTCATAAATGATCAATTTTAAATGATTCTATAAAGACTGCAGAAGTCATTCTCTCATTTTTTAAATGCCTTATGAAACTGTATGAGGTAAAGATATTATAATGAATACATTTAAACTACACTTCCTAATATTTCAATACCTTTTCTTGACATATACTCAATAAATACATTGGCTTAATGTGTTCACATTAAATTTTGGGAGAATCACTCTCCTGAGGCCATGACAATGAAGTCGTGAGAGATAAAAACATCTATTAAACTACATACATTTTGCAATCTTCAGCATTTTCGTGTACATATTTATTTCTAGAGTTGATATAGTAGACATAGTACTACAGCTTCTACTTAATCAAAGAACCATAATCTGAGAGAGCTCTTTCAAGATACAGAGGAATAGAATTGTATGATTTGAGAATAGTCAATTGGATCCCAAATTTAGATACTGTGCCTATAAAGAGAGAAAGAAAGATTGGTGAAATAGGTTCAACAGGGAGTCTGCCTAAAATTCAGATATTCTGCCTAATATTCATATTGGAATCACATCAGTATCTTTTAAAAGGCCCACTACAATCTGGTTTTGCCTAGGAAGGATTAACTGCTATAGGAATTGTCCTTTAACAACAAACAATTAAAAAAGTGGAGAAACTCTGTAAAACAACTGCTTTCAGACATTGGCTAACAGGCAGTAGAATACTAATTTCTAAGTAAAGGGGAATGGGAGGTGAGCCCTGAGATCATACCATCTTCAGTGCAGGGCACAGGGCTCGCCCATAATCCAGTGGCATGCCTCAGTTGAAGAGACAGAAGACTAGAGTTCAGTGAAGTGGAAGTGTCTAGGATTTGTGGAGCATTTTGGAGAGGAAGGAGCTACAGTGAGAGAGAAGGAAAGCAAGAGCAAGTTCTGGACATTTTTAACAGGATCTCCTTAAAGCAGTAAGACAAACAGTTCTCAGAGCTTACACAGGGCTGCCAATAGTTCATGTTTCCACCATCCAGAATGGAGGGACCTTGTAAGACATGGAGCATTAGGTAGAGACCTCAATAGCGGGGCCAAATTAATCCAAGACTAAAGGCTGCTTCAAACATACCCTAACAAAAATTAAAAGCAAACCTTGAATGGACCAAATTGATTAAAAATATTTAACTGAGTGCTACTAGACAGTCCAACATTCTTTAAGAGAATAACAATAAAATCCACCAACAACAGTGTAAAATACACAATGTCCAGCAGCCTGTCAAAAACGTCCATGCATGTTGGGAATGAGAGAAGTGGGGAGAAGAGAAGGAAGGGACTACCAAGGAATAATGGGAAGCTTTGAGGCAATGATGATATGTTCGTCATCTTGATTCTGTTGGTGGTTTCATGGGTATAACATGTCAGCACTTATCAAAGTATATAAGTTAAACATTTATTTCATTATAAGCCAAACATTTATTTCATTATAAGCCAGTTATACATCAAGAAAGCTGTTAAAAATTATCAGGCATTCAAAGAGCAAGAAAATATGACTTGTAACAAAAAAAAGTGACAGCTATGACTTAATTAGCAAACATGTTAAAACATACCACATATATGCTTAAGAATGTACAGAAAAACATGATGAAGAGAGAAAATAAAAATGTAAAAGAAGATCAAAATGGAACCTTTACAGATTAAAAATACAATATCAGAAATGAAAAATGCACTGGATGAGAATAGCCTAGATGTTGAATAAAAATCAGTGAATTCGAAGACATAGGAATAGAAACTATGCAAAATGAATTACACAGATAATAAAAATACTGAGAAAAATTTAACAGCACATCAGTGTCCTGTGGTATAGTCTTAAAGGGTCTAATGTATGTGTTAGAGCCCCCAAAAAGAGCAAGGAGATGGAAATCACAAAAAATATTTGAAGAAATTAAAACTATAAATTTGTAGGTACAGGAGATATTCCAAATCAGAATAAAAACAAAGTCTTCATCAAAGTATATCATAATTAAATTGCTGGTAATCAGTGATAAAGAGAAAATATTAAAAGCAGACATAGAAATTAGAAACATTACATACAGAGGAATAAAGATAATAATTACAACGGACTTATGAGAAACCATGCAAGCTACAGGACAATGGACTGATATCTTCAGAGTACTAAAAGAAAAATGTCAACCTGGATTGTTATACCTAGTGAAAATTTCTTTCAAAATTGAAAGCAAAAACACACAACCCAATTCAAAAATGGCAAGGGGCTGCGATAGATATTTCTCCAAAAAAGATATACAAATTACCAACAAGCATATGAAAAAATGACCAACATTACTAGTCATTAAGAGAATGAAAATCAAAAACACACCGAGATATATCCATTAGGGTGGCTGTAATTAAAAAAAAAAAAAGTGGAAGGGAAGGAGGGAGGGAGAGGGAGGGAGGGAAGGAGAGAGAGAGAGAGAGAAAGAGAGAGAGAGAGAGAGAGAGAGAGAGAGAGAGAGAGAGAGAAGGCAGGAAAGAAGGGAAACAAGTGGAAAATAACAAGTGATGGTGAGGATGTGGAGAAATTGGAACCCTGTGCATTGCTGGTGGTAATGGAAAATTGTACAACCACTGTGCAAAACAGTATGGCAGTTGCTCCAAAACTCAAACAGAATTATTATGTGATTTAGGAATTCTATTTCTGGGTATATGCAAAGGAATTGAAAACAGGATATCAAACAGATTCTTATACACCAATGTCCATTGCAACTTTATTCATAATAGCCAAAAGGTGGAAACAGCCTTTATTAGTCAGGGTTCTCCAGAGAAACAAAACCAATAGGATGTATGTATACATATAAATGTATGTATGTATGTGTGTGTGTGTGTGTGTGTGTGTGTGTGTGTGTGTGTGTGTAAAGAGACTTATTATAAAACTTGACTCAAATGATTATGTAGACCAGCAAATCCAAATCCACAGTGTGGGCTGGCCTGTGATGCAGTTTCTGTTTGAAGCCAGCAGGCAAGAGACTCAGGAGAGCCAGTGGTACAGAAGAAGTCTAAAGGCAGCCTCCTAGAGAATTTCCTCTTATTAGGGGAGGCTGGTCTTTTTGTTCTAATCAAGCCTTCAGGTGATTGGATGAGGCCCACCCGCCTTATGGAGATAAAGCTGCCGACTCAGAGTTTACCAACTTAAGTGTTAATCTCATCCAAAAACACCCTTCAAGTTGACACACAAAGTTAGTCATGACACAGCCTGTATATCCATCAATAGATGAATGGATATACAAAATTCGGTATACAAGTATGCCTCAAGAGATATTACAGATTTGGTTCCAGACCACCACAATAAAGTGAATATTGCAATAAAGTAAATCATATGAATATTTTAGTTTCCCAGTACATATAAGAGTTATGCTTACACTATACTGTATTAACTACAATAGCATTATGTTTAAAAAACAATATACGTACTTAATTTCAAAATACTTTATTGCTAAAAAAATGCTAACCATCAACTGAACCTTCAGCAAGTTGTAATCCTTTTGCTGGTGTACGGTCTTACCTCCATTTGATGAAAATGCAGTATGTGCAAAGCACACAATGAAATGAAATATGCCTGTATACATACGATAGAATATTATGCGGCCTTAAAAAGAAATGAAATTCTGATACATGATACAACATGTATTAAATTTAAAAGCATTATGCTAAGTGAACTAAGCCGGGCTCAAAAAAACAAATGCTGTATGTTTCCCCTTATGTGGGGTACCTAGCAATTCATAGAAACAGAAAGTAGAATAGCTGTTACCAGGGGCTGCGGGGAGGGAGTCATTGTTTAATGGGTATAGAGTTTCACTTTGGGTGATGGAAAAGTTCTGGAGATGACTAGTGATGATCGTTGCACTTAATGCCACTAAATTGTGCATTTAAAAATTGTAAACTTTATTATGTATGTATTTTAGTACAAATTAAAAATTTTTTAATGTTTCGATTACAGCTGATGTTCAATATTAGTTTCAGGTGTATAGCATAGTGGTTAGACGTTTATATACCTTACAAAATAAATCCCACAGTGAGTATAGTACACACCTGACACTGTACATAGTTATTACAATATTATTGATTATATTCCCTATCCTGTACTTTACACCTATATAACTATTTTGTAATTGACAGTTATTACAAATTTTTTAAATGAAGGCAAAATAAATAATTTTTCCAACAAACAAATGCTGTAAACATTGATTGCCTGCAGAACTGTAATATATTAAATGTTAAAGGGACTTTCATCAGACAGAGAGAAATGATACTGCATGGAAATTTGGATCTTTATAAAATAATGAAAAATGTAGGTGATAGCAAATAAGTGTGCAAATAGATAATTTCTTAAGAATTTAAAATCTCTTTAAATATAATTGCTTATTTAAGAATAAAATATGTTATGGGGTTTATAAAATATTTAGAAGTAAAATATGGGATATCAGAAAGGATAGGAAACTGGAAGGATATTATCATAAGGCAAACACCCTACTCACAAAGGGATATAATATCATTTGTAGGTTGACTGTATATTTGGTAAACTAGAGCAAGAGAGGCCATATTTTTTCTATAAAGGACCAAATAGTAACTATTTTAAGTTTCAAAGCTATGGTGAGCAGAATTCTGAGATATTCTCCAGGATGACCCACTGCCCCACCTTGCCCAGTGTACACACCATGCATAACCTCTAGGCTGAATATGATGGCACAGCTAACTTAGAGATGGAGAGATCATCTTGGTGGGCTGAAGGTATCACATGAGCCATTTAAAAACAGAGTATTTCTCTGGCTGGTTGTAGAGGAGGAAGTCAGATGTTTGAAGTACAAGAGGCTTTTGTGCACCATTTCTATACTAAAGATGGAGAAAGCCATACAGAAAGGACCTGAGTGACCTCTGCTCTTAGGCAGCCAGGAAGCCAAATCTCATTCCTACCTAGAGTCATAGCAGTTGAATTTGCCAACAAGAAGAATGTAGTTGACAGTGGATTCCCCTCAGAGCCTCCACATGAGAACTCAGCTTGGCTGACACCTCCATTTCAGTTTTGTGATACCTTGAGGAGAGAACCCAGCCAGTCCTTGTGAGCTATTAAATGAGTGGAATTTTAAGCTGCTAATTTTGTGATAATTTATTTCAGAAAACTGATGTAACAGGCCACTTACAGTCTCTGTCAGATTTTTTCATTTTTGGGGGGAAAATTATTAGAAACATGAAAACCGTGCTTAACTTGTGAGCCATGAAAAATCAGGCCACAGGGTGGATTTGACCCATAAGCTGACATTTGCTGATCCCTGCCCTAGAGTAACCACTAAGAAAATACAGGGGTATTACCAATAGTAGAGATAAAATAGAATCATTAAAAAAAAAAAAGTTAATTCTGAAAGAGGTAGGAATAGAGATAGAAAGGATAAAAGAATATGTGACAATTAGGAAACAAATATAGTAGATTTAAACCCGATTATATCTGTAATTACATTAAGTATAAAAGGTCTAAATGCTTCAATTAAAAGGCAGAAATTATCCGAATAGTTAAAATAAGAACCAACTCTGTGCTGGCTACATCAGACCTATTTTATAAAGACACAGGTTGAAAATTAAAGGAATAAAAAAATATATACCCTGAAAATACAAATGACAAAGTTACAGTTGCCACATTAATATCAAGTAAACTTTAGAACAAGGAGATTATTATTAGGGATTTTCTGTTAATAAATAACTCAGTTCATCATGGGACATAATGATGTATACTCACAACCCTCAAGATGTATATACATAATGACAGAGCTACAAATACCTGAAATAAATACCAATAGCATTGAAAGGAATTCAAATGTACAATTACAGTACAGTCAGATACATCAATATTCCTCTCTTGGTAACTGGTAGAATATACAGACAAAATCTGCACAGTTGTTGAATTGCAAACAATATCATCAACCAACCTGTTCAAATTGACATTTGCAGATCATGCTATCTAAAGATGACAAAATACATATTTTTTCAAGTGCACATGGAATATTCACAAAGGAGATCTTAAACGAGGCTATGATGAGTCCTGTGGCAACTTACTGATTTATTTTAATTGTGGAGATCTGGCATTGACTTTCCATATTTTCATCTATTATTTGTATCTCAAGGTAATATAATTCATAAATGTTTTATACAGTTTTTCTCAGTGACTTTTTTCCTTCTATTGTTAACCAAAGTTTGGATTTTTTAAACAATGTTGTATTCAATCATCTTGTTTCTAATGACAGTTCACTTATTAGACATCACAAATGTTTCTAATAGCATCTGGGATTCTTTTTTTCTCTATTCTTTACTAAAGTCAAAAAATTTTTTTTGTCATTAATCTTATGACTACCTGGAGCTGATTTCTCATTTTTCTTAAAGGTGAGGGTTTTTAGTGATGTGGAAGCAGCAGTGAAGAGAGTGCTTTCCAGAAGGAGCATTTTGACAGTTGCCCTTTGTTAGCTTGCTCAAGGAGCTCTCAACAAGACGATAGAGATCATGGTAAATTGAAGATATTCAGTAGTAAAATGCCATTTTGCTCATTATGGCATTAATGTTGCCAGGTTCACTTTTAGGGCATACTTATGAAACTTGCCTGTCTTGTGATCTTTCCAAGGTCCACAAGTTTCTGGAATTTACCTTTCCTTGTTTGTCATCTTTCTTTTGCTAAAATGAAATTTATTAAAATAGGGTTGTAGAAAATGATAAGAAGCTCTGTGACTTACAGTTTTACTTATCACACTTAATCACAGCATCTCCTGATTTTCAGAAATAACATTAAAATCACTTTAAGATATCAGCTGCTTTACTGTAGTCAGTGTAGAAAGAAGGAAATGTGCAAAAGTCATGGCTCTTGTCTCCAGTTTGGTCCTCTGGATTTAGAGATTTGATTCTATAGTTATAGGTCTGTACCGTGAGATGATTGGCTATGGCTATTAGATAAAGAGAAAAAAAACGTAGGTTCTGGGGCTTGTGGGGCTATTTAGATCTTCAATTTGGGTGGGATATAGGAATGATAAAGTTTATAAGGTAAAATAAAGGCTATAGATTTTATTTAGATCATTTCGCTACAATTCTACATTATCTTTCATCTTTTATGTATTATTATACCATTAATAACCAAAACTTTTATAATCATAGTTTTAAAAAAATTCTCCTGCTCTCTGCTGCTCAGTAGGAACGAAACCTTCAGCAGATTACTTATTTTCTTTAGGTCTGAAATTCCTCACCTATTAAATTAGAATTAAACTGTATCTATCTAAGAGAAGATTTGTGAGGATTGAAAATAGCTATTTAGGAGATTGGATTAAACATGGCAGCGTGAGAGACGTATCCAGATCTCTCTCCTTGAAACAACAATAAGCTGAACCCCTAAAATGCAACAAAAACACCCAAACTTGTGTCTGAGCATGGGATCTGTGCATAAGAGCTACCACAGGTCAGAATCCCGGGTGTCAGGCAGTGGACTGGGAGAAATAAAGAAGCTGCCTCTTGCAGCTAGAGCTCCCTGTAGGAGGAGGGAGAGGGGAGAAGGAGCAGAAAGTTCCCTGAACAGCCCTGCCTAAGAGAGCTGTGAGCTCCACGCAGCCAGTGGCAGTGCCCAATCATCAGGGCAGAAGGCAGAGAAACAGGGATGGCAGAAAAGTGGATATGGCAAAGAAACAACAGTTGATTTTTACCAGCCGTGGTTGCAAAACTGAGAAAGAGCCTCCAACCCCCAACTTAGAGGGCCCCTCCCCCCATACTCTCCAAGACAGAACGCCGAGCCCCAGGGAAATCTGAGCAAACGCTACCAGAATTGTCACTAACAGTGAGAGGAACTGAGACTGAGGGTAGTGAGCATGATTAAACATCTATACGAAAAAAAAAAAGACATTATTAAGACTTTCCATAAAGCAGAGATCCAAGAGGCTTAGATGCATTCTACTGGAAACCAGGAGAAAAAAACCTTATTTGCAACAGGTTGGGACCATTATATAATAAATCTTCTTTCTCAAAAAAAAAAAAAAAACAGAACATACTTCCATTAATGCACAGGGGAGAAATAGTCTATTAAACACAATGAACAACCAAGGTGACAAGGCATCTCAGGAAAAAAAAAAAGAGAAAAATCTCCAGAAAATAAGCTTACAGACATAGAAATATGCTACTTAAATGACGTAGAATTCAGGATGGTACTTCTGAAAAACTCAGATCCAAAATAAATCATAGCAACAATTTCAGGAATTTAAAAAACAATGATGAGCAGAATGAGTTCTTTAGCGAGGAGATTGAACCCTTCAAGAACCGAATAGACCTTCTGGAGATAAAGAACACACTGCAAGAGTTTTAAAATGAAATAACAAGCTTGGGAAATAGAGTTGACCAAATGGAGAAAAGAATCAGTGATATCGAAGACAGAAATCTAGAGATAAATCAGAAGGAAGAAGAGAGAAACCAAAGAATGAAAAATAATGAAAGAAATAAAAGAACTAGCTGATATGTCAGAAGAGGAAACATAAGAATAATGGGCATTCTCAAAGGAGAGGAAAAGGAGCAGGGATTAGAAAGCATTTTCAGACAAATAGTTTATGAGAATTTCCTAAATCTTAGGAATGAGCTAGAGCTTAGAATTCAAGAAGTCAATAGAACACCCAATTATCTCAACCCAAAAAAGCTTTCACCAAGACACAAAGTATTAAAATTATCAAAAATCAACAACAAAGAGAATTCTCAGGGCAGCTAGGGAAAAGAAGACGACAACCTATTAGATTATCATCAGACTTCTCAGCACAAACCTTACAAGCAAGAAAGGAGTGGAATCAAATATTCATACTATTAAATGAAAAGAAGTACCAGCCTAGAATAATGTATCCAGCTAAGCCCTCTTTTAGATATGAAGGAAAAATTAAGACCTTTCCAGACATACAAAAATTGAAGGAATTCTCCACTATGAGACCTGTACTACAGAAAATACTGAAAGAGGTCAGTTCACCTAAAACAAAATGACAAAAAAACAACAACCCATAATTAAGAGTAAGGTAACTAGCAAACTGATAAAAGCAGAGGAGTGCAACCCTTTCCACAAATAGGGCATTATAAGCTTAAAATAAGAAGGAATTTGCTATAGCAAGATAGTAATGAACATTCAGCGTACATAGGGACAAAATGAGACAACAATGACTGAAAAGAGGAGGATTCAAAGATCCAGATTTGCAAAGGGGAATGGAGATAAGGCATATGCATATTCGTATTGATAACCATAGGCCAAAGATTAAGAACTGAAGTATAAAACATAAAACAAGAAGGACCAGAGGGAAAACCCACAAAAGCCAACCAAAATAAAGAAGACAGAACACAAAGACAAGGAAGCAATGGAAACACTGAGCTACCAGAAAGCAAAAGATAAAATGGCTTTAAGAAGACCTCATATTTCAATAATCATTCTAAATGTAAATGGATTGAACTCACCAGTAAAAAGGCACAGATTACAGATTTGATCAAAAACAAAACCCAACCATACACTACCTCGAGGAGACACATCTCAGTTCCAAAGACAAATATAGGCTCAAAGTGAAAGGGTAGAAAATGATGTTTCAAGCAAATAGCATTCAGAGAAAAGCAGGAGTAGTGGTACTAATATCAGATGAAATAGACTTCAAAATGAAAAAGGTAAAGATACTGAGAGACACTTCATAATGATAAAGAGAATCATGCATCAAGAAGACATAATGCTTATTAATATCTGTGCTCCCATCAGAAAGCTCCATAATATGTAAAGCAATTGCTAACAGAACTAAATGGAGAAACAAGCCAAAACACCATCATAGTAGGGGACCAAAATACCCCACTGTCGGATATGGACAGATCATCCAAACAGAAAATCAATAAGGAAATAATATCCTTACATGACACATTAGACCAACTGGACATAATTGACATTTACAGAGCCTTCCACCCCCAAATAACTGCTTATATATTCTCCTCTAGTGCACATGGAATATTCTCAAGGATTGACCACATACTAGGACACAGAGATGGCCTCAACAAATATAAGAAGGTTGAAATCATACCAACCATATTCTCTGATCATAATGCTTTGAAACTAGAGATCAACTATATAAAGAAAATGGAAAGAACCACAAATATTGGAGATTAAACAACATACTACTGAAGAATAACAGGGTCAGAAAAGAAAGAAAAAGGGAGATCAAGAGCTACATAGAAACAAATAATAATGATAGTACAACATATCAAAACTTTTGGGACACGGCAAAAGCAGTCATAAGAGGAAACTTCATATCATTACAGGCCATTCTCCAAAAACAAGAATGACCCCAAATAAACAACCTAACAACTTCATCTTAACTAGAAAAGAAAGAACAAATGAAGACTAAAGTCAGCAGAAGGAAAGAAATCAAAATTAGAGCAGAAATAAATGAAATTTAAAACAACAACAAAAAAACAACAGAAAAAGTAAATGCAACAAAAAGCTAATTCTTTGAGAAGGTTAATAAAATTGTCAAACTTCTGGCTAGACTCACTAAATTAAAAAGAGAAGGGACACAAATAAAATCAGGGATGAAAGAGGGAAAATTATGACTGACATCGCAGAAATACAAAGGATCATACAAGAATACTATGAAAAAGTACGTAACACCAAATTTAATAACCTAGAAGAAATGGACCAGTACTTAGGAAAATACAGCCTTCCCAGACTGAATCAAGAACTGGAAAATCTAAGTAGAACAATCAGCAATATGGAAATTAAAACACTCATCAAAAACCTACCAAAGAGTAAAAGTCCAGGACCAGATATTACCTTAATACAAAAACCTGGTAAAGATAACACACAAAAAAAAACTACAGACCATAACCTGGTAAAGATAACACACACAAAAAACTACAGACAATATCTCATGAACACAGATACAAAAATCCTAAATAAGATACTAGCGAACCAAATACAGCAATATATTAAAAGGATTATACACCATGATCAAGTGGGCTTCATCCCAGGGGCACAGGGATGTTTCAACATATGTAAATCAATTAATGTTATACACCAAATAAATTAAAAAATAAGAATCATATGATCATATCAATAGATGCAGAAAAAGCCTTCGACAAGATACAGCAGCCATTTATGATCAAAACACTTAACAAAATCAGTATAGAAGGAAAGTACCTTACATAAGAAAGGCCATCTATGACAAACCTTCAGCCTGCATTAAACTTAATGGTGAAAAACAAAAAACCTTCCCTCTAAGATAAGGAATAAGACAAGGCTGTCCACTAACACCACTGTTATTCAATATAACATGCAAGGTCCTAGCAAGTGCATCAGACAAGTGAAAGATATAAAAGGCATCCAAATAGGAAACGAAGAAGTCAGACTGTTGCTATTAGCAGATGACATGATTCTCTATATAGAACACCCTAAAGACTCCACATGAACACTACTACAAACAATAAGCAAATGCAGTAACGTCTCTGGATACAAAATCAATGTTCAAAAATTCATAGCGTTCCTATCCTCTGATAACGAAATGTCAGAAAAAAAGAAGTGGAAAAAAAATTCCTTTTGCAATTGCAACAAAAGTAATAAAATATCAAGGAATAAATCTAACAAAACATGTGAAGGATCTATGTAATGAAAACTGTAAGACCCTATTAAATGAAATCGAAGAAGATACAAAAAAAATGAAAAGATATTCCGTGTTCTTGGATTGGAAGAATCAACATAGTTAAAATGACCTTATTGCCTAAAGCATTATACAGATTTAATGTAATCCCCATGAAAACCCCACTGGCATTTCTTAAAGAAATAGAACAAAAAAATCATCAGATTTGTAGGAGCACAAAAGACCCCAAATTGCCAAAGCCATCCTGAGAAAAAAGAACGAGGCTGGAGGCATCACTCTGCCCGACTTCACATTATACTACAAAGCGACAGTAATCAAAATGGCATGATATCGGCAGAAAAATAGACACTCAGACAAGTGAAACAGAATCAGGAATCCAGAAATAAACCCTTATTTATATGGGCAAATAATTTTCGACAAAAATGCCAGAAACATATAGTGGAGAAAGGAAAGCTTCTTTAATAAGTGATACTGGGAAAACTGGAAAGCCACCTGCAAAAGAATGAAACAAGACTGTTGTCTATCACCACACACTAAAATTAACTCAAAATGGATTAAAGACCTGGATGTAAGACCTGAAACAATAAAATACATAGAAGAAAAAATAAGAATTAAACTCAGAGACCTTGGACTTAAAGAGGATTTTATGAATTTGACCTCAAAGACAAGGGAAGTAAGAGCAAAAATAAATGAATGGGACTACATCCAACTATAAAGCTTCTGCTCAGCAAAAGAAACTCAGCAAGGTAAAGAGATAACCATCTGAAGGGGAAAATATATTTGCAAGCAACACCTCCAATAAGAGCCTAATATCCAAATTATACAAAGAACTCATAAGACTCAATAACAACCAAAAAACAAAAAATTTAATCAGAAAATAAGCAGAGGACCTGAATAGACACTTCTCCCTAGAGGACATACAAATGATCAACAAATATATGAAAAGATGCTCAACATTGCTAGCTATTAGGGAAAAGCAAGTCAAAACCACAATGAGATACTATCTCAAACCTGTTAGAATGGCTGTAATCAACAGGACAAGTAATAACAGATGTTGGAGAGAATGTGGAGAAATAGGAACCCTCACACACTGCTGGTGGGACTGCAAATTGGTACAGCCACTATGGAAAGTGGTATGGAGGTTCCTCAAAAAACTAAGAATTGACCTACCATATGATCCAGCAATCCCTCTACCGAGTATTTACCCCAAAGACTTGAAAACTCATATTCAAAAAGGATATTTGCACACTGATATTCATAGCAGCATTATTCACAGTGGCCAGGACATGGAAGCAACTGAATTTCCTACAATAGATTATTGGCTACAGAAGTTGTGGTGTGTGTGCGTGTGTGTGTGTATATAATATATATATATATTACAACATTGCTCAGCCATAAGAAGAGATAAAATACTGCCATTTGCAACTATTTGGATGGACCTTGAAATAATCATACATAAGCAAAATAAGCCAGACAGAAAAGGTTGAAAATCACATATTACATATGTGAGATATAAACCTAAATGGACACGGACAATGGACTAGTGGTTACCAGAAGGGAGGGAAGAGGGGGAAAATAAAAAAAATGTTTAAAAAATTATGTATATATAATATGAAAAAAAATAAACTAGCATTTTAAAAAAAGAAAATAGCTATTTATATGTAGCACAATGTCTGGAATATATAAAGTGTTTCTAAATTTTAGTTCTCATTGCTTCCTAGTAGAGTCCACACTGTGGTAAATTTGCAAGTCAGCATTAACTTAATCCTTCAGCTGTGATCTAAGGACATTTGTTTTTATATTCATGTGTCCTACATTTGAGAATGGGTAGGAGAATGGAAGCATAGAAGTAGTGATCCTCTAATAACTAACAGTGTCAGATGATTCTCCAAGAAGAAAGGCTGTTGAATTAATTAAGACCATAATTTTAACACCAGGAGTAATTAGAAATAATGTCTGGTTGGAAATAATATTTGTTTTCATTTATCAATGTAATAGAAGCAAACCTTTTTTACCTAACAAAATAGAATACAATGTGGATATTCCAGACCTGGGAATGATTCAGCTAGCTAATCCACTAAGAAAAACCTCTAAAATAAAAACAGTAGTTTACAACCAACTTTAGGTAAAGTAAATATTCTAAAAGAAATCAAAACAAAGGTTAGCTTTCTCTATAACTATCATGCAACATACAATAAAATATCATATCACTTAAAGAGAGGAAGTCTGAATTGTCAAATGTTAATTTTAGATTTCAATTAATTTCTGAAAAAAATTGGTGTGTCATCATAACCCAAATGATTTTACACAGAATACTATTTGTTGTCAATGAGATATACTAATTATTTTAATTCATTTCTAAATAGGCTCACTGTCACTATTTTTTTTAATCAATTGTGTTTTCAAAGGTAAAGACAGGTTTCAGCCCAGCTATTTGAGTTGCTATTGATTTTTGGATTAACTATTGTTGTTTTAAAATAAAATGTTATAGTCTTTTTTGGTAAAAAGCTCTTGGGAGTGCCGTCAGAAGTAGAAGTACATCTGAAATGAGCTATTGATTACTGATGGCTCTTTAACATGGTAACAGTCTAATGCTAAAACTGAAATGTCTTCACCACACACTGTGAATGAGGTCAGCCCATCTCTCCAGTCCTTTCCTCCTTAGATTCCATTGTTTATACTTTTTTGTAGTTATAAATCTGACCTTGCAGGACAATTATTGGTATTTTCTTTCTCTAGTAAAATGTAAATGCCTTAAGGCAAACTGGCAAACACTCAGACAAATTATTAAATATTTGCTATATCCAAAGTATTGTGCCTTAGGTATAGAAACATGAATATTACACAGCACTTGTCCTTGTCATTTTATTACGCATAGTGCCTAGATTGCCTCTTGACTCTTTTTCTCTTACATTCCATGATGCTCTCTTTTTTTCCTCCAGCTTTTCTTGCTGCTACTTCATGGTGTATTTTGTCTCTTCCTTTAGTAGATTTCTGAAGATGAAGATGGCCAAGGTGTGTTTATGAACTCTCTTCTCTTTTCAATACTCACGTGCTCTGGGTGATTCCATTTATTCTCATTCATTTAAAATATCATCTTTATGTCAATGACTCTGAATTTAGTATCTCTATTCCAGACATGTCTTCTGAACATCAGAGTCTACATATTCCAATTGCCTTTGAAGTCTCATTGGTATCAGAAAAATAAAGAAAATTCTTATCTTTCCCCTCAAATCTGGTCCGACTCTTTAGGAAAGCACCTGCATGTGCCCAGTTGGCAAGCCATGCTCCAGAAAGTGGTCTTTGAGATATATTTTTCCTTATCCTCCCTCCACATTGAGTCCTTCATCAAGTCCTGTTGATTCTACCTCCAAAATGTCATCTTCCTCTGGGCCCTCCTCTCTATAGCCCTGCCTTCATGCCAGTTCACAGTACAGGTACCTCTTTTGGCCACTCTGGTCCAATCACCACAGTCATCACAGTGATCTTTAAAATCTTAAAGCAGATCATGCATTGAAAAATCCCTTCTTGATTCTTATTGTTATTAGGATAAGATTTAGAAATCCTCAACATGGCTTCAGACTCCATATAATCAGGTCTTCTTTTCCAGTTCCTATCTCATGCTACATACCACCTCTATAATCCAGCGATGGTAGCATTTTTTGAATCCCAGAGATTTGATGAGTTTCTCCCTGCCACAGATTAGGATTTGTCAATAAGCTCTTTTGAGAACACCCTTTCTACCAAGTGACATCCTACTAATCCCATTCAGCTTAACATCATTTCTTCAGCAGGCTTAATCCACCCCCCTTTTATATCTTGAAGTATCCTGAAATTTTCCTTTATCTCACTTATGGTAATTGTCAGGATTTATTTCATTCGATGATGATTTGCTCAATACCTGACTCTTCATTGTTCAAAAAAAACTATTGAGGGCAAAGATGATGTCTGTTTTGTACACACTTCAGACCCAGGACCTGCCACCTAGTGGAAAGTCAATAAATATTTGTGGAATCTGTAGAAATACTGTATAACAATGTGCTTAAAATTTCATTCTATAACTTAACATTCAGAAATAAGTTTCTGATAGCCACATGAAGAACCCTAGTTTGTGACTGAACCAAACGTTTGCGGTTTTTCTGACCTATCAGATTTTAGTATTGTTTTTACCAAAGAATATATTTGGCAATAGGGAAAAACTATTTTTTATTGGTTTGACATTAGATATTTGTTGATCACCTACTGTTTGTGTGATACTGTTCTAGAAGTTTGGATTATAGCTGGTGTGCGGCAGCTTACTTTCCCATGGGGGACAGACAGTAAACAAGTACACAGAAAATTTCAGCACTTGAAAAATGCTATGAACAAATAAAACAGAGTAATGACATAGGTGGAGTGGTTAGAGGAGTCCCATTTGAAAAGGTAACATGTGAGCTGAGACCTTAGTGACAAGCAGTTGAGTGTAGAAGACCGGAGGGAGAAGTCTCCGGCACATGCAGAAGCACTGAGGCAGGTACCACCTGACATCTTTGAGAAGCCAGTTGTGCTTAGTGGTCCTGACGCCTAGCGAAGGAAGGATGAATACAAGCTTCTCAGTCAGAGATATCTTGGCTTAAAGTTCTGATTCTCCCCTTACTTGCTATTTATCACAAAATGGGCACAATAGGAATGTTTCTAAATAAGACGATGAGGGTAAATATTAGTAATAATGTACATCAGTGATAATTTAAACATAATAAATCTATCTTCCATTTAATTTATGTCAAGGGGAAACTAGTAAAGTGAATGTTCAACCAAGGGCTGTGTTTATGCGTTTAATAGTTTACTAATGGATTATATTTTAACTCTTGCTAATTATTTACAAACATTCATATTTACATTAATTTCTCACAAAAGGTTAAAAAGCTGAAGAGGGAACTCTCACAGATGAAGCAAGAATTGCTCTATAAAGAACAAGGCTTTGAAACATTGCAACGGTGAGTATAAAAATGCTGAAATTGATTTTAGAATAATTCTAAGCCCACTAACTAATACAAAGAAAATAGAAGTTCAGATTACATAAGATATTTCTCAAAGAAACATAAAGTAAAAAACTCAGAGTTCTGAACCAAAAACCAAAAAAGCAATCAACCAACAAACAAAAAGCTTGGGAGAATCTACATACATCGAAAAGGTCTGAAGTTTTTATTAATAGTTGGAAATCCAAAGAAACTAAAGTGAAAAACTACTTTGTCTCCTGGGCACCTGCTAGCTGCTCCAAGATTGAAGGATGTGTGAGGCTGAGACTGGGCACAGAAGTGCCTCTCCACGCTCTTCCCCAGGCGGCACTAAGTGAGCCTCCTCTTGCTGCCCTAGGCCCGAGCTGGAGGTGTCCCTCAGCCTCTGTCAGCCCCAGCCATGACCCAGAGTTGAACTGAGACTGATCTCAGAGCGAGTTGGGATTGTCAGCAGAGGAGCTTGAGTGAGTCCCTCACTTCTGAGTGCCTTCTGTCCTTCCCAGTTCTATGCTGAAGTCTCATAGGCCGTTGGCATAGCTCTGGCTGGACCAGATTAAATGAAGGTGTAGATGACAGAGGGTTGCAGGAACTGGAAACCCCTACCCCACTGCAGTCCCTGGAAGTCGCTGTACTCCCCACTAAGAGGCCGGCCCTTACTAAACCCTGACAGGCTCACCGAGACTTCCCACCTCTAACAGTCCCCACCCACAGGGGTGCTGATGCAAGAGAGGAAGCCGACAGTTTTCACAGATAGGTGACCAGAAGGTGGTATCCTTTGAAAGGACTTCAGGCGCTTTTGACTTCCCTCCTCTGTGATGCAGGGCTTTGTGCTACCAATTGTGGTGCAGTATTTATAGGGATTTCCCTGATCCGTCTTGTGTTCTTCTCTGCATCGCCTTCAGTAGCAATCCAAGGCAGCAATGCGTCACCCCTTTTAAAGATCCTGTGAGTTCGCTGGCCAGGCAGACGTAAGCTGATTGTTCTGTAAGTTTATTTGGATGATGAATTATATCTCAAGATATCCAGTCACCGCACTTGACCACCAGTCATGTGACTTTAGTTTCAGATATTGATTTAATGGCTCACTCTTCTTTTTTGCCTGCTCACCTCATGTAATCTTGATCATGATATTTTTTCAGATGCTCCCATTCTAGTGTTTCTCCAGCCTGACCACATATTAACATAATCCGAGGAGCTCTTAAAATAACACCTTTCTAGTCCTCCACCCCAGGTGTATTTTATGACTCCCCATGTGGTTCTTAAGCAGAACTATGTTCTCAGAACTTCAGTTGGTTGCAGAGCTCCCCTAAAAACTGGGCAGACCGAGAATGACACAGATGTGTTATTTAGTAGTTGTATGTCAACACAAAGGAGGGCTTTGCGGCAGGAGTAGAGAGAGAAAACAAATTTTAAAGAGCACCACAAAATGTTTAGCCATTCGTTAAACATTTTTGAGGCACGTGAAATTATAACTCGTGTCACCACCCGGGATTAAAGGTTAGCCAAACTTGCTGTTTTTGTTATATTGATATAACAATGCTGTATTGTTTCAAAGCAGTTTGCTTGCAAGCAGTTTTTTTAGGAATCTAAGGCATGTTTAAGAATCTGTCAATAACATTCCACAAGAAAACAATAGACATTTGTTGTAGGAACTCAGGCATTCTCTTGTAATGAATCTAATTCCTTGAACCAAGAGTAGGGAGATATGATAGCTAACATCAGAGGGCCTCTCTTGTTATCTAACTATAGATAAAATAAAGCTGTTTTCATTCAAATGTTAACCACCACAGACTATAACATCGAATAATAATTGATTGAACCCAGAGTCGATAGTTTTCAAGAAACCACATTCCTGGTACTATAAAGGGACTTTACGTGGGGTATAACAGAAAATATATTTCAGGAAAAGATTTAAATGGAATCCTACTGCAGGCTTTTGCAACTTTTCACTCATTCACAATAGAATGAAATATTTTTGTTGAATCTGGAATTACAATGTAACTTAAACTCAGGCTTTCATTTTACTTGGTATAATAGTTCATACCAGATGAGTGGATGTGGTTTTATTCTGTCATTCATTTCAGTCTTTGGTTCTAAATTTGACTTTGGCCTAAGCGATAGTGAAGCATATGTATAGATGGATACCAGGAAGAAATGTATTTCCACTTTGCCACCTTCCGTGTTTAGTCAGAATTTGAAAGGGGGAAATGATGGAACACCCACAAAGCCAAAAGCATATACAGATTCCATGAAAGTTTGGATCTAAGAGTACTTATTTTCCAGGGAAGTCATGTAAATGATAATCTCTTTCAGAAAAGACTAAATTATAGGGAAAAAATAATTATAGGTTATACACAAACCAAAAAAATATATTTTTCTAATTTTAAGGAAAAATATAAAATGGTATTTCTCAAATTAAGAACAAAAACCAAAGTACTTTGTTTAAAAATATCAGCAAGTAATGCAAATATTTTATTATATTGTCAGTTAGGATCAAAGAAAAAAGGCAGGTGAAAAGTAGAGGAGAAAGAGGAAAAACATGGAGGTAAAGGGAAAAAAAACAACATTTAAAGTAAAAAGATTCAAAGGTGACAGAAGCAGGAAAAGAAAGACCAGAAGGGTCCCCTGGTGTACGCTGAGAGGATACATCTTGTTCTTGTCATATTTAACATTCAATTGAGTGGTGGACACCCAAGAAATTATCATCTATTTTTAAAGCTCTCTGAAATTTAAATTAGCAGTTCCGAAGTAGTCTTGCTTTTATTTTTAAATGTTACAGTTTGTTTTTGAAAACAGCTCACCTGCTTTTTACTTTCAAATGTTAAAGTTGATTTCTAAATTAATTTATTTTACTATTAAATTTTGTAGGTTTTAAACAAATGGAAAGAAATTACTTGGGCTTTAGAAATTCACTTTGACACAGTTTGAGATTTATATCACGAAATCTCACAAATTATTATCAAAATAATTTTTTTGCTCCAACTAACTTTGATTTTTAAGGGATTCAATGATTTTATTAATAAATCTCTTCTCAAATAAATGGAATTAACCAATATTTAAGTACTTTTAGTATTTTTATCAAATCTTCTAAGTGTAATAGTCATAAGAGCCCCAAGCCTAGTCTGTCATTTTAAGGTAGTCACCCTACTAGCTAAGTATTTAGATAATTTAGGAGCTACATTTGCATTAACTTTCTGGCCTCAGTTTCTTCATTTGGAGAAAGCATGACTAGATCGTTAGGGTCCCTTCCCACCCTCAACTCTGTGTGTGTGTGTGTGCATGTATGTGTGCACGCGCGTAATTCAGTTTAATTCAGATTTTATTATTTGTACTTATTATCAAATGACCGTATGATAGAATTTATTGTATTTTCTTGGGTTTTTTAAGACTTTAATTGCTTGTTCAGCATCATAAAATATTTACTAAAATAGTACTTGGGGAAATACTTTATCTACACACTGCACTTGTTTTAGTAAACTTTGGAAGAGTGAAGATGACATTGTTTTTTGTTTTGTTTTTTTTAGATTGTACTCTTCAAGTTGAAATAAATATAAATTATTAAATGTTTTAAACCAAATGAGCTCAGAGCCAGTTTTCTGTGATTTAATAAGTGGCTTTCCTCTGTGGATATGACCAAGAATATGTCTAAGAACTGTTGACGATGGTGGAGACATAGCCACACATCCCCCAGTGAAGCCCAGTTGTGTTCATAATGAATCCTGGGTGGCATAGTTGGTAGGAAGACCCAGGAGAGTGATAGTGAAGAAATTGTTAAACTTTTTAAAAAGGATGGGTAATTTGGTTGGGTCCTTCCAAACAAAGATATAGGTTACGTGAAATCCTCTGACATAGGGTGACCATGTGAACTCTAAAGACACTGGGTAGCAGATCTGCAGGGGTAATATCAGTCTATTGAAGAGTTCCTTATTCAGTGTTAGTTGACAAATGAACAAAAGAATAAATACTTTTCATATATTTAAAAAGAAATGAGAAACTAATCACAGGATCCAAATATTGTAGGGTAAATAATAATTACTACGGTTTATTAAAAGTGTGGAACGCTGTAGGCACTCTGCTAGATTTTGTAGCAGACATTATGACAGGTAAAATTAGGCAGCAGTGATGAATCCTGTAGTTCCTGCGGTTGTCCACTTTATTGACATTTCTGTCCTTCTGCTAAATCATTTTCTTATGTCTTTAACCTTTCTCAGGGTAGAGATCAGGATCAGCATGTGATGAGCTTTGAGTTCTGTCAGCTGCGGGATCACCCAAACAGACCGAAATCAAAAAGACTGAGCCCGAAAATGATTAGAAAGGGACTGGGTATGAGGTGGGGAGTAAAAAGAATCTTAGCTAGAAGTGATTAGAAGAGACAGGAGGAGAAAACAATCAGTTTGAAAGGATGATACTGGTATGTGAGAGTTAAGGAGTAAAACAATCAGCCAACTGAGTCAATCGCAGACCAGTTCCTCCTGTCATCTGTTTAACTTGTACTCTGTCATTTTTTTCCCCTTTCCCCCCCCCCCCCCCACTCTTTTAACAGAATTGATAAAAAAATGTCTGGAGTCCAGAGTGGCTATGAACTTAGTGAAGCCAAAGCCATTCTAACTGAACTGAAATCTATCAGAAAGGCTATCAACTCAGGAGAAAAAGAAAAACAAGATCTGATGCAGGTATGTGATGGAACATTTTGTTAAGTCATAACTACTACCTTCTGGGGCCCAGAAACTCTCCTTGAAGCAGACGTTCTTCACCGGAGTCTGGGTGGCTCCCCATTCATACAGAATGGTCTCATAGGAGATTGTTACAGGCACTAAGGCTGCCTTGGAGGAAAACAAGTTCTGATACGCTCATTTGAAGGCAGGCTTTGGATGACCTTTGAGACAGTGGGTAGTAGGTTCTAGAGCCCATATAAGGAGAATGGCGTCCTTGTGCACCTGCAACTCACTGTAAACTTCATGCGGAACCCTAAAGGTGACTATATAGATATCCCCTACTGGGTCAGCATTCCTAACCCCACCCCTAGCTAGGACCTCAGAATCAGCTGGGGTGGGAGAAGCTTTTCTAAGATCCTTACATAAGATCTTCCTTCAAACAAGGCATATCCTTTACTTACTGATAACAGGTAACATGCCCTTTATGCATCCTGGGCTGAGGATCACTGGTTTGGGTAACCCTATTTACCAGGAGATCTGCTAATGGCAGTAGATCCCCTAGGTACACCTGTATAGATCTCAACTGTACAGGTCTTAATTCCTAATGACTCAACCTCATGTGTAGAAAAAAGGACAAAACAACCATTCAGTGATCAATGTTCTACATTCTGAATATCTCTATTTAGCAGATAAAGTCAAGTGGTTTTTTTTTTTTTAGTGTATCTCTTCCTTCTCTTTCCTTCCTTCTATCCCATAATTATCACAAGCACAGAATTTTTTATATTTCAGATATTGGAATTCTTTACCTAGCTAAGGATTTAGTCTGTATCTTTGGGAAAATATTGGAACCAGTGGTGATGTTTGCATTCTTAGTAGAACCTCTATGTTTAAAAACTGCATTTGATGACTTCATTTCAGTTTTCAAAATGCTAGTTGAATTAGGTAAATATCCTCAAACCTATATAATTTTGCATTTTTGGAATTTTGCAAGAAGAGATCAAATAGAAAAAACAACAGTAATAATAGTAAGTACTTATATGTACTGACTTTGTGCCAGGCAATCTTCTGCATGCCTTGCTTAGAAATAATTCATTTAATTCTCACAAGAACTTAAAGATAGGCACTGTTATCCTCAATTTACAGACAAGGAAATTACAGCATAGAAAAGTTAAGTAACTTACTTAAAGGCACACAGCTAGTAAATGGCAGGACTTGGGTTCAAACCTAGGTAGTTTTCCTCCAGGCTATATGGTTTTACATAAACATAACACACACAAGACTTTACTTGGATATGTTTCATTTTTGTTCCACAACGATCAAAATTAAATCACTAATTCTTGAAATGCACATAATAGGTCGTTTGAAAAATGTTAATAGAACTCAAACAAATTTACATTATAATTTTATAATTCAGCAATTTGGTTATTTTTTATTTTTCATGTAAACTTTGGATTTATACGTAGCCAGATTGAATTAAAAGATTAAATTCCTTTTCTGTTACTAATGTATATAAAATAATTAATCAGTAGATAATTTTAATCTTCTTTAACCATGACACACAGTAAGAAATATATTGTACATCAAAACCCAGTACCACACAAATAACTTTACTTATAGATATACACAAAACACATTTCACAGAAGTATGCCTGCTCTTAATACTAGCAGTGTACTCTGATTTTATTTTCTAGTCCCTTCTATTTCATTAAAAAGCATAATGATCATGACCTAAATTAATTAAGTGCATCATCATCACAGGTGGGTTTGAAAAATGCTGATAATAATACAGATGGAAAAATAGGAAAGACTTGCTCAAAATCACTAAAAGATCTCTTTGTTCTTTTCTGTGACATATTATTTGGTGTGATCATTTAAGTTTTATCCCTCTTGCACATACATTTTGTTTAAATATTCCTTTGAAAGAAATATAGATGGTTAGGTAAAAAAAAAAAATATATATATATATATATGTGTGTCAGTCTGTGGCCATGCCACCCTGAACACGCCTGATCCCATCTCATCTTGGAAACTAAGCAGGGTTAGGCCTGGTTAGTACTTAGATGGGAGACCACCTAGGAAGACCAAGTGCTGTAGGCATAAAAAAATAAAAAATAAGGGATTGTAAGATGACAAGATCCTTGCAGTCTGTGAGGTTAACCAAGGGTTACCTCACCTAAAAAAAAATACACACACACACATATATATACGTGTATGTGTCTCACATCTCTGATAGTTCTAATTCCTTATCATGAGAATTTTAAATAACAGGATTAAATTCTTGTTTGTAAAGTTGGTAATATGTTTCTTATCATTTTTATCAGTGTTTTACAAGTTTGTTTGGCTTTTGGTAGCAGTTTAGATAAAAAAAAATTTTTCATACTTTCATTTGTTCATATCCTTCCTCTGAAATAAGCTCAGTATATTAAACCTGGTGCGGACAGCAGGCATGTTATTCACTTTTGATTATTCACTTTACCAAACCGAATGTGTCACTGTAGACAGTGCCATGCAGTTGACATATAAACAGGCTCAGATCCACTGCAAGTACTGTGATTTCTGGGCCTCAGTTTCCTTATCACTGACATCAGTGTGAGCTAAATAATCTCTCAGGTCCCGTGCAGATGTAAAATGGCATACTGGCAAAAGTCTTCTAAGAAGTTATCTTGCTATTTCTAAAATGAGATTGTATTATAGGTATTCCATGTCTTCATAATTTTTACTGCATAAAGTGAGTAGTTCTTATTAAAATAGAGACTTCTCTTCTTCTTTTAAAAATAAGGAATACACGTATTAAATATAAAGAGCATTATTCACAGGGTGAATAATTCTCAGGCTATCTTGGGAAAATTAAGATAACCTATTTAATATGCTCTCACATACTTTCAAAGTCATGTGTATATGTGCAAAATTATACTCTACCCTTATTTTTTCAGTAATTTAAAGCACTAAATAAGTACCCACTAAATTAAAGTCTTTGTTTTTTTTTCATTGAGATTAGCTCCTTCAATTTAATTTACCTGGTAGGGAAGTTTTGCCCTCTTAAATGTTAAGCTTTATGAAGTACTTTGTATTTTCTGAACAGAGTCTTGCTAAGCTGCAGGAGCGTTTTCATTTGGATCAGAGCATTGGCAGATCTGAGCCAGACTTGAGATCCAGTCCTGTGAACTCCAATTTCTCTCTCTCCAGACAGACCCTTGATGCAGGGTCACAAACAAGCATTTCCGGAGACGTAAGTTACCAGTGTGGGAGGGCCAGTCCCAGCACCATCTTTGATGGGCCTTAATTACAATAAGAATGTGTGTCCTCCCATTTGGGACTCCATTATTAGCAGGTTTTCAATAAGTGCCCAGTTGTTTTTGTATCCTATTATGCTTCTTTGAGTTATGTGCTAAGAAAGTAAAATAGGTAGAGATCAATAGTAGGGCTTGCCTACTGGAAAAATTCTTTTTTGAAGTTATTCAGTTTACATTTTATGCCATTGAAAGCTAAATGATGGAACTTTTGGCTCATAACGACGAGGAAATTAGTTCTAGTTCATAAGTTTTATTGACCTGTGTACCCTTCATAAATTCTTAGACACCAGAAACATTTACGTGCTATTTTTTGTCTTGAATTTAATGTGTGGAGAAAGTGATGGTAAAGTCTTTGAAAGACAGACAAGCTTGAATTAAAAAGAAATGTTGTGCCCCTACTGGGACTATAAAGTAAGTGCCTTTTTAAACTGGTGTTCTCAATTTCAGTACCATCTTCTTTAGTTTTTCAATTACTTGTACTTCTCAGAAACAAAAGCAGTTTACCTTCGTTCATTAGCAGAGTTAATTGACTTTTTTTCTTTTTTCTTTTTTTTACTAGATCGGAATGAGAAGTAGATCAAATTTAGCTGAAAAGGTCAGGCTGAGCCTACAGTATGAAGAAGCCAAAAGAAGGTAACAGTGGGACAACTGTTTGGTTCAGTGGTCCAGAGTCTCCAAAAGTATTGTCTTTTCCAGAATTAATCTTTGCTCCTAGAGTGCCATCTGCTGGGCACGCCCACACGTGCTCTGACTGACATTACCCTCACCGTTTTAGAATGTTGGGGTTGCAGAGTCCCCGCTCTGCTTGCTCTCTCTTTCCCCTGCCCCCAAAGGAAGAACAAGAATTAGTAAGAAGTGTGGGGATGAAATTGTCTCCTTCTCTTCTGGAAGAAAGAAGCATTGAGCTGGTAAAATACTTAACAATTAAAAGTGCGATGATATAAACATGACACAGTGGCTGAGGTATAGGACTTGATAACAGTTAATGAGTTCTAAGATAAATAGCATTAAGCATGTTTCTTTGCTTTGAAAGGAAGAAAAACCTCCTGCTAATATCCTTGAAGTTGCTGAGGTGTCTGTTCCAGTGACTTTTGGGAGAAGGAAGAGAGATGCTTGTTTCTCTCCTTTTCCTTATCCTATTAAACCCTCTACTATCTTTTGTTATTGTTACCTTGTGAGTGTGCATGGGTAAGGCATAAGGGACTAAACCGTTCTTACCTAGTAAGCAGACCCAATTTGTTTTCATAATATGGGACACCTTACTTATTTTGAGGGAGAGAGCACTGCTGTGACATTTGATATCATTTTCCTTTTAAGAGTTTCAAAATGCTATTGATATATAATTTAGGAAGACACTGGGGGAAAACTGCATTATCACCTTGCAAGTGACAGAAATTTATCACGATTCTTCTTTATGAGCATGGACAGCTCAACTGAGAACCTGCTAGAGGTTCCCACCATCGGGAAGACCATCAGATAGGTGTTGAAGTATATCCATTGCTACTGGCGATGACGATATTTATAAGTAATTGGCCAAAGTTCTTAGAGGTTATCTGGCTTTAACAAAGTAATTATTTGATCTGTCTAAATACAATATTTGCTTCTATGTAGCCTGTTACTAATATTACTTAGTTCTTTGATTTATTGAAAGAACCCTAAGCTTCGTTCCACAAATTATTAACCATGGGAGCTTGAGCAAGTCACTTGGCCTCTCTGAACAACATTTCACTTGGCTAGTTTTCATGTCTATAAATTTTTCCGGCTGATTATAAATTTCTTGTGGTTAGGAAGAATTTTGTATACTTTATTGCCTGTTTCTCAGTGCCCAGGGTAGCACCTTGCCGTCACTAAAGATTGAGGATTGCTTTGTGGTTTTGTGAACCAGTGGTATGGAAGCCGCTGGTGGAGGCTGCTTGCAGCCTCTGGCTGTGAGCAAGCCAGTTCTTTAGTGGTTAGAACTCCTGGGTTCTCCTGTAAACAAAGGCCAGGATTTGTGCCTTGTTTTCTGAAGGAGAATGGCCATAACTTTAGCATTAACCCTGAGAGCCAGGCCTCATGCCTTGCGTTCTTTGGGGCTTGACTCAACTTCCCTTGGATCAACTTGAGCTTTTGCTTCATTTGGGCTCCTAATGGTTCATTCCATCTGGAACTCACACAGCACTTCTCGTCACAGGTGTTCCCCAAAATCTTCCTATTTGGTTCCCCAGATTTGGTGTACTCTTTCTATATAAAATTAAAGACCTACGTAATGCTTGATCACACAAGCCATAGGTGACTTTCTTTCCTTTGTTACATTGTCACTGCCATTTCAGTTGGTTAACTCAGTCGTATCAAAACTTAAGATGCTGGTTCTTTCCCATTTGTTTGCATTGCTGTTTATTACCTAATTTGGGTTTTATTTTAAAGTAACTAGTGATGCTGTCAAGAAGGTAAATCTCAAGGGTTTATGTATATGTAGAAAATGCTTTTTCTTCCTCAATTCTGAATAAGTAAAGAGGCGGGCTGTGTTTCTCTGAAACCTGTTTTCTCCTCCAGCCTTTGTTTTATGTGCTTAATGAAGCTAATAATACCATGCTTATTTAGCATTTTGATGATTAATTTTCCAGTACGTTGAGACAGTTGTTTATAGTTTTGTGGTTAAAGCTGAAGAATAGCTGATGTTAGATCTATCATAAATGCAGACGGTGGGTGAAAATCAGAAGTACGTTATATATGCAGTGCCAATTTAAGATGGCAATTTTATTTTTAACTAAAACAAGGAACTTATGGCACAAGAGTGTGGAACTACTTACATCTTTTTCCTGATAACATTTTTGCTCACCTTTTTTCTTCCTTTCTACAACTTCATCCATCAAAAAGGAAAAACAAAATTCTCCCTTTCTGCCTGTTTTTTATATTCTGGTATGTGCTGTAACAATATATAAAGTCGTCATCCAGCTTTTTTATTTTTTAAATAAGAATATGGCTTCTTTGTGCTAATATCAGTTGTACTCATAGTGTATCTTGATCTTGTGCTTATGGTCAAAACAGCCATGTGCCATTTACCTTGTGAATAATCCATATTTTCCTCACAGTGAGAGAGAGCAAGTTGTTTGAGTCAGGTGATGAGACATTCTTATTGAATCGGGAGTTAACTTGACCATTTAGTATAAAGCTCTAGAAAGAGTGAAATCTGGAGTCAGGCAAAATTATGAAACTGGTGAAGTTTCCCTTTGCTGCTTTTCCTTCTTCTTCCTCCCGTCCCTATTTCCTCTCTTCGGCACCTGTTGTCACTCTGGTGGTGCCTGTGCTGCTAGAGACCCAGAAGGTGCTGTCTGCTCCTGTGCAGCCAAATGACTATGTACAGAGAAAAGCCAGGTCAAATGCAATGATGTCTACAGTACCAGCTCAATAAATATAGATACCAATCAACACCGTGACAGGGAAGAGATTCACAGTGCACAGCTTAAGGAGAATGCTGGTGGAGGAAGCCAAGCCCTGCTCCCTTTTCTTGATGGATTGACTGTTTTTAATACTGGTTGGCCAATCTGCTGCTCTCTTCTTCCCCTCTTCCTGCCTTGACTAGCTAATATCCTAGTTGCTGCCCAATCTACCCTGGGGACAACAATTTTGCTAGGGGACAGTATCTTTTCCTATAGGAACAGAAATCTATAATGCATTTCAGGCATCATTTACCTCAGGGTTTTTTTCTTTGTTTGTTTTTGTTTCTTTGGAAGCCCTCCAGATACCCTCCCGTCACTCCACACAGTAGTCATCACATCAGGGCTGACCTGCCCAGGGTTCCCAGAGCTCTCCACTTTTTTAAGCTTCTGTGTGCTTTGACCTTCACCTTTTCTCAGATAGGTGGCTGTGCTTACTCATATTTTCAAGGTGAGAAAAATGAAGCAGATGACAACGAAGTATAGAGCCCAGAGTTTGGGGTATAGGCTGTTGCTTTTACTCATACCAGGCGATCACACCCCTCTCTGGTAAGGTTCATTGAGGAAATTTAGCATTTAAACCCCAAACTTAGCCTGGTTTGTGTTTTCCCTTTCTTGGGAGTCCTAAGTATGTGCACGCCTCTTTTATCTCTTTATTTTAGCATGGCCAACTTAAAAATCGAATTGTCAAAATTGGACAGTGAGGCCTGGCCTGGGGCACTGGATATTGAGAAGGAGAAGCTGATGCTGATTCATGAAAAAGAAGAACTTTTGAAAGAGCTTCAGTTCGTCACTCCACAAAAGCGCACTCGAGATGAGTTGGAGCGCCTGGAAGCCGAACGCCAGCGACTGGAGGAGGAGCTGCTGTCAGTGAGGGGCGCGCCCAGCCAAGCCTTGGCCGAGAGGTTGGTTTTCCTCCCTGCGGACAGGAGCGGTGAAACCTCTGAGTGCGGCTTAGCTGTGCCTGGACCTTGTTTCCCTGGCCTGTGTCTGTCTTTAGTGGACTGAGAACCAGAGCTAAGGACTTTCTGTAGAGCAGCAAGGCACACCCACTACTGCCCCTCAGCGTCAGCCCTTCTGTGTTTATTAGGAATGTAAGAATGCCTGTGACAGGTGCTGAATAACTAAGGAATCTTGACATAAAACCAGGAATGCAGTACATCATTGACCAAGTCTGATAACAATAGCTGTAAACTATTGCGTTCTGATAAGAGAGATTATCTGGACTGTTAACAGCAACTGAAGCTTCCTATTCTGAGTTTTATTACTCATAAGAATGCAAAAATTTATTGCTTTTCATTACACCAGGAAAGGACAGCTTGCTTTGACATCTTAACAGGTCACAAAATGTTCACTTGGATTGTATTTGTCCTTTGAAACCTTCCTCTGAAGTAGGTAAAACGTAAAGGGAAACACTTTAAGCAATTTTCTGATCTCTGTAGGAACATATAAAATGATCACTTAATCTAAAATATCCAGTTCTGTAATCAGACAAGCTCTACTCTGTAGTATGTGAATCTGGGAAGGGCCTGTAAACAGCTCTTAGATGTGCTCTGGAGAGAAAGAATTGCATTTGTTTGTTTGCTTTTTTATTAGGGCTAGAGCTTTCAGGAATGACTAGTGATGTAACATTAAAAGTAGAGTTTGTTCCTAAGTGCCTAGACATTGGCTTTTAAACTTTTTTTTACACACTTATAATAACCGTCAAAACTCACATGAATTTTCTGCCACTACGTGTGATCCTATGTCCTGTGTGTGATCTGTGCTTGCCAGCGCTAACACCCGGACAGCGGTGACTGAGCTCGCCACCTAGCGGTGGTAAAGTACATCAGAAAGAGAGGCCTCATTGTGAGGGATCATCAGCAGAGAGGAATTGTTCTCAAATGAGAAAAAGTCATGCAATATAGGACTTTTTAAACATCTTTCATATTCTTTCCATACAGTTAATGAGATTCCTTAAACTCTATGCTTTTCTCTAGCTGCTAAGATCTTATTATTGCTCCCCATTTTCTCACAAATCTTAGAGGTTTTGTCTTCCATCTTGCCAAGATGTCTTATTTCTTAATTATAATGGAGCTGAAAAATTTATATCACCTAGTGATATCACGGCCATCGTAAGATTGTAGTACAATGCATTACTCTCGTGTTTGTGGTGATACTAGTATAAACAAACCTATTGCACTGCCAGTCATGTAAAAAAAGTATATACATGTACAATTATGACAGTACATAGTACTTGATAATGCCAATAAATAACTATGTTTATGTATTTACTATACTATACTTTTTACCATTATTTTTGAGTGTGCTCTAGATAAAGTGCTTTTGAAAAGCTCATTGTAAAGAGCAATAACAAAAGAGACAATTAAAAAAATGATACGTCATGTGCCATTGGTAGCCTCATACATCTCGTGTTCACTGCATCTCTTGATTGAGTTACTTTCTCTTGTTCTTGATTTGATCTTTTGTTGTTTTGTGCAGTCACATGATGTACAGGCCTGTAGCCTAAGTGCAGCAGTACACCATGAAGCCAAGATGTGTGCTAGGCTGTACCAGCCAGCTTTGTGTAAGCGCTCTCGCTGATGTTTGCACGATGATGTGCTTACCAACACATTTCTCAGAACACATCCCCATCGTTAAGTGGCTCGTGATTGTATATGAATGTTTTTGCTATTGATTCTGAGGAATATTTTAAAACCAGTAGATGGGGGTATAAATGTCATTTATTTTTTAATGGAAAAGGAACTTACTGTTTCTATAGATGCTATGAAATTTTCCCTAGGTGGAAATTTCTGGGTAGTCTGAATCAGGAGAGAGCAGTCAGGTGCTTCTCCCCATTGGGGCACCCAGGACAGGCAGGGCCAGGAGAAGGCCCTGCACCCTCCTCGCAGAGGCAGCCACATGAGTGGTACAGAGCAGCAGGACCAGAGGGTGGAATCTTTTAGGGAACTAGCTGAAAAGATCCCTTTGTATCCAGGAGGACAGAGACCGGAGAAGGGCTTAGAGGGACAGATATTCACCCTCTTGTTGGGGGATGTCTGAGCAGTTTTTTCTAATTCTTGGTCAGGAGGAAGTTGGGGAGGTCACTTCCTAAAAGGACACCTGGAACCTGAGGAGGACTTCCAGCTCCCCTTAGGAGAGGCTGCAGCGATTCTATCAGAGACAGAAGTCAGGGTGCTTGACGGAGGACAGCAGCGGCTGCCCCACCAGCAGTTTTTGTGCCTCCCCCTAGGCCTTCATTGTGGTTCCCCAGCGAAGGTGTGATTAGACTCACCTAAAGGGAGTCTGGGGAGGGGCACCGACTCTTCAGGCAGCCTGGGTAGAAGAGGGAGAAAGAGCCGATGCCTGCCTTCCAGGAGGCTGGGATCTGACTGGGAGACATATGAACTAGAACGCAAAAGCCCAGCCTCAGCAGTTGACAGTGACCATGTCAGCGCCTGAGCTGTCGCCTGGAAGAAGGCAGAGTGGGGACCATCGCTTGTGACTGGGACGGGAAAAGCTTCGGATTTTAAATTTCAGTGTGAAACATTAATGTCATATTGAGGTCTGCTTAACACACCAGAAAAGCCTTCATTTGCACAATAAATATGTAGTTTTAAATTTTACTTTGAAAGTGTTTTTCCTATTTCAGAAGACATGGATTTTAATAGATTTGGGGCTTTCTCCAGAACTTTATGTACCTTCTAATTCAGTTAATGTATTTTGTATTAATATTTTTCCTTGTTGAGTCTTTATATTTAAGAGATTTAAAAAGTAAGGACTGGACTCCTTTTCAAAATACACCTTTGAGAGCTGTGAATTAAGAATTTATCACCCTTTGAAGTATTAAACAAAATGACAAGAATTACCTTTTTATTTTAACATAAAATGAAATTGTGTTGGTGACACATCAAAGGATAGATGCCTATAAATAAAACATAGGCATGTTTTCTTACTGACTAAAACATACATAACATTTCAAAGAAGTTGAAAATCGGGGAAATTTTATTTTTTCCAAAAAAGAGTAGCTCATTTTTATATCACCACCTTGCCGGGCATGGGGAGGCTTAGAACAAGGAAGATTTGTTTTGATGTCTACAGAGCACTTCCACAGACACACGCCTCATTTGATCCCTGTAACAGACTTAGCAGGTGGACACAGTAGGATTATAGTCACCATTTTACAGATGAGAAAGCTGAGACCTGGATTAAGTGACTTTCCTAAGCACACACAACCAGTATGGCAAATCCAAGCCTACAAACCGTGCTAGTTTTCTGGGTCCCATCCTGCTGCTCATTGAACACTCAGAACGGGCTGTTTCTATCAGGTCTAAAGACCCTGAGACGACCCTCGGACAGGCTTCTAGTTGCATAAACCTCTGGGTGCTTAATATATTTTAAAATGATTTATTCAAGTACACAATTCCATAATATTTTAATTTTTAAAAAACCTTAAACACTAGTGCGGTTGAATGCAAGTGGATGAAATTTTGTGAGAACCTGGTGTAGGTGATAAGATGTGCTATAGATAGCAAAGGAAATCATTTTTATATTTTTGTCTTTTTCTTGCTTAAACAGTTTGAAATAATTTTTGTCTTAACTGCTAAAATTCTTGTCAAATTTAAGATTGGAATTTTCATCACTAGATACTATTTTAGAACAGCTCCTACCAAATTTAATGCCTAGGATGATCTTTTATAATTCTGTGTTATTGCTATTAAATGTTTTAGTAATGTAAGCCCAGTCACAGGCCTGTAGAATTCTGTAACCTTTGTCCAGTTTTTGCCTTTCCTTAACTCAAAATCATGAGGTTCTTTTACCCATTTAAGGAAGAGTTGGAATACCAAATTAAAAAATTTCTCAGTTACATGATTTGGTATAGATTTGGTATAGATCCCCCTTCATTAGGCTTGGCTGTGGACGCTTCTACCCACTTTGCTTCTTGCTGGAGGTTCTGTTTGCTTTCTGTAGAAATTTGGATTTCTCCTTTTTGTGGTATGTAGTATTTGTAGAATTAGAGTCTTGCTTTTCTTTTCCTTAAGTTTTCACAGTTTATTGTAATCATTTGATTTATAAATTCATTTTTGTGGTTTTTTTTTCCTAGATTGAAATTGGAAGAACGAAGAAAAGAGCTGCTACAGAAACTTGAAGAAACTACTAAGTTAACGACTTACCTGCATTCACAACTTAAAAGGTAAACCGATTTGGTTCTTGAAGGGAAATTTTTTCTTGGCTGCATTCAGGCTTGTTTTTGTTCATCTCTGATTGCTTTTCTCTTTATGTTCAACTATTTTTAAAAAAAGAACATAATTATACCAAGTACATCCAAGTACAATTAAAACTTGGATGACTAAACTTTAAATTGCATAGATTTATTTTTTTCATGAACCTGAAGGTCATCTTTGGAATACATTTGGAATTTGTTGTAAAAGAAGGTATATTTTAGCTTCGGGCATACTTAGGAAAATGACCCAATTTCTCCATAGTATTTCTCCTTTTAAAGGAGGCTGAGGGAGATTTAGCCACATATTCACTATTTAAATACACACTCACTGGTGGGTAAGCCCCAGGGCCTTTGCATCACTCTCTTTCTTAATAGGCTTGCCTTTTTCTCTCTCTCAAACTAAAAAGTTTTATCCATTAAACAAAGTAACTGCACTAACACGTTGTACTGTTTACCCTCCTCTTTCCACATTTTTTAATTATATACTTGCTTATGAGTGTCTGCAGCTAGATTTATCAATAGGTATTTGATCCTTCCCCCCCTCCACTTCTTTTGCAACTCTCATTTTTAGTAAGAGTAGGATTGCTGCTGCTTAATGAGTATTTAGAGAGCCAGGTTGAAAATGTTCATTTAAAAACCTAGAAATACGTGTATAATAGCAGGGTTTTTTTCCTGTCATCAAATATGTTCTTAGGACTCACTGGGTTCCTTTCCTCTGGGGCCTGATGAGCCAGCAGGATTTGTGCTTGGGGCAGTTTCCATATCATACTAGTTTTTACAATGTGTGTTTTTCTTCTCTCAGCCTCTCAGCCAGCACGCTGTCCATGTCATCTGGTAGCAGCCTGGGTTCTCTGGCCTCCAGTCGAGGGTCTCTGAACACCTCCAGCAGAGGGTCACTCAATTCCCTCAGTTCCAGCGAGCTCTATTACACCAGTCAAGGTGACCAGATAGACACGGATTATCAGTATAAACTGGACTTCCTTCTGCAAGAAAAGGGTGGTTACATTCCTTCCGGACCCATCACCACCATCCATGAAAATGAAGTGGTCAAGTCCCCCAGCCAGCCAGGCCAGAGTGGGCCCTGTGGGGCGGCAGCCGCAGCAGCAGGCCACACTCCCCCACTGACCGAGCCCCCCAAGTCTGTGACATCCCTGTCCTCAAGGTCCTCCCTTTCCTCCCTGTCCCCTCCTGGCTCGCCCTTGGTTTTAGAAGGCACGTTTCCCATGTCTTCTCACGACGTCCCTCTCCATCAGTTCACTGCTGACTTTGAAGACTGTGAATTGAGTAGCCATTTTGCAGACATTGGCCTCAGTGAAAATCAGATATTGCTGGATCCTGATTCAGGAGGCGTGTCCCAGTCTCTTTTAGAAGATAAAGACCTCCACGAGTGTGCTAGGGAGCCATTCTATGAAGGAGCTGCAGGTAAGTGGGGACCTTTGCTTTCATGTATTCCCTCTTAGTTATTTTAAGGGGAACGATTGGAGGGTTATTCTTTCCATATAAACAAATGGTACTAGTTTCCCTTCTTTTTCTGCTGCTCTTTTTTTCATTTTGGTTTCATTTGAGAAGTTTTTGATTGAAATACCTGGATGTTTTTTCTTTATCAAATAAAAATCACTTTCCCTATGTAGTACTTTAACCATTAGGTATCTGTTCTGTTGTTCAGACACCCTCTGGGTACAGCAGCTGTCTGGGAACATGCTTTGCAAACGCACTTCATACTTCTCAACAGATTCTGATTCAGAAAGAACAAGGCAAAGAATAGGGCTTTTTAAGAAAAAGTTGGCCTAAAACAGAGTAAAAGCAAAGCAATTAGCATTCGAGCTAATTAGTACCAGGGTTCAGTGTTTAGGATGCTCAGGGAATTCTATATAAATACAATTTTTGTTTCGCGCCGGAATCTTCCTTTCTGCCGAGAGGGAGTTTGGAGAGAGCCGGTTCCACTGCACAGTGTCACCCCGCCCTCTTCTGGCCACATCCCTGGTTGCAGCCCAGGAAAACTCAGCAGGCTGAGCTCTGACTCCTGCATTTATGCTCATAGAATCAGAAACAGGGAGAATTTAATTTTTTTTTAATTGTTTGGCTTGGTGAAGCAGAAGCTATTCATATATTAGATGTGGTTGTAAAGAGGACAACATGGTACCCGTGCTGGCAAATGATCACAGGTGTGGTCGGCGGAGAGTGGTCTTGTTAGAAAGGGAGCCTGGAACCAAACATGAAATAACAGCTCCAGTGCTGGCCCCTGGGGTTCCCACCCAGACCTGCATGTGTTACCATGTGTCCACAGCACAGAAGAAGACAGGCCTCTCAAGAAATATTTCCTTGCTGTTTCCAGAAGCATATTTATTTTGTGTTTACAGTCCTAGGAATTCTGAGTATCACTCAATTGGGCAGTTCAGCTGTTTAAACTGATAAAAGAATCCACCTTGTTTCTATTATGTCAAATACCGAAGACTGAGACTCTGCCTGCCAGTAGCCTGGGGCAGAGGGAGGGCACAGGAGACATCTGTGGTTTATGTGCCGCTGCCTGGCAGGTGCCAAAGCTACAAGTAACGTGTTACTGAAATAATAACTAGCTACAAAGAAAATAAGCACAGGAGTGGTGCTTACATAGTGGTTCCAAGAAAGCGAAGCAGAAAGCGCCTGTTGGGCCTCCTTCTGCCTCCAGAGGGTGTGCAGTGTGTGGTACAAAGCTCTCAGTCCCTGGAGCCAGCCACGCCTGCACTCACGTTTTGGTTACCCCATTGACTGGCTGTGGTCTGGTGAGCACATTATCCATTCTTTCCAGCTTGTTGTCTGTCATCTGCAAAGTGGGGATGATACAGTATCTACCTCGTAGTATCCTGGAAGGATTAATGCCATAATCCATCTAAAGCATCTGTCGGTGCCTGGTGCCCGGCACCTCAGTTCGTGGTAATTATTATTACATAAGACGATAAGTAATACACACTCCGCTGCGTTTGCTCTGCATATATTTGGAGTGCTCTCTAGTGACAAATTCTCAACATTCAGTCAACTTGGAGTGGCCAGTAAATGAATCCAGATGGAGGGGAGAGAATAGTGAGAACATCACTCAAGGTTTATCCCACCTAGGGATCCCAAGGCCTGAAGTCCCTGTCCTACCTGGTTGCTGACCCCTGAGTCTACTCCTCTGTGTGAGAAGCTTGTGCCTAGAGATAGGTGTCTCTGAAGCTTCCTTGAAACATATAGTTATATATATTAATAGCACAAAACAAATAAATAATATAATATGCATTTTAAAAGTTAAAAAAGTCACCCGAAGGGACAGTATATCCCAGAGCTTTGTTTGCAAATAATATTCAGTTTCATAAGTGAAATCAACTGAAAGCATATATTTCACTGTAAAGAGTAATTCTCTTCAGGTCAGGTCACCAAGGCTTGGTTTGTTCAGGGGGTGTCTGACCTTCATGTGGGGACGAGTGGCTCATGGTGGTGACAGTGTTCATCTCCTTCAGTGCTCCAGAGTCTTATGCAAGTAAAGTTGAGTTCCTTTTATAGGCATTTTGCTCTCCAGCACCAATCCCTGCTGGATGACAGAAACCAAGTTGGAATAACTACGAAGTCCTTCCACAGTCAGTCTCTGTCATTGTCAAAGTCAATTTCAGGCTGCTGTGGTTATTCCTGGGGGTAATCAATAAATCATGTCATCACCTTCACCCTTCACAAAGGGGGGTGGGCGGAGAGAAGGCACTTCATCATCAAGGAAAAAGCATTCCCACTGCCAGCAATCAATCCTGTAATCTGAAGCCTTAAAACTTAAACATCTTAACAAGATGTAAAGTCACGACTCAGAAGGGGGCGGAATGCATACAAATACTGATCCCTGCTCACAGGCTGAAGGATGAAAGAACTCCACAGGCTTGCAGCTTATTACGTAGGAACACAGCTTTAAATGAATGCTCCTTGCTCACTGCAGGATGCTGGTGTATGAATATAAGTTAGAGATAAAAGTTAAGTGGTAGTTGGTGCTAAAGATTCAGTAGCACAAAGTTTTTTTTTAATGGTATTAGCTGGTGAGAAATTCTCTAAGTTAGAGACTTTTTTTCTTTAACTTCTATTAGTGCAGTGGCCTAGAAGATGTGCACTGTGACATGTGGAGAGAAGGGGAGAGCAAAAGATGCGGAGTCCTTTCTTGCCCTTGAGAAGCCAGATGCTCTCTATTATAGAAATAGTTCTAGTCTGTGGCCGCACCACCCTGAACGTGCCCGATCCCGTCTGATCTTGGAAGCTAAGCAGGGTCGGGCCTGGTTAGCACTTGGATGGGGGAGACCACCTAGGAAGACCTGGTGCTGTAGGCATTAAATTGAATGAATGAATGAATGAATGAATGAATGAAAAATAGCTCTAATACTTAGAGAAGGAAATCGTTTCTTACCCCTATGTGTGTGTTAACTGCAGTGAATACCTAAAAGAGAAAGGAGTGGGACCAATGAGAATGTAATTTGTTCTTTCCCTTAAAAATATTTCAGGACAAAGAAAAACCATATTCTTCCTCAAATAATGACCAAAATAACTGGCACCTCAGGAATCGTATAAGTGTCAGTGCCTTGAATCATCCACATCTATTGATTTGAATGGCATCGTCCTTGCTTCTCAGATGGGAATTATATTTCGGATTTCCCATAACTAAACTGTGTGTCTATTTATATTTAACTTTTCCTAATAAGAAATCGTAATTAGTGCTGTCACTCTTCCCTCCTTAGATGCGGAAAAATCATTACCAAAAAGAAGAGTACTCCACTTGCTTGGGGAGAAAAGCTCTTGTGTGTCCGCTGCTGTATCTGATGAGTCTGTGGCTGGAGACAGCGGGGTCTACGAAGCTTTTGTGAAACAGTAAGGGCTCATTTCTGCAGGACTGCTTTTCAGTTACACCGAATCTCCCTGTAGCCGTGCCTGTGGGTTATAGATGGTAACGTGCTGCTTCCCTCAGTCCATTCTCTGCAGTGCTCAGGGCTATGGGCATTACGGAGAAGATGTACCTGAAAATTGGTACACCAAGCACGTGCCGTCAGCCAGGGACGTGATAAACAGGTTGGGGTACTCAGAGACGCCTCACCTTCTTTGAGACTTGAAACTTGATTTTAATAAGAATATTGGAGTAAAGTTGTTAGCCACTGCCTCCTTGGTACATGAAGCTTCTCGTGTATATTTCAGAAAGCCTGGAATGTGTCCAGGGGTGCGGTACACCCCAGGGAGGCTCAGGAAAGTCAGACATCAGAAAGCCTTTCCCCTAAAGTCTCAGAGGCAGACTCCTCTTGACAGGTGAAGAAGGATCTCTGAGTGAGCTTGCACTGGCATCAGTCCCACTGGGGTGGTATAGAAGTACTGTTAATTCAGGTCTTCATTCGGAATCATTGAGTGGCAAACTCACCATAACCATGGACATCCCGTAAACCGTTTACTGTTTCCTGGTCCCCAGGCCTAGTGAAGTTGAAGATGTTACGTACAGTGAAGAAGATGCTGCCATCGTGGAGACCGCCCAGGTGCAGATCGGACTCAGGTAAAGAAATGTGCATGAGGCGAGGGATGATTCTAGAATTCCACACAGTGACAAGTGCCTGTGCTCTTTCCTCGCTTCACCAGCTTCTCTCTTGACAGATGTGATGCAAAAAGGTCAAGTTTCATGGTGATTATAGCACAACTCCGAAATCTTCATGCCTTCCTGATACCTCATACTTCAAAAGTGTAAGTAAAATCAGTGAAAAACAAGTTGAGGAGCTTAAGATTGTCCAAGTATGATCATTTTACATTGTAATCAAGCGATCCATCCAAAGAAGATATGGACAGAGAAGAGCTGGTCATGTCTTAATCAGCAGGAGATGCAGACAGACAGAAAAGGAGAATGTGAAAAAAAAGCACTTGGGGTTTGATTCTTACTCAACTGATTCATTATTAGGAATAGGAATCAAGCCTTTTTTATCTCCCTTTTCATCCAGAAATTCTGTATTATGCTGGGTTGAGGCCTGATTTTTTGAAATAGAATTAAAATTTCTGTTATTGCCTAATTGTGACCACTGTTGGTTTGGAAGAATTTTCTGATCTTTTACATGAAAGTGTACTGATTAAATTTTACTCATCAGCATAACATTGCCAAACATCATATCTTGCTACTTGTAGTGTACCATATTTTTATAATCAAACATTCACTTCCCTGTGACCAATAATTCTTAAAGTTATTTCACTTCATCAAACCATAAATCCCAATGAAGTAGTAGCATAATGCTACACATTTATCATTTAGGTACCATTTATTTCCTGACAGATATTTTGAGATTTTTACTACCCTTTATACTTTCTGGAGTCAGAGTTTCAGTGACTCTCTTAAGGGCCCATGGCTTTTTCTTCAAAAAGAAGCCGATTTCAACTTAACACCTCTGACTTAGAATTCAGAATCTCTCTCATATCCATTGAATATGCTAGTCCGAAGGCTTGGGAATAAGAAAGAGCTACTGGGGAGGGGACCCCCAAGAGGCTGGACCCTGCCAGGTGGATGCTTCCCTTAAAGATAGACTATATTTCTTCAAGAGAAGGACATTTAATAGGGTAAACATGAGGATTCTGGATGTTTTCCCTGTGGGTTTACTTTTAAGCTCACATTTTAATATTCTAAGAATTGTCAGAAAAAAAGAAACTGGATCTAAGGAAAAAAGATCTGTATGGAGATTATTTAGTAGGCAAGAGAATAGAGCTAGTGGATGACTATGTATTGACCATCATCCATGCTAGGGAGGGCTAGGATTCCAAGTGAGGAGTGGGCAGAGGACCTCCTGAGATCAGATCGTGGAGGATCCACATTATTAGCGAGCCCAAAAAGGAGGGAAGCATATGGCGAAGTAGCTAGATCTCCCCTAGAGAGCCTGCTTCTGGGGCTGAAATTAGAAATACTAGTCATTTCCAGGGAAGACTGGCTTCGTATAATGAGTCACTTCTCTCTACCAAAGAATATCCTGGGATATTGGATTGTGTCATCTGCCTTTTAATTTTGTTATGGCATATCAGGGAGAAGACAAGTCCGCCAGGGACCCAATCTATGAGTAAACAGTGAAAGTCAACCACAAGTCCAGGAGAAAGCTACAAAACTCCCCAAGAACATGTCCTTTCTTTAAACTCAAGATTGTATGAGTGGGCATCCCCAGATGTTCTACCTCTGCCAAACCAATCGCAGTCACTCTCACTTACCTTGTAGAAAGTCACAAACCACTACCCTCTGGAGGTATAATGATGTCCAGTGTAGGTCGGGACCAGTAGTAGTTCTCAAGTGGCGAGGACAGCAGGTGCTTCTGCTCCCCAGCTGGTGTGCTGTTCCTTGTCTAATTGGTCTGGACCTTCCTGTGATGCATAGCAGCACATTCTCAAACCCACGTGTGAAAGCCTCGGCCCAAATAATGACGCTGCTAAAAATGACAGCTCATATGACATACCATTAAGATAGTTCTTTTTTCCCCTAGTTTCAAAACATATTTTTTGATTATTAATTACGACCAGCAGAGTGTATATGCCTCAGCTGGTTAGCAACAGTGACAGTTTCTGTGGGTGGCTCCTGACCCATTTGGGAGAAAATCCCGTACAGCAGTATGAGAGGGAAAGCGCCATTATCATCTTTCCCGTGTGCCTTTGGCTCTTAACCATGTAAAACCTCACTTTTTTTCCACAAGGAAACATTTGAGGATCATGTAAGTTGTTAGGCCACTGGTACAGAGTAAAACTAAAGACTGGAGAAATAGAAAATGCTTTCGCTCCATTCCAGCTCTCTGATATGCTCCCCCTTATTGCTTTTCTGTGAAGGCAGAGAAAAAAGATTTCCGCTGAATCGCCAGCCTTGAAAGCAGTGGCCCCAGATCCACTAGGTTTTTAGTGCTAAATCTCGATAAGCCACGTTTATATAAATACAGGAATAATATGACATTCCTCAGTATTGCATGTGAATTTAAGTTTTTATCATTGGAGAAAAGCATCTCTTAGAATATGAATTAGACAAGCCTGGCAATGGGAGGAGCATTTAATAATGAGTGTTCTCTTTCTGGGTTTTAAAAGAAAGTATCTTGTGCTGTTTCCAAGAATTGTGAGTCCTCATATAATGTGTGCTCAGAAAATTTGCTTTAAAGTGGTATTAGAAACTGTTTTTTTTTTTTCTATAACTCTTCTGAATTTTATAAAGCATAAGACTCCTAAAACAGCTTGTCATTTCTGATACCTCTGGGATACTAGACAGTGCTATTTTTTGGACTGTTAAATTTCATCTGTTTTAAATCTTAGTAACAATATACTACTTGGCTTTTCTTTTCCTCTAGTAGGAAAATGTATTCCATTCCTGGGACATGATTATCGGCATCTCTTGTTGACTACTCAATGTGTATTCTTTGAGGCAAAGTCACCAGTATCCATTTAGTGTGTCCCTATATTCCCAGGCTCAGAAATAACCTATCTGGGACTTGGCTGTACATGAGTGGGTGGGAGGTTCAGTTCATCTGCCTCACAGATGTTGCTCCCATTTGCTCTCCTGTCAAATGCTTTTGCTGTGGCCCGTGGGGCGTGGCAGGCTGGGGCACAGGCGGGGGCACAGCTGGCCCTGAAGGATTAGGAACAGAGGCTCCATGCTGCTGAGCACAGATACCCCAGACCCACTGTGGCACAAAGCCTCAGGTTGATAACAAACTCCATGTTCCCCCGTGTTTCTCTTTTGCAGATAATTTCAAATGATGACTGTAAATCCATTATCATCGAAGTACCTCTGAGATCCATTTTGCTCTCGTTCTTTGCAGGTATTTTAGGGTTGCTCTGCTTCCCTCCTCAACTGATGTCAGCTGTCTATTTCGAACAAAAGTCCATCCAGCCACGGAATCCATCTTATTCAGTGATATGTTCAGAGTGGCCATCTCCCAGACAGCCTTACAACAGAAGACACTAAGGGTAGACCTTTGTTGTGTCAGTAAACAACGAAGGGAAGAATGCCTGGTAGGAGTTTTTGTAATTGCCATTGTCTAATAACGCTTAAGACTGGAGGAATTTGCTATTTTTCAGCCCTGGTACCACTAAAAATCTTCCCAGTGCCTCAGACAGAGCCACTGGTGGTTTTATTATCCAAAGTAGTGATTCCAGGTTTTTATTCTCTTATTCTAGACCTTAACACCTGCTTATAAATTGTGATTTTCTGTAAAATCTAATTTCCATTTCTACCCTTTGGCTAAAGAAGCACTTTGACCTCTGTTATGGCTCTCACTGTGGAGTATATTTATTATTTCAGTATGAGGCTTGTGCTAGGTGCTTTGTATACATTATCTCATTTAATCCTCCTGACAATTTTACAAAAAAGGTATAATTTCCTGTATTTCAGGTAGAAAACTGCTTAGAGAAGCAATGTGTCCAGAGTCACACAGCTAGTAAATGATGGACTGAGATATCAAAAAGACATCCCACACATAATTCATTGTTATACAAATTTAAATTAAGCAAGACACTTAGTATATAATTCCTTTATTCAGTTCATTACTGCCAGCCATGGTATTAGAGCTTCTAGGAAGCTCTAGCACATACGTGTTGCTGTTTAGAGCAATATAATATTTAAATGCTAAAGCAGGAGACTTCATGCATAATGAATAGTAAGTTTAACGCACCATTGTGTATAACCAGAAAACCATTATACATCCATAAATTTACATAAGGTGTTCAGAGGTGTGGGTCTTTAGTTGAACTTTGGTCTGCAGTACAATAGGAAACATAGAAACACATGTTTCACAATGAACAGCGTTTTTAAAAAGTGATCTCTTATTAATATTTCTTTATCTGTATATAAAAAATATCTGATATTATCTGACAAAGAAAGAAAAGGAGCAAAGATAACAAGACTCATTAGGCTGTCAGAAGGCTTAGATATGTCAGATATGTCAGAAGTTCCATAAAGTTAATAAATATGTTAATTGATAGCCTTTTAGAAAATGGTAGTTTAATTTAGATTCTGGCTGATATATGCGATTTGGCGGAATAGAAAAGCTTTTAACCTTTAATTTTTTTGACATTCTACTAACTTACTTATCCAAAGAAAAAATTTGCTGATTTCTCACTTAAGAACCACAGTGGAGTTTTTATTTGTTTCTTTTAAAATTTTTCAGTCAATGTGGATTTTTTTTAATAATAATTAAATCATTCTTATAACATATTATAAGATGTATTATGGTTTATACTTAATCATTTTTTAATTTTTATTTTTTAAACTTTTTATTTAAAGAAATTTCATACTTATGAAATGCTGCATGCTTAGTCATTAGGTTTGGACAAAATAATATCTCACAAAATAACCCCAAGGTTGGCTTTTAGAGGGATTATTTCTTATTTACTCACACCTGAAAGTATAAAACATATCCAGTTTTTTTTAATCCACCAATGCTTTTTATAATAAGTATTACATTTTTAACCCTAAAACAAGGTTGCCCAATAATCTTATATCAGGAGGAGCAAATATGAATTTAAACATTTTATTTTCTCTTTTTTTTTTCCACGTCACATAGGCTGGAACTCAGATCAGTCTGGCAGATTTACCATTTTCCAATGAGGTTTTCACTCTGTGGTATAACTTGCTTCCCTCTAAGCAAATGCCTTCCAAAAAGAATGAAGAAGAAAATGAGGATTCTGTATTTCAACCAAACCAGCCATTAGTAGATCCTATAGACTTGGTGAGTCAAAATTAGAGAAAAAAGTCATTACAATTGAATAAAATAATATGGGATATAGAATACTATGATACCAGTGTGTTTTTATTCACTTTCGCTATCCTTTCTTTTCTCCTTTCACAGTTTACCTTTTCTCCCAACTTCCTAAAAAATGGAAGGAAGGAAGGAAGGAAGGAAGGAAGGAAGGAAGGAAGGAAGGAAGGAAGGAAGGAAGGAAGGAAGGAAGGAAAGAAGAAAGAAAGGGGAAGGAAGGGGGAAGAGGAGACGGGGGAAAGACAGGAAGAGAGGGGAAGGGAGGGAAGGGAAGAAGAGGGAAGGGAGAATTTCTAGCTCTGTTTCAAGCATAGTTTATAAAAGAATGGCTTGTTTCTGCTCACATCTCCTTCCATAAAAATAAAACAATGTTGAGGCTTCATTGTTTTAAGTGACCATAAAAAATATTTTCATTTAAATTTATACTTTCTTACATTGTGTTCACTGTCAAGTTATACATTTGGAACTATTTTATTTTGCAAACGTTAAAAATTATTAAGCTTAAACAGCATTTTTCCATTTTTAACATCAGTATTCGTGTTTTCTATTAAAACGTCTATTGAAAACAACTGTCATACTTAAGTACTTCAAAAATTTTACAAAAAGGCATTTAATGAGGCCATTCATCAGTGATTTGTCGTTTGTAGATATTGTTTCTGAGTTCGCATTTATTTTAGATTGTCTATAAGGCAAGATTTTACTAAATATAAGTCAGATAATTAAAGCAACCGTTCTCTCTTGATCATCTAGTATCTGCAAGGAACTATAGTGGACATTGTGGTAGGTGGGAAAAGGGAAACGAAAGTGTTGGTAGAACTTACACTACACGCCCATGCTTGTGGTAGACACCAAGTAAGGCATAAAGATGATGAAGTATGATTTATACCTTTAAGAATGCTTTTATAATGGTCACACTGTGTATAAATTTTTTTAACAGCTTTATGCAATGTAATTCACATATACAGTTCACCCATTTATAGTATACAGTTCGCCCATTTGAAGCACACAATTCAGTAGTTTTTAGTAAATTCGCAGAGTTGTACAACCCACGAGCTAACATTAAAACATTGTCATCATCCCAAAAGGAAGCCCTGTACACATTAGGTAGCAGTTGCTCTTGGTTCTCTGCAATCTCTTTTACCCAAGGCAACCACTCATGTTTCTATATAAATTTGTTTATTATAGACATTTCATATAAATGGAATAATACAATATTTATTCTTTTGTGACTGTCTTCTTTTACTTGGCATAATGTTTTCAAGGTATATGCAAATAACAGCATGTATTAATACTTTATTTCTTATTATTTCCAAATAGTATTTCATTGTATGGATATACCACCTTTAATTTATCTATTCATCAGCTGATGGTCATTTGGGCTGTTTATACTTTTTGACTGTTATTAATAATGCTGCTATGAACATTTTTATGTAAGAGTTTATATTGACATATGTTTTCGTTTCTCTTGGGGCTATATCTGGAGTGGAATTGCTGGATCATATGGTGAATCAGTGTTAACATTTTAAGGAACTGCCAAACTGTCTTCCAAAGTGGCCGTACCATTTACATTCTCACGAGCAATGCAGGCAGGTTCCAGTGTCCTCACACCCTTGCCACATGTCACGAGCCTGTCTTTTTGATTCTAGCCATGTTAGTGGGCATAGGTGGGAGAGCTCTGTGGTTTTGATTCACATTTTCCTAATGACCGATGATGTTGAGCTTATTTTCATGGACTTATTGGCCGTTAGTACATTCTTTTTTTTTTGTTTTTTTAGAATTGTCTACTTAGATCCCTTGTCTTTTTTAAATGGGTTATTTATCTTTTTATTATTGAGTTATGAGTTCCTCATGTATTTTTGACACAAGTCTCCTATCCAATAAATTGCAGATATTTTCTCATATTCTCTGGGTTATTTTTTACTTTCTTGATGGTTTCCTTTGCAGTAAAGTATTAAATTATGATCAAAGTCAAATTGTGTATTTTTTTCTTTTACTGCTTATTATGTTGAGGTCATATCTTAGAAGGCATTGCCAAACCTAACATCACAAAGATTTACTCCTGTGTTTTCTTCTGAGAGTTTTAAAGTTTAGTTTTATTTTTAAGTTCCTGATTTATTTGAGTTGTTTTTTATGTATAATATGAGGAATGAGTCATTCCAATATCATTCTTTTGTACATAGGCATACAGTTCTTCCAAAACTATTTAGTGAAAAAACCTATTCTTTCCCTATTGAATTATCTTGGCACCCTTGCCAAAAATCAGTTGTCCATAAGTGTGAGCATTTATATTTCTAGACTCCAGATTCTGTTTCATTAATCTATATGTCTGTACTTATACCAGTACCACACTGCTTTGGTTATTGTAGCTTTAGAGGTATTTTGAAATCAGAACATATGAGTCATTAAACTTTTTCATTTCAAAATGCTTGGGCTGTTCAGGGTCCCTTGCATTTCCATATGAATTTTAGTATCAGTTTGTCAATTTGGCGGGGGAAAAAACAGCTAGGATTTTGATAGAGATTGCATTGAGTCTGTAGGTCAGTTTGGGGGTGTTGTCATCTTAAGTATTAAGTCTTCTGATCCATGAATAGAGGATGTCTCTCCACTTATTAGCTTTTCCTTCATTTCAACAATGTTTTGTAGTTTTCAAAGTCAAAGTTTGCACTTCCTTTGTTAATTTTATTCTTTTTGATGCTATTATAAATACAGCTATTTTCTTAATTAAATTTTCAGATTATTCATTGCACAATTAATTCTTGTATCCTGCAAATTTGCTGAACTCATTTATTAGTTCTAATAGCTTTTTAGTATATTCCCTACAATATTCTATGTATAAGATCTTATCTTCTGCAAATAGAGTAGTTTACGTCTTTCTTTCCAGTGTCTTTTCTTTTTCTTGCCTATTTGCCCTGGCTAGAAACTTGCAATACAATTCTGAAAGTGGTGAGAGTAGACATCCTTGTCTTGTGCCTGATCTTCACAGGGAAGCTTTCGTCTTTCACCATGAAGTATGAATTGCTGTCTGTTTTTTGTAGATGTCTTTATCTGGTTGAGAAATTCTTTTCTTTTCCTTGTTTGTTGAGTGTTTTTATCATTAAGGTGGTTGAATTTGAGAAGAGCTTTTCAGTATTTATTGAGATGATCATGCAGTTTTTCTCCTATATTCTATTCATATGATTTATTGATTTTCCCATGTTAAATAAGTCTTACATTCCAAAGATACATCCTACTTGGCCATGGAATATAATTTTTTATACGTTATTAGATTCAGTTTTCTGTTACTTTGTGGAGGACTTTTTTTTGGTCTATATTCATAGTTTTCTTATAATATTTTTGGTTTTAATATCGGGGTAATTCTGGCCTCATGGAATGAATTAGGAAGTACCCCCACCTACCTTTTGGAGGAGATTGAGAAGAAATGACATAAATTCTTTTTTAAATGTTTGGTAGAATTCACCACTGAAACCATCTAAGCCTGGATTTTTCTTTGTGGGAAGTTTTTTGTTTACTAAATCAATATCTTTACTTGTTATAAGTCTATTCAGAATTTTTAGGTATGCATCAGTTTTGGTACTTGTGTCTCTCTAGGAACTTACCAATCTAGGTTATCTAATTTGTTGGCATACTGTTGTTCATAGTATTGCCTTTTATCTATTATATCTGTAAAGTTGATAGAAATATCCCCTCATTCCTGATTTTAGTAATTTAAGCTTTCACTCTACTTTTTTTGGTTAGTTTCACTAAAGATTCATCAACTTTTTTGATCTTTTCATTGATTTTCTCTAATATTTCTCTCTTTATTTCATGAATTTCCACTCTTGTCTTTATGCAGTTGCTTTAAGTTTATTTTGCTCTTCTATTTTCTTAATGTGGAAAGTTAGGTTATTGATTTGAAATCTTTTCTATTTTATAATATAGGAATATAGGTGCTAACAGCTATAAATTTTCTTCTGAGCACTGACTGCTTTAATGGCATCTCATAGGTTTTAGTTTATTGTGTTTTAATTTTTATTTATGTCAAAGTATTTGTAATTTTCCTTGTGACTTCTTTGACTCATCGGTTATTTATGAATGTGTTAATTTTCACATATTTGTTCATTTCTTATTTCCTTTTATTAATTTCTAATTTCATTACAGTGTGGTCAAAGAACATATTTTGTAGGATTTTAGTCTTTTTAAATGTATTGAGGCTTCTTTTTATGGCCTAGCCTATGGTTTATCCTGGAGAATGTTTCATGTGCACTTGAAAAGAATGTGTATTCTGCTACTGTTGGGTAGAGTATTCTAAAGATGTTTGTTAACTTTATGAGTGAATAGTATTACATTATATTGTATATATATGTCACCTCTTCTTTATCCAGTCATCTGTTGACATACACTTAGGTTGTTTCCATGTCTTGGCTATTGTGAAAATGCTACAGTGAACATAGGGTACATATATCTTTACAAACAAATGTTATAAAATTTTTCAGGTAGATACCCAGAGAAGAGATTGCAAAATTGTTGGTCTTTCAGAGGTAATGCATCTTTTTTTCTTTCACTGCTTGTAAATTTTCCTTTTTTTCTTTTTGATTTTCAACAATTTCACTCTGATGTGCTAATGTGATTTTTTTTATGCGTGTATGTTTATTCTAGTGAAATTCTCCATCATTTCTTCAGTTTTCTTGAACATAATAATTGTAAAATTTTGTTTCTTTTCTAAATAACTGCAGTATATGGATCACCTGCGGGTCTGCCTCTTTTGTCTATTTTTTTTTTCTTGGCTTTCAGTTCTTTTTTCAATGGAATGCTGAATATTATATATGAAGAATTATAGAGTCTCTGGCTGATTGCTTCCTCCAGGGAGGATTTCATTTTCTTCTGGAAGGCAAACAGATTACATTATGGGCAGATCACCTGGATCACTTAGGGGACCTGAATTTCAAATTTTTTCTTCTTATGTTGGTGAGGCAACTGAAATATCTGTTTGCTCTTTTAGCCTCCAACCAGCTAGTTTTTGCTTTGTTTCTCAGCTTCTTGCTCTGCACATTTGCAGCTTAGGAATGGCAATTGCATCCATAGAAATCTTGCGCAGAATATTGGGCTCAATTTAGAGTTCATTTTCTCTGGTCCCTTGTGTGTTGACTGCATGGTGGTCCTCTACTCAGGTTTCATCTTTGCATTCTACCAGCACTGCCACAGGGCAGCCACAGTCTGTTTAGCCCCTATGCCTCACCACTACAATTGGCACATGCCCCCAAGGGAAAGGAGTGGCAGTGATTGGTTGGTTCACCGCCTTGCATTTTCCTTCTGCCTGGGATTTTGACCCTCTAGTCCTGATTGCCTTTGTTGCTTTTCATTGCTTTAAAACAACTGGAGTTTTTGTTTTTTAGCTTTTGTTTTATTTTATTCATCTTTCATATTCTCAGAAGAATTGGGCCAAATACCAGCCTCTTTTTTATAACTGGAAGCATAAGTCCCCATCTGGTGAGTTTTTAAATTTCTAGAAGCATATGATGTTAATTGCCATATGTTGTACATTCTTTAGGATGCAGTGTCAGCCTTACTTGCAAGAACATCAGCTGAGCTATTGGCCGTGGAACAAGAATTAGCACAAGAAGTAGAAGAACCCGGGCAGGGAGAAGAGCAAAGGCGTCCAGATGGAGACTGGTAAAGCAGTTATTTCCTTTTGCTATTGAGAACTCAAAGATTTGTTTAGTTTCTCATAAGAAACTTTCAGAGAAACCTTTATAGGTTCAGATCTTGTTCTGGAATTAGGGAAAGCAGTGTGGCTTCAGGCATGTACCCCTAGAGGAACCCCTCTCCTAGGTCATTTGAGAGTCGAAGGAGGTAATGGCGAGATTGTGGGCAAAGTTAATACATCAGTGAGATTCTTTATTTTTTAGTAATTCTTGAGCTTTTTAAACTTAAAGTCTTGAACTACCTATTTTGAAAGGTATGGTAATCGATGGTAGATTTATAGGTAAATTTTAAAACTGACTCTCTTTTCCTTTAAACTACCAGAAGTATTATTTAGGTTCTAGTAAATTGAAGCAGATATTTAGAAAACAGCTTCTGAGTAGTCATTTCTCTATTTATTACCACTTTCACCTTCTTTTTTGTTCTCTTCTCATTATTCATACCCTATTATTTAAAGGGAGGTGGGAAGAAACAGAGAGAGAGAGAGAGAGAGTTATTATAACTTCTGTCTAGACTTACGTATAAAGAACTATCTTTCCCGGTTTGTGTTGTTTTCTCTAAAAACAATATTTGAGAGACTGCATTAGTTTTTTAAATATACATGTAAAATCACTTAGATTAACTTTGTATATATAGTGCTTAAACTGTTATGTTTGAGCCACTGTTAACCCATATATGCATATACATATATAGCATGCATTTGTATATGTGTGTGTATATATAACTTTTTGAAAATTATAATAACAAGATATATCTTAAACACAAACTTATGGGCATTTGAGAGGAACCGCTTACTACAGTGATATAAAAAGGTACAGATATACTTTGTTGTTATCAAAAGTCCTTCATAGTGAATAAAAATCAGAGCACTGCAAAAAAAAATATGAGAGTGGTTATAAGTTTTATCATGGTATCTTTAAATAACAAGCCTTCTCTGTGTATGTAAATGCAATTTCTTTCACACATATTTCAAGAAATGCACTTAGTATGTAACATAAAGGAATTTATAACTCAATGTATATATTGCTAGCTCTCCCGTGTCCATTTCATGACTAGGTGTTTAGGAACTAATCTGTGCCAATTTGTAAGTATGTCACCAATCACAATTAAAGCCCCACTTTTAGTTATCAGTAGAAAAAGTGTTTGCATTCTAAGAACATGAAACTCCACAAAGCATGAGAAATTCAAACCACTCTGGTACTTCTGCCTTCCTGTCAATAGAGTTTATACAGAATACAAACTGTATTTATATTCTGGAGCCCCACTTATAATGCCACCCAAGACCAAACCATGGCTTTTGTTAAAAACAAGGTCATAGGTTATTAAGAGTCTTCTGTTATTGCAGTAATAAAACTCCCTTTCCACAAAGTTCTACCTCTGCTAGACTGTAAGCACAGTTGACAATGGGTATTGTAAATCATTCATTCTTCACAGAGAGTCACTCCATTCCATAGTACGATTGATTAATTTTACAGTTAATGAACAACTAATACCAAGTTATATTGTAGTAATTATCAATATTTTTAAATAGTAGGGTTAAACTTTATATGTGATTTTCAGTATATTTCTGTTTTAATCTCTAGGAATTCGTTCAAGTGTCATGAATTTACCTTTTAGTAACCAAACTATGTTGATACTGCTGTAGATTGCTAGAGATGATTTTATTTTTCATGTGCAATTTAGTACAAGTTCCAGGCAAAGAAATGGCTTGAATTATTGTGTGTGAGTCTGTTGTTCCTTGCCCAGATAATAGGCGAATGTGCCCCAGTTGCACTGTTCACAGAGCGCACCTGTTTGACATAAATGTGTTTTGTTTTGTTTCACCAAAGGTTAACAATGCTGAGAGAGGCCTCAGATGAGATTGTGGCTGAAGAAGAGGCTGAAGTTACTTCGCCAGAGGGCAGCAGCCATGCAGAAGACCTACGTTCGTGCCCGAGTATGCCTGAGATAAACGAAGACACAAGTAGGAAGGAAAACAACTGTACCAAAGACCTTGGAAGTCAGCCACCTTCTGGAATACCCACCTTGGTGAATATTTCCGACTATACTCCTAAAGCAGAGCTCCTATAGGCACCATGTCAACTAAGTTCGTCTCTTCAAGTATAATTCCGTATTAGAATTAGCCAGAGCCCGTCAGGGTAGACATTCATGGGAATAGTCTGTAAGAAGCTATGTAAATGCTTTAAAATTTTCAAATGAGCCCCAGATTTTCATTCTCCACTTAAATTTTATATAAGAAGGTAAACAGTGCTATTTAGATCTCGGTAAATGTTCTGCAAATTTTAATTAAAAGCATTTTCAGAATTTCCTGGATAACACCAGGATGACTATTAATTGTATTAAGTTTTGTAAATGTTAGAAGTTTATTTCTATTTCAAACAAGAAGTAAACATTTGAATTCATTTGGGTTAGAGGGTGGTCTGATTGAAGTCTCTTCTGGAAGGTGGTAAGTGACTTGGTCTAGGCTCAGGCACCAGCCAAATTATTAAGCACGTGACTTTGGTAGTTAATGTGAGAGATATTAAGACTGCCATCCCCAGAGGGGAAAACCATTTTCAAGCTTTGTGATGCTGGCAAACTTGGAATCTTGTAACAAGTTTAGAAATTTTCTATTCTTTATTCCTGAGGGAAAAATATGTACCTTGACTGAAAATTTCATATATATGTATACATATAATTGTATATTCTATGTAAAGCTGTAACTTTGTAGTATATTGTCATTTTTTTTATATTTAATTACTTTTACCGTTTATTCTGAAAAAAAACCTAATCAGTTTAATAATAATTAATGATGAAGCATGCCCAAATAAGATTGTTTATAGAGCCACATCTACCCTCTGTAAACCTTCATTCTTCAGGCCTAGTCTGATAGAGGTGGCACCTCAGGGTTCATCTCCCTGAGTCCCCATCAGGAGTCAGTGAAGCCTTTCTCTCAGAAGTGGCCCTAGTTCTCGATGAGTCTCTATTGTAAGGTTAGATATTTTTTTGTACTTAGAAGAAAGGACCACAAAGATATCCATGTCTGTCAGCTCCTGACAAATGACTTATTTCTCTTCTAGGTTGATAAAGAGACAAATACCGATGAGGCAGATAATACCAGCATGGCAGTTCGCCCCAAAGACCGCGGCGGGCTAAGCGCTCGGCAGCGTCCCTTCATGAGGAGCAGCGTGATTGTGCGCTCCCAGACCTTCTCTCCCGGAGAGCGAAACCAGTACATCTGCCGGGTAAGGGGACGGTTGGGGGACCAGCACTCCTGCCAGGTGCTGGAGCCAAGCTTCCCCCTCCCACCAGCCAGCACCTGTTACATGCACTGGGTAGTAGGAGTCTTCAAATTCCGACCACAAGTACTGATTGCTGGAAATGCTTTTATAAAATATACATAAAATATCACACACTTACAGTTCTTTTTAGTTTGGGTATTTGGGTTTTTTTCTTTCTTTTCCCGTTGCCTCATTGTCTCTAATGCCATTTATTTCTCAAATAAGTGAAATGAAGGACCTGGCTTTAAGTATATTTGTACTCCAAAAACTTAATGTGACCTGAATTTCTATTTTGTATATTTCTGCTGCATATCATACACCATGTCAGTCCTGCTGAACCAAGAATTGTGAATTTAGTTTTAGAACTCAATTTTTAATAATGCCTCCAGACACTGAATCAGATTCATAGTTCTGTGGAGAATGATTGGGGGATTTGCAGCAATTTACCAATTCTACTTTTAGCAGTATTTACAATTTATAGTAATATAAGTTTAATATTATCAAATGGCTTAGAAAATACTTTCTAAATTTATTCATTCAATTCAACAAGTATTTTTATTAAGTATCTGCTATTAAGCATGTTTCTAGATACTTGGGATTTCTCTAAACAAAAAAGACTTAGAGCTCTGCCTTTGCAGGGCCTACATTCTTAAAAGTTGAGCCAAACAATAAACATGATGACTAAACGTGAAGTGTCTTAGATGAGGTTAGTGCCATGGAATAAGGGATTGGGAATGAGCTGCCTGGGCTGAGTGTTTTAGATTGTACAAACTAGATTTAGAATGTCTTAACTGTGATTTTGAGCTCTGTACATCAGCCTTTCTTTAAAAAAAAATGAGCGTTGCATATTAGCTAAAAATACAAAGCATAGTATTATTTCAGAGTATTATAATTATCTTAACACATAATTTTTGATAACTGCCACCAAAAAGCAATTGTTTAAATTATTTTTAAAACTTAAGTTATTTAAGAAAGCATAGACAGGGAAAAACTTGTTTGAGGAGGATCTTTTTAAAGAAATAAACTCCTCTTATCTTTACCTGCTTTGTCTGATAAACTTCTCAATTGTTATGCAGTGATCTTCTTTTTTTTATCCTTTGTTGCCAGTTAAATCGAAGTGACAGTGACAGTTCGACCCTGGCTAAAAAATCACTGTTTATAAGAAACTCCACTGAACGGCGCAGTTTGAGGGTCAAAAGGGTATGTATTCCCTTGGCAACAGCCCCCTGGACCTATCCAGAGTCATTATGCAAAGCATAAATACCAGAACTCTAGAGCGTCATTGCTGCATGCTCTTGGGCGATCGAATGAAGCCGCTGTGATTGCAGATGAGGTTAGAGAATACCCTTTGGCTGTGGATGGGGATGGATATCAGGTGCTTTTGGTAGGTGGTGAGAAATGACACAAGGGGGCAGGAAAACACATTATGTCAGTTACAGAGATAGAGAATGTGCTTGAGAGCATTCATTCATCATTGGTTTGGATGCTGAGCCAATTAAGGCAAGAAATTTCACTTGCAGTATTGATGGAGAAGGGGCCTGCTAGGTGGGTTGCACACGTTCCTGCTGATGGCTGCTGGTTTCCACACCATGTCTGGCTCTTAAGCAGTTGTAAGAAAAATATATAACACCATACCTTTTCTAAGGGACGTGTTTCAGTAAAGAAGTAACAGTCTTAGTAACTTGCTTAAAAATTGATATTTTAAGAAGTTTAAGATTAATGTGTATATGAAAGCTTAAGTCAATTGTTCCTGGAGGCCACAGGTCTCTAGATGCCTTTTAAAAATCAACCTGAGAGAATATTTAAATAAGTTAAATAAGGTTGGATAGTTCAAGTAGTTCAGAAATTCCTGTTTACTTACCAAGAGTTGAAATGCTAATGGGAAGCTTTTTGTTTACTAATAATTTATTTAGTAGTAATAATTTACTAAGCTGTTTTAATTCAGCTAAAGTACATTGTTTAGTAAGTACAAAGCACCGTTTGAGCTCAGCTCTGGAGGTGATGAGGCACCGCCTGCAGGAGTGTCCAGTCCAGAGGAGATGCTCAGAGGGCACACAGGATGATGAGAGCATTGTGGGCGAAAGAAGGGAATGAGCTCCTCTGGTTGGGAGAATCAAAAAGGCCTCATGGGGGAGGTCTGTGGCCTTGACACCTGGATAAAGTTTCAAAGAAAATGATAGCTTTGTGGGAGGTGGAGGATGGGTACCAGGTACTATTGGTAGGTGGCATGAAGTGACATGGGGCAGGAAAATACATTTAAGAGACAAGGAGTGATTAAGCTCAGCCAGAGCTTAGGTACTGTGGATGACGGCTGGGAGGGAAGACGGCAAGGGCAGTCATTATCTTCACTTGTGACTCGGGTTTAATGCTGCCCTGTGCAAAGTACTAGATATAGGACTAGGCAACGTTTGGGTCCCCTGGTTTGATTTTCTAGTTACTTGAAAGAAATAAGCATATTTCTTTTTCTAAAGGTAAATATGCTAGCATTTATATAACATCATCATTTTCAGGAAGGTTTGAGGTGTGTATCTTTCAGATTATCAAGTTTTATCTTTTAAAAGCACCCGAATTTTCATTATTTTGAATGAAAATTGTTCCCAACTTCTTTATATGTCACCTGAATTTTTAAACAGCACATATTTTCAGAGGATGGTAGCTCTCTTCAGGGAAATTGTAACCAGAAGTGTTTATAAATTGAGTAGGGCTGAATAACAGTCAGGTTACTGATAAACTCAGTTGTTAGAACTCCTGGAACCAGACAAAGATTAATCCTGAAACACTGTATAGGTGATGATTGTAATATGTTTCTTAAAGTAGATAAGGTTCAGTAGAAGTGAATAGGGAACAGTATTTTGATGTAGGAATTACAGTGTGAAAAAGGCATAGAGGTCTGCGAGAATAGAAGCATCTGAAAAGATCAGTAAAAAATCTACCTGACCGGAAAAGCAGTTTCAGGCACACGAAGCGTGAGGTTTGCACTGGAGCCTCACGGAAGCCAGTGCTACACATCTCTTCCCAGTTCAGTGACATCACGTCGACAGCTTGAAAACAGTTACGGTGGGAGTATTCACACCAAAGACATTGGCCAGTGAGCCAGTTGCCAGACATTCACCAGCAGACCACTGCACTTTGGGGTCCTTAGAAAGGTTCCGTGACAACCAGGAAGTATTTCTGATTTTGAAAAATGAGTAATACAATCAAAGGGGAACCTAATTTTACAGAATGTTAGAGTATGTGTTGGACAAGGAGGAAGAGAACCAGGAGGAGACAATGAAAGCTGTTCAGAGTTGAGCCAAGGCTCCGAAATAAGAAAAGCAGCCGACAGGCCCTCCTCCTTTCGTGCGTCATCAGCATCACCATTGTTTCAGGTCTACAAGCTAGAATACTTCTCAAGTTGGAGTCCCCTCTCTCTTGGATCAAATAGTACCAGTTTTTATTAGTAAGCTCTTATTTTCCATTTCCACTGCCAACAGTCTAGGCAAGAAATGCCCTCTCTGTTCCCCTCTGCCCACGCTGTCTTACCCAGCCTCACCCAAATTCCTTTCCTCAAGCGAGTCTGACCAGCCTTGAATGATCCCTCCCTTCCCTGACTTCCTGTGGCACAGAAGTCGCCACTTGGCAGTTTTCTGTTGCTTACCGTCTCCCACCAGTCTCTGATTGAAGTCCTCAAGGTTAGAAATTATGTCTTCTCTTCCTGGTGTTTTGCCTACAAACCTAAAGCAGTCATTTATTCATTCATATTTAATAATTATTTCTTGATAAATGGATAAGATTGGCTATAGGAAGAACACCGGTGATCTAGGGGTGAAAGTGGATATTAGACAATGGGAAATTGAAGAAGGAGCTGAAGTTTCAAGCGTATCGATTGGAGGAGAGAGTTAAAATCTTAGCTCTGCCAGCCAGCTACATTCTGGCTGGCATTTAGGGAAATGATAGGAAAAGGTGTTAGTTGTGGGGATACAGTTATGTGTCTTAAAATGGAGGAAATGTAAGTTTCTTGTAATGTATTTGTTTTTCACAGAGGGCAGCCTTTGTGTAATCAATTCGTCAGGCTAAGCGAGGCTGTATGGTGGTAACAGCTTTAAAACAATGTGGTTTAAAACAGTAAATGTTTGTTTCTTGCTTAGCTACTTGTTCAGTGCAGGCTGGCTGGAGGTTCTGCCCCTTGTCCTCACTCGGGACCCAAGCTGATGAGGCCTCCATCTCTGGATCTTTACTGTCTCTCTAGCAGGTGACAGAAAAGTACAGATCGCACACTAGCTTTGAAAAGTTTCTTCCCAGAAGTGATACACATCACTCCCACTCGCCTGTTATTGACCAAAGCAAGTCATGTGGCTGGTTATGCCTCAAGGAGCAATGAAATCCCACCTCATCATGTGCCAGGAAGGAGAGAAAGCAGAATAATGAATGCCAATATAATCAAAGTGTTTTGTTGTTTTCTATCTACCCAGACGGTTTGCCAACCTGTCCTTAGAAGAACAGCACAAGAATGCCCAGTGCGCACATCTCTGGACTTAGAACTGGATCTTCAGGCATCTCTAACCCGGCAGAGTCGCCTCAATGATGAGCTGCAGGCCCTGAGGGGCTTGAGGCAAAAGCTGGAAGAACTGAAAGCTCAGGGAGAGACGGACCTTCCACACGGTGTGCTGGAAGATGAGAGATTCCAGAAGCTCCTGAAAGAAGCCGAGAAGCAGGTACAGATTTCAGTGTCTCCATTATCTCTGAGAGATTACATAGAGTCAACCTTTTGTAAAGTCGGCCACTTTACAACTCAGTTGTGCTCAAGTCTTCAAATCCTTTTCCAAGAACTTGGAACACATTTTTTCCCATTGTTATAGATATTTTTTAAACCCAGGATATGGCTAAGGGTGGTACTGCCACCCCCAAGGTACAGATAAGGTGTTCCCCCACCACTCCACCCCTCCCCCCCCAAAATGGCAGCTCTGGTGGCCACTGGCCTCCTGACAGGGATGGGGCAGCAAATGCAAAGTGGTCATCTTCATTTCTGCTCAGCACTTTTCTTTGTCTCAGCATTGAGACTTGGCAAATAAATACAGTATAACTTTTAACGTAAATGATAACTTTTCTTTATCATTTAGGTATTTTATCATAGATAAAATTTCTATGAGTGGATTTTAAGATTCATTAACACATCAATTATAAAGATATTGCTAATTTTAATGCTCCTAAGTTTTCACATTCTTTACCTACAAGAAAGGTCACACTTCACATATTGGCATTATCCCTTGCCTTTCACCATACAACTATACAAAATAGGAGTAAATCACTGATAAAAAATAAGGTATTTTTAAGATAATATTTCTGTTATTCTCCCATCTAAATATGACCTAAAATTTCAAGAACCTGCACATTTATGAAATAGATTCATCTTCTCAAGATTAGAGTTTATATTTTGGTATAGGAGTGTATGTTTACATCCATATGTAGTATCCAAATAGAACTTTTCACATAGCTAAAATATTATAAATGTCAAAATATCATTTCCTTTCAACTCCTTGGATGAAAATCTGAAATAGATCAGATGCTTCTTTAAGCTAATAGATACTCTTATCCATAATATAAACTTCTCTTTTTGGCCCAAAGTTGTTTTTGAATATGCAGTGTATGGTACTATAGGGAAACTTTGAGTCATTTAGTTGACTAGCACTACTAATCCTAGATGGAACTTATAAACTTAACATATGAATTATTGATACCAAACTGATACTAATAATTTTAAAGAGAGTTTAAGCAACAAAACATATCACATATCTGTATTATATCCTACCTCATAGAAAGAAACCTTAGCACATAGTAGGACCTCAGTAAATGTCTATTCAGTGGGGAATTGAATTGTAGGCCTTATGTTTGACACCACAGCAAATACCAGGATCATTAGACACTGTCGTTCCCTTAAAGAGCTTGTGGTTTGGCAAAAGAGATGAGCCAGATACACCAGGTCAAGAGAAATCGCTTCCTGTTGAGATCAGGTTTCATGGAGGAAGTGGCACTTCAACTGGTCTCAAAGTGGGTGGCAGAACTTCATCTGAAGTGGGGGTGAAGAGGCCCAGCATGTACAGGACTCTGCAATAGCAAAGATCAAAGAGAGTTCCTGGCAGTGAAAGGTCCAGGACAAGAGCCTGCAGGAGATCAGGGCCACAGCATGGCTATCTTTTTTGCAAAATGGGAGATTGAGTTAAAAGCTGAAATGACCCACACTTATATTTTTAACCTTAATAATACTCATCATCATTTTCACTCTCTTGACTCTTTCAATTCAACATTAGCAATAATTTCAAACTCTTGGTTGATGTTGACCAACTTCAATATCACAGAGAAGCATCTTTTGACGGTTGTGGGTCAAAGGCTTTCAGAGCTGGGTTGGAGTTTTACAACTAAAGATATAAGCAGAGCTTTGCATCTTTAGGTTTATTATTGGGGTTTTTTTTTGTTTGTTTATTTCTAGTTTATCATGATGTGAAATTCTGGATCCCTAGGTATCAATAATTATAAAAACTACATATAGTGTCAGCCGGGTACTAGTCTTACCAGAAGAATCACTTTCATTTCATAAACTATGTAAATATCTAACCACAGTGCTGTAGATCTGAAACTAATATAATATTTAACATGAGCTGTCATTGAAAAAATTAAAATTTAAATTAAAAAAAATTAAGTACTTTATTATGCTAAAAAGAAGATACTTCTGGAGAAGAAAAATAAGGAGGGGGGCTTGCTCTGAAAGAAATCAAGCTTTGTTAAGCTGCTAAGTTAGATAGTCAGTACGGAATCGGGGGATGAATCAAGAGACTGATCAATGGCATGAAATAGGGAGCCCATAAACAGATGTGTGTGTGTAAGCTCTGTGATGGAGGTAGCATATCAGCCAGTGGCTAAAGGAGGGACTGTTGAATCAGTGTAGCTAGAAAAATCATCCAGTTAGCATCAAGAATGTAAAGATTCAGAGGCCACAATCTGCTGAGTCCTGCCGCATACAGGATGTAAGCACATCTGTTGCAGCTTTGGAAGTGTCTTCAGAAGAGAGATGCTTTAGAGCTGTTTTTTTTTTTTTTTTTTTGTAAATAGTGCTTTATGGTTTTTTTCTTAATTTTCAATTTTTTAGTCATTAAATGATACCTACTTATACATGATTCTGGCTCTTAAGTTTCTACTGATGATCGTAATCATGTTTACGTAAGTTGCATTGGTGATTTTGTTTAGAAAGTTCATTCTATCCCTGGTCTGCATTATCTGATGAACCAGCACTGAGCTGGTTTTACAATCAGTGTGCACACCAAGATTCTAAGAGAGAAGAAGAGCTCAAGGAGGTTGCTCTTGTGATTTTGCAGATCCTGAGATAAACGTTTCTGTTCCACAACTTTATAAAGCGGGTGCAGCCCCAGGGAGCAGAGGGCAGGTGAGAAAGGAGGTGGCCACCACGCGTGCTGCTTGCTGGCTTCCGTAGGACCGGCCCCTACAAGCCGTGCAGACTGCATCTCACAGTCATTCTGCAGAGAGGGGAAAGAATTGTCCCACCAGAGTGTATGTGTGGCTGCCAGGCAATCTCATGGCACCTTTTGGCTTCAACAGGAAAACCTATGGCAGGGGCCAGAGGCTAAGGAAGGATGTGAGGGGAGACTTTAGCTGTGCCTTCGTGAAGTCCATCAGACCCCCAGAGAGCTGTGAGCACAAAGAGGCAGGAAAGCTGACGTGTTAGCGGTGTCTGATTCAGTGAGAATATGTGTTTTCCAGTTCTCAAGAACAGTCCAGCCTAACTAAACGTGAAGATGGATATTTCTAAATAACTGACGATCATTAAGAGCTGAGATAGCTGTTGTAATAATTTGTATTCAGCTTTCTCCATACCATTGCCATTGTTTTCCTAGATTCTTACTGTGAACAACACCATATGGGGTTATTATTAACAACTCAGTATAAAACTCATTTGAGGAGTTGAAAATCATGCACAAAATGTTTTTCATTTGGTTGGTTTTTATTTTCACAATACAGGGCTAAAACTCTCTAGCTAACCTGATGATACCCAGTGAAAAAGTCCCTGGTATACACTGGAGGTCTTTGTGTAGGGTCTAGATAACAGCAAGACCAGGAGACCATGGGCACTTCTGGGATGAGAGCTAGAGCCTCCGACACTACTGTAAGCTTTGCGCTCTCATCACCTTTCCCGTTCCTTCCCTTCACAGCTCCTTCCTCTTTCTCATCAAACAAGAAATTTAAAAAAAATTAGCTTATAAAATGCCAGAACAAGTTTGCATATCTGTGGCTTTTGTTTCTTCTGTGCTCAAATAGGATTTTACATACTTGTCTATAAAATAAGAGAGAATTAGGTTAGATGGCCACAAAGAGCACTTCTAGTTCTAAAATTCTATGATCTGTCTAAGATCAAATCTAATATGCTTCCAGTAATAAGTAAAGATTCAGGGAAGTGTGTAGAACTTGAAGTCTTATCCACATGGCCTAAAAGAACCAAACCTTTAGGGCACGTGGAATATTTTGATAATTCTGAAGTCCAAGGTGAGATGTGATTTCTTGAAGCTTTCCCATATAAAGGTGTTCACAGTTCAGTCTTACGCAAGTCACACAGAGCAGATCTTACTGAACTGTAGGAAACCTCCAAGCTGGCTGCCCCTCTGTCTTTGTCTTCTTCTGTATCAAGCAACAGTAAAGAAAATGCTCTCAAAACAAGGTACATTTATACCATTTATAAAACAACCTGATTCCCTGAGCACAGATGTTTTGTCTTCATTGTCACCAACTCTGTACATACAGACTGTTCGAGCTATGTGCTTTTCTTTGTCACCACTGAAGTTTGTAATAGCCAGCTCTGTGAAAACACAGACTATTTCAATTGTGTACCTTCCATTATGGCCACAGGAATCGGTAATAACCATTGACTTATTCCTCCTGCTTGCTCTTCATTTCCACGTGCTCTTCTTTATGTACGTGTGGACACACGAACACGCACACTCAAGCACTGCCCTTTCATGTCCCTGCAGTGCTGGGAATGTGTGAGACTTTCACAGGCTGCTCATAAAATGCCTAACGATGAGCAAAGAGCCTGCCAATTGCTATAAAAAATACGGCTCCCAGAAAAGCAGTTATTGAAGCCAGCAGCAGATCCTGGGTTTGCCTCCCTTATCAGGGAAGTTGTCAGGTCTCAGGGTCACACTCCATAACCTTCCTCCTTGGTGGTTGAAAGTCTGTTTTGTAGCTTGGAATAAAAACTGAATCAGAGTTAGTGTCCTCGTGTATTGAACAACCCCCTGAGGAAGTAGAGCAGGAAACGGAGGACTGTAAATTAAGACGGGGTTGTACTCCTTATTCTGTTAGGCTTCTTAGCTCGACCATAAGTAAATCACTGGATCTTTCTGCAGGTCAGGCTCCCATTGTGTAAACTGAAGGTTAATCACACTCTTCTGAAATCTAGGGCATAAAAAGTGGCTTCTGGTCCTTGTGAACCAGGCAGCTTTTCATGACCTATTGGGTGGGAAAGGGAGAGAGGTATGCCAAGGGTTGGCATTTTTCCAAAGGAGTTTCATGTTGCTTACAAAGGAGAGATTTCTTTTTCTTCCTCAGAGTGTTTCCTTGTCAAAACACCAAAGTTCAGAAAAGTTTATAATTAATAAGACAGATGTTAACATTTTTAAAACTTAGAATCTGCTAAGAAAATTATATGTCAAAGATATTAATACACTTCATTCAACAAAATTAATTCCTAAAGATTGCAACAAAGTATTCAACATGGAGATTTAACTGCCAGCAAAGTTGACTACTATTGATCGTTAATAGTTAACAAAAATTTGTCACCCAGATTTTTGGAAAAAAAGATATAGGTATAGGTACAGATATAAATATATAATAAACACAGAAACAAATGTAGTCTTCAGTAAAGTATGTTCTTAATCAGCAGGAAAAGGAATGTCTTCATATTTCCATCATCAGTCTTGTTTTACACAAAACAAGTTTCAAAGTGATTTTGCAGTCACCACAAAATATGCTGGTCATTATCAGGAGCCATTAGACTACTTAGAGGGACTGTCTTAATAGTTCTCTGTGGGGGATAAAATACACTGCGGTGATTCCATTCACATGGAAGATGACCAAAGACTGAGCAGGATCCAGGGCCTGTTGTGTTTTTGATCTGATAAGGACATTTTCTTGAGGAAACCTGGTCACATTGTCTTACCTAAGTATGCCTAGCTAGCATGGACCTTCCTTCTCTGGCTTTTGCTGATCTTTCCATCATTCAGGTCCATAAGCAGGTGGCCAGTCGAAGATAGGTTTAGTCATAAATTACCAAGAATTAGAAAACAGCAATACTTTAATATAATATAATTACTCATTTCCTCATTTGATATGTCACGTCATGAAAGAAGTCAGTTCTTTGTGTTTACTAAATCAGTAGTTCCTTACCTGGGACCTAATGAAAAAGTATCCATTTACTCAAGATAAGGCTTCAAAGGAACTAAAATGTCACCTTTGTCTGCTTTGAACTTGAATTACATAAATTCAGAAGATCCAAGTGATAGCTAAACTTATCAATTACAAAATATTCAAGAGAGAATTGTTACTTAACAAATACAGACCAGTTTTCTAAAGAAAATCTTTTAAAATAGGGAGAGGAAAGGAGAGCAGTAAAATATATCTGGAAAAGAGATTCTTTGCGATGAAAACAATCAGAGGTCACTACAGTAGATTATCATTAGCAGAGTACAAAGGATGCCTCATTGTAGGCATTTAGCTTTCTGTGGAGACTTAAGACTATAATACATATGTACTCAAGGAATGAGATGTCATATAAAAGTAGTCTTCTCAATACGCACTTAAAAGCAGTAGGTATCCCCATCTAACAAGTAAAAACTCTAATTTACTTTGCACTTTGGGGGACAGAGAGACCTTATAAATATGTGAGTTGGTTTTGGCATTTGTTTGGAAAGCCACTTTAAAAAAAAAGAATTCTGAGCAAAATGTTTGGTGGTGAGACAGGGTAACTTTCCTCTTCACTTTCCCTCAAGATCTCACCAGGGACACTGGGGAGACTTAGCTACCCAGGCAGTGCTCTGGAAAGCTGCCATGTGCTGTGACTCATACCCTGCTACTCTGACTCAAAGTATCAGAGACCCCCGTCACTTTTATCCCTGCCAGGACGATCTGTGAGTTGGCTTAGTAAAAGCTGCATCTTAGGGTCTTTTTGGTACATTTACTGTCTTGTTCATAGCCACATCCCTAGTTCCTAGTACAGTGCTTGGCATATAGTTTTTAAAAAAAAAAAAAAAAGACTAATAATAGTTAAACACTGAAATAGTGGATTTAATAATGTGTTGGGTACTGCTCTAAGTACTTTAGGCATATTAACTTATTTAAACTACAATAACCCGTTGAAGTAAGTACTTATTCCCAGTTTACAGAGGAGGAAACCAAGGCACAGGGAGGGCAAGCAGCTTGCCCAAACTCACATCACTAGATGATGTCAGAAATGGAATTTGAACCCAGGCAATAAGGCTCTAGAGTTTGTGCTTTTCACTAACTTATACCTAGCCTTTCTTTAGAAGGCAGTCAACAAATATTGATTGATTGGGTGGATGGCAGGATGGATGAATGAATGAATGAAAAAGGAACTTATAGTATTTATTATTCTGTTTTTATTTTTTAAATGCATTCATGCAAAATACCCAAATATCCATTGATAATAGCTGAGATAAAGTGGTAAAGTCCCATGGTGGAATATTATACAGCAGTGAGTAAAACAAGTTACAAACACATGCAATAATGTGTATGATTCTCATAAGCATAATGCTGAGCAAGAGAAATCAGACCTTAAAGAGTACCTGCTATACTATTGCGTTTATATAAACAATATAGGCAAAAGTGACCGATGCTGTTAGAAGTCAGAGGCTGGTAGCCCTTGGGGGTCGTCACCGGAGGAGGCTGAGGGGCTCTGGGAACTGAGCATGTCTGTTTCTTCATCTGGTGCTGGCTACATGAGCGTAGCCATTTTGTAAAAGTTCTTTGAACTATATTTTTATGTGCACTTTTTTGGTATGTAAATTTTACTTCAATAAACAGCTTTTAATTGGCTAAGATAGGGAAAACAAGGGTTGAAAAGATGAATAAGTTATATTCACCAAAATGTTAACAATAGATATTAGACACAGTGGCATAATTAGTTTTTAGTTTCCTTTTTGAGGGTTCTTAGGTCGTCTAGATGTAATAAAGTGATCACATATTACCTATGTAAAAAGGTTTTTATAATGCTATAAAGTAAACTTGCCCCAAATCAAAGACCATGCCACCCCAGCATGAGTTGGGCACATTGGTGTCATCCCCTGGAGGTGAGAAGACACGGCGTTGTCAGCTGCCTAGGCGTCTGCCTGGCTCCAGTTCGCACACTTTCAAGCCTTATAGTATGTCTTGGGGAAATTCTAATTAGTGTTTTATGGGATTTTTGTGTTTTTATGTCCTTTGCCAGGCCGAACAGTCAAAAGAAGAGCAGAAGCAAGGTTTGAATGCGGAGAAACTGATGAGGCAGGTCTCCAAGGATGTGTGTCGGCTCCGGGAACAGAGCCGGAAGGTGCCTCGGCAGGTGCAGTCCTTCAGGTAAACGAACGCCGGGCCGGGTTGCCCTAATGTGGCCTGAATTATGTAGGAGTCCCCCTCAGAGTACGCTGGACGTTAATGTCTGGACATGACACACCGAACCCTCTCCTCCAGCTGGGCATGTGAGTTTCCATTTGCTCCTTCCTGCGGGTACAGACTCCACTGGCCACAGTCCTCACTCCACTGAAGCCTGGCTCCCAAGGAACCCAGGGTGTCCCCAGCTCTTAGAAGCATTTTAGCGCATCTCAGTGATACACACAAGAAAGTACAGAAAAAGCATATGCCTCGAGGGTTTTTTGTTCTCTCATTCAGCAGACATTCCTCAGGCACCCCCATAAGCCACGCACCATGTGGGGCCCCGAGGTGCAGAGAGAAGCAGGTGCTCCTGTGCTCGCCGAGGGGTGGGACGTAGGGGGTGACGGGGAAGCAGCCCATGGCCACGCCACATGGGAAGAGCGAACTGAAGGCCTAGTCAGGCCCTGCAAGCATACACACGAGGAATCTCAGTCTGCAGGGCCCGCAGAAGCCAGTGGCGGGTACAAGGGAGGCTGTGTGCGAACCATAAGGAGGAATGGGTGCGAGTGTGTTGGGTAGTCGGGGAGGCAGGCTGGAGCAGGGTATTGGGGCAGGAGGGACCAGCGTGCACAGAGGCACAGAGCCTTCAGGGTAAGGCCGGGCTCCGTGCGTGCTGGAGCACCAGCAGCCGGGCATGTGGGGCATGTTGGGCCCAGACCACACTCGGCCTGGCACGCTGTACTGAAGGTGTTCACCTGGGGTTTTAGATGGCGAGGGAGCTAGCTGGGGTCTCCAGGCATGAAAGCAAGTGAAAGGGGTAGATTTTATGTGGAGCCGACATTAGAGGCACTGCAGAGAGTAGGCCAGGGCAGGTACTGGAGAGGGGGCCCAGCCAGGCGATGGGAAGTCAGTGGGTGGCGAGGCAGGCAGAGCACTGCATTGAGGTGCCAGCACTTGAGACTGAGGACACTGGGGGACAGCAGGTTTGCAGTCGGGGTGATGAGTTCTGCTTTTGCGCACGGCAGACTGACAGCTCCAGTAGGACAGCCCAGGTAACTGGCCAGTAGACAAGTAGAAATAAAAATCCAAAGCTAGGATTAAGAATCAGGATGGAATGTAAAATTGGGGTTCTTCATCTGTCAACGGAAACAAGTCAGACATCCCAGAAAATGTGAAGAGGCAGCTGAGAGAGTAGGTCTGGGGTCACTGCCCATCAGGGGGGCTCACTTGTAGCCACAATGTGAGAAGGAAGGGTTGGAGTGGACAGAGGAGAAGCAGGAGAGCATGGTCCGAGGCTGGAGGGGGAGGAGGTTGTTGATACTGTTGCATCCAGCAAGAAAGGAGAGGATAGAAAAATAATCCCCCCACCCCCGCCACAACTAGGGGATCGGAGACCGCTGGTAACCATGCAGGGACGTCCAGTCAGGTGAGACCAGGGCCAGAGAAAAGGTTTTGTTTTATTCTTTTTGTGGGTTTGGGCTTGGGTTTGGCTGCGTGTGCATTTATGTTACATAGAAAAGAATCTGCAAAGCTGTTAGGTGGGAGGGAGAGACATGTGGGGAGAGACATTGAGATGCGTGGTAGGGCCAGCCTAGTGGGCAGGGGTGGGACTGGGTGCCAGGCGAAGCTGAGGCCAGAGGAAGGAGGTGGAGGTCGGTGCTGACTGAATGAGCCCAGGGTGCGGGGGAAGGAAGCCCAGGCAGCGTGGGCTTCAGACTTCTTTTAAATGACAATTTATAGCAAAGACATGAGTTTCTCATGCCTCCACGCGGCTGCTAAATCACTCCGGCAACTTGTAGAGATGCTGCTCCTTGGGTTTTTAGAACTCCAGGGTGGGGAGAGGACTCTTTTCGTGCCTTTGGTGCTGTGGTCCCTCTGAGGTCAGCAATGTCGTCCAGCAGGGACATCATACAAGCCCCAGCTGCTGCTAAAACCCAAAATAAAAATTTATAAACACTCTGTGTCCCCCAACATACTAACCCATTTATATCACTGGATGGTTGATGAAAATGAGTGAGATGAACTGGATGAGAAACTACCAGAAGCACACAGAGGCGCCTGGTCACTCGCCAGGCCTGGGGCCATGAGGGAATGGGGGGCGGCGGGCCTGGGGTGCTCTGCCCATGCGCAGGCTGCTGTGCCCCAGCTGCCTTTTTCATCTAGAACCCAGAGCCCTGTGTCCCTGGTCTTCTGATTTGCCAAGGGAAGTTGGAAATCAGGAATTTTATGTGAAATATCTCAAATTTGGACACTGGCAACTAATTCAGGCATTTAAAACACCACACACACCAGAGAACCCTCCTGCAGGAAGCGTCCAGGCGGGGTCTCCAGTTTCCATTCACCTTGTGGCCTTCGGTACCATCACAACCACATGCATTTGCCTCTTTTAATTCTGATTTTTATCTCTTCTGGAACTGAACCAATCAGAAGGACACTGTACCACAAAAATAGCTCTCGTTCCCGTTTCCGTAACTTTTCACTCTTCCTTTTCTTCTTGTTTCCTCGGTCTGTCCCCTGAGTTCCTGCTTCTAACCCCGCACGTCCTCTGCCATCTAGACTCTGTTCCTCAGAGGAGGGCTGTCCCCAACGTGCCCCGCACACATGACAAGCCCTCTGTAAATGTGTGTTGGTGGCATAGTATGTACGAGGTGAAGATTTTGAAGAAAAAAGACATATTACTCTTGCCTTTGGTAACTAAGCAATCCTAAAGCATTATTTTTTAACCCTCTTCTAACCTCTGAAACCATTCTGTTTCTTTCTCAGCTTCTTCCTTCAGGTTGTTTCTACTTCTCCCTGCTTCAGGACGCAGGACAGTTTTACTTTACAACAGTCGACTTCCTTTTTTTACTCCCTTCATTTAAGTTTTTTATTACTCATCAAGTTGCGTAACCCTGATTTTAAAGAATTTTCTGTGTCATGTAATTTTTCGTGAGGTTCCTTAGAAATTTCCTAGGATTTCGGCCCTCTTGACTCCTCCACTACCTGGTTGAGAGACATTCATACCTGGGCTGACTCCAGCCCGCCTTACCTTGGAAACCCCGGAAGGGAACGGACTCTCTTGATCTGTAGATGATGTACCGTGAGCTAGAGCCACTGCCTTCTCTTAGATCCTGGTGTGAAGGGCAGAGGCCATCTTGATTCTAAGTGGAGTTCTACACCAGAGACCGCTCCTGTCCAGGCTTGTGGAGACCCCGCTGGAGGTCCTGGGACCATTTGTAATAGTCACAGAGTATTTTCAACATCGTATTTAAGTGGGTTTATTCTTCACCCCAACTCCAGGGAGAAGATCGCCTACTTCACCAGAGCGAAGATAAGCATCCCGTCCCTGCCGGCTGATGATGTGTGATTAGACCACTGAAGAAATGATTTTTTTCACCTGTTTATTTCTTAGGGCAGGCAAAAGACTGAACGTGGTTGTGTTTGGGGTAGGGGCTTGTACTATAACTATCAACTCTTAAAGAGCTTTTATTCACATCAGATTTTCAAAATGTTAATTTGTAAAGTACCTTGAATATAATCCTTATATGTTTTAAAAAACAAAAAAATCAGATAACCAAAATAGGCTGATCTGGTACACAAATGTTGTCCAGCATACGTGTATTGCCAATGGGCTTTATTTTGTAAAAATGGAATCGAGGCAGTACCCAGTGTATATCCTATTGAACTGACTGTTGAGGAATAGCTTACATTAGCAGAAGATGGTGTTTGCTTTTCCTCTGTTTTCTTGTGAGTAGGCTGTAGAGATGGCAACAGCGCCATGTGACGCTTTCGTGCTAGAGAACAGCTCTTCATGTAGAAGTTAAGCGTGAGCAGAAGCTCCCGTGCAGAGTTCCAGGGCCCCTGAAACAGGTGCTGTGTTCATGTCCGTCACCGACGTTGGAACACTTCGTTTTCTTAACAGTTTCCTTTTCATCCTTTTCTATTTATCTAAAGAAAACGAAAACAAAATGCTGAGTTCAAGAACGTAAGAATGCAAAGGAGCAGTCCTCCTGGCTCCACTGCAGATCTGGATGACATTGAGGGTAGGGAGATGAGAGGAAAGGGCCAGTGACCCTGCAGCACTCACACTAAAATAAACACCAGCGAACAGCTGCTGCTTCTGACTCAGCCTGCATTAGGGTAAGTGTTCAAAGGCGAGTTTCTGGCGTGCCCCACAACGTTTTGTCCTCGGTGTGAGGATGGTGTCAAGTAGAGGAACGTGGTGGCCCGTGTTCTACGGTGATGTGGAAGGAGACATATCAGCACTCGTTCGGTGAAACCAGAAACAGAGGAAAGGGTCTCTTGATTGAATCAAAGTTGCCATAAAAAACCTTGTAGAGCCTTCATTAAAAAGATTTCTAACATTTACCAGCGATTACTTTGCAGCTCTCATTTAGGGGATCTCATCTGTAGTTTATGGTAAGGAGTTTGGAGACAAAGAGAAGAATGTGTCTGTGAGATTATTGATTTGAAGTATAGGCTGAGTCATTTGTTTTAAAAAAAAACATTCTGGATGAATGAGTTTAGAGATGTGAACTGACTAAAGCATCTTCCAGGGTAGAATTTTAGCTTACCCAACCCAGGCACTTCTTAAAAGAAACAAATCCCCAGTGTAACTCTGCCAGCCTGAAGGATTTTAAAATAAATAGTTTTATGCAATTTAAATACTTATTACTCAATCTGTAAGACTGGAAGAGGCGGTTTTTGATTAGCCATCTTATATAGCAAACTAAATCAATTCTATTTTTTTTAAATGCCAAAATCATCTTAAAGGAATGGGCCCCTTTACAGAAACCACACATACAAGTTCTATTTCTAAGCTAGAATCCTCATTAGCAAGAATTTTTATTGTTGTGAAAGTAATTATATGTATTTTGGAAATTTCGTTTTATCAGAATCAAAAAATTCAAATTAAGCAATTTATGAGCCTAGAATTCTAATTATTTTTTTTCTAAGTGCCCCACCACTTATATACAAATGTCTGAGAAGCTATAACTGGATGTGACACTACTTTGAACAGAAACCAGCCTCGTGAATTGACTGAGCACAGCCCTTCAGGGCTGTCCAGTTCATTCTATTAAATGACTGAAGAATACTAGAAAAAGAATACCATTCATTCTTGTCAAGGTCAAATGTGAAAGACAGAAATTTATTTAATGTAGGGGTAAATGAAGGTCAGCTGTTTTCAGCTTCTTAATTTGACCATGAAAATGTTTGTAGAATTATGTGTAGTTGTACCGTACGATTTTATTTTCTTCATTTATTTATTTACGGTCTTATTTATGTTCTGTTTAATATATAGTTCTGTTCTGGCCATTTTTAAATGTTTGACATAGAAGAGGCTATATCGGAATATTCACAGCTTTATAAATCTTCATCAGATTCGCTGTTAAGTTTTTGTAGTACAAAAAGTTTCAGACAAGTATAAAAGAAAAAAATCTGTCTCAGGCTGGTAGTTAACGATTGTGACCAAGATGCTTTCGGTTTTATTTTACAAAATTTGCTCATTTCTAACACGAAACATCGCCTTTTAATATAAACTTTTTCCACACTTTAAAAATCAGCAATTGTGTTATCTATTTATAGGCAGCTTTTAACAATCCTGTCATATTTATACTAACCCAAATGATTCACAGTGACAAAACATTTTAATAACTTGATCACAAAACCATATGGTCAATATGAATTTTAATATTATAAATACTATTTTTAAAGGTAGAATATATTCTGCACAGGGTAAGAAGAATGTAATATTTAGTTCTCAAGTTTGAATTATCAGTATATTATTATAATTTTGTATATCAGAATCTAAGCATTACAGGTACAAAAAGAATTTTGCTAGCCAAATGAACAAAGTTTAGTTGAATCTCTGTAGCATGCAAATCAAATAAATTTAAAATCTTTTTTTTTGCTATCACTTTATCTATATCGTATTAAATATCAAAAGCTCAGGACTGAACTAAATATTTAATCAGGTTAAATTCTGAATATGTTTCTGTTTTAACTTGTCCTGTTTGTAAAAGTGTGCAAATACATCACATAGATTAACTTTGGTTTCTGCACTTTTCATATGTTTGTGGGTGGGAAAAAATTCAATGTTTTTTTTTTTTTAAACAAAGATACATATTGCCTAATACTTTATTTCAGTGTCGTTTATTTTTCAATTAATGTCCTGGACTGGCTCAAACACAAGAGTTTACTTTAACTGTGTACTGAGCAAATATAAAATCGTTCCTGAAGAATTCCGTAAGCCAGCAGTTTGTTGTGAATACTTCTTGTTTGGAGGATATGTATTACTGATTCAAGGGAAAAAAAAAAAAAAAGACAGATTATTTTCATTGTTCAAGTAAAACGAAGGGCTCCAGAATATGAACTGTGTCAGGGCACGGCCTGTCCTGGCAGTGTGTGTGTTCGCGGCCAGGGACAGCAGGCCCAGGGCTTCCTCTGCCCACACACCCCAGTCCTGACCTGCAGCGCCCGCCGAGGCTGCTCCACAGAGCCAGGGGCAGCCCTGCTAGGTGGGAGGGGTGAGGTTGGCCATCTGATGCGGAACGCAGGACGCGCGCAAAGGCTTACATATGGTAGCTTTCACGTGACTCTTCCAAAACATGAGACTGCCCCTCTCTACTTCTAACGTAGTAAAGAAGGCATGAATGAGTGCAGCTGACCCGTGAGAAGGGTTCCCTGAAGGCACTTACATGTCTGAATAAAAAGATGCATCCCACATCTCTCTCTCTCTCTCGAGCTTTCAAAGAGCCAGCAATTTTTTTAGTATAATCAGATGTCATACATTTTGAATAAATATGCAGTGAGACTGTAGTTTCAGTATAATAGGTGATCTTAAACACTTGAAAAAGAAGTAAATAATTAGTAACATTTCCAATTCCCAAATATTCATCTCTAAATAACACCTTCAAAGACATAAAAATGCTAATATAATGTTTTATTTACCAGTTATGTGCAATCACTGAATCTATTTTAAATTTGAAAAAAACATCCACAGGAATGAGTATGATTACTATTAAGCCTTGATTGCTTGTGGTCTCAGCGTAGAAGATAAAAGTGGTTTATCATCTTGGAAAGAAATTATACTTTTAGAAGCTAATAGCCACAGGGAAAAAGCACTTCAGAAAACCATAAGCGTGACGACTGGGTGAGTTTGCAGTAAGAAACCCTACCAAGTCCAGGGTGGGATAGCATCTCCCGAGTGGACACCACAGATCACGTCTGGCTTAGATTTTTGGGTGGCTGTTTGTCATCTCCAGGTGTTGACGGAGATACTGCGTTTCTGCTCCTGCGTAGTGGCCGGAAGCTAGAGGAGCGTGGGTGGAGCAGGCCACACAGTGGAGCAGACACCCTCCCAGGAGGAGGGAGAACCCAGCAAACCAGCCAATGAAGAGCGCTTCCCCAAACTCCCACCTGGGCACGACCTCAGGCACGGTCTCGTCCCAGAACTCCTGGACTGTCACGTGGGCCACCCACGACACAGGAACCAGGGCTGCGATGCCCGCTGTCCAGAACAGAGTTCCTCCCAGGATCAACAGTCGTTTCTTGAGCTCTTGCTGCCTCTCTCCAATTCTCAGGCAGTCCAGCCCAAACCCAGAAGCCAGCAGGCCCAGAAACCCCAGCCCATTTGACAGGAACATTAAAATCCTGGAGATCCTGAGTTCGGCAGGCAGAGCCAGGAAGGAGTCAAAGGCCTTGCATTGCCCCTCACCACCTTGGATGACGCAGGTTTGCCAGAGTCCCATGGTCCAGTTCTCCATCTCATTTAAGTCCAGATTGAGGTTTTTCCAGTGTGGCAGGTAGTTTGTAAGACAGGATAAAACCCATCCCAGCAAAGATGATAAAATTCCAGCTAATTGTGCCACAGTTCTAAATATTAAAGCCATTATAAAGTCCTGCGAGCTTTAGCCAAACTAACTCCTGCCTTTAGGTTGCTGTGAAAAGTGTGATACTTGGGTTATCATTTGCAGAACGAAGAAATATTTTTTCATTGTGTATATAGGAGGATTCTTGCCAGAGTTGCTATTGTTTGATTCCATGTTGAATAGGTTTCAAAAAAGGATAGGGAAATAATTCTGTAAACCAGTAATGCCAAGGTGTGGCCAAGATCAATTTTCTCGTTAATAGTTTGTCCCCAAAATAACATTGAATAGTAATAACCCTCCTTTTATTGTTCATGTCTAAATGGCTTTCATGTTGTTCCCAACCATTCTTACATCTCAAAAACTTAAGTTTAAATGTACCATGCTTAATTGACAGTTTTGGTTCAACTCCTCCAGCTTTATATCTGACTAATTGGTCCTGTCTGATTTTCATCTGTTATAGTTCTCACATTTGAGTACACATATTGTGGTAATACTGAATGTTATCATTTTTTTTAAAGTAGGTTCAAGGAAAGTATTTCTTAACCAAATAAACCAATCTTATCAGAAATCCCTCTAGACCTAAAAATACATAACGTATGAAACAATATTGAACTAAATACCAAGTCTATATACCCACATGCCTTTTTGTCAAATTTATACATATATGCATAAACACTTTTTTTTTTCCTTTGCCTAAATATACTTTCTATGCTGTGGAAAAATTAAGCAATAGAACTTCGTAGGTTCAAATCAGACTCTCTTGATGCACCACTGAAGTATATACATCCTCAAGCTTGTAATTTTTCATCAAACATAGAAAGTTTTTGTTAGGGCAAATGAACTGTCACTATCTCGTCATCATGTAAAAAAATTTTTTAATTGTTTTATCTTTTTTAAATATGAAGCTTTCGAGGTAAGAGACAGGAGAGGAGACCGGTCAGTATTTTGAATCTGAGAGTATCATGATATACCGAAAACCTTTAAGCCTCATAAAACCCTGTCACACAGCATGTGTTGTAATTTCCTAAACACAAACCACCTCTGAGCAAAGAAGACTGAAGTCATCATTGTGGAACTAACACTTTGGAATCAGCTTAACCTTAGGTTTTGCCAGTACAGAATGCTTAAAAGATTTCAGTTTGTTAGTTTTTCTCTTTAGGAAACAAACTAGTTATCAATTCCAGCTACCAACAAAAAAAAGTTTCTAATATAAAATTAACACATTGAAGCTTAATACTACCTTGGGCAACCACCACCACATTTCGATTTAAATAACCAGATCAATGAAATTTTGTTGCTCACACCTATGTAATGCTTAACATAATTTTCTTTTAGATGTAAGATTGCCTCTTCTCTATCGTTTGGGGGGATTGGAGAACTCTAGGATAGAAAAGTGGTTATTAAATGAGAAAATATGAGCAGCACAGATTTAGTTACATGACAAAGACCCCTTTCTCATGTGGACCCCTACGTCACAGTTGACGCAGAGAATACGTCTCTCTGAGCTTGTCAAAGTTACACTTTCGGATCTGCAGTTCCATTTTCCAGGTATAGACACCGAGTCTGCGTCTCTTCCACCGCGTAGTGGCCGGAAGCTAGAGGAGCGTGGGTGGTGCAGGCCACACAGTGGAGCAGACACCCTCCCAGGAGGAGGGAGAACCCAGCAAACCAGCCAATGAAGAGCGCTTCTCCAAACTCCCACCTGGGCACTACCTCAGGCATGGTCTCGTCCCAGAACTCCTGGACTGTCACGTGGGCCACCCACGACACGGGAACCAGGGCTGCGATGCCCGCTGTCCAGAACAGAGTTCCTCCCAGGATCAACAGTCGTTTCTTGAGCTCTTGCTGCCTCTCTCCAATTCTCAAGCAGTCCAGCCCAAACCCAGAAGCCAGCAGGCCCAGAAACCCCAGCCCATTTGACAGGAACATTAAAATCCTGGAGATCCTGAGTTCGGCAGGCAGAGCCAGGAAGGAGTCAAAGGCCTTGCATTGCCTTCCCACTTCCTCTTGGATGACACAGGTTTGCCAGAGTCCCATGGTCCAGTTCTCCATCTCATTTAAGTCCAGATTGAGGTTCTTCCAATGTGGCAGGTAAGTTGTAATAATGGATAAAACCCATCCCAGCAAAGATACTAAAAGTCCAACAAATTGCATTGCCATTCTAAAGACTAAAGCCATCGCAGCAAGTCTTGCAACTTTTGCCACCCCTATAGGAGCCACTGCCTTTGTGGTTGACAGTAGTGTGACGGTTTGGGTTCTATGCTGCCTGGAATATAAGCTTTGGTCATTAACTCCTTGGGCACTCTGAAATGCGTTTTTGTTCTTCTTGAATATAATGTTTCATGTAAAGGACGAAGGACTCTGTTAAAACTATGAGTTAGGCTTTCTGATAAGGATTTGATCTGTTACCTTCCAATTTGCTTAGTAAAATTATATCCCCAATGCTCAATGAGTATAAGTCTGAGGATGAACAAAGAGGGCTCTGTGACCCCTCACCCTAAAAGACAACAGAAATCTTTGTGCTTCAATATGGATTAATTAGATTTTAAGTGGTGATAAAAGGCCAGCTCTCTCTATAACAGGACTTCATTGTAATAGCTGAATCTGAGATTTCAGGATGCAAAACAAGCCCTTGTAAAGAAAGGTAGACTGTTTCCCTATAATCTTCACTCTCCTCGGGCTTCCTTAACCTACACAAGAGCCTGGCCCATTTCTTGCGTGTCACAGGGACTCAGTCGGGACTTGGCAGGAAAGTTTCCCTCAGAGGCTAGTTCACTGGCTTCATTAACATGAAAGAGACGGAGGCTCATGCCCAGAGGTACTCAGCAAGGAAGGGAGCATCCCGGGAAGCTCCAGATGTCACTGGAAGATCTCCTCCATCCTTGCTAAGGACCTGGGGTGACGCGTAATTTCTTAGTGTCCAAGAGGTGTTTTCTGTCCACAGCTGCAGAGACGGAGCTGCCCCAGCATGAAGACGCCTGGCAATTCCAAGACTAAAGGCTATGGCATGAAAGCAAGAGCCACAGTGAGGATGGCTTTTGAGGCTTTATCTTGTTTTTTTATTTTGTTTGTTTGATTGATTTAGACCACACCTTGAGAGCTTTTGCAGAGCTGGCCCTTCAGAGAACACAGGGCCTTGCAGGCCAAGACAAGAGGTCACATGCCAGATTCCCAGGGCTGCTCCGGGGACCGCGGGGCCCCTGGGTGTCCTGCACCCATAGTGAGAAAACAGGGTCTTATGGGCCCTCATGGGTCAAGACACGCAGGTTCCTAACGGGGAGTGACTGCCCTGGGAGATTCTGCCCTGGGGAGACGGAACCGCTGCTCATCACAGTTCAGCAGGTGAGTCTAGTCCAGGATCAGAGACGATCTTTTCTGATGTTGCTCAGTAGGAGATAGGAGAGACAGGACTCCCATCCTGATGTAGCCAAACCAAGCATTAGAATTGGGTTAGATAAATGGGGCTGTCTTCAGCATTCTCCATCATCTTAAAGATGAATTCTTCCTTACCTTTCACAGATCTGCAGAATCCCTTCAGATATATTGCTGTCCTCAGTGGACTGAAATAAGAAATTGTCCCAGTTTGCAAGAAGACATAGGGTCTAGAAAGAGCTAGAGATTTGCCCAAGGCCTCGTCATCAGGAGATGAGATGACGAGGGTGGGAAAAGCTCTAGAGAGCAATCACTCACAATTACAGAGAGATGATTCTTAATATCGCATTAAAACTTTTTTATTTTTTAGTAGAATAGGCTGCTCTGAGGTAGTGAGCTCTTCATCCCAAAGGTGTTTGTTTATAAAAGAGTAAGCTCACCTGCCAGGGCTCTTGTGGAGGAAATTTCTGCCCTGGTGAGAGCTGGACCTGAATAACCTCTAAGTGTCTTCTCAACTCATTTATTCTTCTAGCATTTAATAAATATTTTTGAGCACCTCCCAGGCAATAAGTGCTGATGACAAAACCAAGACCAGCATGGATACAGGCCCTGCCCATCAAGAAACAAGAAAATAAGAGAACTCTTAAGAAATGAAACGAGCAGGGTGGGAATATTCCGGGCAGAGGAAACCCTGGGGGAACAGCCCTGGGACTGGGAAACAGGAGCACCGCCCGCCCGAGGCCTAGGGGCTCCTGTCTCCACTTCTTAGTCTGGGGATTAACTGTTTAGACCAGGCTGCTCAGGGGGATGGGTGTGGGGGTGGGGTGGAATTAAATTCAACCAGAAAACAAATGCTATTGCCACCACATTGTTCAACATGTAGAGAACTACAGAGGAAGGGAAGGAGAGGGGAAGGGGGGCAAGGGCAGAGGGGAGACGGGACAGGGGGAAGAGGAGAAGGAGGAAGAGGAGGAGGCCTTTTAAACAGAACCCAAGATGTCAGTAGATCATGTGCATTTCTGATTAACGGAAGGTTTGGGTGACCGATCATCCCAGTTTGCCTAAAGCCACACAGATATTTTAGGAAATGGCTCAGTCCAGGGCAAGAGTTGATAAATGTCCCCAAATAAACCATTCCAAAATTTAGTCACTGAAACCAACAATCATATAAATGTATGGTTCTCATGAATCTGCGGTTTGGGTGACACTCAGTAGGGACAATTCGTCTCTGCTCCCAGCGTTGTCAGCTGAGGTCGAATCGCCTTTTCTGACCTAGTCCTGGAAGTCACAGAGCCCCCCCCATCACTTCTGCCACTCCCTCAGGGACAGGCAGTCACAAAGACCTGCCCCGTTCGTGGAGAGGTAGAGTGGGCTCCATCTCCTGATGGGGAAATAGCAAGGTCCTAGAAGAGCTTGTGGAACTGGAAACACTTTTGTAGTTGTTTTTTGAAATTTAGCTGTCACAAAAAGTAAATCGGATTGATCCGTTAATGAAGCCGTGGACTAAATCTAGATTCCAGGGGTGCGTGGCAGACACTGCATAGAAAAAAATGGCTCTTCTTTATCTCTTCAGTTTTATGTTTTCATGTTCAAGATTAAGTTTATAGTCACTACCAAACTCTCTGGGTTATGCAGACTTTGACAGGTTTGGCACAAACTCGTGCCACTGCCAGTCTGTGCAGTTTACCTCATCAGCTCATCTTCCTATTACCTGGAGTTGCCGTCAGAGAAAGGAGTCCCCAGCGTGGCTCACTGATTCAGCCTCCCACGTTCAGGTTCTAGCTGTGTGCCAGTGACCACGTGGGAACTAGGGGTACAAAGACCTGTTCTCAAGCAAGACCAACTCAAAGAAAAAGACAGTGTGTGACATATTCTAATAGAGGTGGTGCGAAGGAAGGGGTGGCTATTTCAGGGGAGGGAGGCAGGCAAAGAAAGGTGTCTTGAAAGGAAGAGTTGGTCCCGTAAGATGGTGGGTGGGAAGCTGTTTTAACAGCTGGTGCATGAGGGGAGAGTGAGGAAGCCCACAGAAAATGAGGCTGTGGGGTACAGTTATGTACAGCTAAATCGTTTCCTTTGGACTATAAGCAAGGGTGTGACAATTGTGTCTGCATTTTAGAAACCTGACTGGTAGCTCCAATGATAAGCTTCACCTAAGATACAAAAGCCGCAGAGACAAGCCCACCTGAAGCCATGCCACAGCCGACTGCTGCCGAGAGCAGCTCATGACCCCTGGGCAGGGCTTGCTCTGGCCCTTCTTCAACTGGGGATGGTGGCCTCTGCTGCAGAGGAAGAGAGATGGGGGTGGGGGCGCAAGGTGCTTCTTGAGAGTGTTAGAGTGACAGATATAAATCCCTTGTTGTCAGCATTACTCCTAATAAATCCCAGGGCCCTGGGGATCAGCGCACATCCCTCTGTGGGTCTGGGACGTCTGCCCGCAGGGACAGCCGCCCTGTCTCCTACAGGCGCTGTCCGCCTCCCAGTCACTTTGACCTGAGAATAAAGACAGAGGTTCTTCCTGTCAAGTACAAGTTTTCGATCAAAAGAAAACCTATAGTTTATTTGGTTTTCCTTAATATGGCTTGTCCTGCTGAATGGTAATGATCACAATTGATACAATGAGCTCAGCAATCAGGACAAGAAATGCTGCTGCCTTCACAACCCGCAAAGCACAACGCCTTGTGTCTACCACATGTTCAACAAATATTTGTCTGATAAATGGATGAGGTGGGTTCTACTCAATGATAGTGAGTGTAAATATGTAACGCCAACACTAGAAATGTGTTCCCAATGCCAGTACCTTTCGTAATGATGGTGACAAGGTCACCCTGACGTGTCTGAGCATGACCAGTGAACTCTAAAAAAAGAGAACTGAATCAGCCACCCTCTGGGAATGGAAACCCTGGCAAAACATCGTGAGGCAGCAAACAAGAGTGTCCTGTTCCAGAGGGTGTCAAGATCGACAGAGCTACGTTTGGGGGGGAACAGGAAGGCTGGCAGTATATCAGAATGTTCAAGTGTGCCAGAGATGGGTGTTTTTCTTTTCATTTTTATTATTTATAGTTTCTAAATCTTCTATAAGCCATGTAAGATTCTTGCAAGAAGAAAAAATAAATATTATTAAAAAAAAAAAAAAAAGACAACCAGCTCCAAGCCATTCACTAGCCAGAATGTCCTGGACACATCGTGTCAGGCCCGTGGGAACGACTTTCAGGCTCTGACTTCCTTCGATGTAGGAAGCCGCTGGCCGCGAGCTTAAAGACCTGGACAGATGCATTAAAGTTTGCAGAACAGCATCAGTTTCTACTGGTCAGTATATTTTTCCTTAACAGTCTTTTGACGACGCCCTGCACCCCGCCTTTTTGTTACACTCCAGCGGGCGAGGACGAGTTCTTTTTCTTTTCCTCTCCCCAAAACTTTTTGATGAAAGTTTCAGGGGCACTCAACTCATAGCCTGCCTGCCACTTATAAATTAAATGAATCAATGTAAGTTATTGATAAGTGCTATGAATTTTAAAACAAAATTTTTTTTATCCACAAATGTTCTGAATGTCTGGAGGCCTGAGAGTCATTCAGCGGATGGTGTTTGGGGAATTGACACACGAAGACGTAAGGGACCACATCCATATTTCAGAGCCCTCACCTCGAACCGAAGAGCAAAAATTGAGAGGTAAGTGGAGTAAGCAGGGGGTTCACAGAACCCGACCCACCAGGCCCGGCCAGCAGCCCACCGTCTCCACAGCCCAAGGCGAAGCTTCAGTGCCCAGCAGAGCACATGGGGGACAGATAGGAGGGGAGCGTGTGGCCCCTTCCCAGGGGCCTCCCAGACCGGAGGGTACGTAAATGTACACACAGGATGATCGCCCACACACCATCACTCTGATTTAGAAGTGGATCCAGGGTGTCCTCAGTCAGTTTCAGAGGACGGCACTCAAGAGAGGCCTGGGAGAGCCCCACTCAGCACTAACTTGCTCTCCCCTGCGCTCACCAGCATGGAGGCCTCTGTGAATTTCAGCAGCCGGCTGAAAGCCTTTTGCTGGGTTCCTGTGAATGGAGAATTTCTGAACATCATTATCTGGTGTTTCTGTGCCTGAGGCCCCAGCTGAGATTTTATTCCAAGCCTTTAAATGACTAAAGCTTGAAAATCATGTGAGATCTCAGTTCTGGATTGTGAAGGGAACATCCTGTTGTGCAGCGACCAACAGGAAGGAGAGACAGAATAAAGCGTGATAATAATGGCCAGTATTTATTGAGCACTTACTGCTCGCTAGGCATTATGATAAGGGCTTTATCTGTGTTATCTTACTTATCCTGACAAGAAACCGAGGATGATGGCACATTATTACGTCCATTTGATCGATAAGAAATCAGAGGCTTAAATAAGCCAATTAGCTTGCCATACATAGAGCAGAGGATTAAGCCTGAGCCTGTGCAACACCAAAGTCCAGGCCTTAATCATTTCCTGCTGTAGAAAGCGATCTTTTCACCGTTGTCACCGTTGCCTCTGCATTTTGTCTAGAAGCTCTACCTGCTAACCCTTGGCATTCCCCAAGAGCAGTGCCTCTTCCTGGAACCAGAGTCAGTGACTGAGTGCGTCGGACAGCAGCGGGGGCTGAAGCCGAGGAAGCTTAGGCTGGCTTTGTGGCTGTCAAGTTAGACACTGTGACAGCAAAGGGGCTTTACAGGGAGGAATATGGGATGTCCTAGCCACAAACACAGTCTCCGCCCGCTAAACAAATAGAAATGGAAAGCACTCTACCTCAGGATTAACTGGGCTTTTTTCTTTGTAAATCCTTTCTAAATATTAATCTAGGTTCACAAGGCTTGCGGCTAGGTCATTCTCCAGTTAATGGGGAAATCATGGCAAAGCAGTGACAGCCTTGGCACCTACTCTGGAAGGAGGTGAGTGTCTAGAGACTCATGGGACCCCAGAGGCAGCCAACACCTCAGACACTGCAGTGGCTTCATTTCACAGGGAGTGAGGCCTGGAGACCAGACACCCCTGTTACGGGCCTGGCCTCCAGGCTCTGTCAGCTTGCGGCCTCTTTCCACTCTCCCACACTTTTCGGTTCTGGCAGGAACCCTAGGCCCCAGGTGGTGCCCTGACCTTCAGAGTGTTTGTCTTTGTGAACACCAGCTGATGAAAATGCTCTGGGAACTGTACGAGGAGCCAGGGGAGGGGCAGAGCGAGGCAGGAGGGCATGACTCCTGGCAGAGGTGACAGGAGCAGAGGCAGAGCCATGGGCCATAGCCCCTCTTCCCACATCCTGAAGAATTGCCAGAAGGAGGATGAGGTGGGAAGGGGTGACAAGAAGTAACACTAGAAAAATAGTCTGGGTCACAGTTATTAATTATTGGACAGTTATTAATTATTAGTTATTAATTATTCGACAAATATTTATTGGGCAGCTGCTCTGTGTGAGGCACCATGCTAGGCGCAGGGGTTAGAGAAATGACTGAGAAATGCATAGTCCTTGCCCTTTGGGTAGGGAGAGAGACAATAAACAAGTGGAAAGGAAAGAACAAGGTGATCCCAGATTCTGTTAAGATGTTCTACGTCTCTCTGAGAAAGGACCACGTGAGCTGAGGACTAACCAACTTGGAAGTCAACCAAACACCTGAGGAACCATTCCAGACAGAGGGACCATGAACATAAAGCTGGATGGGACACACTTGACCTGTTTCGGGAACCATGCAAAGGGCAATGTGGTGGGATACCTGTGAGCAAGGGGAAGTGGGGATGGGGTGAGGCCAGGGAGGTGGGGGTGCACCACATGCAGGTCAGGAGGGTATGGACAGAGGCTGAGGTTTCATTGTAATTCCTTCCCTTCACTGCAGCCTGGAGCACTGACATGATCTGATGGGTGTTTTTAATCAATTCCTTTGGCGGCAGGAAGGAATGGGTAGGGAAGGGGCCCTTGCAGCTGATGATGTCACTCAGACTGGGGAGGGATTAGTAATAAGGGTGAGAGATGGGAGAATTCCAGGTGTGTCCTCTGGAGGCTGAGTGGGCAGGACCTACTGATGACTACTGCGGGGGGATGAGGAGCAGACAGTGACACACGGGATGAGGTGTAAATGGCAACACTGAGGTTCTTGGCTTTAGCCTCTGGGTGGCTAGCAGCAACATTTACTGAAGTGGGAAAGACCTGAGGAGAGAGAAGGATCAGAAGAATCAAAGGTTCTTTGAGTGGTGTTCCATTCGAGATTCTATCAGTCGTCAGCATAGGGATGTGACTGGATGGGAGCATCTGGTGCTCAGAGAGCCAAGCTGAAGACCTAAACTGACAGTCATTAGCCTTCATATGGTATGTAAAGATGGACGAGTCACCATCACTAAGGGATGATGAGGTAAGAGGAGAGACTGCACACTGAAGCTCTAGGAATGCAAGCATCTTGGAGAGGGGTGGGGGCAGGAGCCCCACAGGTGGCCGAGAAGCACCGGTGGAAAATCAGACGCGGGGTGCGGGAGCCAGGGAAGGAGGGTGCTTCACGTCCCAAGGCGTGGCCAACCCGCCTGACGCTGCTGAGAGGAGGTTCTCTTTCATGGCAAAGGCCTGACCTTGTATTTTATGTGTAAAAACGTGCGCTTTGTCCTACAAGGAAAAGGAGCTAAAAATGATTTGAAGCAAGAGACTGACATTATTAGGCTTGAACCGAGAGTGAGCCAGAGGGAAAGAGACCAGTTAGAAGGCTCCTCGGCAGCGAAGGCAAAGCCGTGAGGCCTAATCTAGGGCAGGAGCAGTGAAAACAGAGTCGGGACAGCTAGTGAAGGTAGAAGCACCAGAACCTGGTGATCCATAAGGTAGGAAGAGATTACGATACTAATCTATGGAATGTGACACCTTAACCGAGAAGAGAACTTGAGGTGCCTCGGGTAGGGCTCGTGCTCAGCAAAGAAGCTGCAGCTGGAAATGGAATTTTTCAGATTGGCGAATAATAGTTGAAGCCCTGGGCTGGGGTGAGATTACTGACAGAGAAGATGAAACGCAAAGGAAGCCGCAGACCAAGGAGCACCATGGAGGACACATGCACATGCGCAGGACTGCTCGAGCTTCTCGATCCGTGGGGCTCCTGGGACTGCTGCCACTCAGGGCAGTGCCTGTGGCATCTACTTACAACCTTTTGACTCCTGTGACCAACTCTCTGAACAACAGGTGTAGACTCATCCTGACGAGTGCCTGGGTTTGCTCAGGAGTGTCTGGCGCTCCACACGATAAGCGTGTCAATCCCCCAGCGTTAGCTAGCTCTGCCCCCTACCACAGAGGGCTTCTGGTCCTGCGTCCACTTCAAGGGGAACATCGGCAGAAGGACCCTGGGAACAAGTCAGCCCCAGCCAGGAGTTGGGAAATGAGGACCTTGAGGGAACAAAAAGTAAAGTTCGAATTTTCATTGCTGCCTGAGTCCCGTTTGCGGGGGCCCTGAGGTCGGCACCTCCGTGTTGCACAGGTCCCGGGAGGGCCGTCTACGCAGAATGCAGTGGAAGTGTTCATTGACTATCTAGTGCTGGCCAAAGGTCATGTTCACTGTCTTCTTGGAGCTTGGGGTCTAAGAGATTTGGGATACAAATCCACATTCAGCAACTACATGGAACCATCTATGGAGAAGCAATCAAATGAGTGAAGTGCCTGCAAGTATCCATGTCCGGTCCTGGGCTCTGGGAGCCATGACCCCCAGTCTGGCCACCTCCCTACACCCAGGCACGGGCCAGGGAGAAGTGGGAAATCGCCACCACCTGAGGCAGTGGAGGAAGGTCCTTCTGGGCCTCGGGGAGCTGGGGCTGGGAAAACTCTGCTATAGTCATGCCTGATTCCCTCTCTCATCCCCCCGGCCCACCACCGAAGTCTCAAAGAGCATGGAGCACAGTGATGGAGCTCAGGTCACAAGCTTAAAGACCTTTCTAATTCAGTGCATCTTCCTGAGGACTCATCTTAGCAGCCAGCTGCTCTAACCGAGAGGCGTGAGAGGCGGCCTGGGGCGCTGCAGGACGGCTAGGCAGTTCCAGCTCAAAGCCACACAGGCACTGCCCAGCCCCAGGCCGCTGCCTGGGCTGGCGACAGGTCTGTGGGGGCGGATTGCCTACCTTGGGCCTCTCCACAAAAGTGTACCTGCTTCTGCCAGGTACACCCGTCTCCCCGAACACAAAGCTGTCTGCTCTTTCAACAGGTTGTTCCATCCCGGTTTCCCGAAAACAGTGTATTAAAGGGTCTGACGGGAGATTTCTCTCCTGAATCCCCTTGCAAAGGAAATCCATAGAGCCCAGCGATATTTTTTGTCATGGCCTTTTTTATTCCCCCATAAACCCTTTGTCACCTGTTACTACACCTCTGGAAAGAGGAGGTGCGTGGCTGCAGCCCCACCCAGTTATGGAGCCTAGCGGAATAAAGACGCGCCCAGCAGTTCCCACAGGGGGCGCTGCTTCACCCAGTCAACGTAAAGGCCCTTTCAAAACCCACCTAATAATACTCATAAAAATGGTCTCTCTCGTTTCAGAATTACGACATGGATTTCCCCCCGCCAAGAGAATGAGAATTTTCCATGAATCAAAGGTTATTTCAAGGAAATGAAAGGGCTTGGGCTCTGGAATCAGAAAAGCCTGGGTTCAGATCCTAACTCTGCCGCTTACTCCTTGGTGACCAAGACAGCTGCTAAGCCCTGGTCTCCTCACCTGTGATAGTGATAATAGTAACAACACTTCAGCAGGCCCAGGGGACTGGAGGGGTGGGGATAATGACAGAAACCTCAGCGCACATCAGAGGCTCTCAGCAAATGAGAGTTGTGATTTTATTTAGTGTTTTGTCTTTTAAACCCACCTGCAGAGGATGACGTAAAACTGCATTTCTTCTTCTCTGGTTTATGGGTTATTTTACACTGGCTGAAACAGGTGCCTTTTCCAAGGTCTTTATATGACTTGATTCTCCTGAACTTGGGGTTCGTGCCATCAGGAGAGGCTTGGCAGGCACGCTTGGCTCAGCTTGCCTGCCTGTGAAACCCATTCTTTCTCCCTTTCCCCTCAGACACAAGTGAATGGTTCTCTCACAAGCTTGCCCCTCTCTCACACTGGGCCATCCATGGCAGTTTTGTGTGACTGTCTCACTTGCCTTCAGATTAAGAGGATCAGGTACCCGGGTCATCTACTGTGGTTCCTGTGCCCAGCAGCCCACCTGCTCCACCTGTAGCTGAGACTGGGAGGCGTGGCTTTGTGCCAAGTTTCTCTGGGCTCCTGCTTTGGGAGGAGGGCTAGAGATATTATCGGGATAAAGAGTTCCATCAGCCTTAGCAGAAAGGAAAATTTTTTATCTAAGAGAAGAAAAAATTCATTAAAGAGATTGTAAATGTGAAATACATTTACATCCGCCCAGAATCTTTTCATTCATCCACCCACTCACTCATCCACCCATCCATTCATCTACCCATCCATCTTTTTATCCATCCATTTACCCATTCATTCCTGCACCATGTATCCCCAAGTCGAGTGCCTATAACAACCATGTCAAACACATGAAGCAGAGGATATCAGAGATAGAAGAATCTTTATTGTCAAATAGCTCACAAGCCGTTCAGAGAAATGAACAAGCAAAGAAGCAATTTAGTGCAGTGGGATAAGGGTGGAGCAAGGAGAAGAGAGAGGTGAGGAGTGGAAGGCAGAGACTGAACATTTGCTGCGAGTCCCCTGTGCTGAGGCCGCACAGTCAGTGAGCCTTCCTGGAATGGGTGATGTTTCATGTCCGTGAAGAGTACAGTGGGAACCAACAGAGCAGAGAGAAGGAACGGGCAGTGCTGGCAGAGGAACAGACTATATGAGTCTCAGAGGCCAGAGGTCACAGCAGATTTCCAGGCTGGAGAGGCCACTGGCAGCCATCGGGGAGGGCTGGGCTCAGGACGTCTTAATCTTTTTGTGAGCCGTTGACCCATTGTGCACTTGCATGAGGCCTATGGATTCTTTTTCAGAACAATTCTTTTTTAAATGTATAAAGTCAAATGATAGAATGCATAAGCTCACAAAGAAAGCCAATTACATTGAGATAGTTATTAAAATGTTTTGAATAATAATAGATGCGCTTCTTTATTAACACATTAAATAATGAGCTCTGGCAGAGGGACTACTCGCACCATGGTTTGCAGCTGGTGACACGTGTCACTATTTCAGCACATCTAAAACAACCACAATATGATACAAAAATATCTGTGGTTTCCATCGGTGTCAAACCTCTGGCACTACTAAACCACTTTGGTTTGTTGCTCATATTCATAATTAAAGGAAATGCTAAATTACAGTTAGAAGTTAGTGGAAAATGTAATTTTTCCCGTTTTCCATTTCAAAAGACTCTTTTCTTGGAGTTTATAAACTCCAAGAATACAAACACCTGGCCCAGCTCAGCTAGCTCCTCCTGCCCCAACGCCTCCAGCCACCCACTTCTGTGTATTTGTGTTCCCTGTCCCCTCTTTCCTAGGATGTGAGCTCTCTGTGGTCAGGAGTCCATCCATCTTTTCACCTCTGTATCTTCAGAGCCTGTCAGAGGCAAGTCTCTGCATATATTAGGATGCTCTGTAAGTGTTTGCTGAATGAATGAACGGCTCATACCACACTAAGGATTTTCAACTCTGGAAAGGAATTTTGGGGTGAGGGGATGATGTGGCATAAAGAGATTTATCTGTGGATTTCAAACAGAGTGTGAAAAAAAATCTCCAAGGTGTTACCACATCTGTTCCATCTATTCTGGTCCAGAGTAGGTGCTAAGATGGATGCAGAGCATCTTTGGTGCTTTCAAAGTTTGTGTGTGGTGACCTTGCCGTTCCTATCCATTCAGTTGACATTTACTGAGAATTGACGAGATGAAGTCACTGTGGTAGGATCTCTGTCTCACACAAAGATGGATACATATGGTCCTCCAGAGTTTGGATCATGGCCCACAAGCAACATTTCATATTCAAGAATTTACCTGTTAATTAATCAAATACATATGAAATGTGTGCTATGAATCCTTTGGGCAGTTGGATGTGGCTCCTCCTTAGCAGATGACATACAATCTTATAGAGAAGACAAGACACCCACCTAATAACTAACATACCAGGTAAAGATGGGGAGCACCATAGGCTAGGTATAGAATAAAGGAGATGTGTTAAAGAGAGAGCCAGACATGGAAAAAGAAGATATAGGTTGATTTGGGAAGGCATCATTAAGAAAATGACATTTGAGTTTCGTGCAGAAAGTTGGCAGGATTTGAATAAAATTAATTTTAAATGGTTTATTTCTTACCAGTAGAGAGTTACTCCAGATTGAAATTCTTTATCTTATTCCTTGATGTTTCCTTATTAAAGGTCCAGCTCAAACTATCAGACACTGCTAATAAACCATCCTTATCTGAATTTTATTCCACTGTGTCTTCAGCATTTGATTGGACTGGTAAAGCAATCATGACCCTTGCATAATTCAAAATTTATTTTTGTGAAGGTCACAACGTGAAGTTTTCAAAGAGTTTCATAATCCTTACAAGAAGAAAAAGATAAAAATATTTTACTTCCCTTGTGAAAGTCATTCAACTCCTTCTTGCATCTTTAATAACAATGGAGAAAGTCATGATCTTGCTGGGTGGGGGACGCTTCTTGGAAAATTTTAAGACCTGCTATGAAAAAACAAAAGGGAATGAGAGTAGGAGTAGATCTTTAACAAAGAGGCATATAATTTAATGTCAAAAAGATATTACAAAATATGAGATATAGTGTTAATATGTCATTCATTTGAAGCTCAAAAGAATGAGAAAAAAATGGGTTTGAATTATAAGAATATGTATTAGAACAGCCTTTCTTAACCCTGAGGAGTTTATAGGGAAATAATTTTTTAAGCCTCTCAGAATTTGCTCATGAACCCCAGTTTGAGAAGACAATAACTTAAGAAACTTAGTCTTTTTATGACAACATCAAATGTAAATTATTACCATTGTAAGTTTTCTCTTTATAATTGCTAACCTAAAAATATATACTAAGACAAAAATACAAAATTAAAAGTTTGTGGATGTTTAGGAAAGATGAATATACAAAATTAATGATTTGTGGATATTTAGAATCTATAATTTTCAGTTTGAGAAACTGTATATTCTGGAAAATTATAAAGCAAATAGGATATCTATTTGCCTGAGAAAGAATAGTTGCTGCTGTCTTTATGTAATATACTAAAAAATAAATAAATTTTAATTATAAGTGATTAAAACCTGTGGTAGAGACAAAATAGTAGAATCAAGGGATTTTATTTGTACTTATTACTTTACAAATTATATCCCACCTAACCTACTTTCCTAAAGACTCTGAAGTTAGCCAAGACAATTATAAATTGTAAAACAACATTGTCGCAAGAATTTTTAGTTTTTATTGATTTATTTCTTCTCCAAAATATACACAACTTTAAAATTTTGAGGATTACATTAAAATTTTGAAGATTATGTAACCATCTTTAATCTTAAGCGAAGATTACTGTTCATCTTGTCTAAATTCTTAAATAAAATGTTATTGTTAACGTATTTATTATCATTGTAAAAAATTTAAATGGTCATGGATGGGAAATAATATTACTCACTTGGACCAGCCCCATTCTGTGTGCTGCGGTGAGCAGCCTGTTTCTCTGCCTTCCCTGATGACTGGATGTTTGAGAAAATTCTCAAAGGCAATGACCTCTTCTATTCCTGTCTAGAAGCTTTTTCTATTCATAGCACATTTGGTTCTGGGACTGTTTTTGCCATAGGCCACTCAAAATACGGCCTTGACTGTGCATCCTCCCCTTACCAAGGACACCTGCAGCCCTCTCCTCTGCCAACAAATCCTTGCAAGCTTCCATTTGGGCCACCCTGGCTGATCTTGTTCTTAGACAGAGCTTTTAGCACAGTTCTCAGCTCTAATCTTTTTTTCGTTCATGTACTTGTTTGGTTGGTTTTTATTTTCCTTGCAGTGGCTTCAGATTACAATTTCTGCACCCACGCCCCCCACCCCCAACCCAAAGAACCCTGAGCCACCCTGCCCTCCAGTGTAGTATGTCTAGAACTTTGTAGTTGCTCATTAATATATGTAAATTAAACTGAATGAAGAGTGGTAATGAGAGGATTAAGGGACCTAAATGGATTGTGAGACCTGTGTGCTATTCTGTAACATCTTTGTAGATCAACATAAAAGAAAAGGAAATATGCTTCCTCACAACAAATTTTAATTGATCATTTCTGTTTATTTTTTATTTTCTGGCCTCATTATATAAAGGAATTCTGAGGTTACTAGAACAAAGACTAGAGCCTGAAACATGTTTGGAAGCAATTATTACAGTCTTACTAAAGCTGCAGGATAACTGTAGAACTTGTTGCCTATCAGATCCCAGAGTTCTTCTCTTGCTTTTGTACTTGGGTGTCAGTCTCACTCACATCCAGGTTCCAAAGTGAAGAGAACCCATGCGCTCACTTGTCCTGGTTACCTCATGAATTTCTGGTTCAACCCTGGATTGTTGTAAGTACCAGCATTAGTTAATTCATCCTTTCATCATCACATGTATTCATTCATCCATCCATTCTTTCACCAAGTTGAGCCATGCCCTAGGCACTGTAGCAGGGCATATGTGGAGATGGGTCAGTCATGGTCACAACCCCCACAGTCCAGAGCAATGTGTGTAAGAAAGAGGAAAGGACAGGATGCTGTGGGAGCACAGAGAGTAGCTCCTCACCCAGACAGAAATCCTAGAACACAGGATATATAAATGATGGGCATTAGCAAGAGCAGTGAGATGGAAGAAGTCATCCAGGCAGACGACACAGCAGGTCTAGAGGCTAGGAGGCAAGGAACCCCAATAAGTATTGATAGCTCTCCTGTCAGGATCATCTTGGCTGACTTTGAGAATCTTCACAGTCAAGAACATACCCAGAATTGAAGCAGCCTCCAGGGGGGAAACACCCAGCATAGTGTCCTCTGGGTTAAATGGTATGTCTGTCCGTGGGGACCTCCAGACTCAGTCAGCACCATGGGTTCCGGCTGGGTGGAGGGGAGATGCCTGGATGCATTAGGGCCTGAGTCTCAAAACACGCGGAGAATGGAATTTCCTCTTTTTGCACCTGGGGAGAAGCAGGAACAGAGGCGAGCTCTCAGTCCCCGTATGATTTCCCAGAGCACCCCTGTAAGACCTAGAGAATGCCATTTTAATCCATGCTTTCATAAAAACCAAACTTGTCACATTAACACCAACCACCTTCTGGAAAGGTGAATGAGGAGAGTCTTTTAAGACAGAGTTTACAGGTCCAGAATTCTTGGAGTCTGCTCTCAGGAACAAAATCTGTGGAGTCAGCATTCATGGAGCACCAGCTGTGTGCCTTGCACGTATGGTTTCTTAGAAGTGGCTTATGCTATAGGGGAAGGACACCGGGTACAGCCGAGGTTGCCTCCTGGTTGACCCCTTTTTTCTTGGCTGGGTGCAGCTTGTTGCATCCTTTCACACTAGGATCCCTACACAGACCTGTGAACATCTGGCCCCATGCCGTGCTGAGGGATTTCAAACCCTCTCAATGACAGACGTGTCACTTAGAATAACCTCCCATCTATTAAGCTAGCACAATTTTTATTTTAAGAATAAAGCACAATGCTGGCAAGACTTTAAGGAAATAAGCACATTCATACACTACTGGCGGCTCTTTGCAGTGGTTCTCTTTCTTGAGAAGGATTGGACAATATATAACAAGAGCTACAGAACTGTCTGACCCAGCGATTCCACTTTTGAAATATGCAACAAGAAAATAATTCCAAAGGAAAAAAACCTAATATATACAAATATATACAGAGCAGCTGCAATTCGATATAGACTAAAAGTGAAATGACCCAAACACACACAGTAGGGGGCAATGGCTAAACAAATTACATGGTGACATGAAATACTCTGTGTCTATTAACAGCCACAAGTACATGAACCACATCAATGCATCCAGACCTGAACATTTAAGCAATGGCAGAATGTATAAGCAGCATGAACATTCTGAATGTAGTCATATTTTTTTTAAAGTATGTAAGTATTCTACAAACAAAACATCACAAGGAAATAAGGGATAAGGCTGCTGCTGTTCGCAAAGCTGCTTGGTCTCTGACTTGCACATTGTGTTGCACACCTGCCTCACACAAAATTCACGTGTCTCTTTTCCTTGAGCACTGCGAGCCAGCCAGTCCAGTGCAAAGGAAGCCTCTGTCTCACTTCCACTTCACATAGTGCCCGGTGGGAACTGACGACGGGAAGGTAGAAAATGTTCAGTTTGGCAGCCTGTCCCCCTCTCCTCCAGGACAATTGGGCTGGCTGGGATGGTGTTTGCTGTGCCGGATGTGAAGAAGTTATGCACAAGGAAGTAAATGAGAACAATTTAATATTTAAGATATTTGAGGTCTAATGACTAAGAAGCTTGTGAGCACCAACCCTGTCACAAACTGTGGCTTTCAGGAAATGGCCCCAGCCAATTCTCTTTTTTTCATTGTCTGACTATTACATTCCAATCCAAAGATTTTTTTTTTATTTTTTGGTAACAGCTTTATTAGAATATAATTTATATAATTTACTCATTTACAATTCAATGGTTTCTGCTCTTCCTTGTTTTAAGCTCTTGTGCAGCTGAAATGAGTCAGTTCTTTTCTGCTTGGGTCATGACACTTGGGTTCAAGACTTCAGCTCTGGGGAGACATGGGTGACTTACAGCCTCCTGAGGGCCCCCACAACTCCCTTTCCGCAAGACCACACCCCTAGAGTGCGTCACCTACTCGGCCCCTGCATAGCACCCCCTTTCTCCACACTCTGGACCTGCTTCCTTCCTCCGGACCCCCCAACCCACCCCACGCTGTGGCTTTTCTCCACTGAAACTCACTTCCTCCAACCCAAGCAGTTTGCCCACAACATCCTGATTTGAGGCCAGGTGTCCTGCCCCACCTGACCATACTCAAATAGAACCTTCCTGAGAGGCTTGAGGTGTGTGCTCAGTGACTCAGCCCTTTGAGGTTACATGATAGTAGCACAACTCCATTCTACACTTGAGAAGTAAGACCCCACTCTGCCCCCAAATGCTCCCACCCTGGTCTCTCGCCCCAGGCGGCCCATGCAGTGGCCCCAGGGAATGCTGGGCACCAGTGGGACACAGGAAGACGGCAGGTGTGACACTGAGAGAAAGAGCTGGGAGCCGCCTCCCAACACCAGGCCTCTGGTCAGGGGCTTGATAGAAGAGGGAAATGTAGTTATTTAACTACAAGGGCATCATTCGCATAATTTTGTTTATTAAGTGTGCATTTCATGTTTTTATTTTCTTAGAAACAGTTTTCACCTCAAATCACTAAAGAACATACAAAGCTCACTTTGCCCTCTTGTCACACACATTCTGTTTCTTTTGCCAATCCCACGGGGTTCATTTCCTTAAATATGCCATAAGCATCTGCACTAGAGCCCAAAAGCCACACATAATTATAAAAGAACATCGTTACTTATCATCGCAGAACCAATACAAAGTAAACTGCTGAAGGGGTGACAATTGCCCAGTGTGGTGGACACAGTGGGCTGCCTGTCCAGTGTCTACTTCCCCCTTATTTCTTCCTAACAGATCTCTCCCCATACCCAACTTCGTTTGGTTAGCCACCCCTCCCCGAGTGCAACTGTGTGCCCAGGGGAAGCCGACCAGTCAGAGTGGGCTGGTCTGAACTGAGAGTAATTCTACTCACCTCCTGGCGATTGGTTCCAGAACAGACATGGGACCAGATTCTGCCCAACAGGGAAATGTTTCCTCTGCCCTACAGGAGACCCACAGAAGGAGACAGTCTCTCTTCTTTGTGCATGTATGACACGTGGAACTGCCCCGACCACTTTGCTTCCAGCCGGAGGAGGAAGTCAACATGGAGGATGCCAGAATGAAGGACACCTGCGTCCTTGGTAAAACTATAACACATCGAGCTGATTGCCTGAAGGCTACCCTACCTCCTGACTTCCTGACAGTCACTAAAAACTGACCCAAATTGGCTTAAACAAGAAGCAAAGTTGCTGGGTTTCTCTAAACTTTTTATAACAAGGAAACCTGCTCTGTGTACCTAGCAATAATGATTGTATGTATGTATATATTGATATATGTATACATATATAGAGAGAGGTTTTTTCCAATCAAGAAATTTCTTCATGATTTTTACTTTTTACTTTTTACTGGATAGGATTAAAATTTCGTACCATTCGTCTCAACAACTGAGATCTGTGGAAGTAAACAGAGAACAACAAAGTGGGAGCCAGCCACCATCCTAGCACTGTGGCAGAGACTCGGGCAGGCAGAGGAGGGAGATAGCTTTATAGTGGGAAAAGAGAAGGCTCAGGTGTGCCCTGAAGGCTCAGGTGTGCCCAGGTGTTGGACCAGGGAAACTTCAGGCACACTAATTAGAAGCAGGGTGTCCTATGTGATGACCTAGGGTACACACTGGGCTTTCTCTGGTTGGTCCTAAGTCAGAGGCAGAAGCTTAGGACCTTATAGAAGCTTTCAGTTATTAATCCAATCCCAGCCATTTGGGGCTGATTGTCACAGGGTTGTTTGGCCACCTAGACCACTTGCTAGAGACAACAGTCTGACTTAGAGGGAGCAGGCTGGCTTCCTGGGCTGGTTACTGAGGTAACTGGTTGGTTTCCTGGACTGGTTGTGCAGATTATGAGTTGGAGTTCTATTTTTATATATGATCTGGCCACTGTCCAGTTGTATATTCACATCTAACCCGAGTGTGGGATCCAGTGAGTGCTCTGCCTCACATCTGCATGGCTCTGCTTGGCTTCTCTAAGCCTCAGCTTATAGCAACATGGAGATAATCATTCTCTCTTTCAAGCTGTTGTAAGAATTAGATGAAATAATGTGTGTAGGCATTAAACGATGGCATTCTATTGTATATGAGGTGTGTAGCTAATACACCTTCAGTTTAATTCATGCTATAATTGATCCTCAGTGTGAAGAATTATCATACTGACTATCAGCAGCTCATACATTATGAATCCACTGAGTTAAACAGAACATCATGGCTATGCACTTAAAATTTTGCAAACCAGGAGTCCATAGACTAGATATTTTGTTTAACTTGCCCAGTATTTCTTTAAAGTTAAGACAACATTTAAAATTGCTGAGAATCCACATTTTAAAAAAAAAGATTTCTGACTTCTGTTGAAGATTCAGAATGTTTTATGGTCACAGTGGGCCACCCTGCCCATGGCTGCCATTGGCTGGGCTTTTGATGTGTGTGGACAGCTTCTCACAGCTCCCACTGTGGCCCCTTGTCTGATACCGAACCCTCCTACCATACCCCACTACATTCTTTATTTCACCCAGAAAAGTTTTCATAGTGAATAATTTTAGTTACATCTTTGTAACTAATGACTTCTTATTCTTATTTTATGCTGCCGATAGTTCCCTTTTCTAGTAAAATAAATATAAATTGTAAATATTTTAAAGCCTTAGTCCATGTATTCCAATAGTTATGCTTTGAAAGGTCTATGGTGCTCTACTTTTTAGTCTTTCTTCTGTGATATTTTGCTCCTGGAGAGCCTAAGCTTATGTTCCCTTGGAGCACTGGCCACCCATAGGCAATGCTCATCTGGGATGAAGGCCAGGTCCTAGTCTGGGTGCCTCTGGGAAGCTAAGGGGCAGGAGGGATGAGCTCCATGGCAGAGGGTCAAGGCCGAGCACTTCTGTGTGCTGCCATTCCAACATGCAACTCCTTTCCTCTTGTCTAGTCTTAAGTGAGAAATGTGGGGAGGAGACAGCCTCCCCGTGAAGACTGAAGCGGGTGGAGGAGCGAATGGAGCCCCGACTGTTCTCATGCACCTCCCTCCCTCCCCTTCCTGTCCTGACTTTTGTCCTGCCCTGATCCCAGGGCCTTGGACACTGGCAACAATGGCCTGAATTGTTGCCACTGATTTCTGTGGCATGTGGACTGGCAATGATTATTCGGAAGCATCTTAGGAAACCGGAAAAAGCAGAACTCACTACTTTTGTTAGTCCTTCTAATCCATGCGTCTGTCTCTCCAGGGCTGATTTAAAGATGGGGAGCTGCAGCCTGGGCCAGTCCGTGATCTTGCCTGAAAGACTTCACTGGTTTTCTCATTGTTGAAAACCATCTCTGTTCCATGATGCTAAAGAAATGAAACTTTGGGGCCCTGGCCTGCACGAGTACATTCCAAACACTGGGAGGGACCCTAGCAATTTGTTCACATGCTCATATTTTTTGTTCAATTTGCAAGAGTAAGATATTTTCACAGCAATCAGTCAAGACCACTCTCTCTCTGCTCTGATTGTCCCTTTGTCACCCTTTCGGTCACTTTTCCCCCCAGTCAACCCCATGTGGGTCAGAGCTGGAGCATCTCCTTTTTGGGAGAATCAGCTAAAGAGCAAATGAGTTGAGGGTACATTTAATTGACGTTAGTGGAAATATTTATGTGGCTCTTCGTTATGTCCGAGTCTTAAGCTTCTGACAGCCATCCCAGTGTAGGAAGCTCCTAGGAGTCTCCCCACCCACTGTGCTGACTCAGCCAGCTCCATGGCTGGAAGATGCCGGCTCAGAGGTCCAATGGCAATGTGGCTGTGACCTATAGGAGCTGGCACCAGAAGCATGCAGGCAGTGTGAGGAGAAACAGGTTTGAAATGGATAGAGCCAAAAGCCAGTCTGTGGAAAATCCTTCCAATTTCAGACATACGAAACTGGAAGCAGAGAATTCAGTCCTCGTTAACGCCTTGTCAACACTGAAGGTCTCTCTTGTTAGAAATACAGCTCCTAATGCATAGCACACCATTGTAAATGCGCCATATTTCTTTTGGGGGAACAAATGGTATGAAATAAAGTTTAACAAAATTCCTGTGTTTGAGGGCACGAATCTCTAGCAGTGCATCAAGCAGGAAGTACATCTGCGCATGAAGTTGTGTGTTTTATATATCCAACGTATCATGTCAGAACTTTGTGTAACTGACGCATCTTTTGTCGTGATGAAGTCTGACAGTGTCAGATAAAACAACATGCAAAATCGTACAAATGCAGTGAAATAACCTGAAGAGACGAGTATCTCCAGTGATGAAGATGTACATATTTATCAGTAAGTCAGTGTACCTCATCCAAAGTCATTTTATATCTGTGTGGCTCAACATAATGAGAGCGATTTAAAATGCACTTAAATGGCTCATGAATATAGCTGCATATTGCAATTCTTTTCCTAAAGTACACCCTCAAAATTGCATCTGCCTCAGGCACCGTGAAACCTGGATCCGCCTGTTCTAGGCAGGCATCCCCATCTTAAGCCAAAGCAGTGAAACTAAAGACAGATGGGAGGAGCAAACGTTTTGATTAAAAGAAAAGAAAAAAAAAAAGGTATATTTATTTGTAGGTGTAAAGAGTATTCCTACACATTTAAAATGAAAATAAGTCATATCTGTATTGATTTTTCTTACAACTGGCCCACTTTACTCATTCATGTTACCTACCTGGCCCCGGTGCATATCTAAGTTTGTCATCTCACTGTCAAAAATTGTGTGCGCTTGACTCAGAGGCAACCGACAACCAAAGGCAGTTAAAAGAGAGGCACATGAGCCTTTAGCCACTGCTGATTTGTGCACTTTTGTGTTCAAACAGGAGGCAAGGAATGAGTAACTTGCTAAGTAGAGCAGGAGCCCTCTTATCAGACAAGATCAGCGTTGGTAGTTAGTCACTTGAAGAAAACAGTCTCATAAAGTGAGTAATAATGGAAAACAATACACATTCACCTTAATCATTTTACTTTACTTTCAAAGACGTAAAGACACATTCACCACTCATCCTGTAACGTCACACTATACACTGTTGTATGAGAATGGGTCAGCTGACCAGGGCGTCTCCTTGACTCTTATGCAGGAACCGCACTTGAACTCAGTATGCACCAGTTCCACTCTTGGTTTCTTTAAAGTGGAGTAAAAATGTAAGGCACTTGAGAGTTTCAGGTGCAGAAGACATTAAGATTATTATGACTTTCTCCTAATCTTCTTTAATTGTCTCACTGACACCTAATATAAGAGCAACTTTTTATTCATCTCTATCAATTTTTCCAAAGCATTTAAACTAGTTTTCACATGACAAACTTTATTCCCACTCTTATTGAATCAGTTTCTGTGAGATTTAACTAAATTACAAATCAATACCAAAGAAAAATGGCATAAGCAGGTGTGGAAACAAATACCACTAATTCAAGGTAAGCGCGCAACTCAGCTGGTGAGAGCAAAGTGGCCGGAGAGCAGCCCAAGGGGTGAAGCTTCCTGCCTGCGGTGGCATCTGTCAGAGGGCTTCCCAAAGGACTGGACTGTCAGTCAGTCAGGCTGGGGCATGAATGGGGGAGCTTCAGACTGAATATCCTCTTTTAGTGGTTGGCACAGTGTGAAAAGCCTTGTCACTGCAACTCAGGAGATCTGAACCCTAATTTGGCTTTTCTCCTAACCAGGCGACTTGAAGGAAATCTTTTCACTTTTTGTTCCCTCCCATCTGCCACCCTGATCCATGGGGCTGCTGAAGAGTCACATGACTTTGCTTCCTAATTCTCTGGGTGAATAGAAGCCATCAAAAAAGAGCCTGTACATGCTCCCACCACCACACCTTCCCACTCCTGTGCATCCCACCCGTCTACTGTAAACACTCTGCCTTCTCTCCTGTTAGGTTATTGGGGCTGTCACTGCCCTTTCTAGGCCAACCCCTGCCCTTGACCCCTAAATCCCATACCCTCTAGCAAGTCTCTCTTCTCTCTGGTATCGTCCATTTTTTCCCTTCACTGATCTTGCTTAACAGCATGCTGTAACTTCTTCTAATAAACAATAACAAAACCCTCTCTTGACCCCATAGCTTGCTTCAGCAACCACCCAATATCTCTCTTTCATTTCTTTCACAGCAAACTCTAAAAAAAAATTTTCTATACTTGCTATCCCCAATTTATCTATTCCTTCTCTCTCTTGAACCCATGCCAATCAGACTTTTGTCCACACCAGTCCTGTGAAATGAATATTTTCCTCTTCTTAGTAGACCTAGCAGTAGTATTTGTTACCTCTTCTTTGAATCACTTTCTTCATTTACGTTCCAGACCAGCTCATTCCCTTGGCAGCAACTTCTCAGTCTCTGTTACATGGTGAATTGTGTTCCCCATAATAGATTTGTCAAAGTGCTAACCCCAGTACCTCAGAATGTGACTTTATTTGAAAACAGGGTTATTGCAAATGTAATTAATTAAGATGAGGTCATGTGAGAGACATAATTTTCATGATGAGCCCTAATTTAATATGACTCATGCCCTTATAGGCAGATGACTGTGTGAAAAGAGAGAGAAGGCACAGGGAGAATGCCAAATGAAGTTGGAGGGAAATATTGGAGTGATGCATCCACAAGACGAGGAACACTAAAGACTACTGGCCTTCACCAGAAGCTAGGAGAGCAGCATCGAACAGATTCTCCCTCGCAACCCTCTCAAGAAACCAACCCAGCTGACACCTTGATTTCAGACTTCTATCCTCCAGAACCGCGAGACGATAACATTTCTGTTGTTGTAATGCCGTATTATGGCAGCCGTAGGAAACTAATGCAGTCTCTTTTTCGGGTTCCTTTTATCTTAACACTGGAATGTTCCAAGAATCAGTTCTTGGACCACTTCTCTGCTAATCACATCTAATCTCATGGCTTTAAATTCATACGTGCATTCTAACTACTCCCGGCTTTATATCTCCATCTTGTCTCACTCTACTGACCTCTGGACTTACATGTCCCACTGTCTCTTCCAGTCTCCTCCTAGGTGGCCAGTAGGCACCTCGAAGGCAACAATGGGAAGTGGTTAAGTTCTAGATATATCTGAAGTTAGAGCTGTCATGATGTGCTGACGGATTGAATGTGGGGTATCAGTGAAAGAGAGCAGGCAAGGATTCCCTCAAAATTTTGGGCCTGAGAAACTGGAAGGACAGAGTTCAGAAAATGGAGAGTGCCATGGGAGGAGAGGGACCAGGAGATCAGGGATATTTTGGGTTGCTTTGTTCTTTGCCATGTCCCCAGCACCTAGAACAGTACCTAGCATGTGGCAGACGCTCACTACACATTAGCTGGATGGATGGATGGATGGATGGATGGATGGATGGATGGATGGATGGATGGCGTGTGTGGAAATAGGAGGGGACAAGTGGCATATTGTAGTGGAGAGTAGATACAAAGTTCAGGACATGGAGTAGGGGGTCAAAAGAACAGCAGAAGCAGAAGACGTGGACAAAAGAATATGTGGGGGCTGTCTGGATTGGACAGAATGAGAGAAAGCAGGATTATGATTCTGAACTAAGAGCAATCTCAGAAAGCCACACACTCAGTCATCTGAACTAGAGTGAGGGTATCAAAGATGGCACATATTCAAGTTCATCAGAGAAAGAGAGTCCCAAAGTCCAAATGGCTGCACAAAAAAACAGGAGGCGTGATCAAAATGTTTGATTTATGATTCTCCCGACAGGGCAGGCAGTGGACAAGTCAAGTCTCACTTGAGCATTTAATGAATTTCACTTTGGTTAGTGGGTTTGTAATGCTCTTTGAAAAGGTCAAATTTTATGCATCATGTAACTTTTGCTCATCACTTACCATCTGGCAATTTGGGGCAGGTAAAAATGTACCCACCATATGGCAATTGCTTTATTAACTTGTAAGGTTTGGATTAATCTCTCAGTTGAGACCAGACATGCAAGGAAGTAGATTGGCCATTACCAAAACCATCAAATCTGCTAAGATGGTCCTTCTATTTGGAGTTTCAGATACTGCACCAACAAGATTTTATGCGGGACATCAGTGTGTTAGCATGACAGGAAAGCACATGGTAGACATCAATCTTGAGTTCGTTTTTAATTGAGGTCTTTTTTTGGTTCGTCATTTACTGAGCTTTTGGACCACCTCTTTGATGTGACTGCTTCTTGTATCTGAGATGGATTAGAATACACTCTACTCCTAATGGCAAGAACATGGGACCAGAAGTCCTAAGACCTGCCTTATCACTTCCCAGTTATGAGGGACTTTGGCAAGATTCTGGGCTCTTTCAACTGTAAGTCATAAAAACCTATCATGATTCACCTTAATCAAAAAAAAAAGTATCGAAAGTCCAGACTGGCACTCCTGGCAGGGCAGACTAGACTCAGTTACCTCATCGTGGTGTCAAGCCTCTCCCTCCTGGCTCCTGGCTCTGGTACTCTTGTTGCCTCTGTCACCTGCATTACTTCCCACCATCAGGTTCAAGCTGAATGGCTTTCTCTGCTCCTTTTCTGTTCTGGATTGAACTGACAACAAACCCGCAAAGCCCTATAAACCAAGTAAGATTGACAGAGAATCCATTCATGTTGTAACACCAGAAGAGTCACCACTAAGCCTATGGAAGTCAACAGTGAAAGAGTTCTACTAAGCTTCTTAGGAGAGGGACCCCATCTCCCTGCTTGGATGAGAGTACAGGAAAATAATAAAGTACTCACTCAGGTTCTAAAAGAAAGGGTAAAATATGGAAGAGGAGATCTGTCATGGGATCACAGATGACAGCAGGGCTCCTGGGTAGCTGGGGTGGACCCGAAGCACAGTATCTGGCCTCTCGGATGCCCTCTGGGGGTCAGAGGTCAAGGGGTGCCCAGAGAGGAAAAAAGAGAAAGAAATTGAGATTCAGAAATAGAAGAAAAACATTCAAAAAGACAAATTGAAATGCATTAAGGACATGCTCTCCAAAACAGCTCCAACTTTTTAATGGAAGAGTGCTTTCTAGAATAATGAATGGGCAGGTATCAGCTACCTCCCTCCAGGGCCACCAGGTGACCAGAGGAATACAAGAATGGATAATGTGCAAAGACAGTGTATTAGCTTCCTAAGGCTGCTGTAGATATTACCACAAACTGGATGGCTTACAACAGTGGGAATTTAGTCTCTCACAGTTCTGGGGGCCATGAGTCTGAAATCAAGGGATGGGCTGTGCTCTATCTGGAGGCTCTATGAGAGAATCCACTCCATGCCCCTCCAGCTTCTAGTGGCTGGTGACATCACTCCATTCTCTGCCTTCTACTTCACATGGTCTTCACTGTGTCTTCTCTCCAGTTAGTGTCTCCTCTTTTTGTAAAGACACTTGTCACTGAATTTAAGACTCACCAGATAATGCAGGATGATCTCACCTTGAGATCCCTAACTTAATTACCTCTGAAAAGTAGATTTTCTAAATAAGGTCGCATTCATAGTTTCCAAATAGACATTATGTGGGAGACTAGCATGCAATCCACCACACAGGGACTTCCAGCTAGCAAGACGAATGGAATTTCTGCTCAAACAGATGACTATCAAAACCTTTTTCTTTGTCATTTTACACAGTGCAGTGGGAAAATAAGAGTTTAAACAACTTGTGAATGCCTTCCTCCTCTAGTGGGTCATAAAACACTTTTTATCCATTAAGAGATGGTTTTCAATAACTTTTGCATGGCTGCACATGCAGAAGAAACCTTGGTAGAGGTAAAGCCCTCCTGGTAGGGTGTGTACCTCTGCAGGCCTCAGGAGATAAACTGGATCACAGGGGATTTCAAATTCCCTCCTACAGCACAGAGCTCCATCCTTTTCTTTTCTCCTACTCAGAGACACTCCAGCTTTTGCATGTTTGTACCTATTTCTGTACTGCATGAGGTCCCCCAGCTTCTGCAGTCCTCAAAGCCACGCAGAAATGGAAGATCTTACCTTTAATCTTCTTGCAAATCATAGTTAGGATAATTATTTTACCAATCCCCAAGAAGAAAGAAATGAAAAGAACATTTAATCAGTCCATCACACCTATACAATGATTGGTTGCCTAAAGATATTTTAACAAATTATGAAGAAGCTCCAACAGGAGACCTGGGCTAAATTAGAAGTGTCTAAATAGAAAAATATTTACCAAGATACTGAGTGAAGGGGCTGGGGCTCTGCTAGGAACACTTAAAGACCCACCCACTCCACCCCTACCACTGCCACTATACACTCAGCATCAAACCTTCTTTCCAGGATGCAGACGCAGTGTGGGAAAGAGCTCTTACCACGCCATGGTCTGAAGCCAGGAGGATGTCAGACCATTTCACCACCTGTAGGCACAGTTATTCACAGCCCCTACTTTGGCTTGCGTAAGCAAATACAATTACATCCATTCTCTCAAAGCCAGGACGTGGCCATTTTCCTGTGTTGTGATGGGACAGGAGCCAATGGTTAAAGATTTCACAGAAACAACAGGATTGCTTTGGGACTTTGAAAATGAAGCATGAATGCCTTTTTACTTTCATGATATCGGGAGAGACGCACAGATCAAATTATGTCATACACTTGATCACACTTGGGGCTTTATTATATGTATATACATGACCAAACTCCTTTCATTCTCCTACACAGATCGTAACACCAGGGATCAGCCCCACTCTCTCCCTGCTTCTGTTTGCTTTTTTATTACAAAAGTAATACAGCATCATCTTTTTAAATGTGGAAACTGAAACAAATAAATATCACCTATAACATCTCATCACAGAAAGACAGTCATTCTAACACTTCCAGGTGTGCTCTTGCAATTACCTTTTTAGGCCTAGATACACATATGTGTGGTTTTCCTACAAAAGATGGACAAAAACACAGTGTTTGTTTTTTCCAGCTCTCTTGGCCCTTTACCTACGTGTTTGCATGTGTCCCTTTCCCTAATGGTACCAGGTAGTGTCTGCTGCTGGTAGTTGGTGGAATAGTGCCCCCTTCCCAAAGGATATGTCTACCAGTCCTCTGTGACCTCATTTGGAAAAAAAAAAATAGTCTCTACAGATATGATTACATTATAGATATGATTAAATTTCCACATGGATTAGGCAGGTGGGACCTAAATCCAGTGACAAATGTTGTTAGAAGAGAAGAGAAGGGGAGGAGAGAAGCAGGGAAAGCCATGTGAGGACAGAAGCAAAGATTTAAGTGATGAGTCTACAAGCGAAGGGACACCAAGGATTGCTGGCAGCCACCAGAAGCTAGGTGAGAGGCATGGAACAAATACGCCCTCAGAGCCTTCGGGAGGAACCAATCCTGCAAACACCTTGATTTTAGATTTCTGGCCTCCAGACTATGAGAGAATAAACATCTGTTTCAAGCCACCAAGCTTGTGGTGAGTTGTTATGGCAGCCGCAGGAAACTAAACACTGCTCCTGCAGACCCCTCTCCACAATGCTCTGCCCTTTCCACCTGCCCTTCACCTTGTGTGAATGTCATCCACAGGGCCCATTACCTTTGTGGTTGGTTTTAGCTCAATCAAGAGAAGCCTGAACCAGAAATCAGAAGGTATTTATTCTCTCCTGGCTTCTACTCTTCAAGGTCCCTCTCTGGTTACACGTTCCGGTCGTGTCCCCAACTCCATGTCCCTTTGGGTCCACAATTGGTGACGGCTCTACCGCTGCTTGCTGGTGTTCCTGCCCTCTTCCTTGGGGCTCCCGTCATGATTCACACTTGCATACTTAGCCCTTTTGTGAAGAAACACTCCTTAGATTATCCTAATCCAAGATCCCGACTGATACTATGCCTTAAATAGCCTTTTCCACCATCGTGTTTAATGGTCACACACTAGTTCATTGTGTGGTTGAGCTATAAAAATTTATTTATACTCCAGGAATTAATTTGACTAATTCTTTATTATTATGTACTTTGGTGGTTCTGGTTTTCTTTTTTTTTTTTTTTTTGCGTTTATAAGGATTGTCTCAATGGGTATCTTTATAATCCAATCATTTGACATAGCCATGATTAGTTAACATAAATACCTAGACAAACATTTGTTTGAACAAATAATTTTAAATTATTAGCAATGTATTTAATATTACTATCTAACATTAATTATAATTAATTAGTATTAATATGAATTCTTTACACATTTAATTCTAAAGCTTTTGCTACATGGTACAAATTGCTCTCCAGAAATATATCAATTTACACTCTCATCAAGAGTTCATTTCCCAGCACCAGCTCTAATCATCCTGTTGGATAAATGAGGAAACCCAAAGACCAAGAGGTCCCAGGATTTGCTACGAAATTGAAAGCTGTTCATGGTGAATGTGAAGACGAGAGAAATTCATTTTCTAAGCAGTGACTAGAGCTTCCCAGACTGGAAAAGCTTCTTAAATGAGAGACAAACAGGTGCCTCCTCTCCTCGAGGGTTATCAGGAGTTTGTCTGGAATCGTTTGTAATGAATGGTTTAGGTCAATGAGAGGGTGATTCCAATTAAGGAATTTTAGTTGGAAGGAGAAGGCAGCTGCCGGCATGAGTAAGTGAATGGCCATTATTGTCTGAGATTAAAGCAGCAAACCCTGCAAATAGAGAATGCATTGTTTGGAGGAACTGATTAAAGAACATGTCTGAAAATGGCCATCAGCTCACATGGGAGAGCTGTTCTAACTAGAGTGTGTGATTTTCCCCATGACCTTGACCTTATCTTGAGTGAGTTATGATATTTTCTGGGTCTCCGCCGTGAGATCTCTCACTGAGCTGACCTCATCGCGATAAAATAAGCAGAATCAGGTTCGTCATCGCCATCTGTCTGGGCAAACCAGGAAAAATTAAAAAACGAGCGACTGTGTGATGCTTAGATATGATCTCATCTCATTAGGAGACCTTTGCGGGGAGATCATGGGACCTGAATTACAGTGAACTAATTCCATAACCTATTCCAAAATCTCAGAATCAATCATTCTCTGCTTTGAAAAACAATTCTGTGTAAAATTAAAATATGCCCGTTGCAAACTCACTTCATATTTCAAGTTTCACAACAGGTCTGAACCGTGGGACTCCGGGTGAGTACAAGAAAGAGTTGTGACTGAGGGCGTCTGCTTTGGAGCCACCGTGGGACCTTGCAGGGCTGTTTAAATCCAAGGTATTATATGTCAATTATACCTCAAAAAACAAAACAAAACAAACAAACAAACAAAAACAATGTAGCAATTTGTTCAACCAAAAATCCAAGTCCTATAGACAGGAAAATTAACATGAACCCAAGAACCTAGAAGAAACCTGGGTTTGGGAAAGAGAGGATGTTAACATAAAAGTTGAAAACAAAACCCACCACCCTGAAGACCACCCCCACTCTCAAATGTGAGTCCACCTTGAGTTAACTGCGACCCATGGCTTTCCTAGTATAGTACTCACCTCTTCTGTGTATCCTCCTGGTCCTTCCTCCTTTCCCTCCCTCCCTCCTTTCCTCTCTCCCTTCTTCTTTCCCTCCTTCCCTCCTTCCTTTAGTCCTTTCTTCCTCTCTCTCTTCCCTCTTACTTTCCACAGGCAAAAAACATGTTCCAAGGGCTTACCAAGCCCCAAGCACTGCTCTGGGGGTGGAGGCACTAGAAATGTTTAAAGAACATGGCCTGCGGGTCTGCCCTCTGCCCTTTTCCAGGGGTGGTATCCAATCGCCATTTCCTCTGTGGAAACCCAAGGAAAGCCCCACTGCAGCCTGCTGCCACCTCACCTCCTGGATTGGCTCCTGCCATGCACCCTCATCACCTCTCAGTCCATCCCCACCCACTCTGAGTGGCCGACCATCAGAGCCTGGAAGGAGGCAGTTATAGAGCCACTGATAATTTGTGGATGGGACAACAGTGCCTGTGGGAGGCATATGTGGCAGCTTCAGTCTGAGGAATTGCTGGGCTGGAGAGGGGGCGTTTCTTCTAAGATATTATATCTAAGTAGGAGTAAATAGGGCAAGTGGGACCAGTTACTTATAGCATAAGAAAATGAAATAATTGATACCAACCCCTACAATCTATGATTATTTACCCCCAAAAGGAACAAATTGTCAAGAAGTCAAAGGAGCACTTCCCTCCCACCTCACCCCCACAGGAGCCACAGCAGGCATCAGGTTCACTTGAGCCAGGGGCTATGCTCTGTTGTGTGTGACAACAGAACATCTTCTCCTGCCCACCTCCATTCTCAAGCAATAACATCAAGAAAGATATCCCCCCATCGTGTATTTATTTATCCATTTCTTCTCTCACCCCAACATGGTATTTTAAAATACAGGCTCAGGAATCCAACTGCCTGGATTTAAATTGTGACCCCAGCATTCACAAACTGTATAACTGGCCTTGGGAATGTTTTTCAGACTTTTTGTGCCTTAGTTTTCTCCCCTATAAAGTGAGGCTATTTCTAGTCTTCTCTTCATAAGACAGTTGGAAGAAGGAGAAGAGATAAAGCATGTGAAGGACTTAATGAATAGTGCCTGGTACAGGGTAGGTAACAAGTACATGTTGTCTCTTGTTAGTTAAAAAATGTTTGTCGAGTACCTCTTATGTTCCGGCCCTTTCTCTCAGTCTACTGGAAGATGGACGAGAAAACCATACAACATGACCAGTATGGTCATCAGCGCCCTGGAAACAAGGAGGATGGACATCCAAATCAGTCAGCAGCAGTGGAAGAAACTCAGAGAGGACTTCCCAGAGGGACTGACCTGTACACTGAATTTCTAATGATGAATAAGATTCCACTAGGCGAAGAAAGGAGCAGAGAGGAGAGGAGAGAAAACTCCAGACACAAGAGACATTTGCTGGTAGTTTTGTAAGGTTAGAGCGGATCGTGGAATACTACCAGTGGCAGAGAGGACACGCTGGAACCAAGAAGGGTCTTTCATTCCATTCTAAAATTTTAGCCAAGGGGGAGGAGGGGTGCTGAAGAATTTTTAACAAGCGGACCCCCTAACAAGTTAACAAACCAGCAATTCCACACCCCCTCCCCATCTTTATAGTGTATCTGAAAGAAAACTTGTGTTTTTCTTTTGTCATCTCAAGGATATTTGCAGTAACACTTGTCTGGGTCTTGAATCATGGTCGATTTTTCCTGAAGCAGTAGTTATGATTTCATATAGGCAGCTAGCTAGATAATAAATGCTTGCTCCTGTGAGATTTTTACCTATTTCTTTCCTCATTTTGTGCAGTCATTTCCAAAAAGGGCCCACCAGTTGTATTTCCTCATCTGAGGTCTCTGATGTGGATGGACACACGACTTTTGAAGCATTTAGGGCACAGCGCTTGGCTGAGCTGTCGAGTCAGTTTGAGGGTAATCAGCAGATTTATTTGAGAAAATGTATTTATGAGACTAAATGGCTGTTCTAAATGGGGCCATTATCTAACCTTTCCACTGTTGCTATAAATATCCCCCCAGAGCGTGGATACCCACAATAAGTCCATAATGCTTCCCGGACATGACTTTGAGACAATATTTACGATGGTTCCAGTCAATGCACATGCATGTACTTGGATAATTTCGGTAGTGTTTCTTGAATGCTTAGGCACAGACTCAATGCCAGATACTTTATTAAACATTTCCAGGGCAATCAAAGCAGAAAGAGGTGGGGAAAGCAAATATTTGTTGAATCATCAGTGGATACTAGGGATTGAAAAGCAAGCCTAACTTATTTATAGCTTGGAGTAAGCCAAAGAGAAATCATAACTATACATCCTGGAGCCACTTCAAAGGAAACCATCTTTCTTCTGGTCCTGGCAGTGCCCTCTTTACTGGAGTTGAGTGAGAAAAAGCCCAGCTGAGTAGGGAACTTCCAGAGGACCATCTGCAAGAGACAGGAATCCGAAATCTCTCAGACTGAGCCCTCCGAAGGCCTTGGAGAGCCGCACTGCTATCAAAATGAACACTCTTTTTTGCGTGGATCTAGATTCCACTCTGCAGATTCACTCTGAGACATAGCTGCTTCGAGGGTTCTAGAAAAATTCTGTGCCAAACCCCAACACACCTTTTGCATACACTCTTGTATTGCTGCCTCGCCTCTAAAGCATGTACAACAGAAATGAGAACAGATTCTTAAAGCATTTACCAGTTTTTATATATTTAAAAAAACTAATTGTGTATGTATAGACATAAGCATGTATACACAGAAGTGTAGCAAGTATTCATATAGTTAGGTGCCCCTGACTGATATCTATGTATATTTAATAAGAAAAAAGAAATTACTAGTTAAAAGTTAAATTACTATAAAATTTTCACATCCTAGGAAAAAAGTTGTTACTCAAAGTTGGTGGTTCACATGCTTAAGAAAACTAGTCTGTGCCTTTTGGTCAACAAAGATGAAGCCTCCTGTGCAGTTTATATGGGTAGGGACTAGGAAGGGGAGGGCCGGCAGTGAGAGAGAGCTAGGTTGCTCTGCTTAACAAAGTAAGAGAAACAAGGAACATAGGCACGATCCTCGAGCAGTTCAAGAGGAAAAAGATTTTATGGGCCTGGAAGATGTAAAGAGGAGCAGATGAGGAAGAGAAGGGTCTAGAAGAGAAAAGGAAGCCTGAGAAAACATGGCAGCAGGCACAGACACATGAGAAGGGTAGCCAAGGAGAAGGGCCCTGTGGCAGCAGCTATGAAGGGACTTCAGGGCTGTGATGTTTGGTATTTAGTTGCATTGCCTCTTCTGAGCAGCTCTGTAGGAGTCTTCTTGGGCCCTAAACATCCATCAGATTCTGGTGCTGTTGGTGCTCTGGGAAAGAAGAGAGCCGTATCTGGGGTGGGCAAAGCGGTACGGGAAGAGAGAGCGCCTTAGGAGGTGAGAAGATGGACAGGTCACCCAGATTCAGTAAAAGCAAGAGTCTGTACCAAGAAATAACTGTGAGAACATAAGCTCTCCCTGCTACCTCAAATCTGGGGAGTCATCAGAAATTGTGGGAGGCCACAAACGTTTCATACCCAGAGCATGGTATAGGGCCTCATGCAAATGTCTTCGGATATTAAAGGAAAAGGGTGATTGCCAAAGGCTGGAGGATTTAGGGGTGTCCGAGCAGCAACACTGTGTTACAGTTATACACAATTACGCATATGGATCAAAAGGAAAAAAAAACTTTGTGTTTCATCCTTTCCAGATTTGCTGTTCTGAGTCTTCACTGAGCCCAAAGTCAATTTATGGCCCGTGATGCATTCTTATTTTTTTGGCTTTTATTAAATGCCTTTTCAATGTTTTTGTCTGCCACAAAAGACAGAGCCTCTAGTAGATACAATTCTTTCTTTTTAATGCCTTCGTTAATGAGGTGCTAGTTTCTCGTGTCCCCTGATCATAGCCATTTTGCCTCCTTTCACGAGCACAACACATAATTGCCCCGAGAGTGGAGAAAGGCCAAATGGGAAGGAACAATTGCGTTGCTTTCAAAATGGAAGTGGTTTTATTGGCTTTTCACACTGTAAAAGGAATTTTTTAAAGAAAATTTTCCTTTCAAGTCAGACAACACAGAAACCCAAAGAGGAAAATAAAAATATCTGATTTCCTACTGCACAGCTTTTTATTTTACAAAAATTCTATGATAGAGTGTACAGTTAAGTAATTGGCTTTATTTTTCTATAGCTCTATATTGTGAATCTCCATACCAATAAATATGGATCATCATTTTAAATGGTTGCATTTTATCTTATTGGATAGATTCCCTTAATTTATTTAATCAATCTCTCATTTTTAGACATTTTAGAAGGCATGAAGACAGGGATTCCTAACCCCCAGGCCGCGGACTGGTATCAGTCCACGGCCTGTCAGGAACCAGGCCGCATGGCGGGAGGCAAACTGCGGGCCAGCGAGCAAAGCTTCATCTGTATTTGCAGCCGCTCCCCAGCACTAGCATCACTGCTTCAGCTCCACCTCAGATCATCAGGCATTGCGTTCTCATAGGAAGCCCAGTCCCTGGTGCCAAAAAGGTTGGGGACCACTGCAAGAAGAGATAAATGGCCTTCCAACAATATTTTTGCACACGTCTGCTTGTCTCCTGGGGATACATACTAGAAATGGGAGGTATTTGCTAATTCATTAACACACGTTGAGTGCCTAACACACATCTCTATTGGTGCTGAGAATGGAATGATAATCTAGATATAGTTCCTCCTTCAGAGTTGTTAGTGTGATAGAGAATTTAAGTATTAAACAAGGAATTCAGATAAAGTGTGATTAGTGTTTCACAAAGAGGTACAGAGTATTTTCTGGTTAGAAGGAAATGTACTTTTCATAAAGCCCTTGCTATACCTTAGCTAATCATTTCCCAAGACACCTTATGTTAATATACCCTGCCCCCCACAGGAGTGTAGGAACCTGTATCTTCCATAGGCACCCCTGTAAACCCACATTCTTCTTAAACTTTGCCAATCTCAAAGGCCAAAGATGCTTTTCGTTGTCGTGTTCATAGCAATTATGTTACTTTTCTATTGTCCTGTTCACTTGTAAGAAGACACTTAGCAACCCTACCTTCATGTATATACGGTTCCAGAATGCTAATCGCTTAATTTTTCAAAGATAAGCTTAAATTTCATGACTCTAGCAAACTATTCAGAAGCTGAAGTTGGTCCCTCGGTTCCTCCTTTGCCCACTCCCTGACTCCACTGTGCTCCATGGCACGCACCCCTCATGTGTCTTTCCATCCACGCAGGGGCCGCTCTCAGTTCTACTTTCCCTGAATACCCACCACTGCTTTGGAGAGCTCAGGCAAGACCTTCTCACTAATGCACTCCTGTTCTTGAGTTTTCTGTGTACAAAAATGCATCCATGCAGAAGGCTTTGGGTGGATGGAAAGAGGGAATGAAGAGGATAAAGGACTTAGGTAATGATCCAGTCTAGAAGAACCTGGGGATATTGGTCAATACCTCAATAGGCTTATTTAACTATTCTCTGGGCTACAGGCATGTCAATCATTTCTGCTCTGGAAATCTGAGAAATAAAGTGCTATTCATTCATTCATTCACTCAACTAACATTTATTGAGCTCCTCATCTGTGTAAGGCCTAGTGTCTGAGTATACAATGCGTGTATATAATTATACAAAGATCATAAATTTTTATATATTTCATCTATTGTTATATAAGTGGACATGCAGACTTAGAATGTCATTTTCCAGTAAGGGGGGTTGGCAGGTCCCACCAACAGGTAAACAATTCATTGTATTAATCTTCGGCGTCTATATAGTGAATCCCTCAGCTAGAAAAACAGACCTCAATGCAAAGCATCTGGGCACGGGGCTTTCCTCAGTGCCAAGGGGGGACCAGATCCTGGCTGACCTGAATTAAGGGGGCACCCATCACATGAGGACAGCTCTGATGTCTGTCGAATTGCACTGTCCTGTGGAGTGAGAATATCATGGTAGGATCAGGAATCTGTCTTTGGGAAATCTAACTTTTGTACATTACTGATATTTTCTGTAGCTATTTTGTTTTTATTTTTCTTTGTGCCCTTTCAAAAATGACACGTTGTCTCTTTTGTAATAAGAGACCCTAAGGAAAGGAACTTTGTGGGTGTTCAGGCTAGACTTTCCTTTGGGGGGATTGGAGGGGTTCACTTCTGTGCACAGTGAGGATTAGAAGAAGAATCAAAGCCACAGGACTCAAGGGGATCTGACCTCTCTCCACACAATAATATTCTTCCTCTTCTTCTTCCTCCACCTTTTATTTTTTTTATTTATTATTTTTGAGTTCCCCTGATTCCTTTCTAACCCATAGCACAGTGACAAGCTGAGACATGGCCAGACCTCTTGAGACTCCATCAATGGTCCACAGCCATGCCACCCTGAACAAGTCTGATCCCGTCTGATCTCGGAAGCTAAGTAGGGTCGGGCCTGGTTAGTACTTGGGTGGAAGACCACCTAGGAAGACCAGGTGCTATAGGCATAAAAAAAAAATAAAATTTAATTTAAAAAATAAGAGATTGTAAACTGACAAGATTCTTATGATCTGTGTGAGGTCAACCAAGGGTTGCCTCGCCTTAAAATAAAAAAAAGAAAAGAAAAGAAACTATATGGAACAGGAAACTTGACCCTGACCCCAGCAGCTGCCACCAAATGGAACTATCCTTTGAAAACACAGAGGGGGAGGTCTGATGATTTTTACCATAGCTCTTCCTCAATTTTTACACTTCAATGGGAGAACAAAATATCATCCTTTGATTTAATTACAGTAGAGCTTTGTTCTTTCAAAGCAAGAAATCCTTAGTGATAGGGCCTAGTGAGAAAATACAGAGCTGTTCTAAGCAGACCTGCTAACTGGAATCCTGAGCCACGTCTAAAGGGCAGTGTTTCAGGTCTTTAATTAATTTCAATATAGTTCCTGTATTATTGTATTTTCCTTGTGGTTTTGTAAGCAAAATTTTCATGGACAATTGCATTATTTGTGTTCTCCTCTGACAGGAAAATTTGAGTCTTTGCTCAGGAACCACACAGCACGCCTGAGCCTGAAGCAAATCAATGCAGAGATAAACCTAACCCCAGGCAAGTGGTTCATAATGGCTCTGCTGATAGCCGAACAGGTGAACAGGTCGCAGGCTGCCATTCAAATCAGCTCTGCGGGGAGGAGGAGGAACAAGGGACAATTTGAACCATGGCTCCAGTGTTTGTTTTCAGTGTTGGAAACAAATGGTTGGGATTGAGAAAAAGATTGAATTGTGCGTGAGTTATTGTGGCTTGACAATCCTCATCGTTTGTTTATTGACTTTTATTTTTAGACTTTAAAAATGTTCCCATCGTTAACCCATCCCGACACATGAACAGCAGTAATAAAGTTACACAACCAGCAGGCTGACGGCAGTTAGAGAACCAGCTCCCAAAATTGTTTAAAACTATCTCACTGTCACTTTCTCTCAGATCAAATCTAGAGGCAGGAATCCATATTCTTTGCTCTCTGTTACCACAGGTCAGAATACACATCAGATCCCGGAGGTCACGCAGGCAAGTGCAGTTTGGAACTGAAACTTGGTCTATGGCAGCAAAGAGGGGAAGGAAACCATCCTTACAAGTCTGTGCATTGATTTTTGAGGGCCAGCAGTTGGAATCCTCACCCTCAGGGCCAGAGAGTGATGCAGACAAAGAACAGGAAGTCAGAGGCCCTGGTACTAGTCTGCAGCGTATGAATTATGCACCCTTGAGCAAGTCAGCCTCACAGAGACTCAGTTTCTCATCTGGAGAAAAGAGAACAGGGTGTGGGGCTCTGTGGTGGAGGTGGGGGGACTCGTCATCCATGCAATGCCGTCTTATGGGACCCATGAGTGTGCTAGAAATTGTTTTAAGTACTGTGAATATGACAGTGAACAACAGAAATAGCGGCCTTGCCCTCTTGGTCATGTTGGTGATACTGAGAAGTGAACAGACAATAACAGTGTGATGAGTACGGGAGGAAGGGAGAAATTCAGGATTCCAGGGGCCCCCAAACCGAGTAGGGGTTTGGACAGCCTTCCAAGGAGCAAGTCTTTTCCGCTAAAACCGAAAGAATGAATCGGAGGTGGCCGAACATTGGCAGGGAAAGTGCTCCAAGGGCAGAGGAGAGGACCGTGGGTGACCCGGGTCGGGAATCTACACGCTGGATAAGTAGGGGGTGGAGCAGTGATTCCTGCCTCATCTCAACTTCCCCCACCCCTCCAGGCCCTCGGCCGCCAGGGTGCAGGAGCCTCAGTGCCTTGGCCCTCGCCTGCGGGCGGGCTCTAAGGTTGATCCCGCCTTTGCTTCCCGGCGGGAACACAGCTCAGGGAAGCAGGATGGCGTGGAGGGAGGGTGGCCCGGCCCCCAGCTCTGAGAGCCAGGGCGGGAGAAGAACCAGCCAGCTCAGCGGCTGCACGTCCCGGGGTGGAGGGGCCTCAGCCACCGCTTAGTCAAGGGCCTTGCTGTCTCTGTGTGGCTGGCAGGTAATAGTGACCAGATGGAGGAAGCCCTAAACGTTTGGTGATTCTATTCCTTGCTTTGGGGGCCTAGTTGACATAAGTAATTTGGTTTCTCTGTTAGATCTGGAAGACATTTTTAGACAATTTAGAAGAGGTGGCATGATGTGAAAAATACCACTGACTAGATGGCAGGGAACACTGCAGTGGCCCTGAGACCTTGTTTAAGGACTCGGGGCTTCTCAGCTCTGTCACCCTTATCCACCCGTGACCCTTCGCTTTCTTCCTATACTCACCAAGACCCCACAGTCCCTGTCAGCAGCTGTCCTTTGCATATCATACCCAGCTCTCTTTCCCTTCTTTTCTTTGCACTGACCTGGCAGCCTCCTGCCCTGGTCATATCCAGTTCTCCACCAAACTCTGGTATCCATGCAGCTAGAAAAGTTTGGAGGAAAACCACCAAGCTGCTGGGCCTGCTTAAAGCCCTGGTCAGGAACCTCCAGGGGGCTCGGGCATTGCCCAGGGGCCCTGTCTCCCGTCCTGCGGATTCCCTACGCTCTCATTTTGATGATTGTTTTACGAAAAGCCTCCTTCCCAGACACCCCAAACCTCTTCAGTGGATCTGATGGAGACAATCAGAAGAGAAGTCCCATAAGTGCCACCCCACATCCACTCACCAACCCATAAACTCAGTCCTTCCCCCTGCTACTCTGAGTAAACTGTTGGTGCACCTACCTAAGGCCGACCTCTCATCATGTCCCAAGTCCACCCTTCTCTCTGTTCAAGGGCATCATACCAGCACTTAGCCCCTCTCGTTCATATCGCCAACTTTTCCCTTTTTATTGGACCATTCAGACTAGTATACAAACATTCTTCACATCGTTTTAAAAAATTAGAAAACCACATGTCCCTCCCAGCCTCCACCTCGATGTTCCACTCCTTCCCATCTACAGCAAAACTTGTCTTTGGAGGCTGTCTCCAAACCCAATTTGCAATCAAATCTTGTTGGTTCCGCCTTCAATATATCCATAATACGACATCTCACTACCTGCCACTCCTGCTGCCAACACCCAGGTCCAGCCACCGTCATCTCCTGCCTGGGCCATTGCAGCCGCCTCCCATCTGGTTTCCCCGCTTCCACCCTTGCTCCCTTTCAGCGAAGAAAGCCACTCCTCAGCTCAAAACCCTCCAGTGGCTTCCCATTTATACTCAGTAAATTCACACGCAGATCTCACATGACTCTCACAGGCAACCCCACACTCCCTCCCACCTTGATCCTGTCTCCTAACACCTGTCCCATCCCCATGACCCAGTCCCAGCCACCGTGGCCCCGTTCCTATAATGCTCTTTCCCCACAAGGCCACGTCTCGCTCCCTCACCTCCTTCAGACCTCAGCTCAAACCTCTTCTCGTCAGGGCAGCCTTACCTACCTGGCCGATTTAAAATTGCTTCCCCACACACATGTCCTGCCTAATTTTCTCCATAGTATTTATCGCCATCTATGAACTTTCTTTATTAGTTTATTGCCTCTCTCTTCCACTAGAATGCAAACTCTGTGAGAGCTGGAATTTTGTATTCTTTTTCGCACAACTCCCTTTCTAGTACGAGATAGTGTGATTGCTCCATGAATGGCAAGTATTAATATTATTATTCTTAGATATCCTCAGGAATACAACTGAAAGAAGTAGCTTTAGCTCTAATTAGCCCTTTTTACAAATATGAGACTACACCAAACAGAGTAATAGGCCTATAACCAGGGTGTAGTAGCTAAGCTCTCAAGATAGCTAGCTCTCTGATGACTCTTATGTCCATGTCTTTGTGTAGTCCTGTCCCCTGGAATCTGGTTTGGTCTTGTGACTTGTTTATAACCAACAGAATGCAGCCCAAGTGGCACTAAGCAAGTTCCACAGCTAGGGCAGAAGAATCCTTACAATATCTACCATACTCTGTTGAATCGCTCATTTGTGTGGAAGCCACTGGCAGAAAGAAGTCCTACTACGCTGAGGTGGCTATGCTGTGAGGAGGTCGCTAGCCATGGAGAGAGTCTTTGGGGAGAGAGATGCACCCAGCCAGCCCCCAGCAATTCCAGTCATCCCAGCCTAGGCACTTGACCTGTGACTAAAGAAGCATTTTTTAAATATCCAGTTAAACGCCTTCAGGTGACTCCAGCCCCAGTCAACATCTGATTAGGACTGCCTGAGAGAACCGCGCGCCCCACCCCGCCACAGGGAGAATCACCTAGCAGAGCCCAGCCAAGCCACTGAAGCATGAGAGATAAGATGCTTTCGAACTGCAAAGTTTGGGGGCACTGGGCTACATGGCAACCGCGAAGGTAGCCCCTCCTAAGCCTGAAATGCAGTCAGATTTGCAAAACTGCTCAGCATAGGTGTGCTCTGTTTAAAGAAACTCCACTAAGAGAAATTTTGTTTGAAAGACATAAATTAAGTCCTTATAAAAGCATTGTCTTATTACAAGTGTATCTTCCAAGGCACTTGTAAGCATTCATTAAGGGGGTAATAGCTACTTATCAGAAGCCTCTGAGCAGAAAAACAGAAAGAGAAATGTTGGAAATAACTACCTTTCAAAGATAATTAAGCGCCAAGGTAAAGCATCTTAAAATTTATAGGGAAAGTAAATGAGAAAATTATTCAATGACCCAAATGGAATTCACAAACAACCTTTCGGGAACAACACAGCTATTGGATATCATTAATTATAGTTGTACTGCAAAAATTAAATCTTAACCAGAGTAATTCAGGTCACTTCAATTTCCAACCTGCGTTAGCCTCCATTAACCAGCCTAGGACATAACCAAGGAAAAACAGAATTGAAAACTGAATTTTCCAGGCTGGTGGTCTACACAGCCCTACTTTACAGGATAGTTTCCAAACTTCCGCTTTATTGAACATCTCTGAAGAGGAGCTTCTACTGTTTATGCAAGGTTTAATGATTCAGTAGTTCAATTAGAAGAGCCATTAACCCACAAAACTATCAAAACCAGTCAGGAACAGAATAAAATTACATGAGTTGGGTATTATGGAAGATTATGGAAGATTTAGAAAACATGTACCCTTTCTGTTTATAAACCAAAGCATTGGCCCTATTCTGGAGTCTCGGCAGAGAATACGATAAAAGAACTATAGTGCATGAACTATCAAAAAACAAAGAGCATTCAGTTCAGGACTAGAAAAAGGACTCTGTCCCCCACAGGGAAGCCTGGCGGTGTGTGGGCAGGAGAGCCCCAAGGGACCCTCTGGCCCAGTGCGGTTTTTATGAATATGCTGTATAGACGGTTTCAATATTCTGAAAAGGAAGTGAGCTGCAAGGTTGGCCTGTCACATGGCTAGGGAAGAAGAAGATAAAGGACACTTTGATGTTTTCATGTAAGGCTTTTGCTCAATAATTCAATAAGAAGATCAATTAACCTAGGAAGCCATCAAAATGTGCCAGGAATAGAATAAAATTACATGCATTTCAGATATTATTGAAAACTTTGGGAATATTTATCCTTTTTGTTAATTGGCATTTGTCCATAACCAAAGAGATGGGGTGGGGTGGGGGGATAGAACTAGCCCTCCAAAAAAGGCAGGGCACCAATGAGAAGAAAATCAAGGTGAGTGAAATCTGTAAGTGCAACTTTCTTCCTTACTACATCATTGTTTGCATTTCCTTTATAAAGTGATATCCCCTGCTGATGTCTCTAGGAGAAAAAGGAAGACGATTTCTGACAAAGAATTCTCCTCTTTTAAAGGGCTGGCCATGCTTAGATGTGGAGAACTGAAGTGTCAAGTCATCTAGGTAAATGGATTGGTTCATTAGAAAGAAAACAATCAGGTGTCAGCTCTGCCTTCAGCTCCAGGCAAGGTCTGTAGGAAAGACACTCCTGGCTCCTCATGGAGCTGGAGCAGGAGAGGAGGGAGGTACCATTGGTTAGGAATGCTTTGGGGATGTAAGAAGTGTGGGACACTTAAGTGGTGATCATTTCAGAAATAAGAGAGATACAATAAAAGAACTTGTGGAGGACAAATGATGGGACAGAGCTCACTGAGGAGATGGAGCTAAAAAGCCCATGGAGATGAATTGGAAAGAAAAATACAGTCAGAGAAAATGAGAGAAGGGATGTGACGGGAACATATAGGTTTTCAGTTGCTCTTCCATTAGCAGTGACTCCAATATGATGAAGAAAATGAAACAGAATCCATTCAAAATAAAAATCAGGTGGCAGACCGGAAAAGAAAGATACTTCATGGTACATTTCAATATTTTGCTCTGATTTTGGTTTTGATTAATATTTTTAGTATAAGATTCAGAAATATGTCTTTATTAATAAAATATTTCTGATGATTCACCACCTACCACCAATAGCAGAAAACACTTTGGAGGAATTCTGAAAATTGCACAGCTGTGGCCAACTAATGGCTCTCCAACCCTATAGGTGCTGGTAGGGCTGTGTCGGTGATAGTGAGTGTGTGTGTGTGTGTGTGTGTGTGTGTGTGTGTGTGTGTGTGTGTGTGGTGGGATGTGCTGATGTGTTCTGACACCAACTAAGATTCTGATCCTCAATTATTCCAACGTAAGGGTGGGAGGTTTCCACACGACCAACTCAGTTCTCACACACAAACTGGGTCCCACTACTCAACTCGGTTCTGACACTGTCTACATGGTGGTGGTGTTAGATTCCCACAGGCTTAGGACTCATCCTACAAGACTGTCCCCACCACCACCACTTCCAACACCAGTTACAAAGCTAAGTTGTCACCTCTGCTTCTGACTAACCTGCTATAGATCATAGGTCTGAAGGACCTCCTCCTTGGGGTAGATTCATTGCTAGAGCGGCTCACAGAACTCAGAGGAACATGTTTCTTACTAGCTTGCCAGTTTACTATAAAAGGATATAACTAACTCAGCAACAGCCAGGTAGAAGAGATGCACAAGGTACAGAGAAGGGGTGTGGAGCTTCCATGCTCTCCTGGTACCATTCCCCCTGAATCTTCATGTGTTCACCAAACCAGAAGCTCTCAGAAGCTCATTCTTTTGGGACATTTATCACACAGGCATGATTGATTTGGTCATAGCCATTGGCAATTGATTCAACCTCTAGACCGTCTCCCCACCTCAGAGGTCAGGCAGTGGGACTGAAAGTTCCAACCCTCTGATCCCATGGTTGGGCCCCTTGGTCCCATCCCCCATCTTTAGGTACAAAGCCAAAAGTCACCTCATTCACTTAACAAAAGACCCTTTTGCTGCTCTCATTGCCTAGAGTATTCCAAGGGTTTTAGGAGCTCTATGCCAGAAACAGGGACAAAGACTAAGTATATATTTATTATTATAAATCACAGTATCATATGTGTGTATGTGGAAGATAAGCATCGATACCGTAACCTAATCCCCAGCCTCATCCTCACAATATTGCAGGTGACCTACTAAGGGATAAAGCCCTTCTACAAGGCCAGGCTGCCCTTCCCCTGGGCGTGCTGGAGGGAGGGAGTTGTGGGCATCGCTATAGGTCCACGGGTGCAAAAAGGCTATAAGGACCTGAAAAAGAAGAGAGCAGAGGGGCCCTCCATGAGCAAAATGAGCTCTTAGATTAAGAGTGGCAGAGATTAAACAAACGTAAATCTGACAGGCTCCATGACCAGAAGAGAAGGAAGACTGGAGCTCAGAAACTTTCTGGGTACCCATGTCTGTAATTTACTTTTAATTACATAAAAATTAAGATGAATTGACAAATGTAGAGATGGAGAGAGATGTGATAAACACATATAGTAAAATGTTAACTATAGAGCCAAGGTGGTGGATATGTGTGTCCTTTATGATAAAGTTTTTTCACTTTTCTGTATGTTTGAAAATGTTTATAATAAAGTGTTATCGGGGAAACCAGACCAGATGAGCATGATCTTAACTAGAATCTGGAAATCAGAGTTAGCACTTGTTCCCTCCATGGAGCTTTGTTTCAGCAGCAATTCTTTTTCAAATGTATCCGGTCCACATTCACTCATTTCCTTGGAGCAAATTTTCAAGGTCCCTCTGAATGATTCAACCTGCCACTAAGGAGAAAAAAATGGTAGAATTAACCAGCATGGCATTTCACAAGAGACACTTACACAGTAAAACATTATTTTCTAACTTTCACTGGTGAACTTTTCCCTTTATGTATATCAGGTCATTAAAAAAAAAAGTGTTTGTCGAAGCACACAGTTTTATACATAGTGGGTGCTGGGAATTTTTGTTGAAGTGTCCATTTCCCAGAAGTCCACTCCTATCTTGGATGATTACTGACCCATCACCCAGAAGGACCTGGGCACTGAACAGTGACAGTCTTTTTGCCTATGACATAAAATCCCCCATGTGTGAAATAAGGAATTAGTGCCAGAAATACAGGTGACAATCAGGGAAGCAGGTTATTATCTACAGAGATAATATTCAAAACGTCAAGAATTCAAAGGTGTCTGTTTACACTGTCTTAAGCCTCCCTCTCCCCCACCTCCACTGGTGATAAGAAGGGAGAAGCACTGCATGAGAGAAGGTAGGTTCCTTTATGGTCCTTCCACCTGCCAGCTTTATAATCCTAGAGAATAACTTTATTGATTCTTGGTTTTCTTATCTATAGTATTAAGAGCATGATGCCTACTTTGCAGAGTTGTGATAAAGGTCAGATGAGTTCACAAATGGAACAGAGCCCAAGCATTGTGGGCACTAATTGCTTCCTGATGTTGAGTGGAGTCCATCACTAATCCACACTGAAACTGCCTTGCAGGGTAGGGATTTCAGGGAGAGACACAGTCATAAAGCTGGAGACTTGGCAAATGGCTCAGAAGAGAAAGAGAAAGAAGAGCTTATAGAGAATCATCAGACAGACCTGGTAGAGAAAAAGAGAGCACATGAAATAAGGTTTGCATATGGTAGATAAGAATGATCACAGGGAGATTCGCTTCTGGTCATGACCAAGGAACCACCTAGCGGACCAACTCTCCCACAGATAACAGCTATAAAATCTCTGGACAAAATACAAAAAAAACAATACTTAAAGGAATCGGGAAGTGATCAAAAACAAGAAGATTCTAGAAGAAAAATACGGCGCTGGATGAGCTTTTGTTTTCATCTGCAAACACAATCTGCAAACTACAGGGTGGCTAAAACCAAGGGTAATTAACCAGCTCAGTTTTCTCCAGGGATATCTCAGTTTTCACTGAAAGTGCCATGTTTCAGGAAAACTCTTATTTCTGGGCAAACCGGGATGGCTGTGTATTCTGCTAAAACTCCAACAGAAACCCTGCAGTTTTTCTGGCTGAAGAGACGGTATGAAGACTTTGGAACAACCACAGTCACAAGAAGGTGGGAGGGGAATGGCAGAAAGGAGAGTAACAGCAAAACTGTACAACTCTGCCCAACTCTCTGGCTGATTTCTGAACACACATGCCAGAAGCAGACTTAAAGTGGACCCACTAAGGACAGAAGAACTGAACTGAGGTTTCAACTGCTGCCTAACAAAGTTTGCAGTCTGAATCCAAACAAGCTAATTATCTAGTAAATAGACAACAGTAACAAAACCAGCACTGTTCAGAGTCTCCACAACATAATGTGCACAATGTCCAAGATACAATCAATAATACTCAACATATCAAAAAAACAAGAACTTTTGACTCATTTCAAGAGAAAATATCTACCTTGAAATAACCAATATGTTGATATCAGCGCACAAGGATTTTAAAGCAGCTATCATAATTATGCTCATGGACTAAAGGAAAATATGTTCACGATAAATAAAAAGATAGACACTTCAGAAGAGAAATAGAGACTATAAAAAGGAACTATATTAGTGAAGGATCTCCAGAGAAACAGAACCAGTAAGAGGTGTTTATATATAGAGAGATTTATTTTAAAGAACTGGCTTATGCAGTTACAGAACTTAGCAAGTCCAAAATCTGCAGGGTTGACCAGAAGGTTAGAGACCCAGGGATGAGCTGATGTTATAATTCAAGTCAGAAAGCTTTCAGGCTGGAGACCAAGAAATGAGCCAATGTTACAGATAAAGTCCAAATTCATAGATCCAGGAAGTGCCCAGGTTTCAGGTGAAGTCTGATGGTCGTCTGCTGCAGAACTCCCTCTTGCTAAGGGGAGATCAGCCTTTTGTTATATTCAGGCCTTCCACTGATCGGATGAGACCTACCCACATCAAGGCAAGTAATCTGCGTTCCTTAAAGTCCAAAAATTTAAATGTAAATCTCATCCTAAAACACTCTCACAGAAACATGAAGAATGACATTTGACCAGATGTCTGGGCATCATTACCCCATCAAGTTGACACATAAAATTAACCATCCCAGGAACCAATCTGAAATTCTTTTTTAAAATATGAAATATTTGAAACAAAATAAAAAGAAAACTGTAATTCATGAAAAATAGAAAAGTGTAGTATCTGAAACAAAAATGCTTAATAGCTAAAACTTAAAAAAAAATTTATTACGTGGACTTAATAGCAGAATGTAGATGACAGAAGAACAAGTCATTAGAAATTAATCAATCTATAGGAAGGCGAAACAAGTTGTTAAAAAAATGAATAGACTCTCAGAGACCTATTCAACAGTATTAAAAAGTCAAACATACATGTAATTAGCATCCCAGGAAAGGAGAAAGAAAATGGGACCCAATACAATTAGAGGAAATAATGATTGAAAAGTGGTGAAAGATATGAATTTTCAGATTCAATAAAATCAAGAAAACTCAAGCAAAATAAATATGAAGAAAGCCATGCCTAGGGATAACAGAGTCAAATCCTGAAACCAAAGATAAAGAGAAAACCTTGAAAGCAGACAAAGAAAAATGACACATGAAGAAATAATGATTTAAGTAATTACTGACTGCTCATCAGAAACAATTGGAGGCTAGAAGATAGTGGAACATCTGTAAAGTGCTGGAAGTAAAACATTCAACCCCTAACTCTATATCTTTTGAAAACATCACTCAAGAATTAAAGCAAAATGAAGACATCTTCAGATAAAAGATAATTAAGGGAGGTCATTGATGGAAGACCTGTACTATAAGAAATTCTAAAGTAAGTTCTTCAATCAAAAGACAATTATATCATATGGAAACTCGTCCTCAGGAAGGAATGAAAAGAAAGGAAATGGTTAACATCTGAGTAAATAGAAAAGACTATTTTTCATTTTAATTGCTTTAAAATACATATGACCTTGTTTAAAGCTAAACATTGTTTGAGCCTACCAAGCTAAAAAACTAGAATAATCTATCTGGAAGTTGATTAGGGCCAGTGCCTCCACAGTGGAGGGAGACCTATGTGGTGTCTGTTGTTAGATTGCTCCAGATAGAAGAAAAAGGGACAGAAGTTTCAGTTTCGATGGATGGCCAAGACCTGAGCACACATACACACAGCACCTCTGTAACAGAAGGACCTCCAAGCAGAGCTGTTATTGAAGCCTTGAAAGCCTGAGCACTAATTTAGAAGCCTGAGTAAAAGAGTCCCACAGACTGTACTTGAATGCATGTGAATTATTTGTAATTTTGTATCTCAAATAACAACTACCAATTGCATCTGCAGAGATCATTGTAGTTCTCTTTCTGATCTTTATGTCCTTTGTTTCCTTTTTTATTTTTATTTGTTTATTTGTTTATTTTTTACCTTATTGCAAGGGTTAGGGTCTTGAGTAAAAATGAAGAGATCGGATATCTTTCTCTTGTTCCTGATCTTAGGGGGAAAGTATTCAATATTTCACCATTAAGCATGAAGTTAACTTCACATTTTGTTTTGTTTTGTTTTGTTTTTAGCTCCATGTTTTTTGTAGATGCCCTTCAGTTAGAGAGAGTTCCTCTCTCTATTTGGCTGATAGTTTTTTGTTTTGTTTTTGTTTTATCACATTGGTATTGAATTTTTCCTAAATACTTTTTTTGCTCATATTGAAATAATCACATGGTGTCTCTCTTCTATTCCATAAATATAATAAATTATACTCATAAAATAAATTAGAAGTGTTTCCTCCTACTCTGTTTTTAAAAAGAATTATTTTTTTAAAAATATTTGATAGAATTCGCCAGTGAAATAATAAGAGCCTGGAGTTTTCTTCCTGAAAGTTTTGATAATGAATTTAATTTCTTTAATAGATACAGAGTTATTCAAATTTTATGTTTTATCCTGTATCCATTTTTACAAGTTATTCCAGGAGTTACTCCAATTTTATCTAAATTGTTGAATTTGTTGGCATAAAGTTGTTCATAATATTACTTTATTATTTTTTTAATGTTTGTAGGGTCTGTAGGATCTTTCATTCCTGAGAGTGGTGATTTATATTTATCCATGTTGTAGCCTATATCAGCACTTCATTTATTTTTATTGCTGAAAAATCTTTTACTATATGTATATACCACATTTAATTTATCCATTCCTCAGCTGATGGACATTTGAGTTGTTAACACTTTCTGGCTCTTATGAGTAGTGATGTTATAAACATTCACGTACAGGTTCTTGTGTGGACTCCTCTAGCTTTTATATTGGTTTGTTACTTTGATCCCAATAGGCCTTCCCAACTGCCACCCACTTTCAGTTCTTCATTGCTATGTAATTAAATGAGGAGATTCCTTGGAAGGTAAGCAGATGGTGCAGCCTGAGCTAGATTAAGCCTGGGGTGAAATCTGGAGGCTCCCCAGACACCTGGACACTCAGGCAGTTTGACCTTGGAGTTCCTGAGCTACTGCAAGAAGTACAGAACAGACAGAGTAGGTACAGAATTTTATGACTTGCTGAGAACCCTTGCTTAAGAATTCTTGTGCAATATATAATTATTTGATTTCTGTACATATTGTTAAGCAACATGATTTGCCTTTTAAATTGGCTTTGATCATAGTCACACTTTTCTTCCTGGAAATTTTTACAAATAGCTGATTACATTCTGAAGAAAGAAAGAATTCATCCTTTGGAATTTATCTCCTCCTCCGCAATTTGTATTAACTCCAAAGGACAAATAAAGGAAATAATGTATTTTTCTTTCACATTTTTATCATCTACCTTATCCCAGAATCACTTCTGAAACCTGCAAAGGTCCCTCATGTTATATGAGAATTTGGCAAGTCCTTCATTTTTTATTTTCCTTTTAAAGAGGTAGTGGGTAAAATGATTGAAAGAACTTTATTTAAGATAATAGACCAGATCTTGAATTGACTAATAAGTAAAAAAAGGAAGGAGCAGAAGGAGGTTAACTACGTGTGAATTTATAGATGTTTTGGTGTCTGGGGTCCCTGTAAATAATATATTACCTCACTATAAATATTAACTCTGCTAGAGTCTAGGTCTTTAAACACAAATTACCAGGAGCTCCGGGGAACAAAGAGATGCTGCTTTTAATGATCTTTTTAACATTAGCTCCAGGTACTTAGGACCCTGCAGGGAATTTCTGGAATGTGTCCTCGTCCTTAAGATGCTGGTTTCCAGTGTTGAATAGTTAGTAAAGGGAAAAAAGAACTGGAATCTTCTCCCTGTAAAATAAAAACTAAAACACTCTAGTGATTAATCTTTTAAGAACAATTACAGTAATTGCTATTGGCCTGGAGACTCCAGGCTTTTAAACATTCAGTAGGTAATATTTTTTAAGGTAATAAAAGTGGGACCTTTGACCAACACCAGTAGAAACAGAGGTAAGGGTGTCTTGGGGACACATGATTTGCACATGTCCTTCTGCTGAAAATGGGGACCTGGCCTCGCTTTCTTATCTCTGATGGCCTCTCTGAAAAAACACCAGCTTTAGCACTTTTCTGTTCCAACTGCCACTGAGCCACCAGGCACCGTGCCTTGTCTCGCTGGTCCACGGGCTATGACTATTCCTCAGTGGTGACGTCACTGATGGCCAGAGTGCCCCAGGTTCCCAGCCTAGGGAATAGTACACTGTGCCAAAGGGAGGGGGTCTCAAAGCACTGTCGCTTCAGCCCCAGTATTTAACAAATGTATTAAAACAGATCTTTCCCCTTTTTTACACCTAGCTTTATCTTCTTTCTCTCCAGGCGCGCGCGTGTGTGTGTGTGTGTGTGTACTAGACCAGAAACAGTTTAGAGGGGCAGCCCCCCACCACCTCGGCATTCAGAACCTCATCTTGTCCAACTTCTTCCTGTGGACAAGTATCTTTCCCGGAAACTCCTAGGCTTTGCAGACGGAGTTCTGTCGTGCCACATGGGTAAAGGGGTAAATCGCAAGTTAGAATGTTGTGCTACACCGTTATGGGTTACTGGAGGTCATTTTCCTCACACTTCCTTCATTTGCTCTTTGGCAGAGTTCCTGATCAGGTTTTCCTCAGGGCGCTGTCTCACCCTGCTGTGCTCCCATAGTCGTACACAGATTGCATTATTCTGTGAAGCAATAGGAATCCTATCTCTCCAGAGTGTCCCCATGCGCACGGCAGCGCTCTGCCGTAAGCTTCTGAGAAGGACTTCCTATGGTCAGCGTACGCTCTAGTAACCTCTCCTCCCGGTTTCTGTGCTGCGCTGTGACAGCAGCAGCACCTCTGAGAGGTTGTAGCTGGTGGAGAAAGAATAATCACGCTGACGATTTTGAGCCTCTGCTATGTATCATGACCCTTTGCTGCCTGCCATGCTTTGTGCACATTATCCTTTATGCTCACTCAGCCCAATGAGGTAGGAATTAATACTCACATTTATAAATAATAATTTGAGGTTTTTAAATTTCCCCAAGATCTCATAACTAATATATTTCAGAGCCAAGTCTCAAAGCCGTGTCTATTTAATTCAAAGGATATCATTAGAAAAACCTAAGACTAGAATGGCTAGTGATCCAGGTAGAAATACAAACTGAATTTAAAACAATATGCATTTTTCTTTTTCTACAAATATGTGAGCAATCATCCTGACTATGTCACCAGGAGGCCACCTAGAGGAACGCCTGATTTAAAGGGTCAGAGAAAAGAGATCATCTAGGGTAGGTGCCTTCATTCTACTCTGTGGTGACAAGCTTGCCTTGACAAATCATTTCCTAAGAATCACATGTTATACACATTCGCATATTCAGGTGCCCAGGCCATCTCACAGAGCGTTAGTGTGGCCTTTCACTGCTGTATGGATTGTCTTTGAAATTTGTCCCCCAAAGTGACCTCTAGCAAAGTCATTAAAATCAATGTAGATATCCCACCTTGGGCTCTTGTCACATCAGCTCCTGGAAATAAGAAGGGCCAGAATTTACTGATTTAAATCCTGCTCACCCAGGAAGGAAGAAGAAAATATAGCTTCTTTTTGTTATTTAACTCTCCTGGCTAATTAAAAAGGAATTGCCATTTGGACTTGGGGGAAAGTAAATTGAAAGGGTGGGGACTGTGTTTTAGGGAAACCTTGTACTTAAAACACAATCCTCTACTCCCTCTACTTTTCTTTAGAACAGACTGGATTTAATCTTGCTGGATATTCGAGGAGGGTCAGACCACGTAAGTCTAAGCCATTTGCAAATATTACTGTCTCTTGTATAAAAGTTGAAAGAAATGAAAGTGCAATCTGCAAATCTGCAAATGAACCTCAGTACCTAGTCAGCAGAAATTCACAGGTAATCCACGACTGCTCATCACAGAGTTTATTTTTTGTTTTAAAACTCAGAGTGGTATTAATTTTCTATAAAGTTTTAGTCCTGCCTGGGACTTTTCTCTCATGCTTCTGTTTAGAAATCATACGGTATTTACCCAATATACGTCAGTGATCATACTGGGAAATAAAATTCTTGCTACTTACCCATGGGCAAGGAGCAAAACCCCTGGTTTTATCTTACTATGAATGATAGAAATTTGGATCCTGACTCCCCTTCACAGATTGAATCTTGCCTGCACTCAGCAAGATAGTGATCATATTTTCAGGTGGACTGGGGCCTAAAGGAATGGAGGCCTGGAAGGGACATACCACACTGACCCCAGCCCTACCCCAAAGTAACTTCCAGCTCCTGGCATTGGCTACACACACTGTCCTCATGGCCGCCAGTCTTTCTGATGCCCATCTTTTGGCCTGGCCTGACCTGGCCTGGTTCCTATCCCCTTCTTTGCCATATTTACCGAGTTTTCCATATCGTAAAAGTCTAGCTCTGCTGCAAATAGCCTGATTCTCTGGCCATAGCCCAAGAAACCTATCTCTCGTCCACCCACACAACTGCTCAGTGACCTGAATGCACTGAGTATTAGGTACCAGAGATGGAGGGATAAGTAATTAATTGTAAGACTATATTAATGAGTCTCTCTAAATGCAACAGAGGCAAGGAGCCAAGGATACTTGGTCCTTTTTGGTTGTTTGCATCTAAATTAAAGTAGTCACCACTTTCATCAATAGTAATTAATATTTCCTGAGTGCTTATCAGTAGCGTGGTGTTATATTAAGTCCACCTAGGGCTTTTTACAACATAGAGGATGTGAAATTTCTGGTCTCGATGAGTGTAAAATAATAAGCAAGACGTGGCAATTGATTAGCAACTATTTATGGAGTGCTCGTTTAGCCTCGACATTTTGCTAGAAGCTTGTATATCACAACTCAGTAATCACAGGAAGGACCCTGGGCAGTCGGGGGCTGTCTCCACATACCCTGAAACTGGCTTTGGAGATGGACTCCGAGGAGATTGAAGACTATACTTCAGAGCCTCCTGCCCCCAGAGCAGTGTCTATTATCTCGGCACCATCAACTCTCAAAGGTTTCCAACCAGGGTCTGTCCTACCCCCAGGGGTGTTTGAAAATGTACAGGAAGATTTCTTACTTGTTTTTGGTTCTTACAAACCAGCATTTAATGTCTGGCATCCAGCGATGTTAAATGTGCCAGACAGTCCTCCCCAACCAAGAACTTTCCCACTCAAAAGGCCACTAGAACTGTTAAAAGCTGAGAGAATACGAGCTGTGGAAATAAATACTCGAAGGCTGAGGAATCCTCACTCTTTCTCCTTCCCACATACTTTGGGAAACCCTTGGGGAGTTTGGGGAGGGAAAGCATGGACTGGACAACAGATAGGCTAACCCCAATTCTCCCGGAACCTGAGAGCCTCAGGCACTTGACATTAAGCCTTTAGTGGTATGTTCTGCCAACAAGCCAAACAGCATGCCTTTCGTTGCTGTGGTTAAATGATCTATTTAGGGAGAAGTTAAGCAAGATTCTAAGTTTAGGACATTATTTGGACCCTGTTTTTAACTCAACAGTCATATTACAATGTGACTTTCAGGACAATTTTTTTTAATTAATTAAAAATTTTTATGGTGACATTGATTAATGAAATCCAGTAAATTTCAGCTGTACACCTTAATGGTAAGGCATATAAATATATAAATAAATATAAATATAAATATAAATACAAATATATATATATATACAAATATATATGTGTGTGTGTGTGTATATATATATATATATATATATATATATATATATATATTTACACTGTGTGCTTACCTCCCATAGTTAAGATTTATTTCTGTCACCACACGTTTGATCCCCTTTACCCCATCTACTTCCCCCCTCCCCCAACTCCCTACCCTCTGGTAACCACTAGTCTATAGTCCATGTCTGTGAGCCTCTGTCTGTTGTCCTGTTCATTTGTTACTTTTAGGTTTATATCCCACATAAAAGTGATATCATGTGATTTTCAACTTTTTCTGTCTGGCTTATTTCACTTAGCATGATTATCTCAAAGTCCATCCATGTTGTTGCAAATAGCAGTATTTCATCTCTTCTTATAGCTGAGAGAATAATTTTTCTTTATGACTGTGATCAAATTAAAAAAGAAAAAGGAACATGAAGTATACAAGAGCTGGTGAACTGACCTGCTGCGAAAAGTTCATCAGACTTTCATTGCTGCCAAAGCTCCAGACAAACTGCAGGCATCTAAGAAATGCAGGCATCACTGGATTTGACATTTTAAAATAAAAATGGGACCTGGTTGAGCTATTGCAACTCCCACCTCACACCTCAGTGTATATGCAGGATTCAAGCAGTTCTGTTTTCAACATTTGACAGTGTTTTAATACCTTTTTATAGCATTCATTTCTGCCAGTCTGCGGTAGCATTTCACTATGAAAATTACAGCCAGACAAAGGTCATGTGAAGCAACTTTATTATCACTTATTTTCTAAGGGATTCTTTTATAGTACAGCCAAGGTGGCATCAGTCTCTTTTTGTAGCACCCGTATTATGGGCTCATATCCACAGTTACTAGTATTACTGGGTTTTTTCCTACAGTGCTATGTCCTAAACAACAGCTTTCTCTTTTATATATTTCCTATTTGTAATTCCTCCCCAAGTGGATACCTTACATTTACCTAAATCAAATCTCTTCTCATTTACCTCACTTCCTCACTAAGCTTGCCATACTAGCCCACAATTTCATCCTTTTTCCTCTTTCTTCTTTCCTCTCTTCTTTCCTGCCTTCCCCCTTCCTTCTTTTCTGTGTCTTTTCTAGTTTCCTGGTGCCAAATTCCTCCGACTCATTAATAAATAAGTTACAAAGTAAAAGTTTTGGCCAAAATAGATACCCGCTGCCTTATACTTCACACCTGTCCCATTTGAGAAAGAACTATTAATAAGCACTTACCACTGTCAAAAACATGTTGCTTTTACTGTGGGAGACAGCAGCAATGGTTGTGCATTCACTTTAACAGAACGGGATTAATTTCATCTTTTGAACCGTTATCTGCTGCAGTGATCTTTTTCCCTTCCTGATTTGGTTTTCTTTCTTATAATCATATATTGAATAGTTCCAACTTTGTGCTTCTTTTTCTCTTTAAAATAGGCATTAATATGGAGGGGCTTGTAGCACACACACACATGTACACGTGTCCACACTGGAGTTTTGTCACGTCATTACTTCCCCAGGCTACACCAAGATGGCAGCTGTGCAGAGCTCAGTGGTTGGCAACTAGTTTCTGAGTCAACTAGATTCTGCACTATATGGCTGGCGTAGGACTCCTGCTGTCTGTGTCTTGGTGGCCTCCATTTGTAAAATGGAGAAAAACTAACAAGATGTGGGAAGTACAGGAACACACTAATGTCTAAGGATATGAGGCTTTGATTTTAAAAATAAATAAGGCTTTAAAAGTTAAAGTGCTAAAAAATATCGTAACAAGAAGATATCGTACATAATTGGGATTGCAGGATTTGAAGCAGAGAATACAGGATTGGGATAGTTAGCTTTCAATGACAGATATCCATGAGGGATGACTGAGTTCTCGGGCAGCTCAAATCAGTGACTGAGTGTGGAATATACGTGTGGTATAGGCAGCATTACCTCTTAATTTTGCTTTATCTCACATTGCACTGATGTATTTCACTTTTGAGAAGTTGCTTGGAATCAAGCAAGTTTGGGCCACATTGACCATTGAAGTCAATTTTTTAATCATTAATTTCAGAGAGACTAATGAAACTCTCATTTTCAAAATATAAAGTGACTTCCCCAGGACCACACAGTTAATCATTTTTTAGGTACAGATCATAATCCAGGGAGTAATTTTGTGTGATGGTTAAGAGCATGGGCTTTGGGTTCCAAAAGACTTGGGCTCTAGAACTATTGAAAAGCAAGCAACACATTTGTCATTATTTGCAGTCATCTTGGGAAACCCAAGAGAATTGATCAAAAAGAGCTTGCTCTCCTTAGTCATATTTCCAGATGAATATTGTAAATGTCAATGATTCCTAAAAATAATCAGAACACATAATAATATCAACCAATCCAATTAAAAAGGAATAATGAGGGCAGACATAAATTAAAGTATATTTAAATATAACTTGTATATTAAACATATACACACAAACAATAATTTAGGGATGTAATACTTCCACAGAAGTGGACAGACAAACCAGTGGAAGGAAAGATGAATTATTCAATACATAGTGCTGAAAAAACATTCAGGGCCCATTTAGACAGAAATTATTTATGGCTTCTATTTAGCATAGGAAAAAAACAAATTTCAAGTGAATTAAAGCAGTAAAGGGAAAAAGTCACAATAAGAAAACTAGAAAAAATAGCTAAATATTTATATGATGTATTGCTGGGAAAGAACTTTAAAAACATTTTTTAATGGGAAAATTATGAAGAAAAAGATCAGCATATTTGACTACATAAAAATGTAAGACTTGGGCACATAAAAATTAATTTAAGACACACTACAATATACTTGAAAATGGCAGACAAGGAGTTAATGGGCCTTTATTCATTTAGCGTATATTTAGGTGCTAGGCACTTTCTATATACTGGGCATGCTTCAGTAGGCAATACGGACAAAAATACCTGCCCTCGTGGTAGAGCAAGCAGCCAACAGATTGTTAAGACAGGCAATAAACCCTGAACAGAAAAATGGGCAAAAGATACATGCAGACAATTCACTTAACAAAAAAATTGGACGTCTGTCTGTGTTATTCCTTCACAAATCTGGTGAAAGCTCTGCAGCAGGGCCTGTGTCAACCACCAGCATCACTCTGGGAGCCCTGCTTTGCTCCAACAGCTGCAGGGCAGACCTTTACCCACAGCTGGCTGGTCTGTCCAGGGGCCTCAGCCATGCCTTACCATTCCTGCCACCCATTTGGAGTTTCATGCTCTGGAGCCAGTGCCTGGTTTGAGATGTTGGCTCCTTCACTTAAGATGACCTTGAGCAGGTTACCTAACCTCTCTATGCCTCAGTTTTCCTCCTCTATAGAGTGCAGATTAAAGCAGTACTACCTCACAGTGTTAGGATGAGGATCGAACAAGCTAGCACATGTGCAGTGTTTAGACCAGCGCCTGGTACAGGAAAGAACTCAATAAACAAGTTATTGGCCTCGTTCTAAGGATACCTAGAGGAGGACTCCGGTGATGGGTAGTGGTGCTGGACAGGAGGAAAAACATGTTTCCCACAGGCAAGTGGGAGCAGTATTTCTGTTCAGGACTGCCCCAAGTCCAAGTTTTACAGCACCTGCCCTCCCCTGAATGGCAAGACTCCTGCATGAGACATCTCCATGCACGTAATCTTGGGAGCACTCAGAACCAGGAAACTCTCACTTTTCATCATTTTCATTGACACATTGGGTCTTCGTTTTTATGTACATGCACGGCACTGCATACCTTCCTGCTGACTTTTCATGAACTTATAATTTTTGATGGTTCACCAAGTTCTACTAAACCCTATTTCGCCTGTCTTTCAAGCCCAGGGAAAGCAATAAAAGCGATCTGGCAAAAAGCCTCCTAAATAATGAATGAAAAAAAGAAATCTTGTTAGCATTCCTCCTACTGTCTTGTTGAAAACTACCCCTATCATATACATGTTTATCCTTCTGCCTTGGCCTCTTCAGGCATCTCCTGTGGTAAATGCCACAATCTCCAGGCAGTATTTCAGTGAAACTCGGTCCCGTCTTGGCAATAGCCCTAGATAGGAAAACTACTAGGCAAGAGGAAGATTTAAGGTTCATATTCCAAATGGCTGATGTGAAATTTGAGGGTCTCTTAGAGCCCTGGCTTGGGAGCAAGGCCATGAATAACTTAAAACTTTTTAAATGTCTTTATTCTACCTATTTCTTAAAAGCACCATAGGAAGGAGAAAGAATTACATGGATAATTTTAACTCTAGTATAACTCTACTGCTATGCCGGTCTACAAAACCAAGATACACTTTGATATGACAATAAAAACATAGCTCTTGGTTATAGATATAGATTTTTCAAAAGCACAGAATATACCAAAATTCTTGTTTTAAAATTTAGAAATTTCTTCTACTAACACCAACCCTCCAGATTTGCAGGCAAAAATAATAAAATTCACCAAAAAGTCATTTTCAAGTATATTAGCACAGTTACGCAGCATAAGCAAGGTAACATATATATAGCATGCATAGATAAAATTAAATGACATGCAGCTTTGAAAATAACTTCCTGTTATAGATTTTATTTTAATTGTAGCAGAGCCTGGTTTCACCTTTATTTTTCCTTAACCTATGTACACAGTTAAAAGACACATTTACATAAAGACATTTTTGCCTTGTGAAAAATAGCTGGAGAACTACTGGCTAAATAAAATCTCCCTATAATAACCCACAGGCCAGTTACATAAACGAGTGAACAGACTGTATTAAACAGGACCAGTGGAGCCTATACACTGGAAATGAGTTGTTCTATCTAAATGAGATAGCAACTAATCAGTGCCCACCTCATCCAATTTTTCAACACAAGTCTGGCTAGCTGCATGGGGCAGCTACTACAGTTCTGGAATGAGGGTTTTCCATGATGCCATATCACAGACCTATGAGAGATGGGGTTTCAAAGGACAAGTGATATAGAGCCTTAAATACTTAAATACTTAAGTTCGTTTTAGCCTCCAGTTATTTAAAGCACAAGTTAGATTCGTCCTAGGTAAAATGTGTCAGATTAAAGAAGCTGACACTTGCTACTTCATTGATGCTTCTATTTCTACTCTCTGTGTCCTGTCCCCTTCCAAATCAGTCAGTTCACTCCTTTCAGTCCAGGTTCATTATATCTTTGATACAGACAATTCTTTTTGATTACCTAAGCTAACAGTTTACATTTGGTTCTGAAATGCATTATCCTATTTTCTTGGTTTATTTATAATATTATCCTTAGGTTCACACTGAAATTAGTCTTAAAGACAGAATGTCACCCCATTCTCACACCCAGCAGTGCCTTCCTTCTGTCATAGAAGCTCCCTGCTGCTTGTCTGTCTGAAAGCAATGACAGCCACAGGCTGCAAGTGTCAGGCGTCATTTGGGGATTGATCAGACACTACACCTGATCTGGGGTCTGCTGTGAAATGGGCTCTGGCCTTCATCTCCATCAACTCTTCTTAAATGTGTTCCTCTTGCCAAGTTCAAGGGCTAGACAAAGTCCCTTTCACAAACAAGGAGTCATGCCCTTGTAATAAACAAATAACTGGAAAGTACCTGTGGGTTCAGCACTTCCGATATGAATCCTTAAGAAATTTGGTTTTCTCATCAGCAGATATCTAGGAATAGAATGAGTGAAGCAAGGGTGGTATAAAATATAAGAAATAAAAGGAATATTTTGGAGGTAAAGAAACATGGTCAGGAAGTTAGAGATTAATTACAGATTCATTCAGAAAAAAAGGTCGAGTATTGTGTTTGGTCCTAGAAACACAAAGACAAGTAAGCTATTACAAAGCTATCTTATTAAAATAATAAAATAAGATGTGGGCTCTGCCTTCAAGTACCTCAGAGTCTATAAAACAGAGCAGACAGGTGACTGAAGAATTACTAATTTGCTTTCATAATTCAGTAGTAATAGGATGTGTAGGCTTCCAAAGAAGCTCAGAGAAGCAAGAGTGACACTGTAAGAGTGTAAGGGCGGGTTCTAAAAAAGTTTAGCTGTGAGAACGGGATTTTGGAAGCAGAGTCGACCAGAAAGTCTAGATGGGGTAGGGCGCCCTAGGCATCCCGGAGAAGTACAGGTATAGCATCCCTCCCTCATAAAGCCATGCTGACTATTTCCAGTGTGCCTGCTGAGGGACAATGGGCTGATAAGGATGCTTGGAGCCAAGTACATCAGATTGGGACAGGGAACAAAGGTGGAGAATGTGAGCAGGGGAAGGAAGCAGGTTGGCAGGGAGGAGAGAGGTGGGCAGCTAGGCAGGTGTGAAGGCTATGGAGAAAACAGAACTTGGGTTCTGTGAAAAGGCCGAGCCACTCAGGTTGGCTGGCAGCAACAGGAGCCAGGAGGGTTGAGGAATGAGGGTAATTAGGACGGGCCCCCCGAGGAAGAGCCTTCCAACCCAGCTGCCTCCAGGAGGTTGTACTTTACCATCCAGTCCAGGTGGGGAAGAAGGAATGGGGCAAGCCCGGCACCCACTGTGAAGGTAAAGAAGATGGAGTGCTGGCCGTGAGTACAGCGAAAATTTTGGGACACACATTGTACCAAGTGGCCAGGAGCTGTCAGTGTCAGGAAGGAGGGAAGGCTGAGGACTATTAGCTTACAAAGCTACAAATGGAGCTTCTGGCCCTTGCTGCCTGTTGGAGCAGCCAAACTAGAAGAGAGCCTAGGCCATGGGCTGCGCCCCTCACCCAGGTCTCCTGAGGACAGAGAAGACCAAGGCATCCCAGACAGGATGTGAGCTCCTTGAGCCCGGGTGGCTGCAGACCTGCTCGCAGGGCCCCAGTGGCCATTCGTCAACCTGCCCTTTGTTAAGTGGCTGGCTTAAACCCAGCCAAAGTCAGGAAATCTCTATCCTTAATCTCTATCCTTAATCCTCCATTTGTTAATTATTTAAACAGAGTGTGCGTGTGCGTGTGAGCTTGTGTAAGATGTAAGAGTGCGTGTTTAATTTCCTTTATTAAAAAAGCACACCAAGCCTACTGGGATGTAAATGCTGAAAGAGGCTGCAAGGACACCCGAGAGATTGCATTAGGAGAATTAGCCAGCAAGCTGTGCAAGAAGTCGGCGATCACGAGATTGTAGTGGCAACAGAGACGCCTAGCGATGACAGTGAGCGCTGAATCCCCGCGGTTAAAGCCTTTGCTCCGCGCTGGGTCAACTCGCCTCACGGGCCTGCCCTCCGTGCCCCCTGTGGCCCGGCCTTTCTTGAGTCGCCCTCGTGGCTGGCAGACCTCAAGGCTGCTTCTCAGCCCACGGGGCAGTCCTGCCGGCGCTCGCTCCTCTGTCCCAGCGCTGGGACGAAGGACAGTGGGGCCTGGCTTTCTGCCTATCATCCTGACGGTCCGGAAGAGACAAGCACATAGTGGATAACACGGTATTTGAGATTTACTAAGTACATATGCTGTGCGGAGCACAGCTCTAAGTGCCATGTGTTACCTCATTTACTCACCTCACACCTCTGGGGTTGGTTTTGTTGTTATCCCCATTTTACAGATGAGAAATGGAGACACAGATTGGTGAAAGAACTGGCCCAAACTCACACGGCCACTGACTCCAGGGGTACGCCCCTATAGCCACTCCCCGCCCTTTCGCACCGCCTCCCTAACCCTGCGGGAGGAAGCAGGGCTGCCAGGCTTTTCCAGTTACCCCTGCGTGCCTTCCACCGAGCATCCAGAGGGATCACACGTGAACGGGGAAATCAGAAACGTGGTGACAAAAACATGGGTGCTTCGCTTTAGAAAAATGGAGAAGCGAGAGCTGTTTCTAAGCATGATTCAAAACCCAGAAAACATAAGGGAAAAAGTGGACAGGCCTGAACACATTTTTTTTTTTAATTAAATCTGGCTATAAAATAACATAAAACTGAAAAACAGAAACTATTCATCATACTTATTAGGAACAAATGGCTAAGGTGACCAACAATCCAAAAATTCTTTTAAGGCAAAAGATACAAACAGGCATCTCACAGACAAGGAACTAAAAATAAATAACAAGCAAATTAAAAAGATGCTAGATGTCATTTATCTTTTTTAAATTGTAAATTAAGACAGCAAAGGGAGGACATTTTTCACTTGTAAAATTTGCAGCCATGAGTTCACATTAATATCTCCATTTCACTTTTATATCTCAGGCTGCAACCTAGTTTTCTCCCTTCCCATAGTTATAACTGCCCTCTTGAGTAGTGAGAAACCTGGCTCCCATCACCTTCACCATATTTGCTTATTTCATCAATACTCCTCTATTGATCCAACCTCCCATTGCCCACTGTCCCCACTTTACTATCACTTGGACTCTGATACCCCGGCCTGGCCACCTCCTCCACTGCCCCCTGCGTGGATGTCTCTTCAGCCCATGTAAGTGCTAACACCCTACTTTATCTTCACCCTGAGCATGCACATACATGGACACTTGGGCTCTACATTCCCTAAAGGTCGTCCCCTCCATGCAGATGCCTATGCTGCTTGGTCCCATATTTAATTCAGATATCATTTAAAAATAAATCTATTTGCATGAGATAATTGGATCAAAAGCCATAGCTCTTTATATATAAATTGCTTTCCTAAAGATTTGTGCCAAATTATAATATCATATAATCACATTGGAGTGCCTGTTTAACCACATCATTGCTGGCATCGGGTATTATCTATTTTTCCAGCTTCTTTCTCTTTTGGTTCTCTCCCATAAGGAGTGTCCCTAGGACAAAAAGAGAATCCTAGAGCTGTCTATGGACACATCTCTTCTAAACACCTGACTCAACTAGGTCTGCTCCTAACACTTTAAAACAGATAGGTCTTGATCTGATTAGTTGGCGAACTGTGTAAACCACTAGTATCGTTTCCAATTTCTATACTATAGTATAGTATTTCTATACTATACTAAACCACTATATTACTAAACCACTAGTATAGTTACCAATTTCTTTAGTGAGCATATGCTCCCCTCATCTAAAAAGCAGAAACTCAGAACCAATAAGATGTGCTGGATTTTGCCAAGATATAGAAGTCACAGCCTCGGCCTTCAAATATCTTGTGTTTTTGAGAAGGCCAGATATTCAGACAGTATTACAAACACAGCGTTCATTTGATAAGTTACTTTGGTTCTCTGGGGTTCAGATTATTCATCTGGAAAGTGGTACATCCAACTTTATAGCATAATATTCTGCTTGGTTTCACGTCATACCTCACTGTCTTTTACACTGATCTTCCTCTCCTCCCCAACACAAGCCCTGGGCTGTGTTCCTGTCCAGACTGTTTCCTGTCCTCCAAACGCACACTTACACAGTCATTACTACTGATAGAATGTCTTATCCTAACTCCCACTCCTCAAGCAGCTGCTATATGTACATTATCTCATTTAATTCTCACAACTCTATTGAGGTAGTTATTTTAATCTCCACTTTTTAGATATTGACAGAGACTTAAAGAGCATTTTGCCAAAGCTACTAAAATATGGACCTAAATGATGAACCTGGGTCAAGAGACCCTAAACTGTGTGCTCTTCTACTACCAGAGGAGCCTCATCCCACAGACTCCTTTCTCATCCGTCTCCTGCCTGTCCTCCTTGGGGCCTCTCCTCTCCTTCCTCTTTGCTTCTCTAAATATTATGCATCCATCAAGATCCAGCTGAGAAATCACACAAAATCTCCTAAGTCTTCCAGGCTGAGATATCTCTGAGAGGCCTGAACCACAGCCTCTGGCAGACTTTTCTGGTTAAGTATTTGATGGAGATGGAAGAGATTCCCAAAGAAATAACTCCTGAATCCCACGCTGATTTCTAGTCGCATCCATGGACTCTCTTGTTCCCTTGGGTAGAAACTCTTCTAAGACAAAAGTGTACCTTATTCACTGTACCTTACAAATTGTCCCTGGGCAATGGCCATTCTGAGCTCCTGGTCTGATGGAGGCAGTAGGGTGTATGCATGAATGTGAGAAAGAAATTAATTCAGCGCTTGCAAAAGGACATAGATTATATCAGAAAAATGAGCCTAATTGGCCCAATTAGTGGTAAAAAGGCCACTGTGGTTGTTGGCACTGAGCCACTGTCACCCTGCGGGTCTCAGTACTTAGTATATTTATGTTCTTCGTCACCTTAGTAATTGGAAGGAGCCACTCTACTGACTTGCTATCATTCTCCTCTTTATGGAATGGCTGTAGGAGGTACCGTGTCAGCCAAGGTCATTGGCTCAAAATTGGTCTGGGTCTGGAGTGAGACAGTCATCACTCCCATAGTGGCTTGGCAGCATTTATGAGGTAAATTAGTGGCTTCAGTTGAAGACTTGACGCACAGATGTCCACCTTTGTTGGCACGACATCTCACTTCCTTGTCATCAGCCTCAGAGGAAAATGTCTGGACTAGCTGGGCCTCATGACTATTAATTTCTGTTACTTTTGAAGCACAATAAAAGAACAAGAAACAGAAGCTTAATCTCATTCCAATAATAAGAATCATCATCCACCTCTAACAATAACAATGGTGGCAGGAATTCTGCTCTGAACTTGTAAAGCAGGCTTTCGGGGCCTGAGACCTCTCCGAAACACTGACTCATTAGCTCCAGCTCTTCTCATCGTCACTCTTGCCTTCGCTCAGATAATTCCTCTGGCCCCCAAATGGAAATGTTTAATGGCTGCTTGAGACCTCAACGTTTAGTCTTCTACCTTCCTCTCCATGTACCAGAAAGGGGCATTGATCAAATTATTGGCAGCCGTCCTTCATCTGCAAGCTCGACCACTGAAGGGAAATTGTCCTAAAGTTGGAGTGGGGAAAGAAAGGACAGTGTGAGGACATATCCTTCTGGGCTCAACTCTAGTGACTGTCTCCACCCAGCCCCAACCTTAAAGGACAGAGGCAGAGAGTAACAAGGAAAATGACACAGGAGGAGAAAGAATGGGTGAAGGCAGTATCCTAGGCGAGCTGTTTGAAAATATGGCCCCAAATTCTTTGATACTCCTTCTATCTAGAGGTGGGATATCTGTCCTCTACTCTTGAACTTGAGCCGTGCAACTATTTGACCCATGGAGTACCATGGACAATGTTACAGTGGCAACAGCGGTTAGGCTTGTCGGTAGCAATAGATCAGCAGGCCTTGAGGGAAACCCGCGGAGACGTGCTGACGCCCCCTCAGGCCTCCCCTAGGTAACTCGCCTTGAAGCTGCATTCGCACGGGGCTGCGCTTGCACCCTCTTACACAGATGGTCTTTTACAGACCAATAAAAATAGCGTTTTCCAAGTAAAAACATATTTTCTAAAGATGCTTTTATTCCTTCTTTATATGAGGGAGAAAACAGAGACTGTCCACTTTTAAAGTGTTTTTTTGGGGGGTGGAGGGGGAGTCACTCCCACTCTCCTCACGGCGTCACCTGGGTGCATCGCTTCTGTAGCTGAGGTGTCCAGTTCGGACCGGATAGAAGCAGGAAGCGAGGGCCTCTTCATCCCGGCTCCTTCAGCGCCACCCAGTGGCCTCAGGGCTTCTGGACTGTCGCGCGCGCTCAGAGGAACTCCGTGTAAAAACAACCCTTTGTCTTCAGAAGGAGCTTTTCCTGCCAAAGCAAATCTCCGTGTGTTACAACCGCTGGAAGAGCAATCCTGAGAAAGAAAGCCTTGGTCTTTTTTTAGCAACAATGGAAACCAGACCGCACTTCCATCGTCCAGGATTAGGGCTTTATTGATGCTGGTGGGATGGGTCATCTTGTTTCAGGGTTGACCTGCAGCCATCCAAACTCCGGGAGTGAGAGAAGAGAAATATTTAAGCTCTCCCTGGGGTTTATCAAAGGATTTTCTGTTCGGGTGATGGGGCTGTTACAAAGGATTCTGTTATAGGTGTTTCTTTTTCTTCCTTTTTCTTTTTCTTTTTCTTTCTTTCTTTTCTTTCTTTCTTTCTTTCTTTCTTTCTTTCTTTCTTTCTTTCTTTCTTTCTTTCTTCCTTCCTTCCTTCCTTCCTTCCTTCCTTCCTTCCTTCCTTCCTTCCTTCCTTCCTTCTTCCTTTCTTTCTTTTTTTTCTTTCTTTTTTTTTTTTTTTAAGTAACACTGAGCCTGAATGTCCCTGCAAGGTTGAGAGCAAGTGAGCTTGGGGGCATGTAATGAGTGACACCTTAACAGTCCTGTGTCCTCCTGTAGGAGAAACAGAGTCCCTACTCTCCACCAAAAAGAACTTTGACATGTAGCTTTGGTGACCATATGAACCTATACAGTGGGTGCTATACGGTGAATTCAATTTCTCATAAAGGAATTCAGGACAAACCACTTCAAAATAAAGGTTTAGCCAAATTCAAGAATGAAAACTCTATAACCAATTATGGTGCAGAGTAAAAAGGAGGGAGAGAAGCAATCCCTTCCAGGCACCACCTAAATAGCAATGAGTAATCGAGTTACTTACCCCATTAAGGCTCAAGTCCTCACTGGCCATGCCAATACTTAATAAGATTATTGTGAGTTTTTAATGAGATAATATGTATTTAGTGGTTATAATTTTACTCTAAATCATGGAGTATAAAAGTGCCATATTTTAGTTCTTTCTAAATCATGTAAGTTAACGTGCCTGTAAGGGGAGAAATTTAATCTCAGTCATGTTTGGGATCTCCTTCCCATCTCTAGATCACACAAGAATCACTGGCATGTCTGTGGTGTTCAAAAAACTAGAGTCAGGCCTCTAACCTTAGTCTACCAGGGTGACTGCCAGGATCTCCTTGTGCCCTAAAGACTCACAGCCCCTGGGTGTTGGGTCTGGCCACCTTAGGGGATTCCACTGAAGGGTTCAGAATATGCCACCTCAAAATATGCCACGTTGGCTGAAGGCAATTGAGAATCAACCAATGTAGGAAGTTTTCTGCCCTCCTCTTAATTGCATGAAAACAGGGCAAAAAATTTCCCTTTGTGAAGGTGGCATAAATACTCCCCTTTTTCTGTATCAGGATGAGGAGAGCATCCTTTGTCACAGGAGATGGAAGGCCAACACCCAAGTCTGCATAAAATAAGCCTTACTAAAATAACCCTTATCTTCCATTATTTCCTAGTCACCTTCCCACAATTTATCAGCCCTCAAGCCCAAATTCCTTTCGTTAGTAACTTTTCCACAATTTATCTTCCTTTGTTAAAATGATATAAGCCCCCACATCTATTCACTTCTTTAGAGTTTTTAACTTCTTTTCTATGAAGCCTTGTGCACATAAAATTAAAACTATTTTTTTAATTGCATGCCTTTTACTTGTTAACCTGTTTTTTTTTTTTTTTTTTTTGTCAATTCAATTCACAGGCCTCTATCACAGACTTTTAAGAGGGTAGAGAAAAAGGTTTTTTTTTCCCCTCCCCTACACCTCACAGCTAAGTCCTCTGAGTTCCTTCCTTGTCCCCGGCAGGGGGCGGGTGGGCGGGGGAGGTCTTGGGATGTGGGTGATGGGACAGTGGTTGTCTTTATTACTTGCAGAATCCCCTTGAATATCTCCTCCATTGCCAACCATGAGGAAACTTCTCCAAGACTCTTATCACTCTGGCACCTTCTACCACTTCCCCTCCAGAAACCTCAAACTCTGCCCTATGCCCCTAAATAAATATCTCCCACAATCCTTAACATGAAGCAAGAGAACCAGAAGTTGGGATGGCAAAGGGAGGAAAAAAAGCAACAGGGAGACAGCAGCATGAAAATCATAAATTAGTATGTCAATAAATCATCCTGTAAAACAGTAATACAAACACACTAAACCTTCTATGAGTGGTAATTATTGTCATTGATGCTAGAGGCTGGATTTGGAACTACATAATTATCATGTTAGCACTGCTGTTGCTTTGGGTGTGGCCCATTCACACATTTCTTTTGTGTTATCTACTCTCTCCACCCTAGATGCCCTGCTGATCTAGACCTGGGCTCTGGGAAGCAGAAAGTATCTGAGATCCTATTTTTTCAGTACCTAGAGCGATAAATCAATTCAAACAGATGGTGCTGTTTAAGTGACCCCGCTCCTGCTGAGCCCTCACTGTAGTCTTTCTTTCAGCCACTGAGAGCTGTGCTCAAGTGAAACAGAGCTGTGTTGGTCCAGGAACCTGGGGCTGCTTGCTGAGCTCCCTGCTCTGCCCCTGCACTGCAGCATTTGAGGTAGACCCTTAGGTTTCTCACCTATGATGGGGGCAAGGACAAAAGAGGTCACAGATATTCAGTGGACACATTCTGATAAAACCTCTCTGAAAAGGTCATTCTGTTTGGGGTACTACTGTGTGTCAGGAAATGCCAGTTCCCAAAAGCACCGTGTCACAGAATAGCTTCATGCCTGGCTGACGCACTGGCAGCAGCGCAAACTCAGAGACCACAATTCCCTGCCCTGGAACTTGCATTCTTCCATGGTGAGTAACAGGTTTGGCCATCTCTTCCACTCACTCCAACTTCCTGCCTCTCACTGGAGGTGGGATGGATGGGGTGGAATCCTTTCTGGGTACCCCTCTACCTGTCTCTTTCCTCCCTTCTCCCTGTACCCCACCTCCCAGCAGCAAAAGGAGTGTAAAGAGGTTGGATGGCAAAGGGGGCGAGCTGGCAATTCATGAAGGTGTATTGTGTATTGAATTATCTTCTCTCTCCTTGCACAAGCCTCTGGGCTAAGTATTTGCATTTTACAGATGAGGAAACTGCAAAGGTGGTATGTCAGCTTTGTGCTCAAGTTCACACAGCTAAGAAGACACAGAACCGGACTCTGTTCTTAGTTACTGAAGCCTGGTCTCTAAAATGCCAGGTGACTCTGCAGCTCAAGCAGTTTCCACCCTACTCCAAGGCCTTTCCTGAAAGCACTATTCCCCAGCCTGACAGTGGGGTGCGGACAGAATGGAACTATCCCTGCTCAATCTTTGAAGAGCATTCCCAGTCTAGGAGGAAGACACCTGGTTAAGGAGCCCAGCTGTCTGCAGAGGCTTGAAATGTGCTAAGAGGGCTAAGGGCAGGTCAGCTGGCTTTAATCAGGCCAGTGAATGCTCTGCTTGGCAGAAGGGGCCAGCCTGGGAGTGGAAATAGGGGCTTTCACCAAAAGTAGCCAACTCAGTTTGTCTCAATGATAGAAATGTAAAGTAGCACTGTATTTCTCCCTGACTCTTTTTAATGGCTCTTCCAATTTCCTTTTTTTTTTTTTTTGGTGGGGGGGTCCTTTAACAGGGTCATGATTCGCATTAATTCTCTATATAAAAAAAAAAAGGGAACTATTGCGATATCACAAGATGATTAGGAAAGATCCAGACACATCTAGGCAATGCACAAGGTTTCTCAGCCTCTGTGGATCTTGCAGATATTAATTTAACCTGCTGAGTAAATTGGTAATAAAATTCTCTTTGTATTCAGGAGTGGCAAAAAGACTGTAAGCCAGAATAATTCTGGGGTAGTAATTCTGTAGTTTTACTGCAGAGCTTGCTAACACCTCTAATAGTACCATGAAGGGCTGAGTTCCTTTGCCACCCCTCGTGACTGGCATAGCATTGTTGTTGAGTCATGTGGCATTTCCAGCATTAGGATGCAACCTGGCCCAAAGTTGTTGTTGAATAAATGTCATTGTAATAAGCCTGAAGTTCAGTCCACATACCACAAAATGAAAATCGAGAGTCTATAGTTAATTTTCTAGACTTTAATAAATATTTTAAAAATCCATAATTCAGGATTAGGTCTAGAAATATCTTCCTTGGTACCCTAAAGCAGAGATCCTAGGGAGCCTTTCCAAAATGATTTAATTGGGAGATTTCTTGTCCCCTTAGGTGATCCAGCTGTTAGTTGACTTTGGTGCCCAGAATCATAACAAATTTTGGATTTTGTATATTCAATGTGAAAAAAATTTTTTTTACCACTGAACTCAACAAAAATAACTTCAGTCAAATGACTAGTGATGTTGGAATATCTTTAACAAATGCATATTACCCAGCCCCTGAGCCTAAGGAATCCAGGGGACCAGCTCACCCAGTGCTCACAGTTTGAGTATGATGCCTACTTCATCTCTTTAAGACAAAAAAAAAAATTGTCCAGTATCATCACTGTGAACACTGACTTTCCTCGCAATTCATCACTTTGTCATATGACCAGTCAAACCTAGAAGGCAGAAGTCAGTGCAAAGGATAGCCTGGGTCTGCATAGGTAGAGCTGTGTTTCAGAAGGGGACAATGAGCATGGGATGCTATGATTGACAAGTCAGGTCAGCAGCCTACTATATAGTACTGTGTGATCTGTCCCTTTCATCTGGCGCTTTGTATTTGATTTTATTCATACATTCATCTGGTCTACTCTGAATCACCAATGACTCCCATGTTGTCAAACCCAGTCAAATCTCAGGCCTCATTCTCTTTGACCTGCCCTCTTTGGACCCAGTTATTTCTCTGTCTTCCTTGGAAGAAATTCTTCCCTCAGTTTCCGGAATGCCACATTTGCCAGCTTTTGCTTCTACCCACCTGGCCACTCCTTTCTCAATTTCTTTTGCTGTTCTTCCCTCTGAATGTTCAGGAGAACTTAGACGTTCAACACACACTTACTCCTTCAACAATGTCATCAGTCCAATTGCTCTAAGTACCATTTCTATGCTGATAATTGTGAAATTCATACCTCTATCCCAAAACCACTCCCCCAAAATTCCAAATGTAGATACCTGACTGCTACTTGACACCTACACTCGGTTGTCTAGTATTCACTTTAAACTTAAAATGCCCAAACTCCGGAATTCATTTCTATGAACTTCTCCTCCCTCACCCTGCAAAAAAAAAAAAAAAAAAAAAAAAAAAAAAAAAAAAAAAAAAAAAAAAAAAAAAATCCTGGCTCCTCTGCAGTTTTCTCAGCTTTTTATTTCCAAATTGCTCAGGTAAAAAAATATATACATATGTGTGTGTGTGTGTTTTAAAATAATATAAAATATATTAACATATGTATTTTATATAGTCATCTTTCACGTCTCTTTTTTTCTCATCCCCTATATCTGATCAGTCAGCAAATTCTATCCATTCAACTGGTAAGACATGTCCACAACTCACCACTCCTCACCATCGCCCCGTTTCCACTCTGCTCCAGGCACCCTCATCGCTTGCCCCCTAGATTATTGCATCGCCTTCCATCAGGTCTTCCTGCTTGTACCCTTGCCTGCTTCGATCTCTTCTCAACACCACAGTCCCAGTGATCCTGTTCAAATGTAATCAGATGCTATCATTTGTCTGCTCCAAACTCTTTAATACAGCTTCCTCTCTCGCTGAAATTAAACATCCATGCTCGTACAAGACTCACAAGGCCCACATTTCTGGACTCTCCTTACATCTCTGACCTCTTTTCCTCCTCTTCCTCCCCCTAGTTCACTTGCTTCACTTCCTCCAATACCTCAGCCATGCCCCCATCCCGGGCCTTTGCTCTTGGTGGTCTTCGTCCCTGAGAGAGAGCCACATGATTGCCTCCACCTTTCCTTCAGGTCTTTATCAGATATCTCCTCCTGAGCCTTGCCTGGACACTATCTGACATCATCCAAGGCCTCTTGCCTTCCCTCCTTTATTTTCTTCCTCAGTACAGACTATCTGCAAACATTATTTTTGAAGCCAACAGTGAAACTGCACTTGCACAAGGCAATACTCTGTATAGCTTACTTACCTTTCTTACGTATTCTCTGTATCTCTCACGAGGACGAAAGCACCAAAAGAGCAGATTTTTTTCTCTGTTTTGTTCTCTGTGCACCCCCAGCATCTAGAAGAGAGTCTGGAACACAGGAGGTATTCAATTCATATTTCTTGAGTAAACCAACCCACGCAAATCTTCATTACCTCAGAATCTAGCTCACTAATCAGCCTATGTAGGACACTTGCTGTCCTTGTGTGTACATGTCACATCAGGGTTGTTTGCTAAAGATGCTTTAACCAGCCCTTTAACGAGAATCTTTGCCAGGAAGTTTTTTGTCTGGTGAATGCTTTGCTTACTTACAGGTTTTAGCTCTACTGAGATTTTTGTTTGTTTATTTTCATTCATAAGACTTTGTTACTCTGTTTCTTCACGTATACAAAATGAAAAAAAAATTAAGAACGTTCACTTCACCCTGAAGTGCAATTAGTATCTGAAGATGGTTGTATACTAAATGGACACTATAACATTGGACAGACAATCACAGGTCTTGGCCACGGACACTTGGTTCCTTATTGTCAGCATCTCTCAGCTTCAGAGAAGGTGGAATCTCAGAAAACCAGGTCATTCTCCATTGAGATCCAGGGAAGCTGCCTAGAGATGGCTCGCTGACATTGAATTTGTAGGTCTAGTCACAAAACTGCAGGACCGCCTGTCAAGAGCAATTATTTCTATGTCAGTATTATTCCAGCCACATTATAATCTGATAATAAACCTTCATCTGGTCATTTAAAACCATGTCAGAATGGCATTTAATTGATAAACCCAGAGGTGAAATTTAGAAAGAGAAAACTTTATGTAATTTAGTCAAAATGTTCATATATGGAAATGACCAGCGTTTGTTAAAAGAAATGGCACGTCCTCTCTTTTTCATATATATTATATATTACATCTAAAGTCAGGTTCCAGCTGAAAAGAGACTGATGAGTGGCTATAACCAGCCTTTTGGGCTTTTTATTCTTCTCTCCATTCATTCTCATGGCCCGCACAGCGCATGATATCTAGTCGATCCTGCAGGCACAGGTGCAACTATAAAATAGAAAGAGGTTTTTATTACTTTCCAGCCCCATTCAAAATGGAACTAGTGACTGCAGCAGCCTGTCAACCTGGTGATAAACCTTTCAAATGAAACTGCCTCTTCTGCAAAAATAAAGAAAGCTGGATTCACAGTCTAATCTTGCATCGTGTAGCCTTCTTCTTCATTTTTTTAAAGACCGTCTGCCTGTGACCATTATTTTTAAAGCCAACAGTGAAACTTGGCACTTGCACAAGAGAACCTTGCCCTCCAGACACACAGATGCTGCTGCTGCTGCCTGTGAATCGGAGTCTTACTCACTACCCCCAAGTCTGGGCAAATGAAGCAGTTCCAAGGACTGTGAGGCCTGGTGTCTATTGCCCCTCTGCATCCCAGCATGTAGTCCTGAAAGAGACAGCTGAGGAGAGATGGTGCAGATGTATACTGAAGCATTCTGCAAAATGCTGACAAGCAAGCCAGAGGTCAGTGGAGTTTACCTTCTGAGCCAGCTGGGAAGGTGGAGACACAATCTGTTTCATACAGCAAACATCTGGAAACAGAACAGTGTGTCTGCCCGTCCAGAAGACCACCCCAAGCAGTATTTTTAATTGCTCCTTTTCGGTCTGGTTTTTGCACAAACTCATCGAAACCAGATCACATGGTTATTAGTAATAGTTTATGCTTTATGAGTGCTAAAGCGCACGGAGAAAGAAGGAAAGCTTTCCAGTTTATTTCTTGAAGTCAATATAACCCTGGTACCAATAGCTATCAAATAGCTTGCCATGCCTTCACACACATAAGGCCAATATCATTTACAATAGATGTACAAATTATAAATAAAATACTAGCAAAATTACATCAGGCAAGAATAAAAACTGGTGCAAATGGATCCCAAGCCAAAATTTCATATGCACCCTTTCTTGTGCAGTGCACCCCGCATGGCCTCTTCGGCTAAAGTTCTAGGGTGGGCAGGAGTAAGGCGTCCTTCCATTAGTAACCTTAAGAAAAAATGGGCCCAATGTGCTTTGGGCAGAAACAGCAAGGGTGAACCAAGAACTGAGCATCAGAGGAGCCCCCGCCAGGAGAAAGACAGTCACAATAGTTCATCCTTTATCCACAATAAAAGGGGATACAGTGCTTCCTTGACTGGGGTGAGCACTGGCTTCTTGACCCCTTCCCTACACCTGTCCAAGGGTGGCAGAAGGAGAGAAGGCAGAAATATAAATGAAGATCTAATCCAAATAAAAAGATACACCATTTATCTGGATGAGAAGACTCACTGCTCACTGAGAAGACTCACAGTTCTTCCCAAATTAATTTCTACGTGCCCCGTGATTTGACGGGATGGATACTCACTGTATTCCATCAGTCAATGTCTCAAATAGGTGGAGTGGTAGTTGGTGGTGGTGGTGATAAACTTGACAAAAGTGAGACTCAAATACAAGCCTCTCAAGTTCACCTGGAAGACATTTTTAAAAAATAAGTGTAGAGACTTGTGTTATTATACATTACAATGCACATTTTTAAAATGTACAATTTTACTAGTTGCACAATTTTAGGAGTAATAGGCAGAGATTTGAGTTGCACTGAAGGAGAAGGCCATGCGAAGATGGAAGCAGAGATTGGAATGATGCAAAGGAGCACCAGCAGCAGGAGGAGGCGTGTACAGCCCCCCTGTACCTGCTATTCTGGACCATTTACGACATGACCCAGGCCCAGGGATGCCGGTCATAGCAGCTGCAGGGTCATTTCCTGCATTGCCCCATGGGGGACAGCTCACACATAGGAAAAATCAGTTTTGTTTCATTCATAAGCATTAAGTCAGCCTAAGACACTTGAGTTTGTATCCTGTAAAGGCTTTATTCCCCCGAAGACACTCAAGGGCCAAGTCCCAGTTAGAAGGCACGACTCTCCAAAGACTAGTATTTCTCAAAGTGTGACAAACGTACCACCTAAAAGCCCAATTTAAAATTCAGAATCCAGAGCCCCTCTCCAGATTTTCTGAATCAGAACATCTTGGAGAGGGGCTAGGAATGTGCATTTTGAGAAAAATTCTCATGTGATTTTTACACATGCTCGAAAAACACTGCTTTAACACATCAATGATACCCCTTCTCAGCTCCAAAGCACTTGACCTAGATTATATCCTTGATTCTATTACTGCCTGTTGACTGAGTGTCCAACTTCCTGTCTAGAATATAAAGAAAAATCTTATCTGCTGCTTGGTGTTTGTCTAACATCCTTTGAAATCCTGAGATCAGAAGGGCGAGATAAACAAAGCACATAGCAAAGCCCCTGTCAGCATTTTCTTTCAGGCTCTTGTGTTGAAACGTACCACAGTAGGAAGGACCTAGGAGTCATAGGGATTATTCCCTTCTCATTCCACACATATGGGTAGGTTAATGTGATAAGTTTCAAAGAGCTTCAGATACCTTTTTTCTTAGAGCTTCTTTGCAATATTCTAAATCAAATCTGCAAATCGCCCTCGGGACCATTTGAGCCCAGTGTAGTTTGAGCTGTTCAGGTCTCCAAATTCTCTTAGCCCAACCTCTGAAGCCAGTTACTCAGCCAACAGGAAAGCCAGACCACTCCCCCAGCCACTCAGGGCCCAGGTGCAAGCAAGTGAGCTCTTTGTAACATGACCGAGTGCTTGCTCCATACACAGTATTGTTTCATTTAATGCCCCAACAACTCCATGAGCTGGGCTTCATTATTTTTATTTTAGAATCAAGAGCAATGAAGCTCAGAGAGGTTACGTAGCTGGCTGAAAGGTCACACTAGTGCGTGGCATCACTGTCATTTGAATCCCGCCTGTGCTCTCAGAGCCACACTCTGGTACTCCGTGTTGAGTAGCCATGACATGGGGCACTGCTCTGCGCCCCATGCAGATATCTCCAGGAGGACTGGCCTGCTTTTGCCTTGCCCCTGGGCTTAGGGAAGGGGCTCCATAAACACTGGTGAATAAATGAGACCCCTATAGAAGAGTGTTTGCTTGCCCTTGAACTTGGGCAGGCTTCTGTCATACAGGCTGCCTGGCCCCAGACTGGACTCCCTGAGACCATCTGCCCTGGAGTTGAACTGCTCTGTCCTACGTCTGATGATATTAGTTGTATGGGAAGCTGCCTCTCTTTCTCCACCAACTTCTTACCTACTATGTACTATGTGTTCTCCCCAAATTCTTATGTTAAAGCCTAATCTCTAATATGATGGTATTTGGAGGTGGGGCCTTGGGAGGTGATTAGGTCATGTGGGTGGTACCCTCATGAAGGGGATTAGTACCCTTACAAGGGACACCAGAGGACTCCCTTCTGCCATGTGAGAATACACCAAGAGGATGGCCATATGTGAATCAGGAAACAGACCCTCACCAGACACCAAATCTGCCAGTGCCTTGATCTTGAACTTCCCAGCATCCAGAACTGTGAGGAATAAATGTTTGTTTAAGGCAGCCTGTGGTAATTTCATTATAGCAGCACAGACAGATTAAGACACTATATGTCATTTTCTAGGCAGATAGGCTCCAGATATTCTGTTTGCATTCAGCCTACTGGGCTGAATTTCCTTGTGGCCCTAGTTTTTCCAGAGTCTGACCCACCCCTGTGTGAGGGCCTGTGTCAAGGGCAGGCTTATTCCTCTCCACCTTGTTTGACTGTGGGTGCCATTCCATATCCAACTTCATGCACATATATGACAAGACACACATTCAGTGTAAAGAGATTCCCAAGCTTCTATGATTCTATATTTTTTACCTGCTGGTGATCCCATTGAAGTTATTACAAGTAGAAAAAAAAAAAGCACTAATCTTACAAAATTCGAGATACAGAGAAGAGGGCATTCAGCAGACTAGAGACTTCCAGTTTGTAGAAGGTAGAAAGGGTGTGAAACAATTCAGGGAGAGCGGCTGTCCGCAGGTGAGTGGCCCTGGAGACAGCCGAGGTGCCTGGCAGGACTCCGAGCAGCTCTGGAGGTGCGGAGCTCAGGTATGACAAAAGAAAGGAAGTAAGAAGACGGTGGACTAATGAAATAAAAAAATATATTTTTTTCCTTAAGAAAGTAATACATACTTTTTGTAAACTTCAATTAATGTCGAAAGGCCTAAAGTAAAATGAGTGATCTTTTCCTTCGATTCTCCCATGGTTGGAATGCACCTTCTTACCTTTTTGATGTCATTATTGTTGACAATTTTTGTACCTCTTTCCCTGAATTTTCATTAATTTTTTAAAACATATACAAACACTTGTGCATTTATAAATTTTTTAAAAAAATAAAATGAGATGACACTATACATGTCTTTTAAAATGTAGAACTTTTTTTATTATTCAGGTATAGTGAGGCCATCGAATAATATTGCCATTGAAAAAATAGTTTTTTACTCAAAGTTCCCAAAAGGAGGAGGCACCCCAAGCCATCTAGGACCATACAGGAAAGCACCATGGTCAGGAGGCAGGAGGAGGAAAGGAAAGTCATGAGAAAGAGCCTTTATTGTGGTTTTCATGAGAAGAAATAGGTGAGACAGGATAAGTGGGGTAGGCAGGTTTAAAGTTAGCTAGTATGAATTAGAGATGTCGGGACTGGCCCTGGTTGCCTGGTGCCTGGCTTTGGGGTGATTAGTGCAGGCGATAGTGCCTCAACCTGTGAGAGGTCTTAAAATAAAGGAGGCAGGAGATAGTCTGGGCTCTGGATTGGTTGGTTTGCTGTGAGGCATGCTTCTAGGGGCACCATTTACCATTTCCAGGAGTTAGATAGCCCTGAGAGGGACAGTGTCTCCAGGATCAGTAAGGCCTCAGATGCCAGAGCATCAAAAATATAGAAAAATATGAAAATATAGTTAATACAAAATATCTCTAACGTTTAAACCAAAAGATGTATTGGGCACTATGGTACATACACATCAGCTTTTTCTATTTAAAAGCTTCATAGTATCCTCTAATTTGGATTTTCCTCAGCTAGAATATGAATTCCATGAAGGGACAGCTTCGTCTCTTTTATCCACTGTTGTAATCTCAGAGACTAGAATAGTGTCAGATATAGAGTAGGTGGTCAAAAATATCTGCCAAATGAACAAGCAAATCGACCATAATGTTTTCAACCACTGAGCTGTCAACAGACATTCAGATTATTTCTTGATATTTTAAACAATGCGTCCATATACATCTTTATATGTAAACCTTTACTCATTTGAATTCGCTAGGATTGGATTTGGAAGGTAAATCAAAATCCCAAATAGTGTGGTTGACCCAAGGTAGATATTTAATTTTCTCTCTTATGTTCAAGATGGAGGTGGTCAGGTCAGGGCTGGTATGGCACTCCCTGGAGCCGGAGGCCCAGGCTCCTTCTACCTTGCTAGTCCTAACATTCACAGCTCCCATGCCCAAGGACACCTCATAGTTCAAGCTTGTTGCCAAAACTCCAGCCAGCAATTAGCATTCCACAGAGAAGAAAAAAGCCAAGGTATGACTCTCCTTTGAGAACACTTCCTATGAGTTCTACTTCTGCATATGTGTCATTGCCTAGAATCGCAGTATGTGACCACACCTAACAACAGGGATGATGGGAAATGTGGCCTTGTGCCCAGCATAGTATCTATAACCAAGGAAGACAGGGTGGTTAGACACTAGGAAACAACTAGCTTTTATTTCTGTCAGATAAATTTCCAAAAGTAAAAGTTATATATTGGAAGGTATATGAATTTAAACATTTTTAATAAATTCTGACAAATACTTCCGACAGAGGTTTTAGAAATCGAGTCCCACCAACAATGCATGAGATATTCTGTTTCTCTCCTCACTTACATGGGTATGGAAAAAACTTTAAAGAGTGATAATTTAGGAGCAAAAGAAGTTATCCCATTGTTTTAAATTTGTATTTACATAAATACTAGTATGATTAACCTCTTTTCACATTTTACTGGCCATTTTCCATTCCCCTTCTACAAATTGCCTTTTCATATTCATTGCCCATATTACTTCTGGGCATAATATTTTTTAAAGTTGTTTTTACAAAAATAGAATCATGTAATGCATTTGATTTTGCAAGTCAATATTTTTCATGGACATCCTTCCCTATCAATGTGTAAATAAATATTTCATAAATCTTAATAATATAGACTAACAAAATTTATTTAAACATACTCCTACTACTGAACACTTATGTTGAGTCTAATTTTCACCCATAACAAAAAACATGCTGCCATGATATCCTCATATATCACATCTTTGCTCACATTAGTGATGATAGACATGTCTGAGAAATTTTACCCCAGGCTCTTATTAAAATACAGTTTAAAATCCTGGTTTTACAGAGTACCAATCACTAATCCTTCGATGGCAAGTGACAGAAATCCAAACCAAACTGGCTTTTAAAAAAAGGAAGTTTTTAGTTTATGAACTACACCATTTAAAATAGCTTCTTTTATTTTGTTCTCTTTTCCTTAATAGAATTTCCTACTATGAGACATTCTCTCTCTCTCTCTCTCTCTCTCTCTCTCATCTACCTACCTATCAATCTATGTATCTATCCATTCAAGCATCCATCTGCCTGTCTATCTTAATATGATAGGTATGTATGATGGAGCAGGGACTTGTTCACTGCCAGATCTCTGTACCTGGCACAGAGCAGGGGCTCAGGATTTTCTCTCACTTTCTCTATTTTTGAGTTGTAAGCTGCCAGCAATTTCAGGGGTGCATTCTATGTATTCAACAAATAGACGCATCCTTTCTCTAGTTGCGCTGACAAAAATCTTCCAGTTGGCTCTCAATGGCCAGGTGATGTGTCCCCTGGAACTAGGGATTGGACCCAGCCCCACACAGACCACATGCACTGCAAGAGAGTAAGGAGAAGAACCCCACGAAAGTTGGGGGACTATTGTCAGAAAGGGGACAACAACACAAATCTTTTATTGGTCGGCCTGCTTGCAACAATTTCAAAGATCAACAGGTTTATAAACAAAGACCCTGAGGCCTCTAAGAGCTGACATCTGACAAACAGAATGGTGAAACAGACAGGACAGAAGCACAACCACTCAAGGCCACATATTTCATCAGTGATCCTTCCTGTTATCTCCTAATTCAAACTCTCCAGAACACTGAATTTTTTAGTCCAATTAAAAATAGTCTGTATTATGAATAGCAGAAATATTTACTGAACATTCACAAAGTGCAGTGCTAGGTACTATGCTAAGAGATGTTGTGGATTATCTCATTTTATCCTCACAACAACCTTGTGAGGCCATTACCACCATTATCCCTTTTACAAAGGAGGCAAGCTGGGTTCAGAAAGGTTAAGTGATTAACCCAAGGTCACACAACTAGTTTGTGGTAGACTCAGTCATTTCTTCTTTCACTTCTCCAATTCCTTTCTTTGAACCTTTGCTTGATGTGAGCCTCTTGCTCTGATCCAAGACCAAGTTTTTCTTCAAGATCCAGACCTAGGCACTTTCTCTGAGGCACCCCAGGTGGTCTCTCTCATCTCTGGACTCCTAAAGCATCTGACCATTCATTTGCTGCTTATGAGTATTTTGCATACATTTAAAAAACACATATCCTTGCTTCCACCTGTATGGTAAGCTCCTTGAGGGCAGAGACAGTGCATCAGCCATGCATGTGACCCCACCACTAAGCACAAGGTCTCACCTATTGCGGACAGTGAATGGAAAACCACTTCAGGGGAAACCAGCGCTGGGGTCCACTAATATCCAGTGGGCAATGACTGATATCCATGGCAGTCACTAACTAAGGGTCTATGAAAATGGTGAATTGTGTTTAGAAATATCTGGGGAAGATTTTTAATTGATATTATTGTAATAAAATCTGGGAAGCTGAGGGAACTCATTTCAGTGTTTTTATACATTTAGGTGTAAAGTTTTAGTCCCTTCTATCATAAACACAAGCTCAACTGCCATCTGATACTTGTCTACAGTCATCCAGACTAAGAGAGTGAGTTAAAGATGAAGAAAGAGTTTTGGCTTTCCTTTCTTTATTCCTTGTCATTAGCTTCTACACATGAGTCCTTTTCTGTCAAAGCCTTCTCTTGTGTACATGATCATGGTCACAATAGCCACAAAGTGATTTGTCTCAAAAGCCTCTAAAAGAATATAGGTGGCCTGTGTTCTTAGAATTCCCCCATGAGTCCAGAGGCGATTTTGGCCTTATGGGTTGTTGTGCCCTGAAGCATAGGAACTATCTGTCCCTGGGCTTCCCTGGGGAGCAGAAGGGAGAAGGTGCCCTTGTTTTTCTGCATGGGCGGGGCTGCGGGGTGGGAGGGGCTGGAGGGAGGGCCTCTGGTCCTAAGACAAAGGCGTCTGTGGATCTGCGCTTGGAAGGGTGGCTTTCTTAGGCCCCTGAACAGGCCTGAGGTTTTAGTGACTCCTGCCCGGGGCGAGAGGGTGGCTCAGGACTCGGCCAGGAGCCTTGAGTGCAATCCCCTAGGAATACACAGCTCTCCTCAGTGCCTCTCCTCCCAGCTGAAGCCAGAATTGTGTGAAAGGCCAGAAGAGAGGAGGTGAGCCCCAGCGTGTGCTTCAGAGGGAGGCTCTGTTTGGAGTGATTTCCTTTGCACTCCTGCTTCTGGGCCCATTACACTGTTTGGGCCGTAGCATTTACTGCCACGCAGAAATTCACCAGTCTTCAAAGGAGGCAGGAAAGTGGAGTGTGAAACAGTGACTGAAACTAATAAAGAACTAAAGCCTGGAGCCGTCAGCAGCTTCCCGGGTTTCCTGGGCCAGCACAAAGAAGGGATGAAAGTCTCTCGCTAACCTAGAGGAAAACAAGCTTTCAAGAGTAGATTCTGTGGACAGAAATGTGACAGAGTTCACAGAAAAATTCGGTCAACATTTGAAGTTATCGAAGTTCATTCTCAGCTGCATTGGGAGAGATAACACTATATCCAGGGGGGAAAATGGCGTAATGTGGTAAAAGCTAAAGTAATATAACTATTATTTTGGAACAAAATTAATGGAATAATATACTTTATACTTCTCTAGTGCTTTTATTTTTTGAAGATTTCAAAACCAGAGCACTTGGCCTTATCGCTCTGCTGTATTTCCTTTCTAAAAATTTCCCTTAACATACTCAAACCCAACTTCTCGCTTAGGGAAAGACTCAATAATGCTTTGGTAAGAATTAAGTTTCTCACTGTGAAAGTCCTCCCGAAGGACGAGGACAGCAACCCACTCTCTCCCCACCCGGCTTACGGGGCCCCTGCGCAGGATCTCAGGGCGGCGGTGTTCTCCGCGCCGGGTGCTCTGGAGCGGGCAAGGGCATCACACGTTAGGTGGGCGCTGCTGCTGCAAACTGACTCGCGGCTTCTGCATCGTGCGGTGTGCGGGTTTTTGCTCCGTCTTCTCCAGGCCTTTCAGGCACTTGGATTCTCAACATGAGGTTAACTATAAAGTAACTTGTACACCGGAAGTGATGGTTTCTTTGTCTGACTCGGAGACTTGAAGTGGTGAGATGCTAAGCTGCTCTCTTCTTGAAACCCGGGCTGGAGAAAGAGTGCTGGCCTGGAAATCAAGTGTTAGGCACTGCTCAGTGGCCTCTAATTGTTCCAAAGTTCTTAACAATGAGGACGCATCTTCCGTGATCCCTAAGAGTCTGCCAGTTATAGAATACCTTTAATCTATGATGTCATAAGAGAATTGAACTAATTCTCTAATTTTTTTTTTAATGGGTGTGTTACATCTCTCTCTGAACCAATAACTGGAGCACTATGATCTCTATCTTTCAACACGAGCAAAAGTGACACGAGATCCAGAATCCTATGACCCATTGCCACTTAATTAATTCTAAGCTGAAGCCTTGAACTAATGTTGATGCCACCCATGTGTTATTTACTGAAAGTGCAATCAGATTTTTCCCCCCACGATAATGAGCAAATTCTGTCAACTCTAATTGAAAAATAAAAATTTCAAAAAAAAGAAAAAAAAATATGTCTAACATGAAAAAAAAAATGAGCCAATTCATGGCCATGAAAGTAATACAACTATGTTGTTTTCTCTTCCTATTTCCTAGTTCTAGTTTCATATGGCAGTGATAAAAGGAGCATTCTGATCCTCTTGAGCTCTAGCTTGAAAACATAAATAAATGTGAATAAAATTCCCCACTCCCTTCCCTCTGTATCAGAGCCCTGTGGAATCAATTTTACCACACCAAGCCCCACTGAAATCAATGGAGTAAGCTCCTGAATTCATTTCCCTGGGACTTGGTATTGTAAAAATAATTGGATTGCGCTGCACTCTAACACTCTTTTCAGGAAATAGAGAAAATGTGCCTTCTCTAGTAGGTGGGGGTGAAACTCATCTGAGGGCTGGTAGGCTTCACCCTGTGTTTTCGGTATTGTCTTGTCAGGAGGAGCTATTATCAAGTCCCAAATGAGCCTGGCAGAACTACCCTCAATGAGGTGTTTAAAACTGCCTTCCCTAGTGAGAATGAAAACACTTCTTTTGTTCCCATCTTTAAAATTAACTGCATAGTATTACCACTACCAATGAAGTGTTTAACATCAAAATTGCCTTCCCTGGTGAGAAGAAAAACACTTACTTTGTTTCTTCTTTAAAATTAACTGAGGTTTTTGAAAACTCATCCTATTCAACCAACAGTTGCATGGAACGGGTGAAGAGAAGATAGGATTTTAAAATGTTGCCTTTGGTAGTCCATCTAAGGTTTTCAGCACATCCTTTTTGTTTATAGCGCTTGCTAAACACTCTTCTGTCCCTTTGCTTTATTTTCCCCACTGGTGTGACCCCAGGTAGGGAGTTAATTAATAAGTACTTTCTAGAATAAAGGGACAAAGGAATGAATCGACTGGCCCAGATATTCCTTATAAGTTTGCAAATTTTCCACAAGCCTACTTTCCATGTTTGATATAAAGAAATTGTTTATTAAAAATTACAATTAGTCCCTAGTATTAATATATGAGGGGGCTTTGATAGATATGGCTAAAGATTCTCCCTTCCCCCATTTTTCTCTGGGTTTTATAACTGGCTAGTATTTGAGATGTGAGGCATTCTGTGGTCGCTGCCTTTTGCAAGATACAGCAGAGTGTAGAAAGCAAAAGGCAAAGTCTTGACTTTTATAGGTCAAAAGTCCACGTAGTGCATAATAACAATATTTTTAGAAGAAAAGATAAAGAACCAATCTACCTGCTATCCAAATAAAATAAATTCTCCAAAGAAAAGGGGAATAAAAGGAATGGAAGGGTACCAAGAGAATTAGATACCAAGGGAATGAGACACCAAGGGAATTAGACTGCTAATGTGTTTTACTGGTGAGAAGCCCCATGTCTGCCACCCTATCCCCAAGGCTGAACTGCAGAGGGTGGGAGAAGAAAGGGGAGGAGAGGTACAGAAGGATGATGAAAACCCAATAGGTTTGCTGGATCCTTGAGATGACTCATGCCTCCTTCCCAGCAGAACCTAGGGAAGCTGCAAGACGCCCAGAGCACCTAGTGTGGCATCGGGGCGGGGGTGGGGAAATGGTAAATGACCAACAACTGTACATCGTGTCTGGACAAGTAGACCAGAGAGAGCTTTACAGAGAACCTGTTCCTACAGCATAAGACTGAAGAGATCCAAAATTGTGCCACCCTGAGGCTACCTTTTGCGATATTGACTTTAAACTGTTCATTAAGATACAAAACTCAGAAAGAATCCTTGAGCTCCTCACTTTCCTGCCCAAAAGATTTAGATAGAGAAATCTGCTTTTTAGAAAGGGAGCCTGGGCTCAATCACTTTAAGAGTATTTCCCCTAGCCTTGGTCAGGAAGACTCCAAGCCTGGTAGCTAGACACCCTGGGCCCTATTGTTTCTGAGTTTTTCAGCAAGAATGTTCCTGCCATGTATGTTCCACTCTTCCCCAACTCACTTCTGAGATCTAATACCCCTCTCCCCTTTCCTTTTGTCGAAAAATGTTTTATATACCCAATGCTACCTCATTGTCTTTGGAATTTTCTTGCGTATGTGAATTCTCCATGTGCATGTATTAAAACTGATTTTTTCTCCTGCTAATCTGTCTCTGTTAATTTGATTATTAGCCCAGCTAGAACTCAGAAGGTGGGAGGAAAAGTTTTTTTTTTCAGCCCCCACAATTTGGCAAGCCGGTCCAGAAGAATTCACTGGCTCCCTGGACAGCTGCAGCTAAGGGATCTTGGACATCCAACTGCAGCCAGCAGAGATGGTAAGCATTTTACTCTGTCAGTGTCTCTGATCTCTTGTCTGTGGAGTTTGGTGGATGTTGGAAGTTGTAAGAATCTTTTTCTCTCTTCTAAGTTTAGATTGGTAGGAGGAAGTATTTGTAGAACTAGTTTCTTGGGCAAACCTGACTCTGGTAAAGATTTTGTTTTTGAATCTCTTGTTTTGTATTGATCCCCTTTCTTGCAGAGATGATCTATTATCTCTGCCCGCTGGATGATTCATATGCATCTGGTGTGCAGCATATAGGCTATAGATCCACGCTTAGGGATTCTTAAACCTTATTCTCTTCAAAGGGGAGAAAGCACACGATTCCCTGTGTGTTTGGAACAGCTGATAGAGCTCCCCATCTTTCTTAGACTGTCTCGAGAACTGAACTGTTGGATTTGTGAAGGCTGCATCCTTTGCACTCTTTATGGAAGCATTTTGCTTCCCTAGTTAGGCCATAAAAGTCTTTTGATGTGAATCGCTTTTAAAATCCTCTTGTCACTGGCCAGACAATGGATACCCTGAATTGGAAAAAATTCTAAATTGAAACTTTTAAAGAGCTTTCATATTGATATAATAATTAGCCATTAAGACACTTAATATGGTGGAGAACAGAAATTTTAACAAATCAAAGTTCACTCAGACCTCTTTCTATTAACCTACAGATATTTGCAGATATTATAAAAATCAGGACATTGAAAATACAATTGCCCTGCACTTAAGAATAAAAAACGAATGGCTACAAAGAAAATTAACTTGTCTTAAGACTTTTGAATTTACCTTTTAGTTTTTTTGGTCTTACAGATGCTAATATCCTTTGGTTAATTAACAAGAGAATTAAGAAAAAAAGGCAGAAGGAAAAATCAAGGGATTTCCCAACAGGGTGAAAACTTTTAAAAGGTTATTGAGACATAAGATCATAAAAATTGGAATGTTTATATCAACTTTAATAGAGTGTATCTTTTTTACTTGATTGTATTATAGAAGTAGACATTATATTTCACTGGGAAACTGGGACATGAAGGCTGTCAAATTTCTTTTGGTTATCAGAGGGAAAGACTCTAGAAGGTAGTAACTTTTCTAACCTCTAAGGTCCATGAAATTGTTTAATAATGACAGAAATATTTACAAGATATTTGAAAGAATTGAATAACTTTTGATCAGAAATTTGGCCAAATTGGAAATTAATGTCAGAGCCTGATAGAAAATAATAATAATAATAATAATAAAATAATAACTATTATTATTATTATAAAATAAAATAAAATATCTTTTTTTTTTGAGCCCCCTCCCTGTGCTAAAATAAAAACATATACCCAGAGGGAGAGAAACAAATTATGTAGTTAGATCGGTAGGTCAACCTATGATGTCACTTAAGTTTCAACCCAAATTCTGAGAGTAATTGTCATCTTACAAATCTTTGTAAAACCAGAAATGCTACTTTAGAGGTGGTTTAAACCTGCCTTTATCATCCCAATTCCTTAGACTGAAAAAAAAAAAGACTAGGATGTTTTTGAAAGCACGAACTGCTTCTATGGCTCCAAGTTTTCCTTGCCAAAGACAAATACAAATCTTAAGTGCTTTCTCCACAAATATTAGTAAGAAAAATCTTTAGTCATCTACACAGCTAATTTTAATTTATTCTGCCAGAAATATAGTATGGATACAACTGTTCTTTTATATTATCTTATCTATCCTGGCAGTAATGTTTAAATGAAGGCTAGAAGATTTCATGTCTGTATGTTCACGTGAGTAGTGTGGCATTTTTTAGTTCTGGATAGTATTGTTGATTTATAAGAAAAGGGGTTCTATTAAATGGGATTAAACAAACAAGCACTTATATAAGAATTCTCAAAAATATAAAAGAAACTAACCCAGGTGCTTTTCAGGATCATATGATCAGGAAAAATATCTGATAGTAAAGCTGGTTTAAGTTTGTTTGGGTTAAATGGATGTGTCTTTTAGAGTTATTAACATTAAATATATTTCCGTTTTACAAAAATAGGTTTATGCTGTTACGAAATTTGTCAAGAAAATAGCTTGGGTAATAATAACTTTGAAATTTCAATTATTAAGAACTAATAAATAGATGTAACTAAAATTCAAGGTTTTTAATAAAATTTTTTAGTAATAAATATGTTATGATATATATATATATATGTGCCTAAATATAGTTTTCCAAAGCCTTTTGGTAACTTAAAACGTTAGTTACTAATTTAATAAGTTAAATGATAAAATGATCGAATATTTCTAAATAATATGGAATTTTGAAACATTAAGTACTAGATTAATCTAAGTTTACCTACTTTTACCTTCTTATTACAGAGAAACTAGAAGACAAATTTGATCTGTTAATGAATATGTCTTGTACTTTATTAAGAATATATGTTTCTTTTAAAAATTGTGAATATAATGTTAATAAAAGAACCTATTTTTCTAAAGGTTATGAAACATAAATTTGCCAATCTAAAGAATACTAATTGCTTACTTTTTAGTTGTCACTAGAAATTAATGTTTAAGGGCTTAAGAATTCTAATTAAGACAGACGGAAATTATTTTTTTGGTAATAGAAGGTATAATAATGTACGGCGATACATTTTTGAGAGGATTAAGAAAAGTGGTTTGTCCTAAAGTTGGTTATTTCTAAATGAGTAAGAGACAAATTAAAAGAGACTAGGAAAGTTGTGGAAGTTTTGTGAAGAGGAATCTGAAGAAATTTTATATATGGTTAAGCTGAAAAAGATTTGAATAAATTTAATTAAGTAAGTGAGTTTAAATATCAAAAGTAAGTTGATGCAATACCAGAGTTTGGTTCTTTTTAAATCTGTTGAAAAGAAAAAGTTTTTCCTGTATTTATTGTTCTGGTCCAATTAAGATATAGTGAAGTTTTCTGCCTAGAAAACAAAGTTTCTGTTTTTTAAAAAAAATAGTTCCGTGTTTCCTATCATCTTAATCGGGTCCTTAATGACTTAAGAAAACACTCTTTTTAATCCTAAAAACTAATATTTTGCTACCCTGCATTTATGTTTGATACCTTTCATGGTTTACTTTGGGTAAGTGAATAATTTAATATTGTTTCATAATGATATATGATTTTTGGAGTTAAGTATGACAACCTACCCAGGGTTCAAATTTTATTTTATTTTATTTTTTTAAGTCTATTGGGGTAACATTGGTTAATACAATTATGTAATTTTCAGGTGTACATTATAATTTGACATCTGTATATTCTGTTCTGTGTTTACCACCCAAAGTCCAATTTCCTCAAATTTTAAAAGGCGAGTTTTTCTTAACGTGGAAATGTCTCTGGGTCATTCCAATGGGCAACAAACCTCAAAGGTTTGTTTTTTCTCTTCTTACAAGAGTAGTTTTAAAGTCATTAGGCATATTTGATATATTAAAATTGCAGAGGAAGCTTTGTCAAATAAAGAAGAAATAATTATGTTGTATTTGTATGAATATATTAATACTAAAATGGATGTTCTAGAGATTATATTAAAATCTCCAAGAGTCTGCAAAGTTCTGATATATTTTCATTTGCAATTCTAATTGTTATCTTAAAATGTTCTTTATCAATTACATTAGAACCGTGTCATTATAAGGGTTTTTTTTTGTTATCATTTACATTGTTTTACTCTGATGCTTTCTGCAAAAATGCTTTATCTTCAGAAAGATCCATGGAGAGGACTAAATTATTTTATAATAAAGGTTTCTGAGAATACATTTTCAGATTATATATTAAACTGGATGAAGATTTGTAGAACTCAAAGGAATAACTGAATTCATGAAAATACTGGCAAATGATCAGGATAAACAAAAATTATAAGGGACTATTAGGTAGCTAGTTGGACATAAGCAACAGGGGAACAAAGGAATAGGGGCCCAGCTTAGAGACCACCCAAAGAACACTCTATTGGTAGTTAGGGAATCCCTCCTGAATCCCCAGAGGTGTCAGTGAGGAAGAACTGGGGGAAAATACTAATTACACTTCACCGTCATCACCCCCGCAATGCTGCTGGGGCGACACCATAGTTCAAATCACCCCCACTCAGTAAGACTGAATGAATTGAGGGTGATTATAATTTTTATAACTTTTGTTTGAAATATTGCTAGCTTTTAAAAATTCTCTTTGTTTTCCAGATACAATTTGGTAAATTATACTTTTATAAGAAGTGTTGAAATATTCATATTTTTCTCCCTACCTTATCCCCCCAGAATCTGGGAATAATAAGTGAGTATTATTGTTTTCATGGCAATATGACTTTTCCATACACTAAAAATCTGTTCTTTTTATAGGAGGACACAATGGGAAACTGATTTTATTAATCAAGACTCTGGAATATTATGTTTGAGAGAGACATGCACAGACTCTGAATGTCACCAGAAAGCTTTAAGGAATTAAAATCGACTTTAGTTGTTAATAAAAGCCCCCTTAGCAAAACAGCCTGGTACCTTGCTGACAAGGTTCATAGCAGTCTTTCCAGGTAAGGAACAAAGGTTGCTTTTCTGGGAGATACAAAAAAAGAACCTCCATTTTAGGAACTTCAGAGCCTGAGGAATTCACCCAAATCTATAGGTATTACAGGCGAAGTCTGATGGTAAGGATGTAGCTTGGCTTTTTAGCTCTGAGAGGCTAGTTAAAGTTCGAACTTGAGATTCTTTATGAAATTCCAGCAAAGCAGATTTAAAAGAACCTATATGACCAGTTGCTATTCTTATTGTGTTTATGCTTATAACCAGGCCACATTTATTGAAACATGGATTTATACAATAAGTTAAGTCTTAATTCGTCTCTTTGAAAAAAATGAGTGATTTTAGGAAAAAAAATATGTTTCAGTAGAAACTATAATACACAACTTGTGGATATTAGATTCCACTTAATTGTCTTTAAAGTTATTTTTCACCTGTAAACTGAACTGGATCCTGAATTTTTCTAGTTTTCTTAAACATTTGGCTGCAACCCTCCAAACTAATGTTTCATTTTTCTTGACTTGAAATTATTGAGAACTAAAACTTATTTTTTTCTGAACCTTGTAATTACAATCTGCAGCTAGATCACATAATATAAACTTCAGTGAAATCATCACAAAAGCTCATGCTTAAACAATCTCAACACTGATGCTGTGTAAACTGCACAGACTTTATCGTAAGTACCTGATGATATTACTGTTGGGACGGATTTGAACTTCAGCATCACCCCAATGACAAGGAGAGAGGGAATAAGTGTAGTTAGCATTTTTCCTCAATTCTTCCTCATTGATTCAGTGAAAAATCACAGGTCAGTGAGATATAGAAAAAAATTATTAAAAGTATATTTTAAAAAGACAAAGCACTCCCAAGGAGGTACACAGTTTTAGCGATGAGAGCTGTAACAGAGCGCTATAACAACCACCACAATAACCAACACAAAAGGACTCCAGAAATGAGAATGTCTGCATTATATTTGGGCTGTGATGGGTGGTTCCAAAGGCATTCCTAGGTGATTGGCAAGTGAGGTCATTTTGATTGACACTTGACTGCTATATAACTCTTTGCTTAGTTAGTGTGCATGTGCATACCCATAATTCTACTTCCATTTGGGTGTTCTTTGGGTGGCCCCTATCCCTTTGTTCCCCTATGGCTCATGTATGACTAGCTACCTAACAATGACATCATCAGAGACATTCAAAATGCACACCAGGCACCAGTATCCCCATTTTACGATTAAGAAAATGAAGACTTAGAGAAGTTAACTAATTTGCCCAAGGCCACAATTGTGGTATAAAACAGAGTCAGGATTCAAACCCAGAATGATTGACTCCTAAATCAATATTCTTAACTAAGGTAAGTGACATACTGTCCTCTCATTTGGCTTTCCAGATCTCTCCATAAACATTCCTCTCTACTTCCTCTGCTGCTCATAGTTTCAAGGCAGTTGTTTCCAGCCCAAGTTTGTTTGTCCAATGCTTCAAAAAGGCAAAACTCAAAACAGAGTTTGAAGGAAAGAAAGGTTTATTGATTAAGAAGGTGCCAACTGATGAAATGAGAGACCTAATTGTGCCTCAAATCCATTCTGCTCACTAGACTAGGTTAAGGGTTTTTAAGGGGTTAGAGTGAACAGGTATGTGGAAGTACTGGTGGTGCAAGTTCTAACTGGAGGACCTTGGAACTTGGCCATTTATGGTAAAGGACATCAACACCAGGTCTTCCTGGACAATGGACCCTTTGCCTCTGAAAGGGTTTCAGTGTTCAAATTCTGGTTATGTCCTGGGTCCTTCGGTTCTGTATGTTGGGAGGGGGCAAGACTTTGGTTCCGGGGGCAGCTGGTGGTCAAAGTTGTCTCCTCTGGGCCTGCTTTGGCTACATGACATGTGGTTTTTGCTCCTTTGTCTCTGAAAAGCAACTCAGTATCTTGTTAAACAGGAATAGGATCTTTCTGAGCTGGTTTTGAGGTCACACAATCACACTTTTGTGTGCTGGAGCCCTAGGTACAAAAAATACAATTTCCTATCCTTCTTACTCCTAGTTTCCAAATTGCCCAATAATCAAGAGGATTGTTGCTGTTATAATCTTAGTGCCTGGACTTAAGTTTTAGCTCAGTTCCTATTTCTTTTGCAGCTACTAGACCTTGAGTTAATCAAAATTGCCGATTAATTAAATTTTACCAAGGAGCAAAATGTGAGAGGAGAAAAAATCCTAGACCAGAAGTTCGAAAATTAAGGTCCTTGGTTTCACATTCTTGCTCTTCCATTAACAAATTGAACTTAGGCAATCACTTAACAGTTTTGATCTTAGTTTCTTCATCTACAAAATAAACCCAGTTTATTACATATATTTATTTATATAAGGTCTCCTTCCAGCTGTGGTTTTTCATGATTCTGAAGATCCAAGATCAAGTTGTTATTTTATGGGAACTTAAACAATGCTTCTCAAAACAGTAAATGTTATCAGATCTCTATCTGAATCTCCCTTCTAGATTTAAGTCTCCCACATTCTGGGATCAGACACAGGTGAAGAGTTTCACAAAGAAATGGAAAAGTACATATAACAATACCTCATCTTGTTGGTATTAGAAGGAACATGAAGACTAAAAAAACAAAATTGTTTTCAGGAAGGCTAGTTACTACTCTATAAAGAAATATAAGTGCTATAAAAAGATTTTATCACTTCGGCTAAAATGAGAAGAAATCCTGATAATAGGCTTTATCGCAGGAGAATTGTGTCACTTGAAACTGCTTCTACGATCCTTCAAAATCGTTTCTAGTATTTGGTGACTCTTCTGTTCACATGGTTGTTATCTCCATTTTCTTGAGTGTAATTTCTTTGACTAATTGAGTTTGTTATTTTCCTTGCATGATATTGACCCTATTCAGGTGTTTTATTATTCATAGGGTGGACACATGATCAGACCTGTACAATCAGAATACTTCAACCACCAGCTAGTGTTTATTACATATATAAAATTATGTTTCAAATGCACAATTCTATAATACATCATCTGTATATTGCATGTGTTTACCACCAAAATCAAATCTCTGTCACTACATATTTGACCTCCTTTACCTTTTTCTACCTCCCTCCACCCGCCCCCACTCCTTCTGGCAACTACTATACTATTGTGTCTTTGTGTTATGTCTTGTTCATTTATTGCTTTCAGTTTTATATCCCACATACGAGTGAACTCATGAGAACCAATGGATTCTTGATAGAACCGCAGGACATTGGCAGACACTCTCAGGAAAAATAAATTGTTTCTACTGTGGTTGCTGAGTTATGGAGGACATAAGCCATGGGCTACTAGGAACCATCTTGCCACTAGGTAGGAAGAGCTTGCCTCAGACTGAAGCTAATGCAGAGAAAGCAGTCTTCAGATGAAAAGAAACAGGCTTCCTGATCACAGTACCTGGATCCCAGTCTACTCCCTGAACTGTCAATAACACAGCCAGTAAATTCCATGATATTGACCCTATTCAGGTGTTTTATTATTTTATTTTTTATTATATGGTTTAAGGAAAAACCATTTTAAATCATACTTTTTGTCACTTGCAACTGAAATTAATCAAACTAAAATTTGTGAACCTGTAGAGAATGTCCATAGTTCTCTACTTCTTCACATCAATAGATGCCCAAGGAGCCTTTCTAAAATTGAGGTAATCGCTATGCCACAGGAAGAGAAGGTATAGACATGCCTTGTAGATATTGCTGATTTGGTTCCAAACTACTGCAATAAAGCAAATATCTCAATAAAGGGAGTCACATTTTTTCATTTCCCAGTGCATATAAAAGTTGTTTACACAATACTGTAGTTTATTAAGTCTACAATAGCATCATGCCTAAAAAATAATGTTCATGAGTTAAAAATACTTTATTGCTAAAAAATGCTAATCATCACTTGAGCCTTCGGTGAGTCACAATCTTTTTGCTAGTGGAGGGTCTTGCCTTGATGTTGATGAAAATGAAATATCTGCAAAGTGCAATAAAGTGAAGTGCAATAAACTGAACTATGCCTCTAGAGTGGAATATCTGATGTTTTTAGAAACACCCATGAAAATGAAAGATGTAACTTCACAATCTTATTAAAGTCTCCCAGCAGCAAACAAATGTATTGATATTTATTAATGTTAAGGCTTAAATTAAAACAATAATCCAGGTGGAGCCAACATTTTCCTCCCACACTCCACTCCTCCCACCCCGCTTGATTTTCACAGGTTTTCTTCTCACCTCTTCTCTCTGAATCCGAGCACAGGAATTTAGGACTTTGTCTCCTTATAGTGGGAAAGCCTTTATTATTTTTTTAAATGCTTTTTTTCAACTTTGTGATCCACGGTCTATGCCCTGAATATTTATATGCAATGGCAACTTTGTAAAAATCAAAAAGAAAAATACACCAATCTTTTCTGTCGAGCACCTGCAAATAAGTACTCAGGTTTGATATGACATTACTATTATTATAACTTTTAAAAAAATAAGTTCAAAGTCTATTTGCTCTCCCTTCAACGCAATGAAGGCTACACAGCAACAATAAAAAAGTGAGAAAATTCTTGGTTTAAAATGCACAAATATCATGTAGGTATGCATGTAATCATCAATTGTTTTACTTGGTATCTCCCTCTTGCCAAAAATTCTTGAAAAGCCACAAAATTTGTCCTTTTAAATTGCCGGATTATTTCATCCCTCTAAAGTTACAGCAATTTTCCCTGAAAAGGAGAAGAGAAACTAGAAACGAAACTCCACATTTCAATTTTCTTTGTGCCTGTTTTCATGCAGTTTCATTTGGCATGGCAGCAAAATGGGCATTTTTTTTTTCAAATAGCTGAATTTTGATTGTTCCAGCATATATACAAATTACATGACTTTTTTTGGCGGGGAGGTGTTAATCTTTTTTTCTTGACTTTTCTGATACAAGCATTTTTAAAAGAAAATCAACATTGTGAAAAGAAAATTTCTTCTCATTTTGTAATTTATCATTATTGTCACTTATTTTATTAATCTTAAATTATACACATACCCGAAAATTGGAGGCATATAACAATAACTGAGCCATCAGTAATGAAAGTGTGGGTATTCAAAGGCGGAAGAAAAAAAAAAACTCAAGAAAAAAATAGCTCTGAGAGGGAAAGGTTTGGGGCGATGGAGATAAACAGGCACTTTCCCACTCCGCATTCCTGGCTATTTGTTCAGTTGTGGGTTAATTGTTACGGAAATAATGACAGATACATAACGTCCTGGGCACAGCGTTGTTATTGACCAAAAACCATCCCGAGAGGAAGTAGACACTGCCTAGGCTGAACTGCGGAAATAAACGAGATAAACGAGACGCTGTGGGGCAACATCAAACTGAATTAATCGTTAACCTTATTATCTGTTATTACTATTTGAGTTATTATGCACCCCTACATTCCTAAATGCCCGCGACCAGAACGGTCTGCATTCGCTACGCTACATTCAAAACGGCGCTTGAAGCTGTTTTCCGACACAACCAAAAGATGGAGGCGAGCTTTTGTCTATTTTGGCTCTGCTCAAAACAAGCGTCTCTGTCAGGCGGAGTGGCACAGCCCTCCCACTAGTGGCTCGGTGACTCAGGTCGGCGAGGACGCGCCAAGAGCCAGACGAGAACTTGGACTGCCCTGACGCGGCTGCCGGAGTCCCGCTGTCCTCCCCGGCTCCGCCCCGCCTCGCTACAACTCGCGGCGCTGCAGAGGGCCGGGGAGGGGGAGGGCGGCGGCGGCGGCGGCGGGATCGCGCGCGACGTCACAAAGCCAAGCTGGAACGCTCAGAGTCACGCCGGGGCGCCCTGGGAACCCATTTGCAACCCGCCCTCACGGGCCGGGAGGCGGGAGGCCCGCCTCCCTCCCATCCCGCCCTGTCCCCTCCCCGCCAGACGCCCCTCCTCCGCCTGCCGGGGCCGCAGCGTCGCGGCAGCTCAGGCGCCGCAAAGCGTCCTGGGAGAGCCGCGCCGGAAGGACGCGCGGGCGCTCGGCGGCGGCGAGGTTATAAAAGGGAAGGAGCCGGCGGCGGGCGGAAGTGGGCGGTTCAGCTGCTCCGGGAGCTGTTGTTTGGGCCTCCTAAGGAGCGTTCTCTGGAGGGCCCCGGTGCAGGCCGCAGTGACAGGGCCGCTCGCCCCACGCACCCGCCTCCTTCCCGGTGCAGTGTCCGCCCTCGGCCTCCGCGACCTACAGGCACAACATGGCGCAGGAGGTGTCGGAGTACCTGAGCCAAAACCCGCGGGTTGCCGCCTGGGTGGAGGCGCTGCGCTGCGACGGCGAAACTGACAAACACTGGCGCCACCGCCGGGAGTTTCTGCTCCGCAACGCCGGCGACCTGGCCCCCAGCGGCGGCGCTGCCTCCGCTAACACGGAGGAAGCTGCGGACGCCGAGAGCGGGACCCGCAATCGGCAGCTGCAGCAGCTCATCTCCTTTTCCATGGCTTGGGCCAACCACGTCTTCCTCGGGTGCCGGTGAGTGAGGAAGCGCCCCTAAGCAGCTCTCCGGGTTTTGTCTTCAGCCCCAGACGGGCTCGGAGCCCTCAGCGGGAGGGGAAGTTGTGAAGCGCGGGAATCCACGGGACCGGCTGTCCTCTGAGGGTGAGAAGGGCGTCGCTGCCGGAAGCCGACGTGATTTACAGTCTGTAGGTGCCCCTGTTTGGTAGGGGTGGGGGGCTGCTGGTAGAGTAGTTTGCTCTAGTGGATGGACACTAAATTTAAGGTTGGTAAGGAGAGACCCCGCCTCCCAAACCCTGGTGCATTTGTTTCTGGCGTTCCAGAAAACAAAGTTCCTGGTGGTTGGTACATTTTTTGTTACAACCAGGAAATACAGTTCCTGTGGCCTGTTATGTCACACCAGAAGTAGTAGTCTAGTAAAAACACTTTTAAAAAGTGGAATTTCCTTCTTTTTCAGGTACCCTCAAAAAGTTATGGATAAAATACTTAGTATGGCTGAAGGCATCAAAGTGACAGATGCTCCAATCCATACAACAAGAGACGAACTGGTTGCCAAGGTGAAGAAAAGAGGGATATCAAGTAGCAATGGTTAGCAGATCATAGATGTGAACATACATAGGAGTTTAGAACATAAGTTTGATAAAATTAGGAATTATTGTTAATTTTTTAACGAGATGGAATTTATATAATGTTAATTAATAAAGTTGGAACGGTAAACCTAAATTATATGTCTGTGTTTTAGGCTCTGATTTTGATAGTTTCCTTTATCTGTTTTAGATTTTGAAGTGTCAAATGTTGTCTGTGTTGTTGATTTTTTAATATTAAAAATTTGCAATGTTATTCAATGCTGTTTTAAGAAATTAAGTTATTCCATTCTTTTTAAAGAGACTATTAGTTCTAAAATACTTTTGCCTTGTGCCTTTATTTTAATGACTATCTATCTTGTAAATTTCAGCTGATATATATGAGATAGACTTAGTTACATATCTGTTTTACTTCTTTTTAGAAGGGGTAGAAGAACCAACTAAAAAACGAGTTACAGAAGAAAAAAGCAATTCTACGGTTGAGCAAGATCATGCACAAAATTCTGGCAAAACAGAACGTGCATCGGCTCAGCAGGAAAACAGCTCAGCATGTCCGGGGTCATCTACCAAATCAGAGAGTAGTGGGAACTCTGCTCGGAGCACCGGCACCTCAAGTCAGAATAGTTCTACAAGTGATGGAGATCGATCTGTTTCCAGCCAAAGCAGCAGCAGCATTTCCTCTCAGGTAACAACGGCAGGGTCTGGAAAAGCTTCTGAATCAGAAGCCCCAGATAAACATGGTTCAGCATCGTTTGTGTCTTCATTGTTGAAATCCAGTGTGAATAGTCATGTGAACCAGTCCACTGATACCAGACAACAAGGTGGATCACCTAAAAAGAGTGCTTTGGAAGGTACTTCAGTCTCAGCTTCTCCAAGTATCTCAGAGATTGAGGTGCCCTTGTTGGGCTCCTCAGGGAGTTCAGAAGTAGAGTTGCCACTGTTGTCTTCTAAACCTAGTTCAGATACAGCTTCAGGTGTGTTATCTTCCAAAACCAGTTCAGAGGCAAGTGTTTCATCGGTTTCTAAAAACAGTCCATCAGGGACATCCTTATTAACTCCCAAGAGCAGTAGTACATCAGCAAATACAACAATGCTGACATCCAAAAGCACTTCACAGGTAGCTGCATCACTGTTAGCCTCCAAGAGCAGCTCCCAGACCAGTGGATCTCTGGTTTCCAAAAGCACTTCCTTAGCAAATGTGTCCCAGCTGGCTTCTAAGAGTAGTTCTCAGACTAGCACATCTCAGTTGCCTTCTAAAAGTACTTCCCAGCCAAGTGAGAGTTCTGTCAAATTTTCCTGTTGCAAGTTAACCAATGAAGATGTGAAACAGAAGCAACCTTTTTTCAATAGACTGTATAAAACAGTGGCATGGAAGTTGGTAGCTGTTGGTGGCTTTAGTCCCAGTGTGAATCATGGAGAGCTCCTAAATGCAGCTATCGAGGCTCTGAAAGCAACACTGGATGTGTTTTTTGTCCCACTGAAAGAACTGGCGGATCTGCCTCAAAATAAGAGCTCTCAAGAAAGTATTGTTTGTGAATTGAGATGCAAGTCTGTATATTTGGGCACTGGCTGTGGAAAAAGCAAAGAAAATGCAAAAGCAGTTGCATCAAGAGAAGCATTGAAATTATTTCTCAAGAAAAAGGTGGTGGTAAAAATATGTAAAAGGAAATACAGAGGCAGTGAAATAGAAGACCTAGTGCTCCTTGATGAAGAATCAAGGCCTGTAAACTTACCTCCAGCATTAAAACATCCTCAAGAATTATTATAATATGTGCAGAATATCATTGCATACAATATGGTATTTGAAGAGAAAAACTGGCTTACTTTTTGTATAATATAAACACAGGCTTTCACAAATTTTGTATTGCTTTTTTCCAGTTTTGCAGAAAATTTGCATTCTAGTTCTCTTCACACAGTAGAAGTTGTAAATAATTTATGAATGACAGTACAGATTAAAAGATATGCATTAACAGCATCCCAGTATGCTGTTTTATTTGCTGAGGAAAATGCTGTCTTCTATTTTTAATGACATATTAGGTACGATGTGTAGTTCTGTAGAGTCTTAAAACTTTTGTACTACTTTCAATTTGGTAAAAATGTATTAAGTTATCCACCATGCTTTTTTTTTTCCCTAGTGGAATAAACCTCCCACATCAAAGAAAAGGGGACCATAGTATTTGAATATCTGAAAGTCTGTGAAGCTTAAGGTTTTGAGAATGTTGCCCATAATGTTGAAAATGTCTTTTAATGAATAAAAGAAAAAATAGTTGCCTCAGACTATTTTTATGAAAAGTTGTAAGCATTTTTTAGATACAAAGCAGTATAAAGTACTTAAGGTTATTTTATTCTGAAGTTGTTTAAAATTCACGATGATTTTGACCACTGCAGATTCTTTGGGTTAATAATTTATGTTTTGAGGTAAAATACAATTTACACTTTTTCTTAAAAAACATAATTGTGGGTTTCTATATTAAGCATATTTTGTGACTACTGCTATTAACAGATTGATTTGTTTAGATATTAAATGCTTTGAGCTATTTTACCTTTCCAGAAGTTGTGTTTTTTTTCCCCCAAGTCAGAACCAATTCCTGTAATTAGGCTTCTCACTACTAGTCTTTGTAAATTACAACCAAGTAATTTTTCATAGCTGATACACAGCTTTTATGGATAAAGAAGGTATAGTTTATAAATCTACAGCTAGATGGGTTTGTTTGCAAATCTCAGGAGAATACTGGGAAGAATAGTGAGCCATGTGCAACTCTTTAATGAGCCTGTTAAATTGAATTACATTTGTTAGTAATGAAATGGAATCTTGCTTTTATGTCTTGAGTGATTCTAATGTGTTACTCTATTGTGGTGTATTCTCTCTCATTTTTCTGGCCCAAGATGTTTTGTTATCTTTGTGGCCTTCTGGCTTTCGAGATACCACACATTGAGTAATAATGCTGAAAATGTACAGAGAAATCAAGAAATGACCTTTCAAATACCAAGTTGTATTGGAATAGGAAAGTTGAACATAAGTTGCACAATTTAAGTATATAGAAGTTATTTCTATTTTATATTCTAGAAATAGACAAGAACTTTATATATTTGAAATAATCAGCTCTTATTTCACTAGATAATCTTTAAAAATAATTGAGAATTCAGTTTGAGAATGCTAAATTGAATACCAAAGTTAAGTCCATCTTCTGTAAATAGGTTGTGAGAAAGCAATAACATTACTGTTGTGAAAGCACTTTTAATTACCTCGCTGTCCTCAGTTTTGGAATGTGTTTTATGGGATAATGATTGCCAGAAAAGCCAAATATTAGAAAGGATGAATACATTTCTATAATCTATATCTATTTAGGTAGTTTGATGATATCTTTAAAGGTTATTGAAAGGTTATTGAAAATTTTTAAATCATAATTACCTTTTGATATGGTAGAATTAGAGGGAGCTGCTTAGTGTAAAAACTTGTAAATGTTTATTTGCTATAAACATTAAAGGCTTATAAAGTAATCAGAAATTAATGATTTAGGAGAGATGCATATTTTGCAATTCTTCGATAATACAATGCCGAAGAAAACAGGCTTTGAAATCATTGAGAGAGAATGTAGGCTCCCTCTAGGAAATATCCCACATGGGTGCAGTTGAAGTTTATTTTTAAATACATAATTTGCAGTTGATTTTAGTGAATAGATAATATGGTAAATACTGATTTTTTTTTTTTTTTGAGGTGAGACAGCACCCTCAGATTTTTTTTTTTTATGGTGCTAAAATGGGGATTTTTTTAAATGGTAAAGTTGGAAAGTTGACTTAGAAGAATGGTGTGAGTTTTTAACCCAAATTCTTGGGGCCTGCCAGCTGCCCTTAGCTGAAATAATTGTCATAAGGTTGTGTATAATTCCAAGACGCTGGAAACAAGTCCTACAATTGGGAAAGTCAGTCATTGTGTTGTTTCTATAGTTTAAGGAGACTTAGGCTTTGTCCTCAAAAATTGTGCTAAAGTCCTATATTGACTCACTTTCTAGACACTGGCAAATCTATAGGTATCAATTGCCAATATAATAAATTTTTCTGTGGTTAATTAAAAAGTTATTTGTAGCTTCCTACCATTAAACATAGATAAATATAGACATTATGGAGCTATTTTCCCACCATCCCCTTAAAAAAAAATAAAGTTCACATTTCCTGACTTTCCTGAATACAGTTTAGTTGCTATCCAAGCTAGAACCATTCCTTTTATTACCAGCGTCAGTATCACTCCACTTTTATGTTTTCCTTCTTTAAAACTACTGAAGGAAGATCATTGTCTAGAAATTAATATTAGCTTTTCAAGTTCCTTTTCTCTGCCTTTGTTGTTAATGATCAAGGCCCCACACAAAATTAACTTGGGAAGAGGATAATAATAAACAGGAAGGGTTACATACAGAACATTCTTTTTGTAAAAACTAGATGTTTTATATACCAGTACTTAACAGGAAACAAAATACTTTTTGTGATTTTGAAACAGGATAATACTTCGAAGTCATTAGGAAGCAACCAAACTAACGTAATAGCAACAGTAAATATACTGAACTTTAAAACTGTCATATGGAAGTGGAACTTAATGTATGTAGCTTGAACAGAATGTAGGGGCAAATGCACAAAAAGAAAAATTGCCTTATGACAATTATGAATATGTGATAAGTGTTTTTCAAACCTTTTAAGCCATATTTCCTCAAAGGAAAATGTAAAACAGGACCAGACCTACTCTGATAGAGGGAGAGTTACCACATCCCACCACTGAATTCCTTCTACCTTCCATTCTCAATTCCTGCCACACCTCTTTGGACTATGAGCAGAAGGGTTAGCAACTCTGAGGCCGTATAGATAGCCAGCTTCCCTCTGTAACAGGTATTAGAAAGGATGTAGGCAGAAAGCTGCCTATTTATTATAAAATGAAACTAATCTTTTTAAGATACATGCCATATTAGAATTTATAATTAGGACTCAGGTCAGACTTACGGGACCATCACAAATAAACGTTTAAATAACACTAAAAATAGCTACCATTTCTTCTTAATTGTGAAATATAATTGCAGAAGTCCATTTGAAGTCCAATAATTATTAAGTGTTGCCCATATAACATTTACCTAGGTCAAAAAAAGAACTACTAGCACTGCAAGAACTCATGTGAATGGCTGCTGTTTATTTGGTACCTAAAATATATTAAATAAGATATTTTATATGTCTTATTTAAGGTGGGTTGGTATTGATCCTATGTTAGAAATAGAAAACTGATGATCATTATGAATTGTTTCCCTCAAGTCACAGAGCTAGTAAATGTTGAAACAGACTCAAATCTAGTGTTCTTATAGAAGACTAAGCAATGACTTGATTCTAATTTGGGGCAGTGAATGTGAACATCAAGGAGACATGCTGTCCCACGATATTTGTTTCCTGTGTTCCAGAAAATAAGTATAATTACACTTTGAGGAAAATGAGAAATTTTATTTAAACGAAGAATCCTTTAAAGAAGTAAAACTGCTTGAGTGTGTATCTGAATCACTGAAAAATATTTTCTATATGTATAATGCAAAGGGACTATTTACAGAGGCAGTGATAGAATCCATGATGTAATCAACAGTTGAAACATGAATTCTGTCTCATTACTCTGCTATTTGTATATTGTTAGATATTTTTTCTACAGTAGCTAAAGAAAATAAATGGTTCTCATAAAATCAAAACTAATAGAGATCCATGGAGGCATTGCTAGTTTAGCTTACCCATACTTAATGAAGGAGTTATCAGACATGTTCAACAACCTGCAATTTGGAAACCAATATAGGCTAAAACGTGTACTTCGCTCTCTTCGTGTTTCATTTCAAAAATTTTGAATGCAATAAGAAAAAGATAAGTAAAATAAAACTATTTTGAAAATATTCATTTCTTTCCCCTGTAATTCACCTTCTCTAGCAGTCGTTCTCCCATTATGCCTCATAGAGGGAAGAAGAAAAGGATAATGTGATTTAACTGAAGTCTGTATCAGTAAGAAAGTAAAAATCCACTCTTCCAGAACTGGTAGATTTTGAAGAGAAGGGTGGGTAAAGAAAGGAAGCAGGCATCTGAGACATGTGGGGCCTGACTTCTATAGCATGAACTTAACATATGTCAGAATTGCAGCAGTGGGAATAATGACAATTTTCACCTAATGATCTTGTCTCCTTTACCCTCTGACTATCGACAATTCATCACTTGTTTGGAGGATCCAAGATAACAAAACAAAGAGGCTTGAGTAAGAAATACTTAAGACATAAGGACCTTAAATACAGAGCTGCTGAGTTGTATAACACAGGGAGCACCATTCACATGGAATATAATGGATGGCATTTCATACAATGAATGATGTTCCTTGGAGTTGTGGATCAAGGTGGCCAAGAATTCCTGAGATTGCTGTATGAGTAAACTTAGGAGAAAAATCTTACTTTAAAAATGTAATTTGAAATATTAGTGGTTCTATGAAGCACGGGTAGCATATAAAGTCTAAAAGCTTTTTTGGTTTAGCATACGCTAAAGTTATTTGATAATGCTGGAGGCACAATTTATACCTGGCCTCTGCTCAACACATTCTTTTGTAGGAGAAATTTCAAGACAATAGGCTAAAATCAAACCATATCAGATGAGTAGAGCTGTTTAGGTTAGATTAAGGATATATTTATTTACAAACCTTGGGGGGAATTCCAGGAACTAGGCAGATGAAGAATTATGTCAGCTCAGGTATGGAATAAATCTTTGTATTCTCTCATAATTCCCTTAATCACATCAAGTTCGCTTCCATTTAAAATACCCTCTCGTGCACAGTTTCCCTTTCATCTTTTTCTTTCCTCCATTTTTTTCTTGGTTGTTACCCTTTGTCCATGTGAGCTAACATAAATGAGTAAAGATTTTAAGATTTTTACTTTCTGCAACCATGGAAGATAGTACTTAAGAAGTCAGACATCCTACAAATTTCATGTTCTGGGAAAATAGTGAAAAAAAAAATACTGACCCCTTTTGACTTCTGTCAGTATAAAGCAAGAGGGGAAAAGAGTGGTACACAGAAAATAATATAAGGTCAGTTCAAGTCTGTTCCCATGAAACAGATCTGTAAATTTTTTGTAGACTTCAGTGGTTTTTTAGATTTTAAAATTCTATCCCTTCTTGTAAGGGAATCCATGGCACCATATTATCAAAGCAAAGCTTCCCTGCTGACTCTTGATCTATGGCAGACAAACTAACAGCATATTGATTTCTTATTGCTGCTGTAATAAATTATCATAAATTTGGTGGTTTAAACAATACAAATCTGTAGGTTAGAAATCCAACAGAGTCTCCCTTGGCTCAAATCAAGATGTTGGCAGCTCTGTATTTCCTTCTGGAGGCACTAAGGGAGAATCAGATTCCTTGCCTTTTCCAGCCTCCAGAGGGAGCTTGCATTCCTTGGCTCACGATCCCCTTCCTCCATCTGCAAAGCTAGAAAAGGTGAGCTAAGTTCTCAAATTGCATCACATCAATATTACTGCTATTACATCTCTGTTTAACCCTGACTACTTTATCTCTCCCACTTTTTCTGCATCCCTTTTCCATTTACAGGGACCCCTTGTGATTACATTGGGTTCGCATGAATAATCTATATTAATGTCATCTGATTAGGCGATCATCTAATCAACTTTATTAATTCTGTCTGCAACATTAATTGTTCTTTGCTATTTAATGTAACCTATTCACAGGTTCTAGGAATTAGGACATGGATACCTTTGGGGTCTGTCAGTTTGCCTATCACATAGAGGTTTGAATTTACCACCACCACCACCACCACCACCATTTATCTTAAGAATGTTGGCTCTCTAACTTCATAAATGACAAATGTTGAAGGCCTTGTACTGAGCAATATACAATATAGAAAGTGGTATGACCTAAAAATGAATTCTACAGTGCAACTTGATCATTGTTTTAAGAGTATGTACTTATTTGTAATCATGTCTGATCACAAGTAGTCTCTGCCATGTAATCCTAAAGGTCTAATAGGGGACACTCCTGTACTCCAGGTATCCTTAAATAAGAAAGACTTTCTCTTACATGTTAAGTAATACAAGTAAAATATCAGCTGCAATAACAAGTTGTTGACAGTTTTTCAAAGCCTCTTTTGGGGAATAGCAGATAGAATAGAATTACAACTTTGCCATAATGGAGCAAGAGGGTGTGAGGATAGCTATGAATTGCCTGAATGGCCTCACAAATATGAAATGTCAGTTCACCTCTGAGCAAAATACATCTTAAATTTATCACTCTATATGGTCCAGTATAGCTGGACAATAGCCAAAGGGCACATCTAATTACTGAAATACTCGATGGTACATTCTTCCTACCCATAAGTTAAATTTATCTTGGGCATTTAAAAAATCACATTGATGTTAAATATCTAAGATTCCATTACAAATACCCTAAAGAAGTCCAAGGGAAGTGTTCATAAGAAACATGGCAGCACATGTTTCACTGCAGATAATAAGTATAACTCTAAAAGCAGAGATTTAGAAAAAAAGAAACCCAAATTTACAAATTCCAACTTTGTGTAGTTCAAATAAAAAATATCTTTATCTGGAAAGAATATCTTTATTTCATTATTCTACCACTTTTAAATCATTTTTAAGTGTTCAAAGATAGATACTGAGAAACTAACTAAATTTGGGAACAGTATACATAATAGTATTGTGATGGTTAATTTTATGTGTCAACTTGCTGGGGCCACTGATATTTGGTTGCCAGATATTTGGTTAAACATTATCCTGGGTGTATCTGTGAGGGATGAGATTAACATTTGAACTAGTGGACTTTGAATGTGGATTGTTCTCCCCAACCTGGTTGTTCTCCCCAACCTCATGCAATCCACTGAAGGCCTAAATGAACAAAAAAGTAGGTGAGAAAGAATATGCTCTTTGCCCATCTTCAAGCTGGGACAAAAATCTTCTGCCTTCAAACTTGGACTTGGATTGGAAATTATATCATTGGCTCTCCTGGTTCTCAGATCTTCAGATTCCGACTAGAACTGTATCATCAGCTCTCCTGAGTCTCCAGTGTGCCGAATGCAGATCGTGGGACTTCTCAGCCTCTCAAACCATATGAGCCAATTACACACACACACATGTGCACACACACACACACACACACAGTCATGTACATATACATATTATATATACATATTATATATCTGTGTTCTACAGTGCAATTATGTGACGCAGCACTCCACTGCCCACACACATAAAAAAGTGCCTGCAAACAAGGACAGTAACTGCTTCTTTCCTAAATACTGAAGCTTTCCTGTTTTTAGATAGAAAGCAAACAGTATTCAAAGAGTAACACAGTCTTGTACATATCCAAAAGTTTTGAATTCATTTAAAACCATACTTAAATGATTTCTATTATCAAAAACAATGAAGGGAATGTATAAAAACAAATTTTGAAAGAAACTGGAGAGTCTAAGATGAAGATCCTGATTGATCAAAGGCCTGATAGCCCCTACCTGTCAGGTCTCAATTCAGAAGGCACCTCCCCAGAAGCCTTCCTTGACTGCATCAATAAAATAGTTCCCACATAAGAGCATTATCTTTGGATGGTTTCTCAATTGGAATTCCAGGGACCCCTGGGTTGGGCAAAAGTCAATAGGGTTCCACAAAAGCCTGTGGTTGAAAATAAATGATTTTTTAGAACTTTGCACACTGCGCAATGCTAGCACTCACAATAATCAATTGTCCTTGTTGTTAGAGGTCTTTCAGCCCTGGATGGCAGGGCAGAGGACAGTGTTAGTTTCAATTCCTTATCAGTTTTTGACACTAGATCAGAGAGTCCATTGATAATTTGCTAGTAGGTAAGCATTATCACAGGGGGGTAGTGAGGAGATGGTAATCCATCAGCATCTCCATCCCAAAGTACAATTCCCCCAATCTCCTCTTACATGATACTGACAGCAGCAAATAAGCTCCACCACTTAGAATACTGAAGTGCAATTTTCTCTCTAAAGAAGGAATTTTTTAATGAATTGTGACTAAGCTGCCCTCTCTCACTTCCCTCACCCCCTGCTGTCTTGCTGACTTAAATGTTACAAATGTGGATTGCCTATGCCTATGAACAATTCTTTAAGACTATAACCTTCTGAGTCTTTTCACTGCATTGACAAAATGAAGAATACACAAAAAATTAACAATTTAAGTTACTTATCAATGGGTTTTACATGGGCTGGTTGGTGATCCAAGTTGGCCTATTCTGTTGTGTGCTGCCAAACAACTTAAAAATGCAGCGTGGCTCAAAAAAATTTTTCAAAATAAATTACAAATTATAGCAGTTTGGTAGTAAAGGTGTCAATTCCCCTAAATGGTACTGGAAACTCAAAGGGAATAAAGTTTTTGTTTTTTCTTTTTAAAAGTCACATTCACAAAGAAGGACCCAGTAATCCCAGTTCTGGGTATTTATCCAAAGAAACCCAAAACACTATTATGAAGGGAAATGTGCATCCATATGTTCATTGCAGCATTACTTACAGTAGCCAAAATATGGAGGTAACCTTGGTGTCCATCAATGGATGAATGGATAAAGAAGAGGTGGTATATATACACAATGGAATGTTATTCAGCCATAAAAAAGAATGAAATCTTGCCATCTGCAACAACATGAATGGACCTAGAGGGTATTATGCTGAGTGGACTAAGTCAAAGAAAGACAAATGCATATGATTTCACTTATATGCAGAATCTAAAGAACAAAATAAACAAAACAGAAACTCATAGATACAGAGAACATTTTGATGGTTGCCAGATGGAGAGGAGGTTGGGGGAGTGCGTGAAAAAGAGGATGGAATTAAGTACAAATTGGTAGTTACAAAATGGTCACGGGGATTAAAGTATAGCATAAGGAATATAGTCAATAATATTATAATAACTATGTATGGTGTCAGATGGGTACTAGACTTATCAGGGTGATCACTTCGTTAGTTATATAAATGTTTAATCACTATGTTTTACACCTGAAACTAATATAATATTTTAAGTCAACTGTAATTAAAAATTTTTAAAAAATATTTTAAAGTCACATTCAGTGAGTGAAAAGGCTCAAGAAGCAATTTATTTAGTAGCCAAATTTTTATTCAGAAAAGTAAAAGTCACACAGCTGGTGAGAATCTCATAAGACCAGCATGTAAAATGCTAGGATAAGATGCAGTATAAGACATTGAAAAGATTCTCCTTTCAATAGAATGATCAGTCAATGTAGTGATGACATATTGCATGATGCTGAAGAGTTCTGTGTAATGAACTGAAAAATAATAGCTTCTCTATTTAGGTGAGGAGCCAATAGATTTTACCAATAAATATCACAGTGTAGCATTGATAAGATTCATTAATGATGATAAATCTCAAGAAAACTTTCCTGCTGCAAAGATCCACCTGAAATAAGCAAAGACCAAGATACATTTGATATTTTCTCTTCCTATCTGGAAACAAAAGTTCTGTCTTAAATTAAAAGAAAGAGTGTTCACAATCTGCTTATTGCATCCCACGAATGAATGGCTCCATTAATAATTTTCACCTCTCTTGTGAAAACAAACAAACAAAAAGCCTGAAATGTTACGACACATTGCTTTCGTCACAGAGAAGCGCTAAAGTAAAAACTTGTGGAGATAAAATCCAGTTCTGAGTCATTTTACAAAAATGGTAAACTGCATTTAAACAAAGTCCAGTTCACTTGAATATTTTCTAAAACTGTGAAAACCTGGACAAGGGCACGTAGATCTCAGGATACACAGAGAAATTGGTGGCTTAGCAGAAGAAGAGTTCTCAGTCCAGGTGTTTTAGCTGAAAGGTGACTCACATACTTTGGAAAAACAGTAAGCCAGATTTTTCTGAAGCTTTGAAGACAAAGAATGTCAGCAGAAACTAGTCTATTTAGTAAACACTTCATCACATGAACTAGTTGAACAAGTATCTTTGAAGCCTGGGAGAAAATGTTTTGACTACAAGTTTATCTGATTCAAAAAGAAACTCAATTTTTGGGAAAATCATGTGGATAAAGAAAATCTTGAATTGTTTCCACTACTGTCTGGCCCTAAGAGTGAGGAAAGATACTAGTAAATCCCAAGTCTTATTGAAAACTACCCGAAGAACTACAAACAAAATGGAACAGTATTTTCCCTTTCTTTCAACACTACTGATCTCTCCCCAGATAAGTTCTGGATTTCTGCAAAAGAAGAGTATCCTGCTACTCATAGGCCAAACAATGAAAATTTTGCTGCTTGTTCAACAAGCTTTTTGTTCAAGAACAGAAATAGTATCATGTCAATTCAAAATGAAATTTGTGGGTGCATATTTCAAATTTACTCCAGGATCAAGTATTTTTACAGCCAAAAATAAGCACAAAATTAAGTAAATTTTACTCTCTTAGTTTCAAAAATAGTATTTTTACACACAAATAGGCATATAAAAGAGATTAAGCAACCAATACATGTCAACAATTTTTTAACTACTGGGCTAATATGTGAGTCTGATAATTTCACTCAATTGGGAAATATTTTTACAAAGTCTTTCATAAAATTTTGTTTTAGAATCTATTTTTTAAAAATATTGCTTTCACTTATGGTTTTAATAGCTTTACTATTAATCATTCTCAATACATTTTTTACTGTGAGTAATTTTAATTGAAACCAACTTGTAACCTTAATTTATAGTCAATCTACGAAGACTACCTTTAATAAATTAAATTTCTATTTTGGCTTTAACGAATCATCTATCTTATTATGTTTGCCCTATGACATAAAATTTATAAAAGAGTAATTCATCTCAAGAAAGGGAAGCTAAAATTGATATTTTTAAAAAGAAAATTTGGCTAGAAAGTAATTTTTATTTTAAATAGGGGGTAAAACTACTGTACATATTCATAATATATAACATAACTTTATGACCCTCTTACATAATAAATCTATAATAAGACTTATAGGCCAACTTGGATAAGACTAAAAAAATCAAATATAAAATTAAAAAATAGAAACTAAATAATTCTACCTACACCACCAATATCTTTTAATATCCTTAATACCCTTTGTAGGAACGGGGAACCACACCCTAGGTGCCCCATAGTAGGGCATTGCCTGGAAAGGTTTAGACTTGGGTGAAATGTCCAATGAAGCGATCCTCGAGCCACCAGGGGGCAGCACTAGGGTACTGATTTCTCCTGGAATAAATAAGAAGGAAATGGCAGGTAAACATCTTACACAACTCTATATTGGGCATCTTATGTGGAGTCTTCATTTACTGGAGAATAATAGTGCTAAGAGGTATCAAAAGCAAAGTTGGCTGCTTCCAGTGCTGCCTAGAGTTTTGCTCAATAACTATCTCTTCCAAAAACCCGTAACAGGTGTTCCACAAACATTGTATTTTTCTCTGATTTCTCACATTAGCCCCTCTTCCTGTTATTAGTCCTACACTGGGATGGATGAGGTAGTTCAAGTAAGGCTCTGATCATTTCTAAGTGGAATAAAGAAATTGTCATTATTGGCTACTCCTTTATTAAAATTACATATAGACATCATATCAGACTTTTCTCCTATCAATGTCATTGTAGGAATTTATTGATTTTTTTTCCTCTGGGCTTGTAAAGCCTAAATTATTTATCATCTGTTTTTTTTACAGAAAAAGTTTGCTGACCCTTTAAACTATCATCACCTCTTCCTTGCACAAACTCAAGATTCCAAACTCTGCATGATGTGGTTTCTACTTCTCCAGTTAACTCAGCCTCTTTTCTCTTAAATACATCAAGTCCTTCCTCTCTTCAGGACTTTAATATTTGTTGCATTCTTTACCTGGACTATCTTTAAAGGTTCATTCTCATCCTTTAGGCAAGGAGGATTGTTTGGCTAAGAGACCTTATCCATTGGGCCGAGTGGGGAAGGAAACTTGGAGTTAGTCCATTCAAGACCCTTCTGATTTTACCAGATGACAGGCAGTACATGATTAATTTTAAGCCTTATCCCACACTGTGGTTGTACTGGACTCCATTCTCTGGTTCTTCAAGCCATTATGTATACAAATGTCTAAGTTCAGGCTGTCTGACAGGACTGTGCACTGTTGGCTAGGAGACATAAACTTAGGAAACTCCTGAAGTGCCATTTCATTATTCCAAATGTTGACTTCTCTCCAGAATTTGCCTTCTTTTGCTTGCTCTCTAGTGCCTTTTGTCATTTTTTTAACATTTTATCTAGAATTTATAGTTGTTATTTGTGGGAAGGCGGTCTATCTGATAGGATCTAGTTGGCCATTACCTGAAGCAGAACTCTCAAAGTTCATTCTTAATCTTTGGAAATAAGCAGTTATCACTAAGTAGCTGCAAGAAATTATCAGATAAGATTTATTGATTATAATAGGAATTGATGTGGAATCTTTGGAATGATAATACATACATGAGAATATTAACTCATAGCTGAAATTAATAACTATGGTGTGCACAAAAAGTTGTTACATAAAATATAAATTTTGATTTAGTATAAACTTTGATTCCACTTAAATAATTTAGTCAAACTTGAGTTGGACTCTGAACTCAGATAAAATCCAGAAAAAAGTTTTTTATTTTATATATTTAAAATACTGCTAAAGTACATATGGGGGGAACAAAATGAAAGCTATTATTTGACAATGTGATCCCATATTTCTTCTTAAATATGCATCATCTTCCATAAACTTTAATTGACTCCTACCAATTTTATTTTATTTTGGCTTTTTCTCATTCTATTTATTTTTTATTTGTTAATTTTTCAGTTACAGTTGCTATGGGAATTAGACACAATTTACAAAGTGATCCCCGGATAAGTCCAGTACTCACCTGGCACATTAGTTATTACAATACTATTGACTGCATTCCGTATGCTGTACTGACTCCTACCAATTTTAATCTCTCTTTTATTCTGCCTTGCTTCTGCATTTACTGCTAATTTGTTTTTATTTATACTTGTGCCTGTAAGCATTTCCCCAACACCCTATATGTTTATAGAGACTATATTCCTATAGACACTGTAAGTATCTCCTGGACATGGATCAAAGATTTGATTTAGTTTAAATCCACACACAGCAGATACTTACATATGTTGACTATTTTTTTTTTAGTGAATCCTATCAAGATTCAGATGAACAAACTGGATTTTAAATTTCTTCAGCCCTTTCTTTTAGTGATTCCAGGACTAATGAGATTCAACAGCAGGTTGAATCTGCCCATGGAAGCCCATTTGAATCTCAGGGTTCAAGACTTCTATGGGGGGCTGTTAACATACACATATTCTGCTATGCAATTAGCCATGGCAACTGAAACTTAGGACTCCAACAATGAAACCAGCTGTACATGTTTGTGCAAAGCAATCTGACAAGCCAATATGGCATGATCCATTGCTCCAGGTACATATGTGTATATAACAAAATCATCATAACTAATGCAAGGAACACTCCAAGAGCCAAATTCTCAGGGTTGGCCAAGGGTCAATCATGGTTCCCTTAGAGACATGACAGGAATAAGCAACCAGACCTACTGCATTAACTTTTTCCTCACAAGAGGCTCTATATCACTTATCATCAATTCCTGGCTTACTAATAGAAATAATTCAAAGTTAACTAAGTCCTGACATGTGGGAAGATATTTTTAAGACCACTATATTTCTAAATCATTTCTTCTAGTCTCTCTAATGTTCCCAGCACATCCTCAGCCTCTGATTTCTATCTCTGGCTATTGTTTACATACAAGCAGGCTACATATAGGAAGGACTAGTTTGTGCTGTTTGAAAGAGGAGACTGAAGATTGAGAGAGCCCAAAGATGTATAAACTACAGGGTTAAAATCCTCGTATGATTTAAATTTGTATCTTTCCTCCAAACCTGCTTTATCTCCCAGATTTCCTAGTTCACCTAGTCTTGCCATAACCTATTTATGGCCCAAGTCAAAATCCTAGATGACCTCTCTTCTCCCCAATCCCCTGAATTTGTCACTAAATCCTGTTAATATTATCTCCTAGAAATTTCCTGAATCTAACTCCTTCTTTCCATATGACCTAATTACCCTGTTAATTGCTCTTTTTTTGCTTCTCCTTCCTTTTCCCCACAGGCCATTATTCATCACAGCAAAGCTGTCACTCCCATTCTTTCTTAGAAAGCAACACCACAAACTAAAGAATAATTTTTTGAAAATCTCTTACATGAAACATTGTAACTACTCAGATCTCTATGTTCAACTGTTTTCCCGAATGTTATACATTTACTAATATCTATTTTATTAGAAAATCAGTTTTTATCCCAAATTGAAAAATACGTCCAGTGGATAGAATCAATTTCTTGGAGTTCTTTGAGCCGTACAGCAGAAATAATGATAGCTGCTTCCTGTACCTAATCCTCTTTGCTTTATGACACCTGGGCTCTTCTCTCATCTTTTTCCTTCCTCAACAGCTATGCATAGATTTCTCTTCATTAGACACCTCTGTTAAGAGACTTCAGGGAAACACTCTTTCTTGGGTAGAGATATTTCGTTGGTCCTTTCTGAGGTCATAGGCAGAAGTTATAGATGACATTAACTTGTAATATCAACCTTAATATGAATTTTCCAACATCTGATTCATAAAAATGATAAAATTATTCCATCTTCACCTAAAGTACTGAAGTGGGAGTGCACAAAAATTAAAAAGCTCTTAACACATTGAGGGCTATGCTGAATAAGAAAAAGGCTATTTCTATACTTCTTTTAAAAAAACTTCACAAAAATGTGTTTCTTAGCTCAAACTGGCTAGTTTATTTCCTAGAGTGGAAGTCTTCAAAAGCTTCATATTTATCAATTGTGGTATTTCTTGGTTTTAATTTTGTATAATAATATATGTGCAATTAGGATGCTGGTATAGAAAGTATAGATATTACTTTCCGTAAATCTGGAACAATTCTTATAAAGGTGAACAAAATCTAAATATTTAGTGTATCTACTTATGTGTTCTTTTCCTAGTAGGTAATAAACATACATTTTGTTATTCCAGAATGTATAGCAAGTTTTTTTGCTTCTTTTATATTTAAAATAAACAACTTTGTTTTATTAACACTAATTTTTAAAAAATCAAGTGTGCAAAATGATACTCATGAAAACCAAGTCTACCTCCCACTCCAGATTATCAGGCCCTACTAAATCAGAGCAACTACTGTCAGTAGATATGGCTAAACTGTTCTCCCAGACTATAGAAAGTTAAGGATATTCTAAAGAAAACATGTAAGGAAGCCACTAGGCTCTTTTGGAATTATTTTTGAATATATATGCAAATTTTCAAATACCAGGTTAGATAGGCTATTAGTCTAAACCTGCATTACAACTGTATTTTTTATTATAATAAAAGTAGCACAAGTAGTTTCCATATAATTTATGTATTATGGTCCCTAAATTATGTTATGGTCCCATTAATGGCTCAATAATCACTTTGTTCTCTGATTTTTTTCCCATAACAGAAAGCTTTTTAGCCTTTAATACTTCCCATACACATTTTCCTCATGTTATAATACATACATATATATACATATGTGTGTGTATGCGTGCGCGCGCGCGCGCGTGTGTGTGTGTGTGTGTGTGTGTGTGTATTTGTATCTAATTCTAGTATTACTTTAACCTGATACCAGAAGATAATATTCCTGCTGTCACTTCAGGTATTTCTACAAAGTCTTCTATCTGAAGATGCCATAATACCAAAGGGTATTATGCTAAAGGATCTGGAATGTACAACACAGTTAGAACAAGCAAAAGCAACTAGACTCAAGCTGCAGTTAGATAATGAAGAACACAACTTACGCTTTCTCAAGCAGAACAAAACAGTTGAGGGAAGTCTAGAAAATGAAAAAATCATATAACTTATTTGTATTAAATAAATATTTTTTATTTCAAAACTTGGGTCTCTTATTTTATAGAACCAGCACATTTAAAATTAATTACAGCAAAATAAGGTTCAAACACAATTTTCCAGAAAAACGTGTATTGCATAAAGTGAGATTTACATGTTTTCACACATAAAAGAGTCAGAGAGCCTCCATTTATGTAAATAAATTAGATAAGCAATTAAAAAAATGTGATACCCTCAGAAGATAAATCAATATTCACCAAAATGCTGGAGTAAAGTAACCATGCCAAGAGTGATCACTTTAACAATAGCTCCAATAATCCTTATTAAATAATCAATTAGAATTATTTAAAAAGGAAAAAAGATTTAGCAAAAACTCCTGGCTAGTATCATTAATTTATTTTTAAAAGACCATGTTCACTTCAGCTACAGCTGACTATATATGATATTTGCTGTTCAAAATAAATAACAGTCGAAAGGATAAGTTCTAGTCCTTTTGATTTTATGTATTTTGAAAATAATTGTTCCAGAAATTCTAATATTCCTTTAGAATATTTTGTTAAATTTGCTATAAGACTTCTCAAAAAAAGTAATTTTATCATATCTGAACTTCTTATTTTTATAGGTACTTGTTTCTTTTCTAATGATTATCAGCTAGAAAATATTATTAATATTTGTTTTACTCTTAAATTTTTAGATGTACACTTATTTTATGAATTTCTGTGTGACCCTGGGCAAGTTAAATTCTCTGGGTCCCCATATCAGTCCCTGTAAAAAAAGTTGGTCACAGGTGATCTATAATAGGGATCTTCAACCTTTTCTCCATCCCTAGAGACATGATGGTTTTAACTACCATCAGCCACAGTGGACCACCCAACTACTCAATGAGGCCACCTGTTGCCTGCTCTCTCTTCCATTGGGGAAATCTTGATCTAAGATTAATTTTAGCTATAAAATGTCTATGAGTCTATAGTGATCATGAGATGAAAAATAACCATCTGAAATTGTGCAACCTTTAAATGCATTTTTTTTTCTCTTCTTTTCCCTCATCCAACGTCTATCCAGCATTGTGCTGGGAGGTTCTGATGCAACAGACGTTGTTCCTAAATAAAATCTGTGTGTGTGTGTGTGTCTGTGTGTATTAGTTAAAAAAAAAAAAAACATATAGAGAAAAGGTGATGTCTATGCTACCATGGCTTTCAGTACATTCTCTCCCTATCATTCCCTGTCCATTTGATAAAATAGGAAAATCTCTACAACAAATTAAGAGCAGCAGCTTTCAAAGATAAGAAGTCAGAGCTTCAATTGACACATGGTTTGGCTACTCCAAGATTCTAGGCTATTGTTGGGTTTACTGATTACTTGTAAAAACATTTTAAGGTAAGGCAGCTCACTAAGATAAAGCAGTATCTACAAGGACTGAATGTTCTGGCATCTTTTATCACAGTTATGGATCTAGCTATAACATTATTTGTATAGGTTGAACAATTTATATCTACAATATCAACTATTTAATTTTGAACAAATTTTTTAAGTTTCACTGACAAAATTAGATAAGAATTTCAATTTTGAACACATACATCTCTTAAATTTTAAACCTTTTCCCTTGCTTTTAGGAAACATAATTTCATAATTCAAACTCCTTCAATACCGTGACCTAGTTCCCTGGCTTGATGTTATAAACAGCTCATGTAACTATGGTAACCATCCAGGGAAAAATGAATGTTTTTCTGGTCAGCAATATGCAAAGTATACCATATGGCTTTTTTTTCTTTCTGGGATAACCAAAGCAGACATTATGTGTTTTTCTTTTTGGTTATGAGAATGATACTTTATTATACTGAATTTTTTCTTGACTACAGTCCCAGTCATTCACAGTTTTAGGATTACCTCTTGCTGTTAGTAGTCATTTAAATGCTGAATAGTACTATAACATTAGAATTGATTTTTATACACCACTTTTAAAACTGTGCTGTCTACCTCATAAACTAAATGTACAGGCTGACATTGTGCAGATTTCTAATATTTCTTAATTTTAGTCATAGCCAAAGTGTTTTCTTAAAGCAAAAAACTAAAATGGAATTACATCTCGTAGGTATAATTAGATACTGAGAAGAGTTATCTCCAATTTGTAGTGATTTTTATATATCTTCATTTTAGCTGTTTTTTCTTTTACAATTAGTGTGTACTATTTATGTAATAATGCAATTAAACATGCTTTAAAACTGAGCTTAAGGGAAATGCGGGGTGTTAGTTTTCTGTTGTACTAATGAATTGACTTAAAGCTTCAGGTTTTTTCCAGCAAGAAATGCTTCACTAGATCTTCTAGAACAAATTATATTCTAAATTAATACAAACTCATAGATTTTAAAAAGATTTTAGTTGCATTAGATACAATTCCATTTCTACAGTGCGCTATTAGTCGGTGACCTTTTAATATTGTTTTTATTTAAAGTGATTTTCCTGAATCTTCCTATATTTTTTAAAATATAATTTCTATTCTACTTTTTTCCAGAGAATAGTTGTTCAGTTAGCTTCTTACATAGGCTTTGGTGGAGGTTGTGGGGCAGCATCTACAGGTCTAAATCAGGGTGGGGGTGTTCAGTCCTTCCATGCCTCAGAAGAGCCATTCCTCACTACCTTGCTGTGAACAGCATAACTCACACAGAAATGTAGTTTCACATACAGCTTGGGAAGTACATAGGCATTGAAGGCACTGGCTTCGGAAATGTCACTCAGGGCTGTGACCTGTACTGTTTCGAATGATGAACTTCTTAAAGGCCTTGTCCTTGGGTACGCATCAGGCGCAGGTGGTGCAGCACATGGCCATGGCCCTTTTTGGCATGACCATTGTTCCTTTTTTAGTCATCTTGGGAGCAAGGAGCCCAAAGAGGCGAATTTCCCTAAATTTTTAACAGTGCTTTTCAACCATCCAAATATCTTCCTTAGAAAAACATTGCTATGTGTTTCACTGAATTAAACAGGGAATTAATTGCCTCATACTGGTTTAGAAAAGACCTCACTTTTGGTTAAAAGCAAAGACCAGTGTAAAAAGATATTGAGACAACAGTAAAATTTGAATTGTCTGGATATTAAATGATAGTAACATTTTTTGATGGGATGGTATTGTGAATGTTTTTTAAAACTATCTCTTACCCTTTCATATTTAAAGTATTTACAGATAAAATGATAGTAAAACAGCAAGGGCAAGGGGGTTATAGATGAACTAATATTGGCCATATGTTGATAAATGCTCGAGCTGAGTGAATAGTAGGATTTATTGTACCATCACCTCTACTTTAGTGTGTGTTTGAAGTTTTCCATAATTAAGTTTTTTAAAATATCAAAAAGTATAAAAAAGTAAAGGATTTCAAATTTAATTGGCCTGACTCACACAGTAGCTGAATTTTCTCAGGAGGTATTTTTAGAAATCCTTCAGAACTACTTGCTAGTTTCTTTTCAGAGTTTGAAGCTGTTGCTTTACCCTCTCACAGTATAAGGTCTACAGGACATAGACTTATAGGCATAAACATGTCCTAACGGGGACCTCTCAAAACAACTGATGTATAAATTTAAAGGCAATCCCAGACACTTTTACTAAATTGAAGGTGTCTGTTACTTATCTTTTTTAAGGTTTATTTTATGGTAGAAAATATACTGAAGAACAAGTAAGATAGATGTCTTTGCTTTATTCATAGGATTAAAAATGTCACCAATTAACTTTTTCATTGAAGAGAACTGGGGACTTTAAAATATCATTTAACAGAGTAAGGAAACCCAATCTGAAAAGGCCCCAAATTTCCATTTGAGAAGAACAGGACATAATAAATAACCAAGGTCAAGACTTGATAAGGACATGATAAAAGGACATGATAAATGATCAAGGTCAAAAGTTGAGTTTGGGGAGTGTGGTGATTTTCTTTCCATGTAAGTACTCTCCTCACACAGTGTGCTTTCACAAGCATAGTAGAAACAAGCCTTTAACTTCTATAGATTAATATAGCAAGAAAAGCACCTCTGAAGTAATTCACATATACACACACATATTACTATCTTAGAGTTTCTTTATAGGCTTTGACCAACATAAGCTGAAAAATCATTATTTGTATTCTTTTTGATTCCTTTCAGCCTGTTTGACAGAATTATGAATAATAAAAATGCAATAAAATATTTCCATTTCCATACTCATCATCCTTCCTTCCTCTCATCTTGCTCTAGGTTTCTGGAAGGAGTATTCTAGGTATACTGCATCATTGCCTTTTCTACTTGTATTTTCTAATCACATGTCTTATCTGCCTGCAGATCACTTCTCCAGCTGAATAAAATCCATAGGTCCAGTATCTAACCCGAATCAATAAATAACGCATCTTGAATTATTTTGGCCCTTCAATAAAGACTCACTGATTCAAATCTGAGTAAACAGAAACATAAAGTTCAGATAGAAAGCAATAAAATTCAGTTCTTAACAGCAACTTTTTTTTTTTTACAAGACCTGACTGCTTAATCTGAAAGATTTAAAAATAACAATAAAATCCCTAGACAGTTCTCAGAAACACAATGCACTGTACTAACTGGGTTGACTTAATATTCAAGTGGTCAGAACCTCAAAGTGTCAAGGATAATATAAGACAATCTCCACATACTGTGCAACATATATACATATATGTCTATATACACGTATGTTTGTGCCCAAGACGCCGAATTTCCTGAAGTGCTTTATTTTGGGTTGAAATTAAAAATTTCCTCTAGATCAACGTCTAGACTTCTCTCTGCCTATCAAGTTACTATTAACAGCTGTTTCAAAAGTGCTCTAAGTAGTTCACCATACAGGTGTACCACCAATGCAAACTAGATATAAGGAAATTCAAATTCATCACCCACTCACGTTTTCTTAACTCAAAGGCACGACTCACAATAGGGTTTGTTCACATAGGCATTCCATTAAAATTATCCGTGTACTCGTTCTATTTACATCCATTTCTTTCAAAAACACATGTTATTACACATAGTGACAGTTCTTCTGGATTTAAATTAGCTCCTTCGCTTGGCATGGAACACTGTACAGAAATTAAACTCTGACAGTCGCTTACGTAGTTACGGACGTGGGCCTGATTCCGAATTTGGTTTTTACTCTTATCTACACATCCCTTCTTCCCTTCGGCCCATTTTTTAGTATTAGGGTAAAAAGATACGAAAAGGCAGGTGGTGGTGTGCCCCTCATGCCGCCGGTTAACCATCGCCGACGTTTAAACCTCAAGTATTCTGACACAGGAAAATAAAGTTTTAACGGCTGTCTGTTCGGCCGGAGGCAGTCTGAACCGGGGATTATTGAACAACCGGAGAGTGGACGAAACCTGCACCGCACTTCGGTGCGGGGAAACCTCCTACGTCTGAGGAAGGGCGGGAGCACTCTGAAGCCAAGAGGGAGACTTAAAAGGCGGGCAGATTAAAAGCGAAAGAAAATGCAGAGGCCGCAGGAGTACCGCCTACCTCCGCGATCAGCCCCCGGGTGCCCCGTGAGCCCGAAGGCTGCAGCGGAGGAGGGAGGCAGCCCGAGGGCAGCGCAAAGGCGGCGGCCCGGCGGGAACACCGCCGCCGCGCATGCCGGGAGCCGCGCCCGCTGCACGCTGGGTCGCGTAGTTCCCGCAGGCCTCACTCCAGGATGTGGAGAAAATCGGCCGCCTGCTGATCCTTTTAACGCTCGCGAGGGGCCGCGCTAGATCCACCGATGGGGAAAATGTCTGTAACACCGAGCGGAGGGAGCTGGATCAAGTTTCCCCAACCCTGTGGTAAGGGCGGAAGGAAGGAGTCAACCACCTTCCCTCTCAAGTCCCATTCAGATACTGGGCAAAGAGGCGGACCTGACAGTGCTTCTCCTTTAAGAAGGGGCGGGGCGCAGCCTGCCGTTTGGCCGCCCTTCGCACCCTCCCCCCGGGCCAAGAGTTGACAGACCAATCGCCCGGGTGGCGGAGGGAAGGCGGGAGAATGCGAACCCTTCTGTAGGGCGGTAGGGGCGGGCCTCCGGCCTTATTAGGAGTGAGTGCTGCGCAGGCGCAGAGGCGGCTGCAGGAGGAGGGGCGGGGGCAGTCCAGTGAGAGACTCTCCGACAGGCACGGAGGGTGATTGGGAGAGGAGGGGGCAGCGAGCGGCTTGTCATGGGGATCCGACCTACGACCAGACATTGGTAGCATCTGGAGACTCCGAGGGGGACAGAACGTGTCAACGTCCGGGACCCCGGCGCCAGCTTCGCTGCGGGGACCCCCGCTGCTCTAGTCCTGGGGAGGGAGGGCAAAAAGGAGGGAGCCTTGCTCTCGCTCCGCCCCTGGGCTTGTTACCGCGGGGGCGGGGAGTGAGGGCTTATTTTGGGGGGAGTGGAGATCGGGGGACTCGGCTGTGCCCTCTTGAGCGGCTGCCGGTGTCCCCGCGGCGCCGGGCTGCGGAGCAGAGGAGCCGCGGCGGCCGTGACTGTTGCATGTGTGGCTGCTGGATGCGGAGGCGGCGGCGGCGGCGGCGGCGAGGAGCAGCAGCGGTGGCAGGATGTTAGGGCAGCAGCAACAACTCTACTCGTCGGCCGCACTCTTGACCGGAGAGCGGAGCCGGCTCCTCACCTGCTATGTGCAGGACTACCTCGAGTGTGTGGAGTCGCTGCCCCACGACATGCAGAGGAACGTGTCTGTGCTGCGAGAGCTGGACAACAAATATCAAGGTAGGGGGCCGCAGGGCTGCCTGTGCGGGTCCTCCCCTTTCTCGGATTCTCTGGCCTCCGGGCACGGTCGCTCGGAGCCTGCCCAGAGAAGTGACACTTTCTATTTCTACTGTGACAGTCTCCCCGAGTGCACAGAGGGGGGTTGCTGTGTGGGATGGGCAAGAGGGATAGGAGACCGGGTTCGCGGCCCTCCCTTTCCCTGCTGCGGTCCGCGAGGACTTCGGTGGGGTCTCAAGGGTGGGGGTGGGGGCCGCTTGTCAGCCCCGGCTGCAGACCCAGAGGCTGCAGCTGGCGTGGAGAGGAATCAGCCATTTTAAGCAGCAAGGATTTCTTTCGGCGCTGGCTTGCCCCGTGCCGCAGACCCTCCTGTCCTGGTGAGGGAGCGTGCAGGCGGGCGGGAAGCCGTAGGGAGTGAGCGGGCGGGCGGGCTCCCGCTGGTCTCCCGGGCCTGGCTTTCCCCAGTCCCCTAAGCCCCCACCCCCTGAGAGCAGATGCATTGGAACGTGCGGGGGGAGGGGGCGAGAGAGGGCCGTGAAGGCGGACTTCGGGGAGGTCCCTCCCTCCGCTCTCTGGCTCCAGGCTCGAGAATCGGGTAGTCAGTTTCCCTCTCCTGCCCCTGGGAAAGTTCCGGGCTGAAGCCTTTTCCCACCTGCTTCAGCCAAATGGTAAAAGGGGAGAGGGTCCCTGCGGGTAAAGGAAGAGGGGTGTGCGTGTGTGAGTGTGTGTGTCGAGTGTCTATCGGGGAGGGCCTCCCTGTTCCTGGGGGCGGGGCCCGAAGGCGTTACGTAGGACGTGGGAGGGGCGCGGGCGCTCTCTCCCGCCTCGAAAATGGCTGGTCGCTGGAAGGTTTGGGCGGAGCTGGCTGGTTGGGAGGGCGTTGGAGCGGTGCAGGACATTAGTTCATCCCTATCAGAGTCTGTGTTGGGGTTTGGGCCATGTTTGTTGTGGTTTTTCGACTCTTTCCCAACCACTCAGTCATGATGAGGACACAGCTACTGGGACCGCCACTGACCCTAGCACCGCGTAGGTTCCGGGCCTTGCGTCACCTCCGGGACCCAGAAGGAAGTGGGTGGTTGACTGGGCAACCGCCTGGCGTCCCTTAACCCCTGGGTCCCTCCTCTGCTAAGTTTAAGTGATGGGGCAAAAACAACCCAAGGAGCTAGAACAGCGAGTCATCCTTTCTTACAGTATGGTTTATCATCTACTTTTGGTAGACCTTTCGCATGCTATTAGGAAGGGAGAAGTTTAATGGAAAGTCGTTGTGCTTTTAATAACGCTGAATCAAGGAACAGACCTTGGACATAAAGTGGAAATAGCCATAAGGACTTTAAAAAGATGACTTCTTGGACCCGGTCTCTTACACACGTCATTAATCTTACGATTTAGTCTCTAAGGAACTCACTTCTGGGGTGATATTTTCTGGCCCGTAGCATGTTAGAATATATATGTGTCTTCGGGTTTTCGAATCTATAATTGTATTTCTGCCTTCTGAATTCATGATTGATAGGACTGATCTCTGTTAGCGAAGAAAATTTATACTGATAATTCAATGTGTCACTCACTGTGCCAGGTCTAGAAAATTATCATTTAATCTTCACAATAACCTTATGAAATCAATTCGTTTTATGAACAAATTAAAACTTACAAAAAATTTAAGTAACTTGTCCAGTTAGGTGGGAGAACATTTGGTGAACACCCTGGCTGCTTCAGGTGCACATCTTTGTTTTTCACACTATTTCGACTTTTGATTTTTTTAAAAATAAAAGCTCTCCAAAGGTATTTCTACAGACATAGAGCATATAGTACATGAATTGTAACCTAAAAATGATATGTATGTGTTTAAGAATTGTATATTGAACATTTTTAGTTTTTCAAATAATAACTGAAGTTTGTAAAGCTTGCAAGCTTTTACATTTCTTTAAAGACACATACCTATATTTGCCTTCACAGCAGTTAAGCTAATTTATTTTTATTTCAGTTGGGGGAGGGACAATTTTTTAAAGAGAGATATTCCATTCTGACCATCTAGAATTGTCATAAGTAGGTCTGGTAACATGAGGAACAGTATTAGGCCATAAAAGATTGAGAGAGAAAATATTTCAGCTCCATTAAGATTGTGGTTTGGTTCAAGATTAATATAAAACAACAATCTTTTTCACATTGCACATACTAAGTTCACCTTTATTAGCCTTATATATTTGTGTACTCTTGGTTCAGATTTTATATTTTTTATTTTTTTGCTAATTCTTAAGTATTTTCTGTTTTTGGATCTTATACTGGAATATTTAGTGATATATAGGCACTCAAAGAAATTTCTCCTACTTATTTGAGACACTTTCGGAAATTACTGAAGAACTTTAAAAGTGACCTTAACTTTAAAATAGAGGAAGTTTTACAGTTGAATGAAGCATTTATTATGGGATATGGTTATTATAGAACCTCAATTTTTGTTTCAATATTTTGTTTATAATTTCTTGGGTAAATAACTTTTGAACTGAAATTTAATGCTTCAAGTATCTTCCATGCAGCTTGGTAGAAATTGCTTAAGTGGCAGAGCCAGACATACATATCTGGCTGAGTTCAAAGTCTGGGGTTGTTACCTCTTGAGCTAAATTTTCTTTATATATAGAAGTGATGGCTTCCTCATGGGATTGCTGTAGGGATTAAATGAGAATGCCACATAGAAGGGGTTCAGTGTTTCCTTATTTCACTTCACTTCATAAGGTGTCTTTAAAATTTGAATTTTTATATCATGTATAGTGTGAGTGTGCTGGTATAATGTTTCTAACTCCAGATTATTAGATACAGAATATTGGAAATAAGGCTAACCTTTATTTTTAATCCTCAAATTTTGTGTTTGGGGGAAAATACATAATTTCCTTATTTTTATTCTGGAGGAAAATTAGGTTCTTAAGAAATCCACTCACATATCTAGCTGGGCAAATGGACTAGATATGAACTTTGTTTAAAAATACACTATTCAAGTATGAGTACCCTCAAATGTGTGGTGCCCCTTTGTCATGTATCCCAGGCTTAACAGTTGTCCATCAAGTGTGAGTATCTACAATTTCCAGGGAGGAAGTAATTCATAAGAGTTATATTGAATACTTGCAGGCAGTTCCAATGTATATATTTTACTTATCTAACATATCTGTTCTTATTAGAGTAATAATAGAAGATAAAATAGTGGTGTGCCATGTGCTACTAATAATATTGGACTATAAAACAGTGGTATGCCAGGTGGTGTGATAAATTAGAGTTAATTTTTTGTTTCTCCACCTGTAGTAAGGTGGAACTCTTTCATATAGTACTATAATCTCATAAAGATAAGAAATAGAACAGATTTGAGTAAAAATACTAAGGTAAATTTTTGGTGACATCTGGAACTATATTTTCAGATTTTTGTATACCTTCTAGTGAGTGACTCAGCCTTTTTTGAGTGATATAAATATGTTCTATGATTGATACAAGTGTGTTGTTCTACATGCTATATAATACCTAACTCAACAATTCAAAAAGCTTAGAACCGACTGCTGAGTTATCTACAGGATCCTAGTGATTCAATGCTGACTTTACTGTAATTTTGTTAGTAGCTTAGTCAGTTGATACTGGAACACAAACCTAAACTTATTCTGGAAATAGTTTGGTTTTCAGAATCTCTGTGTAGCAAAATAAAAGAGCCATTAAAACATATATGATGGAAAGATGAGTTATTTGTGTCCTCTTAGTTTAAGAATGTTCAGGGGTGTGGTATGAAAGTAAAGATGTAATGTCTCTCTGGAGTCATGTAGCAAGTCACTGAACTGTAAATCCTGTTGGGCAGTAATCTTTAGCCTAGTCCTGGAATCTCAAGTTTTACAGCTGGAGTTCAGCGTGTAAATTTTGTATACAGGGTTTTTATTTTTTTAATTAAATTTACTGGGTTACATTAGTTAATAAAATTATATAGGTTTCAAGTATACAATTCTGTAATACATCAGCTGTATATTGCAGTGTGTGTTCAGATCTCCTTTTGTCACCATATATTTGATCCCCTTTAACCCTTTTCTACCTATTCCCTCCTCTGTACAGTATTGTTTTGATGTTCAAATGAAATATAGGTACTATAGTGCTAGGTAGACTCTAAAATGTCATACAATAAGCCTGCCCATGTAAAATACCTTTGATTATTAATCAGCCTCATGTCTCTCATCCCTTTTAATGTAGATTAATGAGTATTAGAGAATTTTATGTTCTTTTTTTATTTATTTCTAAATATACTTTAATATTGGAAGACATATTGTCTTTGTATGGGAAATAATGTTTTTAATGTTATATACTATAGAAGAATGTGGTTTTATGGTTTGAGGTCATTCTAACCTTACTAATTCTGTGAAAGATAACTTGAAAAATACTATATGCGCTAACACAATAACATTCTCATTTTTCTTTTCCTTTTTTAGAAACATTAAAGGAAATTGATGATGTATATGAAAAATATAAGAAAGAAGATGATTTAAACCAGAAAAAACGCCTACAGCAGCATCTCCAGAGAGCATTAATCAATAGTCAAGAATTGGGAGATGAAAAAATTCAAATTGTCACACAGATGCTTGAATTGGTTGAAAATCGGGCAAGGCAAATGGAGCTACATTCACAGTGTTTTCAAGATCCTGCTGAAAGTGAACGAGCCTCAGATAAAGCAAAAATGGATTCCAGCCAACCAGAAAGATCCTCAAGGAGACCCCGCAGACAGCGAACCAGTGAAAGCCGTGATTTATGTCACATGACGAATGGAATAGAAGACTGTGATGATCAGCCACCTAAAGAAAAGAAATCCAAGTCAGCCAAGAAGAAGAAACGCTCCAAGGCCAAGCAAGAAAGGGAAGCTTCACCTGTTGAGTTTGCAATAGATCCTAATGAACCTACATACTGTTTATGTAACCAAGTGTCTTACGGGGAGATGATCGGATGTGACAATGAACAGTGTCCAATTGAATGGTTTCATTTTTCATGTGTTTCACTTACCTATAAACCAAAGGGGAAATGGTATTGCCCAAAGTGCAGGGGAGATAATGAGAAAACAATGGACAAAAGTACTGAAAAGACAAAAAAAGATAGAAGATCGAGGTAGTGAAGGCCATCCACATTTTAAGGGTTATTTGTCTTTTATATAATTCTTTCAAAATTTACTTTCAGAAAATGTTTTAGGGTAAATGCATAAGACTATGCAATACTTTTTAATCATTAGTATTACTGGAGTATTAAAAGTTGTTGTACTTTGTCTGTGACCTTAATTTTCTGCACTGAATTACCAAATATTTTAAACCAGGTAGTCTTTAGATCACCTGATGAGAGGAGCAGGGAATAGGGAGAGAGTGGTGTGAATATTATAAAAACTTCACAAACCATGCCTATTTCATTTTCATTTGAAATGCAATGCTACGTTTTGGGTAAACACCAAAGTTTTACTAGCATTTTAGTTCTACATGCTTAAAAAATTTATATGTAGTGGAGTTCTCTGCAAGCATTCAAATTATCTTGGGTAATTTAAAATATGAACACTATACCATTTAGAGCTTCTTTCTCTCTGGCCCCATTTATAGATACACTTGTTCATCTCTAGTCTTCCAAGAATTTAAGGAACTGGAGATAAGAATTATTTGGGATTCCATGTGGAATAATGTGCTCTTATTAGAGTATTTGCTGCTGTCTTTTCCTTAGTAGCATTTTGATACACTGTCAGTAGCCCATTTGTAAATGCCTTGCTGCTGCTTCATAGACATATCCTAATGTAATGATTAATAAGGGAGTTATATTTTGTTCTGTTTTAATTGGGAAAGGTATGAGTAGTTAGAATACCAAAAATGCTGTCATTGGCTTATATTGGCAAAATTTGGATTATGTAGTATCATGGTTTAAGGTTGAACAATGAAAAAATTTCATCTTATTTAATAATTTCTACATTGACCCACTGCTGGGATGCCTAGACACAGTCTATCAGTGGGAAAAGGGCATATACTTTTATGTCAAATTGTAGCTTAAATTTTACTAGTGGCTTTGGTTCATTTCTATCTCAATCAGTGATTATATATTATTTTAAGTAACTGTATTTACTTTCTTAACTTTCTGGTACTGGTGCTGTTTGATGTCTTCATGTTTAATGAACTAATTTCATTAATAATGCAGTTAATAATGTATTTGTAAATTGAATTTTCCAAGTTCCTAATATTTTAAGGGTAAGCATCTTGATGAATATGTGTCCATATATTCAGAGAATTTTGTTTTTTTTTGGGGGGTGGGGCAGGGAAATGACTAGTTCTTTAAATCTGTGTGTAACATACTTTTTAGTCCTCATTTCTTCCTAATCTAATGACCTTGATCCTTTTTGATTAACATGTGAAAAATCCTGTCTGCTTGTTTGGAAAAAAAAATTGTTTTTTCTCTTCTAGCTCTCCTGTGTGACTTTTAGGCATGTCATTTCACCTCATCTGGATGTCAAGTTATTCATATGTATGTAATATGAGGCTGGCTTAACTATCTCTAAGGTTCTTTTGAAATCTATAGTATTTGCATTGTTGTGAGGATTTTAATAATCAAATGACTTGGTTTTTCTCTTTCATTAATTTTGTCCTTATTCTGAGGTATGAAGGCTTTTTCAAGGAGAGCTTAGCAACAGGTAGATGCAAATATTTGACTAGCTTTTGTCCTAAGGATATTTTGATTGATGACAGGAGTTGATTATATTTCTTCTTGAGCCAGAAATGTTAGACAGATGATTAAGAATTTATTTTATTTTAACTTAGTTGAGTTGTAAAGTTGTAAAGAAATCCTTTTCTCTGTTGAGAATATATTATTTTGTCTTGTTAACAAGGATAGAGCTATTTGCCTGACACCATTAAAAATAGCAATATATGCAAAGCCCCCAAAAGCTTTCAGATGTGACTTACATAGAAGTCAACACTTTTCCATACATAAGTTGGCCTCAGCATATAGGGAAAAATAAACTTCCAAATAGAAGTGCCTAAATTTGGATTAGGCTTGACAGTAAAACAAATGTGGAAAATCCTGAAAGATGTGCTTTCTTTAAGACCTAATGTTTGAAACAGTTCTGTTTTTATAATTTTTTAAAATTTTCTATACCACATAGGAAATTAAGTATTCTAGATTTCATATACTATCTTATATGAAATCTTATGCTTACCAACTCATACTGTAAACCAGTGGTTCCCATACTAATCTCACATTGGAATTACCTCAGGAGTTTCAAAAACTATGCTTTTGCCCCACCCCCCAACAATTGTGATCTGATTCATTTAAAATGTGACATAAGTTAGAATTTTTGAAAGATCCCCAGATGATTCTAATGTACAGAAAAGTTGTAAAACCACTGCCCTATTTGTGAAAATTTGAAACTATTGAAAATGTCTAGTGGATTCTCCTCCATCCAGGTTTGCGTGACACTGAAGCATATATAAGTGCTGATATGTGTGTGAGAGTTTGTCCCCACCCTGAACAGTTCAATGCTTGAACTCAATCGTCGGGTGCTGCTTGTGTACTAAGCACCATACTAAGCAGCTGTGGTTTAAAAAGAAAGAAAAGTTCCCGTTCATGGACCATACATTTCAGTGGGAGAGTCAGATATATGTAATGTCAGGTAACTGTAAGTGTTAAAAGGAAAGTATAGCAGAGTAAGGAGGTAGAAAAGGAATAAAAAGGGAAGTGAGTCTTAGTTATGGTGATTAAAGAAGGTCTTAGGAAGGGATCTTTGAGTTGAGACCAGAAAGAAGTTAAGTAAGGCAGGCAAAGATTTAGAGGGAGGGAGGAGTAGAACAAACTTGTCAGTTTGACTAGAGCGTTTGACAATGTGGAAGGGGCTAGAAAATGTTGGCCCTTGGAAGCCATGGTAGACGTTTTGGGAATATCACTCGATGCTACATGCAAAATTTATTGTAGGGAGCCTTGGTGGAAATAGGGAGATTTTGGAGACTCAGAAGATTTTACTCCGAAAATATTGGTGACTTAGACTAAGGTGGTAGCAGTGGGAGAGGTGGTAAGTGGTCAGATTCTGTTTTAAAGCTACAGTCATTAGGAAGACTTTAGCCCAGATGATGGAAAGCAAAAAAGATGACGAGGACGACTCTTAGGTTTTTGCCTTCTGGGAAAAATCAGGATTTCTATTTCTTAGGTTTGAGATGCCTGGTAGATTTGTAGTGGGGTCCAGCTTGGAATTTGAGGGGCAGGCAGGGAGGGGATAGGAGATAAATATTTCAAGTTAGCCTGTAAATGGAGTTTAAAGTTGTGTGACTGAAATCACTCATATAAATAGAGCAGCACTTCTCAAATCTTAACATGCATATAAATTACTGATTTTTTAACAGTGCAGATTCTGATTCAGTAAGTCTGGCTTAGGGCCTGAGATGGTACATTACTAACAAGCTCATCAGTTATGCTGATGCTGCTGGTTCAGGGACCCACATTTTGAGTAGCATCCATATGAATCCAGAGGATGGATGGATGAAGGCTTATACTCCAGCATTTAAAACAGGGAGGATCTCTTCGGAGATAAACCAGAAAAATGTGGCTTGCCAGAAATACGGTTTCAAAAAGTAATTTTTCAAGTGCTGTTAGGTAAGATGGGGGCTGCAAATTAACCATTGGATTGGGGTGTTAAGTTTAACAGGCTGCAAGTTTAGGGGAAGAAGGGCTGGTCAGAATGGATTGGGAGCAGAAAGAGAAGTAGAGTCAGCAACATGGACAGCTCAAGTTGTACAGGGAACAAATAGGATGTAGCTGAGGGATGAGTGAGCTAAGGGAGGGCTTTAAAAGATCATACAGATGATTATATGCTGATTGGAATATTCCATTAGAAGGTGACAAATTAATGCCATAGGGAGGAGCAGGTTATTGTAGGAGTGAAATCTGAATAGGCAAGCGGGAGTGAGAACTAGGACTCAAGGGGTTAGTCTCAACAGGCACAGGGTCAGTTCCAGTTTATGTGTTAGATGGGAAGGTGGTTTTACTCATTTGTTCAAATATTTATTGCACAGCTCCTATTAACTAGACAATGTTTTAGGTACTGGGGATAAAGCCGTGACCAAAAGAAGACAAAAGTCTGTAACCTTGTGGTGCCGAGATTCTGGATTGAATGGGCGTAAATGAAGATAGCTTGCTAAATTTGGAATTGGGGAAATGAGATCATTCTCTTCTAATAGCTTCTACTTTACCAGTGAAGGAACAGGACAAGGAAGGCATGTTGGAAGTCTGTAGGAGTTAGAGGTGTATGTGAACTATCATTTAAGAGAGTGGCAAAGTGAAGGGACCGGGAATGCCAGTCAGAACTGTAGGTCAGCTGGAGTCTTTGGTCATAACTTCAAATGAACTGAGAACTCATTCCATTGCCTGGATGTAGGTGTGAAAAAAGAAATCTACAAAATCACTGAAAATTTCAAAATGTAGTACGCCAGAAAAACTGCAGCTCCCCTGTCCTTTTTATATACCCAGTATGTGGCTTCTGAGAGATCGGTTTTCATTCCCCCCTGAAATGGAGAGAAACCTGTCTTCGAGAAGCAGTTTGTATAAATAAGCTAGACAGCTCATCAGTCCTTCCTGAATTGTCCTTACAGTTAGATGCCATTCAAATCTATTTAAAATATAAGTTGTCTTGGAATTACCTTTACTAAATTCCTGAACTTTTTACGTCAGTTAGAGAAACCAGATCTCCTTTGTCATGTCTCATTTGAATGTGAGGACAGTGCTATGGACCAGGATTTAGAGTTGTGGATTTCTTGGAGATTGCAGTAGGTCCCTGGCCTGTGGTTGGTTCAGCTGTGAAACAAATAATTTAAGATATGGCTATCCTAAAAATGCAATTATTCATGTTCCTTAACACTAGAGGAAAGAGTTCTGGTCACAAAGTTACTTATTGGGTAGTTTATAAAATAACAGCTTTTAATATAATATATTTAGTAATGACTTCAGTGTTTTCTAAATTTCAATGATTTTGGATTTTGACATTTCTATATTACCATTCTAATTTTATATTTGAAAGTACTTATGCTGTGCTTTTCTTTAAAATGACTCACATTGTGATATCTATTTTGAAAAGGAAGCATATCTTTTTAGTAAATGGAAAATTAGTATCACTTTCTGTGAATAGATTACCTTAAAATACAATGAAAAAGCAGCGTTATTAAATTACAGCTATGCAGTATTGCTTATCAAAATTCAGACCAAATTCTACCCTCTCTTTATTAAAAGGTGTGATTAGTAAATAATATTACATAAGGGTAGAAAACATATATATTAAATTGAGTCTGCACGATGTAATCAAATGGATTTGAAGAGAATTTTTAAAACTGCCTCATCATCCTATCCTGGGAAACTCTTTAAGCAATAGAAGGTTAACTGCTGCAGTTTCCTGACTTAACAGTATAAACAGATATACAACATTGTCTTAATGTAAAGGCATTTATCTAGCTATGTGCAGATGGTATATGCCTCTTAATAAAGGTTTCTATAAACCCCCTAAGGCAGTGGTCCCCAACCTTTTTGGCAGTAGGCACGAGTGCTTCTGTGAGAATCTAATGCCCGATGATCTGAAGTGGAACTGAGGCGGTGATGCTAGCGCTGGGGAGCAGCTGCAAATAGATGAAGCTTTGCTTGCCTGCCTGCTCACCTCCTGCCGTGCAGCCCAGTTCCTAACAGGCCACAGACTGGTGGTTCCCGTCTGTGTTGTTTCCTGTCCCGTCGCGGGGGTTGGGAGCCCCTGTCCTAAGGTATTGACCAGCATTATCTGTATTAGTATTAGAGTGACTGACATTATCCTCATTCTTCATTAGTCTCTAATCTTACCTGTTTTCTAATCAGGATAAAAACTTCAGCTTCTCCAATGCTACTGTAATTCAGGAGCTGAGAGAGTTCCTGGGCAGATTTGTCTATAGACGCTGCTGGTCCTAGCATTCCAGGCTTGAAAAAATCCTTAAAAATTTCCAGATAGCCTTTGCAACTACACACTTGCTCGTGGATTCTTGATTTAGCAGTCTACATTATTTTTTTTTAAATTCCAATAATGAGTTGGATAGCACCAATGTGTTCACGCCTGCTATAAACACTGAAGGAATGAGATTTTTGATATACCAGTATATTTTGGTATGTTGCTTAGCTGTGCACCTATAAGCACTAAAGTAGTATTTCACATTTTTATTATATTGGGTAAAAATTATCCTGTCTTACATATGTCCTTCAATCCCTTTCGGTTTATGGTAGGACATAAATGAAGATTTGAGGTCTTCATCTTTTGACTCCTCACCGAGTTGATATACAGTGATAACCTTCAGTCTCTCCCCATTATGAAGGACTGTTACTTCTCTACTTGTCTTAGACTGGTTTTTAAGATAAATTGGCTGCTTTTAATGACTTTCATTCTTACTTCTAAAACTGCCTATTAGCTTGTATTCCTCTTTTAGTTTATTGTGTGTTGGAAAAGCATTTGGTCAAATTTGTGTCTAGCTTAAAAGTAGATAGAGTCTAAGTGAGGATCTAGTACTTGAGTTTCAATCTATGGCCTTGGTTTTTTTATGTATGTGGTTTTTTTTCTTCCCTCTTCTTGACTGTTCACATGGCAGTGTTTTGCTATATATACTTGCTTTGAACAGCAAGATCCAATTACTTTGTTTGACCAGAGCCCTTAACTTATTTATATAGCACAGTAATCTTAGAAACTTCCCACCTAGAAACAAAGGTGTTAGGCCAACTGGCTAGTTTCCTCTCCAGCGGTTCAGGTTTTAAATTAGTTATATGGGATCATGCCTTCAGTGAGAAGTAATGATTTTGGTACCAAGAGAACTTGCTGTTTTACTTACCAAGGATATGAAACGGTAGTGTATAACAATTCCAAGACTTTCAGATTGACTTTTAATTGCACTTTTGTGCCTTCCTGAGACATGATAACATCCCCCAAGTGTCAGAAATTTTCTTCTGTGATCTTTAGAGTACTTTTTGCTTTTTGATTATAAACTTGCATTTCTCATCAATTTAAAAAATTCTTATAGATTAAGAAAGGTGATTATAGACTGTAGCAAAATAGTGCCTGAAAAGTTATCCAATTTGACCACAACGCTTGTAGCGGTTCTGGCTTTGAATGTATGATACTTGAGTATTGCATCGACTATTTTCTACATCTACATTAGTTTACTGTTAAGTTGGGATAATTCTGAATGAATTTAAGATGAAATTTAGTGGAACTGGCAGTCTAAAACTTTTCTATTTGCACAGTGAAAAATAAAGAAATTTCCCATGGTTAGTTAAGAGAAGGAAAAAAAGAAGGATCTAAATTATTTTCCTTCTATTTAAGTCTTCACTGTGTCAAATATAACTGGGTTTTGCAGTCTGTTAATTAGCTAATTCTTGAAAATAATTCAACTTGTTCAGTTTCTTGATTAGCGGAAGTAACCTAGATTTTCTAGGCACACTGGGACTGTAACCTTTATATTTGATCAGGGAAATTCTAGGAGAGACCACTGTTAATCTTATACTTGTTTCTGGTGAGGCATGGACTACAAAGAGCAAGAAATAATGAGGATCTCAGTTCAAGCCCAATTTCATTATTACCAAATTGGTCAAGTCGACATGAGACTTGGCCTGTGGGTAACAATCTTATGTTCTCAGTGGGCTCTGAAGTTTGTTAGAATTTAATGTCATGATATTCCTTTGGATCCAGAATCTGTAAAAATCAACCAAACTGTCTTCCTTGGATATTTTCATTGTTATTTCAAAGGAATATATTTTGTTTTTGCAAAATGCATTTACTGAAAAGGCAGAATAGCTTAATCAATGTCACGGTCAAAACTTTCTATGACAGGGCGGGAAGTACCTTCTGTAGCTAGAACAAAAACCTGAAATGTGTATGAGTCACAGGTAGCCAATTTCCTGAGTTAGAGCTTTAGACAGTCACCGACAGAAATCTATTTACCATTTCTAGCACAGTTTAGAGAGATAGTAGGAAATCTTACAGTTTGTTTTACCTTGAAATTAGTTGAGGTCTTTAGGAAGATTAATAGCTATGAAGAATAAGAATATTAAATTATTCTCCAAACCAGAAAATTATGTTAAATTGGTATTTGATATGCTGGTGTCTATATACTAAGAAGTAACAGGCTCCCTGTCAGTCTCTATAAATGTGTTTAGTAGAGCTATTTTGAGAATAGTTTAATGTTTATCATGAAGAGAATAAAGTGTCAAGTCCAAGTGAGGCTGATGGCGAAGGGAAAATTTCCCTTTTTCACAGTCATGCCCATTTCACACACGCAGAAAAGCAAAATGCCCCTTCTGTCACGACCTTACTGTGAAACATCACCTCTAAAACAATGAAAAAGAACCAGCTTTTTACTCTCATTGCTTTATTATAGTCTTTAACACCATGCTAGATTAGAGAGCTACCCATTTAGTTGCCTCAAATTTTAAGTTTTGGGGGCACCATAGGGAACATTTGAAATACTGATATTGGGAAACCTTCTCTCAAAGCACCATTAAATTCATCCCTAAATCTTTCATGTTTAATAGATTTTTGCTACTTTTGATATCAATTTTATAATGTTTTAATCAATTGTGAACTAATTATAATAATTTGGAAGAAAATTTTTAACTTAAAGACTCATATTTTTGTTGCAAGAAATATAAAAGGATAATCAAATGATACTTAAAATATATTATTAGGAAACTATTTTGTGGGAGAAGTGGAATGGAAATGTAATTTCAGGGAAAAAATGTTAAACATTGTTGGTACTTTTAAAACGTATGACATGTTATTTATATTCCACTGAATATATTTGAGTGATGTGCTGGTTTTATTTTTAAATGCCAGTAGAGAAAATATACAAGAATATATATTCTTTGCAGTCATGTATACTCATGATGAAACATTTTAAAGGTCAACTTACATATGTACAGAGATACACAGTTTTTCAAAAAAAGTTAGTAGATGTGAGAGCAAAATTATCAGAAATCATTGACAGAAATAGTTTATTCAATACTTAGGCCTCAACCCTCATCTGAAATGATTTGCCCACCTCAGCCACCTTCTTCTATGGTGTAACCTCAGACTGTGCAACTACTAAAATCTTTACCTAATACTGAAAACCGACTCTCAGTTTGCAGCATCCCACCCACTGACCACCATCTTCTGGGTTCCCGCTTATTCCCTTCTTGCTCATTCTCACTCCCTCCCTTCGGTACTCTGACTTGAGAGAGTCTTCATCAGCACCACAGCACCTCCAAAATATTCCCACCTAACCTTCCCACATTTTCACCTTCTCAGGTTGGCTTTGTTTTTTTACCTGACTCAGATTCCAAGGCCCATTGGGCTGATTGCCTGATTCAAGCCTTCTCAACTAGCTCTTTTTGGCCTTTCCCTCCCTCAACCCTGTTTCAGTCCAATTCAGCCCACTTGGCTTCTGCACCTGGGTTGCTAGGAAGAAGTCAATAATACACGACTGTGCTAGCTTCTTGTTTCTTCCTTCCAAGTCTCAAGCAGGCCCTTGGAGATGCCTGACAATCCTCCCACATTTTTCTGGTCAGTTTACTCTTTTAATCTCTGAAACCCCTATTCTACTTTTTCTTCTTTCTTCAAACCTCCAATACCCTCCTGCCTCCACACTCACAAGGTGATTAACCCACTTTTTATTTCACAAACAATGAAAATCAGAAATCTCCACCTGCCGTTTCTAGCAGAACTATAGACCTGCCTTCCTTCTGTTACTTTATGATGGATGACTGTTCTTAAGGCCAACAACCCCTCTATTTGTGTATATAAACTTCTTTCCTATAGTTGTTCCCTCTGTCTCAATTATCTGTGTTTCCTCTTCCATTGGACTTTTCTATTGGCGTGTAATGTTATATTTCCAGTCTTAAAAACAAGAAAGAAAAACATAACCAACAGCCCATATCCCTTATCAACTAGTGTCCCCTCGCTTTTTTCCCTCACCTTTAGGGAGAAACTCTTCAAAAGAGTTGTCTATACTTGTCTCACGTTCTCTCCTTCATTCTTTTCAGATGATTTTTTTCTCTAGTATTTCAACGAAACCGCCTTCATGTTATCAAATGCAATTGTCAGTTTTCTGTTATTATCTTTTCCTGCCAGCCTTTCATGCAAATGATCACTCTTTCTTAAAACATTTTTTGTTTGTTTTTCACTTGGCCTCCAGGGTACAAAGTATATTGTTCTATGTAGTATCTCCAGTGTCACAGATTGTTTCTTCTTGTTCTGCTTTGCTGAATATGCTCCTTCTTCCTGTCTTCCAAATATTGAGTGTCCTAGGCTAAAGCTTCAGAAGGCTTTTTCATCTATCCTCACTCCCTCGGTCATTTCACCCTATCTGGCTACTTAAACATCTTTCATGCTCTGATGACTCCCAAATGTATATCAGCACCCCAGCCTTCATACCCAGACTTACAAATTCAATTGCTCTCCCAACAGTTCCTTTGCTTTGTCTAATGGATACCCTCAACTTAACATGTAGCTCCTGATTTTTATACTCCCTTCTGGCCAGGAAGTTACTCTTCCTATCTTCCTCTTCATAGTAAAAGGCAATTACATACTTTAATTGCTCATGCCAAAAATGTTGGTGTCATCTTTGATTCATTTTGTTCTCTTATACTCCAAAAAGAATTTGTCTGCAAATTCTGGCAGTTTGACCTTCAAAATACATTCAACAGCTTGACACTCCATTGCTTCTTGCCTCATCTAGACCATTATCAATCTCTTATGCCAGAACTATCGTAATAACCTCCTAACCAACCTTCCTGTTTCCACCTTTGCTCTTGTGTTTATTTTCCACAAAGTAGTTAAAGAGATTCAATAAGCCAACCTCTCCTGTGCTAAAAGTCCATCAATGTCTTCCCCTCTTATAGTAAAATCCAAAGTCCTTAAAATGCCCTAAAAGGCCCCACTTTATCTGCTCCAAGTTCTGACTTCTCTTAGCTCTCCCTTTGTTTACTCTATTCCAGCCACATAGGCCACCTGGCTGTGCCCTGAGCACATCACTCACTCTCCAGCCACAGGCATTTGCACAAATTCTTCCCTTTTCCTGCAACGGTCTGCCCTCAGATTTCCATCTCACTTGTTCCCTCTATCATGTAGCTATTTTATGTTCTGGAATTTTATGCTCTATGTTCCTCTGACTCATCAAAACTCTTATCCACCTCCATCTAGATTAGGAGGAAGACCATAAGCTATGAAACCCTTGAAAGGCTGGTTATCCAACCTTAACCTTCTCAGAGAATTTTAATATTACTCCTGCTAATGTTACATTTATCCAAACAAGTCTTGCATTTGTAAAAATTTGAGATAGCATATAAAAATTATTCAAATAGGAAAGAAAACATCAATGAAAAGAAAAAATGTTTCAGTGTTATCTCTTCCTTGACTATTAATTTTTCTTCATAGTATATAGTTATTTGATTATCTCAGAAACTATGTTTGTTTTCTTCACAGCTATATTTTCAGTCGTTAAAACAGTGCTGACACACTATACGTTCTTAATATTTTTTGAATGAGTGTCATGAAACTTTTGTTAATCTAGTCCAGGGCCTTTGATCTTTAATCTAGTTTAGGGCCTTTGATCTTCGCTGTAAGCTTGTTTTCTTAAAATGTCCAGTGGACCAAGTGCTTGTACATATTACTAAGTAATACTAAATGGTTCTAGTAGGAGATCTACTTGTCAGGGCATTATGGGAGCATTTAGCTGTTGCATTATTTCTCTAAATTTAAAAACTGGTGCATTTAGTTCATGTTTTGAGAGACAAACAGAATGCTTTTGGTTCTAAAGCAAGAAGTAAAACCTGTTATTGAGTAGAACACATGAGAAATTAATTTTACCAATGCTTGATTTTTGAAGGAATAGTATATAACACAAACCTGTTATTGAGGCATTAAATAGATAGTCACCATCATAAAATACTAATTATCTGTTGGGTAGTTTGGTCTGAAAAAAGAAAGGCAGGGCTCTTTGAAGTTTTACTTGAACTTGCTGTGACCTTAGAAACAAGTTTGTCCTATTCTCTAATGATCAAGCCATAATCATGGGGTTTGCTCCTTATCCACTGGGAAAGATGAAGGGCCAGCTTAATACCCTCAATTTCTGTTAAAATGTAGAAAACCATCCTTTGCTATCTAAACTCCAAAACTCTCCCAGGGGCTGTCTCTGTCAGTATATAAATGCTTTCTTTTCTAGGTGTTGTTCTTCACCTAAAAAAGTGGAAGACAAAAGTGCAAATGTCCATGGTCCCACATAGGTTAGAAGAAATTTTCAAAATGTTACATCTCAGGAAAATACTGATTGGCCACAGCCTTGTATGGTTCAGGAAAAGGGAGGTGTAGGACACAGCAAATATCTGACAAAAGTACTGCAGTTAGCTACCCATGTCCAAATCCACATATCAGCCAGCTGGACAACTCCCTGTAATACTGAAGTGTCTTCCCTATAGATAGATGAGTTTTTGCTCTGGTGTCAATAAAGAGGGGGTCACTAAGGAGAATTTCACAGAAGGCTCATAATTTATGTTTCCTTCTTAAGTCTGCTCTAGAGACAGAACATAACTCTGCGAAAAGCAAGTTATCAGTAGGAAGACAGAGTTAATTAGTCTAGTGTATTCTGGTTACACTAAAATTCTTTTACTATGTCGTCTTCCTAAATATTTCCTTTAGAGACCATATAGTATTGTTATAGCAGATAATTGAGCAGAGAGAGGATGAGATTTCAAATCATCAACCTGACTTAAATATGGAGGCCAGTCATGCTCTCAATTTCTTTGTACCTACCACTTGATTTAAGGGTATCCCTCAGGATGCTACCAATATTTTAGCCCTCTCATCTCATTCTGATTCCAGTTAAAAATTGGTTGGCCAGTCTAAGTGCAGCTCCAGGCAAGTGACATTTATAACTTGTAGTTTCTTCTCTCCGCCTTGTTTTTTCCAGGAGATTTTTTGTGTGTGAGCTGGAGTTGTTTCTGGATAAGGCTGCTAGGTAGAATATTATTAGAAGAAAGTAGTGTAGTCGGGGTCAGCAAAACATTCTTTCTACTCTCTCAGGATCTCCAGCTGGGCCTGAGAATTAAATTAACATAAGACAGATTATCAGGAGAAAAACATATACATTTTTACATGCACATGGGAGCCCCTATAGGAAAATGAAGACCTGAAGTAATAGATAGAGCCAAATGCTTACACACCAAGTTGGACCAAGACTGTAACAAGTTACTGAACTATGAAAATGTGACAAGACATAGGGACTTCGGCTCAGGCAGTTAATAGTGCAGAGGTCACTAGGAAGATAAGAGTAAGATTAACACGGTTTGTTTTTATAGATTTTCCCTCTGCCTTGACTCCCATCTCTGGTGATAAGAATGTTCTTTTCTTCCTGATGTAAGGAGGACATCTTTGGCATGAGAGCTTCATCTCCTAAATTCTGGAAGAAAAGGAAGGTTAGAGCATCCTTCTTGCATCTGCTCTTGTTCAAATGCCTTTAACTCTAAATAATCTTTAGCCAAAGTGGCATATTTGGGGGGTGGTACATTCTGCCATCCTTCAGTAGTCCATTGATTCAATGAAATAAACCCTCACCATGTGAGTCTTTTATGTGTTTGCATCATGTTAGTACTGAGGGGGATTTAGGAGAGAGGCTACAGAGAAAATGTCCTTTCAGAGCTTATAACCTAATAGGGGAGATGGATACACACACACATCTGTAGAGGAGTAATCAGGTACACCCTCATCTTCCCATCACCAGAACCACCCAACTACCAGTGCCCTCATCCAAACTCTCTGTCCTTTATCCTGTTTGCTCTGATCTTAAACCAGCCCCTCCGCTTGTGTCCTGGTCCCATCTCTTGCCTTGTTAATGACTTATTTCTTCAAGTATCCTTCTCTCATTCCTGCCTCACCACTTTATTTCTGTTGTACCACTCTTCTCAGTCTACAAAGCAGTCTAATATTATATATCTTTAAAATTACTGATGCCCCTCCCCCACAATGATTCTGTCCTCTCTTCTCCACTAAACCTTCTCCAACTATTTTCCCATTTCTCTGCTGCTCTTCTAGCAAGGTACCTTGGAAAAGTGTGTATTGCTGCAGTCTCCACTTCTCCTCTCATTCATCACCTCACTTTAGACTAGCTTCCATCCCAGGACCCTGCATAAAGTGCTCTTGTCAATATTTCCAGTGACCTTCAGGTTGCAGAATTCAATGGTAGCATCTTTGTATCTCTCTCAGCAGGATTCAGTTCAATCCAGTTTACCACCTTGCTCCTTCTTGAAACAATTTCTTTTCATAGTTCTTGACATCAATCCGTCTCTTCTAATTTTCTCTATGCCTTAGGGAATGTTACTTCTCATTCTTTTTGTTCGTTCTTCCTTCTCCATTGTCCTGGGCCCTCTTCTTGTGCCCATCTACATTCTCTCCTGGGTGACCTCATCTAAACCTGTAGCTTTCAACACTTCTACATCTCGATGATGCCCAAACTGATATCTCCAGCCCTGACATCTTGAAATTTCTGATGTGTATAACCAACTGCCTAATTAATTTATCAATTAATAGATTTATTAATTCCAACAATAATTAGTGGACACAATAATATTGTATGCACTAATATTTATTGATCATCTATATATTCCAGCTACTATTCTAGATGTGGAGGCAATTAGCAACACAAAAAAGTAAATTAGGTAGTATCTTGGAAGCTGGTAGTTACTTGGAGAAAGGTATGTGGGGGAGACAGTTGTGAGTGTCAAGATAGAGGAAGAGGTGTTGCAATTTTATTTTTTATTTTTAAATTATTATCTTTTAAATTAAATTTATTAAGGTGACAAAGGTTAATACAATTGTATAGATTTCAAGTGTACCATTCAATAATACGTCATCTGTATATTGTGCTGTGTTCACCCAAAGTCAACTCTCCTTCTGTCGAGGTGTTGCAATTTTAAATAAGATGGTACAGTATGTCTTACTAAGGAGATGACATTTGAGCAAAGACTTGAAGGAGGTGAGGGGGTGAGCCATGTAGATATGTTGGAGAAATAATAATTGAAGCAGAAGGCACAGAAGGTGTAAAGTAACTAGGGCAGGAGTGTGCCTTCATGTATTCAGGAAACATTAAAAAGATCAGTACAGCAAAAGCAAAGTGAATAAGGGGAGAGTGGTAGAACAGAAGGCCAGAGAAGAAGTGAAAGGGGTAAAGTGTGAATAGTTCTCATAAAACCTGGTCAGCATAGTAAGGACTTTGGTCTTTATATTGACTGAGATGATCTATTGGTAATTTTAAGCATAAGAGTGATATAATTTGATTTAAAGATTCCTTATTTAAAGATTCCTCTGTCTACTACTGAGTTGAGAATGGAGTCCAAGGGACAAAGGGAAAAGAGTTGGGAAGCTATTTTAGTAATTTAAAGAATAATAGTGTCTTGGACCAGAGTAGAAGCATTGAAGATGGTAAAAAGTTTCAGATTGTGGATACATTCTGAAGGTAGAGCCCATAGGATTTGGATATTAGATTGGATATGGGATATGAAAGAAAGAGAAGGGTGAGGATGAGGCCAATGTCTTTGGCCTGAGCAACTGGAGTGAAAGATGAAATTGCTATCAAATTAGATGGAGAAGACAGTGGGTTGAACATGTTTTCAGATAAAGTTGCCATATTTAAAAAATGAAAATGCAGGAAGTTCAGTTCAAATTGAATTTTGGCTAAGCAACAAATTCTTTTTAGTTTATGTATGTAACATGCAATTTTGTTTATACTTACACTAAAATATTTTTGGCTGTTATTCTACTTCAGGTGATGTCTTTTATTTTATCTGGTAACCCTAGTTTTGGAAGGAAGTGTGAGTTGCCTGTTAGAGATGTCGAGTAGGCAGGAGGATAAATGATTTGGGGAGTGAGTTCTGGTTTTGGAGATTAACATATAGGAGATATCAGCCTCTAAAGCCATGAGATTGGAGGAAGTCACCAAGGAAGTAAGTGTAGGTAAAAAAAGGTCCAAAGAAGAAGCCTGGGTCCCTCTAGTAGGAAGAGATGGAGGAGAAAAGCCTGAGGAGAAGGAGCCGGTGAGGCAGCTTGGAAGTCAGTATGTCTGCTAGGTACCTAAGGTTTAAGATGGCCCAAGCACAGCTTTCCACTCCTTCATATGCCCCTCCCAAATTCCGTTTCCTCCTGTATCCTATCCCAATTCAGGATAGAACTATATCTGTTCAGTAGCAGAGGCAAAATATTTAGAAATTATCTTTCATTTCTCTTTCCATCACCCCCTCTCATGTTCAATCCAACAGCAAGTTCTGCCTCATTTGCTTTGAAGACTTGCAGTGAATCCATCCAGTTCTCTCCATCTCCACAATTACTACCATACTTCACTCTTCATCATCTCCCAGCTAAACCAGTACAAAGCCTCTTGTTCTCCTACAATAATTCTTTACATGGTAGGCTGAGTGATTTAGACAGATGTTATATGTATGTGTGTATATACATACACATATATAGAGAGAGTATATATATCTTCTATTTCAAATCCTGCAAAAGCTCTCACTGTCAGCATCAGTACAATGAAATCTAAACTCATTATATGTGGTCTCTGTAACCTCTGACTGCTTCATAATCCTCTCTTGCTCCACCAGTAAGATTCAGCCCCAGTGACGATTATGCAGAGATAACAAAAGGGAGTCTATTTTAATAGTCCCAGCAAAGAAAGAAGGCTTTATCTGGAATAATGAGGTTGGGTTAAGGGTAGTGAGTGTTTGCACAAGTGCTCAAATATTAGAGAAATTTCGGAAAGAGCCACAACACTGTTGGTCCTTGATTTCTTCCTTTAATTTTTTATGGCTCCTGATTTTGGTCACAGATAATGAAAAATTATCTGAAGAGGCAAGGTTATGAACTTTTGTCTCAGCGTAAAGAACTGGCTTTCTGCTGACTATTCTAAACGTAGGCAGTTGGTCATCGAACGCTGCAACTTCTAAAGAGCCATGTTGTGAGCTCTTCATTCTGTGTGTCCATTTGTTTGTGGACACATGACTTCAGAGAAAAATATAGCTATTAGAGACAAAATGCTGAAAAAACAAAAAAGGAATCAGGCAGCAATCTACTTTCCTTACAAACTTCCAAATTCTCTAGGTTGTCACTCTTTAGCCTTCATGAGAAATTACCCAGGCAACAACTACAGTGTATTATTCTGTCAGAGTGTCCATATGGGGGGTTTCCAATCACAAGATAAAAGTTACAAAAAATGCAATTTAAATACTTTTAAAAATGCCATTGTAATTTGTCTAAAAGAATATGTAAGAAACTAGTGTCACTGCTTGCCTCTAGGGAAGGGAACCAAAGGCCTGGAGGTCAGGAGTGGGAGGGAGATGTGTTTTCACGCTACATCCTTTTATATAATTTGAATTTTGTATCATGTTTATGTAGTACCTACTCATACAGAACTAATTTTTGTAAAATGACAGGCTAGAAAAATTCAATCTTCTTTGTGCTTACCGTAATGTCGTAAATAAATTTAAAATATTTTTTTCCTAAATGGGCAAATATTTTGCAGATTGTTGAACCTGTGTGTGATCCTGGATGTAGACTTGGGAACCCTGGGACCAAGTTCAGCGATGGATGCCCTTGGAGTTATCCAGACTTGGGCAGATCCTGGTGCAACGTTGAGTTTCAGTTCTCTCATCTGTCAAATTTGGTACCACATGGATGATCCAGAACTACTTTCAGCTTAGACATTCCATGAACATCTGTCTTGTCATCTCACAAAGTGAAATATATCTCTGACCTACCTTTCTGTCAGAGGAGATGTTTCAATCTGTATTGCCCATTAATTTTCATCTCAAAGGCAGGCTGAGCACTTGATTTCAGAGTTCCCTTTGTCCCCACCCGCATTTCCCACCATAAAGTTGGTTCATTTGCTAAGGACTCACGTGTCTGCAGCTTCAGTGATCTCCAGGCCTGCACTTGAATCTGAATCTGAATACTAATTCTACCCTCAGGAGCCAACACATATGGAAAATACCAGTACTGCCTTCAGATGGAATTTTTTTTTTCCTTTTTGGAAAAAAAGATTTTAAAAGAAGATTCTAGTTACTGTGCTAAAAGAAAAAAAATTATGTTTCCAAATACTCATAGAGTCATTGCATTATCAGAAGTAATGGGAAAAAAACACATTTATTTAAGGTAAGAATAAAAATCAAGTTCTTAACAAACGGACCATTCTATCTCCTTGAAACGAACATGGGCATGCGCTGTCAGTGGTGTCCATGTGTGGATTCACTCCTGCTAGACTGAAACTCAGTCTTGGATTCTTCTCTCTGACCCTCACTGAAGCTCTCAGTACGTCATTTGCAAGTGCAGAACCTGGGCCTGGGTTACCATGAGAACCTGCCCTTCTTGGTCTCAAAGATTTTGTGTTTACATTTTTGGCATGATATGGCTTAGTGTGAAGGAAAAGAGCTTTTCTCCAGTATAGATTGGGTAATTAGCATAAACCTCTGGATAGCCCAACGAGAGGATTTCCAGGAGGCAGGATGAGTTGCAAACAACTTGAGGAACTGGAATGCAGTTATCTACCCTCCCCACCCTCAGCACCACAGGAACAACCGAGCTGGCCTCTTGGAAAGGGTTGATGTGAGGAGGGTAACTCAGGGATGGGCTGGCTCATGTCAAAGCCACAGACTGGGCTTGCTGACTTATGAGGAATTAGGGGCAGAGAGAATAAGGGTGTCCGGGAAAGGAATGTTCAAAGGGAAAAATATGTTTATATGAGAACACAAATGTTCAACCTATAACTGTTGCTTTCTTACTGCCCTGAACAATGAGACACAGGGAGCATGAGGATTTTGGAACCCTGGGTGACACCCTGCCTAACTGTGCTCTAATTCTTCTCCTTGAAATAAATTTTAAAATGAATAAATAAATGAAATTCCAGTTGTCTCCATCCTTGGGAACTCCATGTCCTGCAAACAGGACTCCAGAAATCTGGTTTTCGGGTGGTGTTTTTTCTATTTCCTTTTACATGCCCTCATGAGAGTGGCCCCTTTCACTTCCGAGCAGATGAACAGGTCAGTTTTCCCACAGACCTGATTCTTCTATCATGATAGGGAGCAAAGCCTTGTTTTCTACTGCTGCTCTAAATTCACTGGTGATGTGCACAGCATGCATTATAAATTATGCACTGATTATATGGCTAACTTCATTATCCCCCTTCTGAAACTATGCAGTCTGTCCCATACAGTTACCAATTAATTATGTTTCTATATTTTTCTTAATCATTCCACATGTTGGGATTTTACTCCTCACACAGACTATATGCCTCTGGATGGCAGAGATCAGGACAAAAACTTTTTTGGACCCCCGACCCAGCAATACTTATCTGTTCTGATCGACACTATCAGTGGCAGAGCTGGTGTTTTAAGAAATGGATGGTAGTACAAGTATCAACTAATTTAATTCTTTGGGAAAAGTTTGGGTGAAGCTGAGCCTAGGTTAAAGAAAAATATGGTCTGGGGACATTCAGTGAAATCATTTGTCATTCAAGTCCCCGAGAGCGAGGACGGCATCTGTTTTTATTACTGCTGTATCTCCAGCAACTAGCCCACAGTTTGGCAAGTAGCAGACACTAAGAGACTATTTTTTGTGAGTTAACAAATGAATTTCTTGTGCTCTTGTTCTATATAGGTCCTGTGCTAAGTGATGAAAATACAAAGACCAATGGCAGTCTCCTCTCTTCAGAATCTTACAGTCTAGGGAAGAGGAGGAATGACAGAATTGAAAATAATTACTATAAAATATGAAAGAAGTTATTAAAGTTTTATTCAAAGTACTCTGTAATCAGAGAGGGGAGCCACTAACTGTTGAGGGCAGTCAGGGAAATATGACATTAAAAAAAAAAACACCCATAAAAACATTTGATGGATTTGAAAGGAAAACTAAAAATATGCCAGTTGGAAAATAAGAAACCATTCTGGACAGAGGAACAATTGGAACAAGTTTTGAGTGCTGTGAAAGTCTGTTTTCTGGGAACTTATAGCTGTTTCAAAGGATAAGGGATAAGGTCTTTTGAGGGAGATGGAAGAAATAAGGCCAGTAAGTAAGAGACTTGTTTATGAAGATCTCAGGATGGAACTTGTAGGCAGTGGGGCCAGCGAAAGTTTTTGTTGTGAATTGACTTGGATTTGGGGAAATCGGTGTGGACAGAGTGGAGGCAGACTGAAATGGGAGGAACTGGAGGCAGGAAACTACCATGAAGGGGATCGTGGTTAGGGATTATAAATTCTGATTAGAGATTATAAAGGCAGAAAACTAGGTAGTGGAATTGGGATGGAGAGAAATGAAGCAATTTAAGAGCTCTTCGGAAAGCAGATTCACAGGAGGCCTGGGTGATTATTTGGATGTGGGGAGGTGGAAAGTAGAAAGACGGGAGTCCAGAATAATTTTTAGTTTCTAGTTTAAGAGAATGGAGAACCCAGGAAAGCAGTGGGGTTGGTATGATAGGCAAGAGACTTTTCCATTTTGGACTGTGATGAAACAACTTCTTCTTTGACTGTGTTGACCTCAGAATGGTTCTCCTGTTGAGGCTACAGGGAGCCTTTTTGTGTGCGTGGGTGTGGGATGAGGTTGCCCTGAGGAGGTCACAACTCTGAGCCTGGTGTCAGTTATCTTGCAAGGAAGACATTTTTCAGCCAAGAAGTTGTAATTCAAAATGTGGTCTTAAGCTCTTGTGATTCTAGATTTCAAGGAGCCCTCACCTCATCACTATAGATCAGGTTGTAGTTAGATTGCAGCCTGCAACACCCAGAGAAAGATGTATTTTATAAGCCAAAGAAGTTAGTTATCTGTTGCTATGTGTTTTTAAAAATATTCTTGAGCAAAGTCTTACAAAAATAATCTAGTCTTGTTGTAGCTGTGCCATAATGGCTTCAAGGACATAAAGGAACAGTATAGCCCTTTAAGCCAGTAAAGAATAACAACCATATTCAGGGAGAGAGCTCCAAGGGGAAGATAAGGTTCGGATGAATGGCCTTTCCCTTGTAGAGATTCTCCCTTGTTTGCCAATGTTGACAATGAGGCTTTATTTTGTTAAGATGGGCAGGTTTCTTCTTCAGTAGATGTGTTGTTTGAGATGCCTCCGTTACATCACTCTGAATGTGTGCTGGGGAGCGCCACCTCCTTCCAGCCTCCACCAAGAAGAAATTAGCACTCATACTCTTTTATTTATCCTGTCCCAGTTCCAAATACTGATGAGCTGGTAGTAAATGGGTGTCAAATTTGTCTCCAACCATTTGGGTAAGGATGTTTATAGTCTGTTTAGAAAAACCCTTTCTTAAAATATTCTTTTTAAATGTTGTGAAATACACATAAAATTGACCATCTGAACCATTTTAAATGTATAATTCAGTGCTGTTAAGTGCATTCACATTGTTGTGCAACCATCACCGCCATCTAGCTCCAGAATTTTTTATCTCCCCAGTGCATTCTGTAAGCAATAACTTCTATCCCCCACCCCCAGCGCCTGGCAACCACCATTCTTCTTTCTGTCTTTATGAATTTGACTACTCTAGTACCTTCTATAGATGGAATTATATAATGTGTCCTTTTGTAACTGGCTTATTTCACTTAGCAGAATGTCTTCGAGTTTTATCCATATTGTGGCATGTGTCAGACTTTCCTTCATTTTTAGGAATAATATTCCTTTGTATGTACATATCACATTTTGTTGATCCATTCATCCCTCGATGGTCACTTGGGTTATTTCCACCTTTGGCTGTTGTGCATAATGCTATTATGAACATAGGTGGACATGTCTCTGCTTTTTGCTATGCTTAAATTTTTCTATATAACATTTCCACCACCTGACATATTTACTGTTTACAACCTTTTCCTCCCATCTAGAAGGCAAACTTTTGGACGTCAGAAACTTTATATTTTTCACAGCTTTATCCTCCAAACTCCGAGCAGACTTTGGCATATGGTAGGTGGTCAATAAATATTTGCTAAATGAATAAATGGACTAACAGTCTTGACTCAGCTAGAGTTTCTTCTATACTGAGTTTTATTCCATTGCTGACATTGCTAGGTGGAAGGGTATTTTGAACAGTCTGCAGTTAGATTGTGACTCGCCTTCCTTTTCTCTAAAATAAGTATCAGTCTTGCTTTTCGAAATATCTGTGAGCCTCCCTGTGAGGTGGGAGCAGGCCCAGGGTCCTCGTGTTTCCAGCAGAACTGTGGCCAGCACACAGAGAGGGAAAGCAAACTCCCTTACTATGGTTTCTAAGAATTTTGTTTCTGGTTTACTTCTGCTGAAGTGCGAAAGTTTTGTTTCCTAGGTTATATTTATTTTAAATTGAAAATTAAATTTCCTCTGAATTGTGATTCAATGACAAAGATATTATCTCAAAGTATTATGCTAAACCATAATGAAATGAAATTGTAATTATACCCAACTCAAGTTGCATCGGTTACAACATTTAAGCAATATTTTATGTATAAACTTCCAACAAAAAGTTCACATAAAATGTAGTCAAACCTATGAATCATTTTGGCTCAATTTGAATGTTATATTTATAGATTTTCATGAGTTTACGATAATGGGTCATTTTCAGAGGCTTTAAAATGGACTCAAAAGAAGTTTGGCTTGTTCAACTTGCTTATTTTTAGTGTTTCATATTTGTCTCCCAGAGTAAGTAGGTTTATGAGAACTAGGGACTCCAGAACTATAGCTTCTCATCAAATTTATAAGCAGGGAGCACTGAAGAGAAGAATTCCTTTGTAGAAGCTTTTACCTTTCTTAACCTTCTTGATTATAAGAACTAAAATATCTTCCCTGTTTCCTGGTAAACAAGTTTCCTCTAAGCACCTTACATTTGTGCTCTGGGTGGAAACATCATAATGGCCTATTTTTCCTCACATATTTCTTTTCACAAGGCTCAAAGTTGGTCATTTCTGAAAATTGTAAATGAGGACAATTTGCATATATTTTAAGATTAGAGTAGAGTGTTAGTGCTTTGGTGCTGACGAATTATCATAAAAAAGCACTGTCATTGTGCACTCTGTTCCATCTATCCTCCTCATTCTTGACCCCGGGTCACAGCTCTTGTCCAAGTGGGCCCCTCAACGAGGCTTGCTCCTTTCTCTTCTGGCACATACTCTTCTCCTTGACCAGTCAGCCCAAAAGTGGTGTGGCAGTATCCTTTGTGGTTTCTCTCCATCTTAGCCGTAGTTTTGTAAACAGTCTCTTTATTAAACTCTCATCAACTTACCTTAATTGGAATGCACCCTATTTTCTCTTGTGGCATCATTGTTTGAGCCATAAAGTTTAAGTAATCAAAAGGAAATGAGACAAGATTCAATTAAAAAGTACAAAATATGCAGAATTTCTACAAAATATTACATAATACAGTAATAAAAAATTGGAAAGAGAGAGAAGGTGTAAGAGTGGAATGAGGAAAGAGAGGTAAAGAGAGAGGAAAAGAAAATGAATACTATAAATCCTGACTTCTTCCTAAACTAACTGATGAAGGTGAAAGTTGTTAGTATATGGAAGAAATTATAAAGACAGCTACCATTAATTAAATGCCTACTATATGCTAGATGCCCATCTGTATTAATCTGCTCTGCTGCCATAAAAAAATGTTACAGACTGGGTGGCTTTAATGACAGTTCTGGAGTGTGGGAAGTCCAAGATCAAAGTGCTGGTAGAGAAGGTTTCATCTGGAGGCCTCTTCTCTCGGCTTGTAGGCATCCACCATCTTGCTGTGTGCTCACATGGCCTTTCTTCTGTTTGTGTGCTGCACAGTGAGGCAGAGAGACACCTCTTTAAAGACACTAATTCTATTGGAATAGGACCTCAATCTTATGACCTCATTTAACCATACTTACTTCCTTAGAGGCTCTGTCTCCAAACACAGCTACACTGGGGAAAGGGCTTCAACGTAGGAATTTTTGGGGAATACAAACATTCAGCCTATACCACTTTCTTAGCTTGTATTCTACTACTTATGAGGAGTGCAATTCCAGGGAACAGGAAAGGTTAAGGGATGAGGCATGAAGCTGATTTATCAAGCTGGCCGCTATTTGATATCAAATTTAATCCCAAGGGTCATCTTCTGAGATGTCAAACAAACACTTCCTGGGACACATTCAGAGGGGGAAGGAGGAAGAAAGTATCTACTGAGTTTGTGCCTGTGTGAAGTTGCTGGGAGCCCACATAGAGCTGATGGACATAGTGATAGCTGATGTTAGAAAAGGTGCTTGAGAATCTAAGAATGCAAAGACAGAAGTAACATGTTAAGTCCTGTAGCAACAGTCCTTCAAATTCCTGACAAAGCTCAGTAGAAAACCCCTGACAGATTTTGTTTTGTTGTTTACAATTGCTCATTCCTCCTTTCTATAAAAAAAGATTAGACACCCCTTTTCATTACATGCGACTTCACACTACCCCTATAAGAAGGGGCAGAGTAAACTCCCAACCCCCTTTGCTGAGCTGGACCAGTGGAATGTGAGCAGTGGCACACACAAGCAGAAGCCTTAACTCTTGCTTCAGACCCTGCCATAGGATAGCACTTATCAGATCAGGGCTGCTGAGGCTGTAAACAAAGAAGTCAACAAAACAATCACATTTCATGTTAATAACATATTTTCTCATCTCCAGATGATAATCTGAGAAGACTGAGCAGACTTGCCACTGACACTGTAGCCTAGGCACGGAACCGGAATCTAAAGTTGAGTGTGCAGACCCATATGTAACATACACAAGATATAAAAATGGTTTTTATTATAAGAGAATGAGATTTTTGGAGTTGTGACTGCAGCAAAGCTGACTAAATACAGAAGTCAATCAAAATTCTTAAAGTGAAACAATCATACTCTTATATGAACCATTAAAGCAAATACTAATAGAAATTACAGGGACTTTATTGAAGAGGAAAAATATTCTGACTGTTGGTAGGAAGAGAATCTTCAATTAGGCAAGTAAGCAAATACTCATACCTGTGTAGTAAGTTATATTTTTGTTCCTAAATATTTGCTGCTTTTTCTGTCAAAGGTTACACTTTCACACACCATTGACATTAAATGTGGCTCTGGGACTTGCTCTGACCAATGAAATGTGCATGTAACTGACATATGGCTCTTCTAAACAGAAACTTCAATGAGGATAAGTTGAACTAAAGAGGTTTTCAGGGAGTAGAGACAGCAAGAGATCTAAAATATGGACTCCCCACTACTGAACTTCTAAATGAGAGGCATCACCAGGAGGGAGTCTTCTGGCTGCCAGTGGCTTCACAGGTAGTATTTCCTTATGATGATATTCATAGTTGTGCATGTTCAAAAAAGTCATCACATTAGGGCGACAGACTGATTAGCTATATGCAGAAAATGGCTGATGCTAATAAAATCCACAAGGGGCTAGGACATAAATAAGATCATCAGTGTTTTAATTTATGAAGGACAATATCTTTTCCAGTGCCTAGAATCTTGCTTTCCAGTACAAAAAGCACACACTCCTCTCTAACAAGGTACCTGGGAAACCAGTGGGTGAAACCTCTGGGTAAATGTGGAAAGATGAGGAAAATAGCATCCCTGCCTAGTAAAGCTGGAGCTCCAAGTGTATTCAAAGGAAGCCACTTGACTATGTGTATCAGTCAGAGTGGATTTTACTGCTTTATAGAGCTAAATTCACTCCCGATTCTACCTCTCAGGCCCTCCTTCCCCTGGTGCTCCACTGTTGAACACTTTCCCCTCTCACTGACACTTTTTTTTAGGTATATTTGCAGCATTAATTGGTTTCAATTATATGTTTGCTCTTTTAGCTCCTGGCAGATCTTTTGATTCCCAATTCAGAGACAGAATGGAAAAAGGATGGATTTCAGAGCCAGACAGACTTGGGTTTAAACCTACACTCTGTCATTTAGAGTATGTGTGTTTCTTAGCCATTCTGAGCAGGTATCTTCAACTATAAAAGATAAGGATATTAACATGTACATATCAGGGTTATTGCAAAGATAAATGTAATATTCCTTCACTTTTTATTTCCATTAGAATATAATGAAAAATAGTCTCACAATGATGACAAGAATATTTATTAAGCCTTACTATGCCCCTGGTGTAATCCTCAAAACTTTAGTCTTTTAAATATGCTCTGTTGAACACAAAGCTATCATTTAATTCTCTCTTCTCTCTGTTGTTTTACCTAAGCCTTAGTTTTCTGTAGAAGCTAGAGATTTTTTTTTTTTTTTTTTTTTTTTTTTGTAGCTCAGGTAGCTCTCAATGTTGATGAAAACTTCATTCTATTCCTATCTTGTAATTACAAAACCTCTTACCATTTTCTCACTGCTCTAATCAAGAATTTACAATGGCTCTTCGGTTCATCTCTGATTGAGAGATGAACTCCCAACCCCCCGGTCAGCTCTCTAATCGGTATCTAAGTAAAAGAGACCAGTGTCTCTTTCTAACTCTCCATCTGAGGTCTCCATCCAGCCCACTTCCAGGCATGAATGTGCCACAACTCACCACTGATTTTCTTTATGTAAACTCTGTTTATGGTCTTCCTCTGCCTAGAACAATTCTTTCCTTATTTCACCTCCTCTCAATCCTACACTTCCTTTAATGTCAAATTTGAAGTTCATAAAACCTTCAAAGACTAACCAAAACTGTAATCTATATTATTAATATTTTTTTTTGTTTTGAAAAAGATGTTTTCCAGCTAGATAGATTCAGTACAGATAATAATCCTTCAAGGAAAAGAAAGTTATATTCTATCACTTTAATCTTTCTCTCCATCTCTGAGCATAAAATCAGACCTAAAGGAAACAGTAGGTGCTTAATAGGTGCAGAAATAAACCACTATTATAACAATCAGTAAGCCATAGAACTGTCCATCACAAAAACTTCTTCAACATCAAAACATTGTGAAAAAACTTTTGCTTAATTGACATATGCTATCTGTGGGTTTAATTCTGTTTCAAAATTCATGTATTTTTAAAGCGAGCCTACTCAAAAAGATTCTAAGAATTTGCAATCACGGTTTCATAAAGAATGATTAAAATGTGAATGCTTTAATGAGAATCATGTAGTGAATGAGGGAGATAATTGTAAAGTTTTGTCTTCAGATAATCGAATGGTCCTGAATGTGACCATTTGTCTTTTTGAACCTAACATAAATGGGTACACGAACATACACCTTGCACAAGATAAGAGAATGGCGTCCAACCAAAATATTTTTCAGTAACCACTACCATTGTTTTTCATATCTTAAAAAAGCATGTATAATTATAAATGTATATAAGTTATATAGTTTCTTTTTTAAATGTAAATATTAAGTAAAGTATCTCATAACATATCTTCTTCGGTATGCTGACTTGCACAAATGGATGGAACAGTAGTTAATGAAATTCCATAAGAAACTGAGGAAAACAAAATAGTTGTGGACTAGATTCTTCTTGAAGCTCATCATGGGACAAAACCAAGTGGCACGAATAAAATATTCATTGTTCACATCTTTCCATGATTTTACAGTATAGAAGTTATAGACATTCAAGCATATGATTTGAATAGTTCTAACTTAGGGTTTCCTGGGTCAGGGTCTAGACTAAGGATGATTTATTTGGGCCCATCATCTCTGAGCTTCATGAAGCCAAGGAAAACTGATGACTTATGGGTCTTCCATTATTAGACATTTAAAAAGATGCCAGTTTTTTTTAGGAGATAAACTTCTTTCCGGTATCAAACATTGAGAGAAGCTGGTCCTGGAACACTGAACAAATAAGGCAGAGACTTCAATGGAAATTTTAAAAACACAGACTTTCTTGTAAAGAGACAAGTGCATAATGTGCCCAGATAATTCTATAAAACATTTTGACAGGGTGTTGATGTCATTTAATCTTTAGAACCATCTGATAGAGCCATATTAAGAAGAGGTCATCAAGAAGACTGAAGTGGGCTATTTGGTCTTTAAAGTAGAAAATAGGGTGAGAGAATGGTTCAAAATTTCCTGAGTTTTAGGAAGTCAACTTAGCGGAGCCATTACCTACTTTATCACTTTTCTCAGTTTTCTTTTCCTTTGCTCTATTTCGGTTTATTTGTGTGTTAAAAAGTAAATAATTTATGTAACATTTTGTTACTATACATAAGTTAAAAAATTTCAAATACCGGACGCTCCTGTAGTGTTTGCTGCTGAGTGTGGGTTAGGCTTCTTGTCTATTCTTGTGCTGTATTTGGCCATAGGAGCCCCTCGTGTGTTGATACAAAACACTGGCTTTGGCCAAGGAGAGCGCTGGAAGGTGATCTTGGGTCTGGGCTGAATCAATTCTGTAACCTGTCTTCTCTTTTCTTCCTGGGCTTCACTTTCCCAGTGGACTCTCTCAGTTTAATTGCCTCTGTCACCTCCCAGTCTGGGCAAGGACATGCTCTCCCACTTTGAACGCTACTCCAAGCTCAGCTAATCTTTCTTTGGCTCCCCTGAGCATTTCTTTTCTGATGATAGTTAATTCAGCATATTTGCTGTGCTGGATTCTCTTCTGGATTCTGAGCTGTGGAGATGAATGAGGTAGACTCCTTGATTCTTTTCCTAATGGAGCTGTCATTTTGTGGGAGAAGATACAAAAATCATAGAAAAGAGTGTTATTGCTATAAGAAGAACCATTAAGGAACTCGTTGGTGTTTATAAGATGAACTTATATACCTTAAGGGAGAATGAGAAATAATTACAGAAAACAAAATGACAAGATATTTACATGTAAAGTTTTTTAAAGCACAGGTTTTTGAATTTTAAAATGGCCATCCTCTAGCTTTGCCATCAGCCTGTCTTTCTACTGTACTGCGTCAGCCACCTTGCTGGTTTGGCACCCAAAAGTTGTTTTAATGCTCGTCTTGTCTCCTAGACTTAACATTTTTCTCTTTTCAAGCATCATTGCCGAGGAGCCCTCAATTTTCAAACAAGTCAATGGCCCAGTAAATTACCTAATGCAGTTGATATCTCCACCAGTCAAAGGTACAGGCTCAGAATGCTCATGTGGAAGATGTTACTTGGGGCATGTCAGCACCTAGGACTTGGAGATGAGGGAGATTTTAAATGAGGGAAATACCAAGTGAGAATGAGGGAAATACCAAATGAGGGGAAAATCAAAACTTTCAAGAGATCGGAATAGAGATATGCAAACCTCTTTGATGACTCTGTCTGGTTAAAACTCTAACAATACAAAAGAAGATGTTTGCTTATCTAAACAGTGTGTTGCTGTAATATGGAGGGAGGAGGGGTTGCTAGCAGAGAGCCTCCAGAAATAGCAGTCAGAAACACTGGTGTTGGCAGTGACATCCGTGGACAGGATGCAGAGCCTTTACCTGGCAGAGGTATCCACCAATCATAAAAATGAAGAAAATCAGGCAACTAAAGTCATATATTATTAAACGTTTGAATTGTAACTTTCCTCTCTCTGAATCTTTGCTTATCAAAAAATATTCCGTGGGCCTGCTTGTCAGTTATATCTTTTACTGAAATGAATAAATTGGAATTCTGATTAATGTGATTCAATGCCTTGTCAGTCTTTTCCCCAAGTTTGATAAAATCTGTAACATCGATCAAATCTAGTTTCTAAACTGTGGGTTGCACTGGGAATTAATTTGATCATCTATTTATTTAATCGTGTATTTTTGGAAGCATCTAACAGCCCAACTACTATGGTTAGGACTGTAACGCTGGGAAAAAAGTAGACAAAATCCTGACAATCAGAAAGCTTTCAAACTAATCGATGTCATAAAATACAAGGGTTTTTTGGAAGCAATGTTTAGAAAAAAGAATAATTTTGAGTCTACACAAAATAATTAGGTTCAGGAAGATTTTCTGGAGTACAATGTCTAAACAGAGATGGGAATTAGGAGTTTGTGCAGTGAATGGGGCAGGAAGTGGGAGAAAGTAGCGGAGGAAATGAGGAGAAAGAGAGGCAAGGTGAGGTGAGGGCAAGACAGAGTTTAGTTAGCCTGGCATTTAAATTCTGGGGGGAGGCTATAAAAAAGGCAGACAAAGGGCCTGGTGATCAAGATTTAAGGAGTCTGGATTTAAACTTAGGGTGATAGAGCAATAAGTGGCCACTGCATAATTTAGCAGTAAATTAGCATGATCAGATTTGCATTTTGGAAAAGTGTCTGGCCATGCAGCGACTTGACTGGGGAAGGGTGAGCTGTGGGAATTGACCAAACCAGGGCAGGGAGGCCAATCGGAAGGCAACTGCATTTTGTATGAGAAGCAATGGTAGCCCAAGGCAGAAACTGTGGGAACTGAGGGACAGGAGAATGGATTTGGAAGACATTTCAGTAGTAGAACTGTGAGGATTAAGTAGAACTGCAGATGGATTAAATATGGGCAGCTGATGAGGGAGACGGCAGAGCTGAGACAGGCAGACTCCCGGCTTGGGCAACTGAGTGGACGGTAAAGATGCCGGTCTTTACGTAGACTTTCCTTAGACATACGCTAAAGAAGAAAGATGTGCACATGTGAAGAGAAGGGTCATCTCCCAGTAGAGAGCCCAGAGGAAGGAGTGGAGCTCAAGATGGAAAGAAGTGATTGGCTAATCTTAGGACTTGCCTCACCTTCAGCTCTTTGGAATGGAAACATCTGGAAAAAGATCCCTCACTGCTTCTCTCCCCAGGACTCCAGGAAACAGAAGCTTCTTAATAGTGAGATACCAAATTATATGATAAATGCAGGTACATTTACAATATTTTTTGTAATTTATCTTTGTTTCTTTTTATATTTATATTCCTCCTGGAATGTTTTTCTTCAACATTTACCATGTCCCTCCCTGTTAATTTCATTGTCTTTATTACCATATTGGCCAACTGTCTCATACTGTCCTTTTTACTATATGTCTCATACAGCAAAGGTAACACAGCTACTTTGCTTTAGATGCTCAAATTCTTGGGTTTATTTAATTTTCTGAGTTTGATTTTGCATGCTCTCTTTAATTGCATCTTAATGACTCCTTTATTCTTTATGAATTATTGAATTCTTCACACTTTTAGATAATCCCTCCTCCAGTCCACCCTTCAAGGGCAATCTTTATGCTGTGTTTTTATCTGTGTGCCCTCTTCAGCAAACCAAATATGAATTCTGGAGGTTTCAAGGATTATTTTTTTAGGCTACTCCGTTACATTTTTTTTTAATTATAAAGAAAAAAAGAATAGATACAGTTATCTTAACTCTTTCTTGTGGATTTGGATTTTATGTTCAAGGGTGATGAGAGAAAAATAAACCCAATAAAATATGTGTAGAAGGAAACAATTGCTAAGAGGTCCTTATTAAAAGTAATTATCAAGATACTAACATTTAATATGTGTTTGGCAGTTTTTCCATTAGGCCCATGAAAAGGAGAATTTATAAATTACTCATCACCAACCTCAAAAGGGCTCTGCATGGCCTGGAAGTCCTAATATGTTTTTCTGGTTTACTCACTTTGCCTCTCTTTTCAGAGACTGTACTGAAACTTCCAACTTTCCTCAAACCTCTAACCTTTCGCCTCCCTTCTTATTCTCAGCTTCTTAGAGTAAGTCGAAGCCATCAGCCAAGCACTCTCTGAACTTCCAGTGAATCACCTGGCACCCATATCCGGCGTCTCGTGCTTTCTGGTACTGGTATGTTGGGAGGTATTTCTTCTTTTTGACCTGCGGACCTGCACTCCCACTGCTCACAATGATCCCTCTGCTCTTCTGTGGCATCTGCCTCTCCCTTACGACTGGATTCTTTCCATGACGTGCTCATCTTTCATCTCAAAACAAAACAAAACCAAACAAAAAACTATGCCTTCATTTGAAACCCACTATGTTTTTCTTCTCTCCTTTGTAACCCAATTTCTTGATAAACATGAATGGACTTATGGTTTCTATTTCTTCACCTCTCATTGCTCAACCCACTCATATCACATCCATGTAGTTTATGTTGGGGTTTCCACTGCCCTTCACATCATCCCACAACTTCTTGCTGAACAGCATTTAACAGTAACAATTTATTGTCCTTCTTGAAACTTTCATCTTTTGGCCATTAAATATCAGGATTCTTTACTGGTCAGTCCTAAACTCTGTTCTCATTCTCATTCATCCTTGGTAAATCTCAGCTTTACCAATAGTTTCAGTCACTATCTTCATGCTAATGACTCCCAAAGTGATGTCTCTAGCCTAAGCTTCTCTTTTCCACTCCAGATCTTGCCTACTTTACTTCTCCACTTGGATGTCTCAAAAGTTTCTCAAGCTCAACACGTCTAAGGCTGAATTTGTTGTCTTCCTGCTCAATACTGTCCTCTTCCACTGCTGCCTAGCTCAGTGACTGGAGCTGCCATGCCACTGCAGCAGGAACCTATGTGTTGTCCTCACTCATCGCTTTTCACCTTCCAAATTCAATACAACACAATTCTGCCAATTTAACCTCCTAGAAAGGTCCTGGTTTGTCCTCTGCCGTAACGCTCTAGTCTAAACAACTTTTAAGGAACTTCGGTAAAACCAGGTAGCGTACAGATTTTTCGAGGCTCCCCTCTCTTGAAGCTATCCTTCCATCCTCACATTTAGCTAGCACCAGAGGTCATGGGTTTCTATACCGTCTGATAATGAACCATGAGCTAACAATGAAGTGATGTTTAATGACTTTCTATTATGAGCAAAATAAAAATTTACAAAACCGTAATATCTAAATTCTTGCATTATTCATTGGCTACATTTCACTTAGATTGTATTCTGGAAAAGGCTGACATTTGAAAAATTTCAGGGTGTACTTGACAACTATTAATTATTTACTGGCAAGTGATGAGTATACAAAATTAAAATAGGCTGAAAATGGTGCACAGAGCAGATTTTTAAAAAGGGTATGAACCAATAAACAACAATTGATTGCAAAATTTTATTTTACATATACTCAATTTAAAGCTAAGGGAAAAGTAAATACTAAATGGAAAGTTAATACAAAGCAGCTTCAAAGGAAGAAATGTGTATTGTTAAAGGTACCTCACTGGCAATGCAGCCACAGTATACAAGTTGCACAAACAATTAAATAATCTTTTTATATCTCAAATTGCTCTCTTGGGGAGAAGTCATCAAATGCGTAAGAATAGTTCTAACATGGAAAAACTCTCTCTTCCAGCAGTATAGCCTGGGTGGCCAAAAACTCTTCACTATCAGTACAAATGGTGAACCATGAGTAACCATGGCAACAGCCTTTATAATGGTTAGCAGTGTGCCAATTAGAAAAGGATATAGTTCAAGGTCAAACTCTACATTTGTGATGAGGTCTTATCCTGTGCCTCTGCACAAACTTGTCATTGAGCAGCAATGAAAATTTGCCAAATAGCGCTGCTGGCTTCCCTCCCCGGGGTCCTGCCAGGACTTCCTGTTTCTGTCTTTTTCACTTGGACTGCCAGGTTTCCTTCGTTTCTTGGAAACTGTTCTGTTGGGGCAAGAGTTGGGATGACGGCCATGAAATCCTTTCACCTGGTCCTTGCATCACTGAGCTGTGTGGATTCTCAGCTGTGATTAAAGCCCTGATTGGAGCCCTTATTTCCAGAGCTGGAATTGAGCCCACCAGGAACTGAGGGGTAAGGACATCCTGGGGATTTTTCCAAGCTGTGTTCCAGCTCTGTGGACTCTAAACGCGTTTGATTGTACATCCCTATCGGTAAAAGTTTTTGAGCATGTACCCCCAATATCTATTTATTTATACATTATATATATAATTATATCTTGAAATCTATATATTAGAGTAAATATATTATATAGATTAAATAGTAATATTATACAGACTAAATATTAAAGAGATTAAATATATAGTAAATAGTAAAGCTTAATTTTTTTGAAAGAAAAAAGTAGATCTAATATATTTCCCATTCTTTAACAGTCTGTTTTCGCACACCTCAGAAATTGCTTGCATTGCATTTTGAAGATCATTGCTATTCATTTTTGCCAGGGTCAACATTCAAAAATACAAATCTCTCCCTGCTTAAAATCCACAGTGCTCTCAGGATGAATTCCAAATGCCTTGACGTGGGTTTCAAAGTCAGCCTGGTCCCACTCTCACCACTTTACCATCCCAGGATTTAGAACCACAGTACTTGCCTTCTCTGTACGCCATACATTTTCTCGCTTCCAGAACCTTATACAGACTTTTCCCTCTCGATAGAAATCCTTCTCCCTACACAGTCTTTCCCATAACGCAGTTTCCAGGAAATTCCCTGGGATCTCTCCCTTTGCCTCCCGTCTTGTCAGGATCTGGAACCCGTCCATGCTCCCTCAACACAACGTTCCTTTTTCACATGACATACATCATAGCTCACTGAAATTATGAGCTTACTAGTGAACTTGCTAAAGTTGGGATATTTCTAATTAGAGGCTTGGGTTTGGCACGTTTCAAAGGGTTAACAATATCCTGGTGTGAGATGATGCTTCACACCAGCCCAGGGACGGTATGAAAGAGGGCCCCAGCATCGCTCCTTCCCAAACAGGTACCATCTCCTGTTGTGGAAACTGAAGGGGAAGAAAGGACGTTCCTCTTCCTTTTTCTCCCTGCCTTCTTCCTTCCCATTGTATCTGGGCCACACTGTGGTCTGGAGCAGTGATTTTCAGATTACATAATTCATGGTGAGGAATTAATTTTAGAGTAGACCCGGTGCACGCATACATGGACACACATGTGTACATATGCACTTACATATGCACATGTGTCACTTACGTCACTTTCTCAAGGAGGCCTACCTATATACCTTATTTACAATTGCAACTAACACCTGCCAGCTCGTGAAACCCCTCTGTGCTGCCCTTACTTTTTCCCTCTTTCCATCAAACCTTTGAATATTCTAAATAATTGATTTTCTTGTGTTTATTTTTATGAGCTGAATCTCTACACTAGACTGTAAACATCTGAAGATCAGTGGTCTTTGTCTATTTTGTTCACTTATTTATTGCAAGTGTCAAAAATGGTGCCTGACACATTGTATGTTTTCAACAAATATTTAAGCCAAGGAATGAACTGAATTGATATAAATGTTTCATGAAACTTATCCTTACTATGTGGAATACATGCATGTATTTTCTCATCTCATCTATTTTTTAAAAATTGGCAAAGACACATTAATTGGTCCTAAACTGAAATTTTAAAAGCTCTGACTTAGTCTGTTCTCCTAGGTGCCTGTGTCAGGGAATCCTGATATTGCTAGAGAGAAAATATCTTATGGGCTAGGAACCTTCTAAGGGGGTGCTGCAGAACTTATCAATAGTGGGTGGGTATGAGGGAGGTCCAGAGCAGCCCCGGAGGAGAAGTATATCCAACAAGTGTTGTGTTGTTTTAAAAGTATATCCTTCAATTCCTCTACACTCTTCCCTTCAAGAGGTGGAGCCTAATTTCCCTCCTCCTTAAGTGGAGGCCGGACTTAGGAACTCACTTCCAATGAATAGAGTGTGGTGAAACTGACTGTGTGGCGTCTTCTTGCTTTCTCTTTGGGATCGCCGACCATGGAAGAGCTGGCTGCCATGTCATGGAGACGCTCAAGCAGCCCGATGGAGATGCCTACATGGCAAGAAACAGGCCTCCCGACACCAGCTCTGTGGATGAGCCATCCTGGAAGCAAACCCTCCAGCTGTCAAGCCTTTGATGAGAGTAGCCCTGGCTGACATCTTGACTGCAATGTCACAAGAGACTCCATCCAAACCACTCCCACCTTCCTAACAGTAGAACTGTGAGATAAAAAATGTTTGTTGTTTGAATCAGTAGGTTGTGGAGTAATTTGTTATGCAGACATAGATCGTTTGTAGGAATGCAAGCAGTTTAAAAAGGCATTCACTCTCACGACACAATTTTGTGTGTAGAAAATGAAACAAAATTGTTTTCATCATACAAACTAAAATGTACAGCCTGTGAAAATATTCTTGGCTGGTAGAGATTTCAAAAGATAGGATCTTGATTTAGATTATTGTTGCAGACAGCTGGAGCGGCTTCTTTTTATGAATGTTTTCATAGATTTCCAGTTGCTTAGGAGGAATCCTTTGCCAGGATCAAGGAAAGCTTCTTGCACTGCCAGAAATCAATCATTTTTTTTTTCCAAAAAAGTAAGTGGAAAATTCAAAATTCCAAGAAACAGGAGTCAATCAAAAACGTTTTTTTAAAACTGCTTTTCCCACCGTATACTTTGGGATGAAGAGATCTGGGTTGGGTTCATCATGGAACTTTCACTGTGGTTCATGAAATGCCCTGTTCTTATTTAGTCATGTTGTCATATCCCCATTCTCACTCAATTATCACAATTATTCTAGTATGTTTGCTGTAAATCTTTTTATTTGAGTAATGTTGTAATGGGTGCACTTTAAAAAAAATGGCATTGTGCTCTAGACTTTCTTGTTTCTTACTTTTTTCATTTTAGTGTTGCTGTGGGTACCTGATAATACATGCTACCACTCCTTCCCCCTATTTACTTAACCTTTTGCCCAGAGATGTCACTTAGATTGTTTCCAACTCCGTTTAGTGGAAACTGCCCTATAATGAGATTCCTCACTTATATCTACTATACATTGGTGAGAATTCTATAACTAGGACCAGGATTGCTTTATCTCATGTACAAACTTGATTTGACTAAATACTGGTAGATTTTTTTCCCCAGAAAGTCTGTACCATCCGCACTGTACCAAGAAGTAGAAGGCGAAGATTCCTGCATTCCCCAGCGGCCAGCTTTCTAAGTTGTTGTCCCATTTATGGGCACAAATTGATATCTCATTATTTTATTTATGGTTCTCTGTTACTAATGAATTTGAGTATTTCTTTATCTCCTGTGTTCTATGTAGGCTTTCTTCTTTTGTGGACTGCATTTCAAATCCTTTACTCATTTACTATTTCTTATTGATTTGTAGGAGTTTCTACAATAGACAAGAAATTAATAAAGTTAATATTAATAAAATAAACATAACAATTGCAAATATTTAACTTTAATTTGTGATTTCTGTGTTAGTTTTCTTCATGGTGTTCTTTGTTGAATAGAAATCTTTACTTCAACTCTAAGTCACAAAGATATTCTCCTGCATTACCTTCTGGTAACTGCATAGCTTTTGTCATTCACAACCAGGGCTTCAATGTGGATGGAGTCTACCTTAGTGTATGATCTAAGGTTTGAATCCAACTGTATTTTTTTCTCATTGGACCTCTTTATTTTCTCTGCAATATACTGCCACACACACCAATTTCTCAGCCCTCTGCTGGTTTCTTTTTGTCTCAAAAGTCTAAATACTGAAGATTCCTTGTTTCTCAGGAGTAGAATAAACAAAGAGTTCATCCATAGTCGGGTTTAGAGCCTGTGAACTGGTCCCTGTCTTCCTGGTCAAGCTCTTGACCATTTTTAAAAAATATGAGATTAATGACAGTTGATGATATCCAATCATAACTTCTCTTTCATGTGAGAAACGGGGGATGGGGGAGCAGGGCCCTCTCTATTTTCTAATAGAAGCAATAACTAAATTGTGTTAATTCGTCCTTATGAGGTAGGAGCAGTGGTGCTTCCTTGCACTAAATGAAAAAGTTTGCAGAACCTCCCTATTTTATACTACTTCCTTTGTTACAAGTTATATTAATCATCTTTGCGGAATGGTACAGCCCAGACCTTGCAACATCATGTTCTTGGAACTTCAGCAACATTTTATCAAGCCCACGTTTGTTCTGATGAAGAAAGGAGTCACATATGGCAAATGGCTGAGAAGCCCCTGAAAGGGCTTTTTCCATGAATTCCTTGGCGTATCCTACTTTCACTTTTCCCCACAGAATGGGACTAGATGTGTACAATACGCTTAAGATAGGGCAAATCCTTGTATTTGGAATTCCCCATGGGAAAACAAAAAAGGGGGCTTGTGTCTCTTTGTCTTAGAAACACCATAGGATTAGTAAACTAGTGACAATAGTGCTAGGCAAGCCACTATTCATAAATGTGAAGCAGATGTTTGCATTAAGTTTTAAAATAATACTGGATAAGATTGTTCCAATTCAGTTGGATCTTGATAAAAGTGATCTTCAAAGTAAATTAACTTCTAATTTGCCACAGTCTATTGGGTCCAAGAATGACATTTCTGATCCTCATGACTTTTACCTAATTACTATATTTTGATATGTGCTAATTTTCTTCGGCCAAAAAAGAAAAAAAGATGCTGTTATCACTTAGAGTTTTCATAGCCCCTCAGAGGGGCACTATTGGCCACTTGATTAGTTTTTATTGCTTTGCATTCTTTCTTGACCCTAACTTTGTGCTGCTCTTTTTGTACTGCTAGGCAATGGTTCGACATGGTACCCCACTGCTCCTGCGAGAGAGGTAGATGTCTTTTCCTGACTCTCAATGAACAGGATTCCAGATGTGTGAGCTCTGCCTATAAAATGCACTTGTTGGACACTAGTGGTACACACACAGGCAGTGGCGGGGGGCAGTTATTAATTTAATATAACTAAGAGCAAGGATGAACTGAACTCTGTGAGGGTATATCGGGCATTCTAACTTCCCAGGCAGAGCTTGTTTCTTAGCCAGAATTCGGGCTCTGTAAATGTTATTAAACCATAAAACTTGGGGTAATTGTTTTGGTCTTATTCTCGTAATAATTCTCTGGCTATTACTAATTCTTTTTCCTCTTAGGAATTACAAATTATACATTCACCATAACCTACATTTCTATGCCTGTATGAACAAGTTTTGTCATTCCTGTGATTATTTATACGCAATGCACAGCCCCCTGACCTAACAGGAGAAAACTTAGCTCACATCTAACACTGATTAGAGTCCCCCACCTCACCTCACCGTGATTCACAAGACAGAAGTGAACATATAAGAATTTAATATTTTTCCCCACTAAGAAAATATTTAATTTGTTCTAGTGTATTGCTGAAGGCTTTCTACTTTATATCTATACAGTTCTACCCCCAGTCATTTAAAACAGCGCCGTCCATTACGGTGGCCAGTAATGGATGGCACATGTGGCTACTGAGCACTTGTAGTGTGGCTCGTCCAAACTGAGATGTGCTTAAGGCGTGTACTATACACCAGGTTCTGAAGGCTTAGTGTAAGAAAAGAGAATGTAAATAATCAGTCATTTTTTTATATTGTTACACACAGAAGTAATATTTTGGATATGTGGGATTAAATAAAAATATTATTGGCCTTATTATTATACATTTATTTATAATTTTTCAAATATGGCTATTAGAAAATTTTATATTACATTTGTGCATCCATCTTAAACAGTACTGACCTAGAAGCTGGCCTAGGGTCTCTTAGCACCAACTCCTTGCCCAGGTACTTCAATTAAACACTTGATCTCATCCACACTGGTGTGAGTCCTTCCACGTGGCTTAACCATCCCCCTCATACACTGTCCAAGAGAACAGTTGGGTGTCAGTGAGGTTTAGAGCCTGTGATTGGTTTCTGAATACAGCCTACCCTGGCATTGGAAGCCAGGAGAATAAGAGGTTACTGGACATGTAGCAAGTTATGTACCTTCCTACCAGGGGAACAGAATTAAAATCCAGGACCTGTGCACACAGAAGGCCAAGACCATTCATTCTACTCAACTGAAATAACTCTAGCCTTGAACAGAAAATGTCTTTGTCAGAAGTAACAGGATTAGGGGATCAACAGTGAAAAAAAAATCTATTAAAAACCCTTTAGTTTTGTGATTCCAAGGGTAAAATTATATTTTCCTTGTCCCCATTTGGCTATATGGTTGGTATTTCTTCACTCATGATCACTGGGAGTTTTCTATATTTTGCCTTCCACCTGGAGGTGAATTTTGTTTTACTTTAACCTTTTGGTGACTTTGAAAGTCATCAGTTTCTATTGTATTTAAATCAGTGGGTTACCATCAGATTATCTCTCCAAAGCAATGCAAAAGATTACTGTGTTAAGATCAGAGCCAATGGCTGGCTTCCGATTACAGCCTACCCTGGTATGAGAAGCCAGTTACATAAGAAGTTGCTGGACATGCTTCAAGTTATGGAACTTTCTTGAGCATTTTGAAGCAAATCTCAGACCACATGTCTCTTATAAATATTTCAGTGTGCATGTCTAAGGGATAATTAATAAGGACTTTTCAAAGAATATAACCACTCTGACATTTATCACTTAAGAAGATTAATAACCATTGCTTAATATAAACTAATATCCAGAGCATATTTGAAATGCTCCAGTTTATCTTAAAAATGTAGTTTTACAGGTTTTTCTTTGTTTGAATCAGAACTTAAATATCACAAATTACATCTGGTTGTTATGCCTCTTAAATCTCTTTTATTCTGTAAGTTGTCCCTTTTCTACATGCTGTGATATGTAAAAGAAAATGAATGATTCGTCTTTAAATTCTCCCACAACCTATGTTGGCTGATTGTTTCCTCGTGGGATCATTTAACTGGTTCTGTAAACTCCCTGTATTTCCTATAAATTGATGGTTAGACTTAGATATCTAAATGATAGGCTCAGGTTCAATTTTATGGTGAAGAATCCTTCAAATGAGGTGCTGTGTACTCCTTTTGGTATCACATTATGTGTCTCACTTTTAGAAAGGTCAAGATTGATCATTAAGTGCCGGATGTGTCAGACCTATTCCTGCATTATGAAGCTTCCCACCAGCATTTTTTTCTCCTCTGGGCAGGTAATTTGGGAAAAAAAAAAAAAACCGATCTTTTAGCTGAAATAGTTTTACTATTTTGAGGGTTAAATGTCTTTTGTTAGATAAAATTATGTTTACTGTAGTTTCTAATCGGCTTATTAGAAACTTAGCAAATTTATTTTTCTGATCTGTGAAATCAAAAAGTCTCAGATAATAGGTTAGGATGATTCTCAACTTGGGAGGTATATGAGAACTTCATGGTGTCATGAGCTTTTAATATTTTTCCAAGGGGAGCTTAGGTTAGGGGGAAAAAAGATTGAGGAACACTGATCTAAAAGACAATGGAATCAGCACAGGAAACATAAACTCTATCAGATGACAAAGGTGACCCCAGCTGATGAAATCTTCTTTTCTTTTTACCTATAATGGTCCATTTGTGTTCAACAATTCTTTAAAAATAAGTAGTCACAGTCAGATACCACCTAATCCCCACTAGAATGGTTAGGTTTATATTGCACATATAAGTGATATCATGTGATTTTCAACTTTTTCTACCTGGCTTATTTCGCTTAGCATGATTATCTCGAGGTCCATCTATGTTGTCGCAAATGGCAGTATTTCATCTCTTCTTATGTCTGAATAATATTCCATTGTATATATGTAAGACAGCTTCTTTATCTAATCATTTATCGTAGCACAATCTTCGGTTGCATCCATGTCCCGGCCACTGTGAATCATGCTGCTATGAATATTGGTATGCAAATCCAGTTTTGTTTTTGTTTGTTTAAGGGTCAGAAGAGAATGAGAGTTGTAGACATGAGGAGAGAGAAAGATAGAGGAAAACCTAGGTTTGTTAGCATCTTGGGATCCTCAGTGTTAATCGAACCTGAAAACGCCCTTCAAATATGGTCAAGTCAGGGTGGTGGAAGGAACATAACTCTGAAAAACAGCTCTCTTAAATTTCTAGTCAGAGATAGTATGTAAAGAAAGCAGACTGTCCTACTAACTAACTTAATCTAGTGATTGATAGCATAAGACCTTAAGCATTTTAAGCCACAGAAAGTGAGAATTTGAAATGCAGAGTATTAAATACTAAGCCTTATGTCATGAATTCAAAATGCAGAGGGATTGCATGAACAGAAATAGACCTTAGGTCATCATTCAAAATACCAGATGATTCAAAAAGAAATATAAATAGCTAGCAGGTTCCATGGAGGCCCTCTGTGATTAAGGCAGACCTGGTGCTCAGAGGATTCCTGAGCGCCATGAGGGGGCACCAGGCAGCGGGACGAGATGCAGAGGCTCTGTGTAAAGGGAATGGAAGTTCTCCTAGAAGTGAACCGGAAACAAACAGAAGACCAGAGGATGCCGGCTCTTAACCAGTCTTGATTGGCTCATCACATAAAGAGCTCATGTCCTTCTGATCTGGGATTAGGAGGCAAATGTTATCCAGAAAATGGAGATGCCTGAAAGATGCTTGGAACTCCAGCTATTTCATGAAACAGTTTCAACTGCTACACTGTTCATTAGAGAAACACAAGAAAAAAAAACAGCGATAAAGACATTCACTAGTAATATTCTTAATTCGTGATCTTTTAAGATTGTACTCAGAAGATTTTAATGCTCCATGTCGTACTTTCATAAGTAAAGGCATGTGGAGCCTTTGCACTTGTCCTAAAGGGTTAAATGAAGTTAAATCGAAGCCCAAAAATTTCCACTGCTTTTCAATGAACTCCATGAATTAATTTCTTCAAATCTGTTTCACTGTTTTGGCTGAAGGCATTTGTTGGAGAACCATTTCCATGTCTTCTTTCTGCAAGCTGCTCGGAGACCTTACCTCCTGCCTCGGAAGGGGCTCTGTCAAGTCGCAGGGGACGCCATTTAAATTTAACGCACTGCACTTAATTCTCCCCAAAGACTGTGCCTGATCGTTTAAACCGTGGTGCATGAGAAGATGGAGCTCAGTTTGGTGTTGTATCAATTACAGTTGAGTTAGCGTATTTTTAGAGGAGCCGTAAATCTTGCAGATTTGCTAACTTTCAGCTTTATTTATAAGCTTCAGTTTCCAGGCACATGCCACACTACACAGTCTCACCATCCTCCAGCCCTGGAACAGCTTTCGCGAAATCCTCACCCCAGAATTTGACAAGATGTCAGGGAAGAACAGTAGTAAAGTTACAAGAGGAGCATGAGAACCAGGCTATTTATAACTTTGCCTTTTTAATTGTCATGTTCAGTACTATAAACAAGGCCTACACCTAAAGTTATTGATCTAAATGACCCAGTTCTGAAGAGAGACTCTTCCAATTTTTAAAGTTAAATTATAATTTGTAATAACCCATTAATACTTTAAAACCCAAATAAAAATGTTATAGCATTATTGAGATATAATTCATGTATCATACATACAATCCATCCATTTAAAGTCTACGATTCAACATTTTTCATACGTTCACCAGGTTTTGCAACCATTGTCACAATCTGATTTTAGAATGTTTTGTCCTTTCTCAAAAAAATGCCTGGACTCATTAGATGTCACTCTCCATTCTCTCCACACACACCCATCCTCCAAACCCCAAGCGACCATTATTCTACTTTTTGACTATATAGATCGAACCATTCTGGGCATTTCAGAGAAATCCAGTCATACAATATGTTATGTTTTGTGACTGAACATGTTTTCAAGGCTCAGCTATATTGTAGCATGTATCAGTATTATTCCATTGTGTGGATATACACATTTTATTTACCCATTCATCAGTTAGGGGACACCCAAAACAGAAAGTGTATATAAGAGAAATAGTGGCTCATATATAATCATGGCATTTATCATGGTTGTCTGTTACACATGTTCTGCAAGAATTCCTAAGTCCTAGTTGAAGTGTAATTTATCTGAGAGGCTGACTATGAATTATAACACAACAAATGAATTATAGAAGGTGTAATGTTTTATTTAAACATTTCTGGATGAGCAGAGCCTTTCCTCTGACATTTTCTCACCTCTTAACAATCTCTGGTTCAAACGTGGGACAAGCATGTTCTTAAGAGCGCTGACATGGGTGTGACAAGCCTGTCAGTGAGGCTGCAGCTAAATCTATGAGATTTTTACCTGGTGATGCTTTAATGAGAATGTCCTAAATAGGCAGGAATGTCCAGACGAAGCCACAACTAAATCCATTCTCTAGATTCAAGCCTCTCTAATGGCTGCCCAGCTCTGACTCCGGTGAGGGGAGGTTTGCGTGGAGTCCCAGGCTGCAGAGAGGTGCAGGGTGTGAATGCTTCCTCCTAGGAGCCATGACTCACTGTCTATAAAGGACACTTTGGAGCCCATTTGCAAATATAACCTCAAACATTTTTTTCCAGAGACATGCAGTTTACCTGCCAATAATCATTTTCATAAACGGTGCTATTTCATTGCCTGAAGATTAGTACTTATAACACTGGCTGTAGCGGTAACAGGAGAACCTGAATAGCTACCATTATAATTCTCTAGGTGAGTGGCATCAAGTGCTGTATGAGAGAAATGACACCCTCATAGCACTTAGAGGCTGCCTAGACTAATTTGAAGAATTTAGGAATATAATAATAAAATATTGTAGCCTAGGATATAGAGGCAAGGGTAGGGAGAGAGCTACACGGTGGCTTGCAGACACAGGCAACAGATGTGTTAGAAACTCAAGGGCTATGTTTTCACGCTTGCTTCACTAATGATATGGTGACACCAAGCTGTCGTGTCTGCTTACTCCACTGTAAACGAGGATGGTATAACGATTGTCAGAATGGTGAACTGAAATAATGCATGTGAAAGTGCCTGAAATCTGGCAGGTGTTCTATAACTATTAACTGAATCTGAGAAGAGTTATATGATTCCAATTTGGTTTATGCCAAATAGCAATATAGCAAACTCTATTTTACAAAATAATCTCTAGGTCCCAATTATTGCAACAGTTTCAACAAAACAATTTCTGTGCAACACATCATTTAGAGAGACCCATGAAATTCCTTGGAAGTCGATATATAGACTGCAGTCAGTTGAATCCACCATGGTACCAGGAATACATAATAAACAACGCAGATAAAATTGCTGTTCCCAACGAGCTTACGGTCTAATGGGAGATAAAGGTTACCCGCCAGGTGTGAGTTCTGGGCAAATACTTTTTGCAAGGTATTTGTCTATCTAATAATTTTATTTAAAACCCATAGATCCATATGAGGTATAGTGATTGCTTAATGAAGATTTAGAATAATGGTTAGAGAAGAGATATTAAAATATTTGTTTATTGTCCAGTCAGTGCACATAAAAATTATTCTTGTGTCCAGGTGCCAGCTCTTTTTGTTCATGTCCAGGAATCATCTCTTTGTGTCCTTTATTGTCAAATGCCCCATTCTTGCCTAGTTTTGCATCTCCCATCATGAGGAAAAGGTAAAGGTAGTAACACTGTTGATACCCAGCAAATGCCCTGGCTCTTCAGAACCTGTATGCACTGAAAGAACATAGGTCTTCTCGTCTCTGCAGTTCCCACGCCAATTATTTAACGCTGGTCACTCGGGACGCTGCATCATCCATGGGCTGCCCATGAGCACCCGCTTCCAATGACACGCTCAAAGGCTGTTACTGCACTTCACTGGTGAGGACCACAAATACAAGTCTTACCCAGACTATGCAGGAACATGTGAATGATGATTGTTTTCTGGTTAGGTTAGCTTTTCTGTTTGGAATGTTATAACTTAAACACAGAACAACAATGCATCATCCAAACATATCTTCTTTTTCACCCTTTACATTGTAATCCCTGTGTTTTAGAATGTGATCTCTTTGAATGTTGCCTGTACCTTTGCCTTCTAGACACTACCACCAGAGGGAGGATAGAGGGGACGTGGGCAGGAAGAGAAGAGTGGTCCAATTCATGCAAGAAATGTCAGTCCTTTATCTGGCAAAACAGGCCGCCTGTCGACTAGGAGCAAGAGAGGACGTTGGTCAGAAGCTCCGCTGGATTGGAAGGGCCCGTTGGCACTGGAGTCATGGTCTTCAAAGTTGCTGGAGAAGATAGGCACAGCCACTTCTGAGGACTGGCATGTGTCAGGCAGGAGCCCATGGAGGACGTGGAGTGACTGCCCTGGGTGACAACGGAGAATGGGGTATTTGGGGTTGGAACACAGGATGAAAGATGCCTGCCACCACTGGAAATGGCCCTTAGGGTCTGTTGAAAGGAGATGGCAAAACATTGGGAAATGAGCCAGTGAAAGCCAGGGCTGGCTTCCTGAGTCTGTGACTTAGTTTCATGTAAATGGAATCATTTGCTATGTGGTGTTTTGTGACTGGCTTCCTTCACTTAGCGTGTGGTTCGTTGCTCTGTTGTTGCCATCTTGAAATTCTTAATAATATTATCTTTGAATTTATGTTTTGTAAGTGAAATATGCCTGTGAGCAGCAAAGATGTGCCAGGGGCCCAGGCACTGAGCAATTGGCCTGATGGCCAGACATATACATGCATGCCTAGGGGACAATCTCGGCCTCATGGGGTCCCAATGTGGCCACATCAGGACCTGGGCCCTGATTAGTAGTGATGACAGTTGCAGCAGCAGCAGAAGAAGAAGTGGTAGTGGCAGTAGCTGCAGCCACAGAAGAGAAGAGTGCTTCATATGGGGGCAGTGCCAGGACCTGGGGTGTGAGGCAGCTTGGCCCTCTGGCTCCAGAGCCCATACTTGCAGTGTTGGCACAAATATTAACTCTCTGGCCTGAGTACCAGGACAGAAGTTGCAGTGCTCAGGCAGAAAGTTTGATAGTAAATTATTACAAAAGAAAAGTATACACATGAGTATTGTAATAAAACATATTGAGAAGTTATTAGAATTCTGAATTTAAGATCTCCAATTTTTAAGTCTCCTGGAATATTGCAAAGCAAAGCAAATATCCACAGGCTTGGAAATTAAATTTAAAGTTTATTGTATTCAATGGAAAAGAACACTACTTTCATAAGAAGCTTCAAATGAATCAATTATTAATGAAGAAGAAAAATTTTAAATTAAATTTTCCTTGTAATTGAAGACACAATTATAAAATGCATAAACAAATCCTTTAAGTTCCATAAAAGTCATGAAGTCAATTTCAAAAACTTTTTACAAAAAAATTAAACATTAAACATTTGCCGGGGGGCTGGGGAACCTTCCACATAGAGGAAATGTCAGAAAAAAGCTTAAAATGCTAGTGTGTCAATTAAAAATTTTTAATTTAATTCAAATTTACACAAAATTAATTTGTATGAATTAAATCTTTTTAAGAAAAATTATTCACAGAATCAACTCTAGATCCGCTAGACTTTATATTTCAAAATATAAAAGTCATGAAGTTATTCCAATGTTGTCACAGACCATAAATACTCTTAACAGCTCCAGAAGTAGTTTCAACCTTCTCAAAATTAAAAATTATTAAAAATTATTTGTGACTTTTCAGTTGTCTGGACTGACTGATGTTGCTTCCAATTATATTCATTGAAAGTAAATTGCTAAAATTATAATTTTTGTTGCCCTAATAAATAAATTTACAGAAAATGAAACCAGAAAAATCTTATGTTAAATCAAGATATCATATTTTACAAATATCATTATTTGTCATATTATATAAAATTAAGACAGACAATGAAATATTATTCAGCACTAAAAAGAAGTGAGCTATTAAGCCTTGAAAAGACATGGAGGAACTTTAAATGCCTATTTACTAAGTGAAAGTAGACAATCTGAAAGGCTGTATACACTGAATATAAAACTGCTCTAAAAAATAAGAAGATATGAACACCTCACCAATGAAGATATATAGATAGAAAATAAGCATGTGAAAAGGTACTCAACATTATATGTCAATAAGGAACTGCAGATTAAAACAGCAATGAACTACATGAGGTACAATTATACACCTATCAGAAAATCCAAGACACTGATAACACCAGAAGCTGGTGAGGGTGTGGAAATAACTCTCATTTATCGCTGGTGGAAATGCAAAACGGTAAAGCTATGACAGTTTGGCAGTTTCTTACAAAGCTAAATATACTCTTTGTATATAAACAGCAATTGTGCTCCTTCATATTTACTCAAAAGACTTGAAAACTTACGTCGACACAAAAATCTGCACACGGATATTTATGGTAGCTTTATTCATAATTGCCAAAACTTGAAAACAGCCAAGATGGCCTTCAGATGAGTGGATAAACTATGGTGCATCCAGACAATAACTATTTTCAGCGCCATAAAGAAATGAGCTATCAAGCCATGAAAAGACATCGGGGAACCTTACATTCACATTCCTAAGTGAAAGAAGCCAAACTGAAAAGGCTACACATTCAATGATTCTAACTACATGATAATCTGAAAAAAGGCAAAACCATATAAAACAGTAAAATGGTCAGTGGTTTCCAGAGGTTGTAGGGAGGGAGGGAGGAGTAGGACGAGCACAGAAGATTTTTAGGTTAGTGAAATTATTCTGTATGACACTATAATGGTGAGTATATATCATTCTATGCTTGACAAAACTTGTAGAATGTACTACACCCAGAGTGAGCCCTAATGTAACCTATGGGCTTTGGGTGAAGGTGATGCATCCAATATAGGTTCATCGGTTGTAACAAATGTACTTCTCTGGTGTAGGATGTTGATAGTGGGGAAGGCTGTGCATGTGTGTGGGTAGGGGGTAGGTGGGAAATTACGTTACTTTCTGCTCAATTTTGTTGTGTATCTAAAAATTCTCTTTTAAAAAACTCTATTTTTTAAAGGCTGGTTAAAAAAAATATGAGACACATGAAAAAAGCAAGAAAAAGCAATTTGTTAAGAAATAAAGTTATCAAAAAAATACCAGGTCCAGATATGGTCCAGATGTTTGAACTATCAAACAGGGTCTTTAAAATAAATATGATTAATATATCAAAGAAACTAATGGAAAATATGAACAACATGCATTAACCAATGGGAAATTTTGGTAGAGAGATAGAAACTATTAAAAAGAGAAAATTGGAAATTCTAGAAATAAAAAACTATAATATTAGAGATGAAAAATTCCTGTAATAAGCTTATCAGCAGATTGGAAAGCTGAGGAAAGAGTCGATAAATGTGAAGATAGCTTCATAGAAATTATTCAAACTAAAGCATAAAGAGAAAAATAAGTTTTATTTTAAAGCCCAGAGCAAGAAAGAGCAGTGAGAAAGTATCAGTCAGTGTAATATATGTGAATTTGGAGCCCTGAAGAGACTGAAGAAATATATAAAGAGATAATTGTTGAGAATTTTCCAAAATTAGTGAAAGACAACAAATCACAGATTCAAGAAACTCAGAGAACTGGAAGGGTAAAAATCACCTTTATGATCAAATTGCTAAAAATCAAGGATAACGATAAAATTTTAAAGGTAGCCCGAGTAAAACAAAACATTGCATTATTTTTTAAATTTTTTCTCTTTATTGAAATATAATAGACAATTAGTTGCTTTTATTTACATTGTACAATTAGCTGAGTTTTTTTTCCACTTATAGTTGACATACAGTAATATACCAGTTTCAGTTGTATAGCATAGTGATCAAAGATTCATATAACTTGCAAAGTGATAACCCCACTAAATCTAGTACCCTTCTTCCCCCTTACACATTTATTACATTAACAATTCTCTTCCCCATGCTACATTGTACATCTCCATGTTTATTCTGCCACTGTCCATTTGTACCTCTTAATCTTTTTGCCTTTTTTGCCGTCCTCCAACCCTCCTCCCATCTAGTAGTCTTCTAAATATTCTCTGTATCTATGAGCTTATGCTTTTGTTGTTATTGTTGTTGATTTTATACTGTAGACTCTACATTTATGTGAAATCATGCAATATTTGTCTTTATCTATCCCATTTCATTCAATGAATAGCTTCTAGGTCTATCAAGGCAATATTTTTCTCCATCCCCTTCCTTTTAGTCTGTGTGTGTCTTTTAATCTAAAGTGAGTCTCTTGTAGGTCTTGCTCTCTTATCCATTTAGCCACTCTATCTTTTAGTTGGAGCTCTTAATTCTTTTCTATTTGAGGTACTTATTGATAGGAATGTAGTTGTTACTATTCTTTATTTCTGTTTTTGATACATGTTTTTTCTTCTTAAAGAAGTCCCTCTAACATTTCTTGTAATACTGTCTTGGTGGTGATAAATTCTATTAGCTTATTTTTGTCCGGGAAGCTCTTTATCTGTATTTCAACTCTAAATGATAGCTTTGCTGGATAAAATATTCTTGGTTGTAGATCCTGGGCTGAATATTTTTTGCCAAGCCCTTCTGTTCTGCATAGTTTCTTTTGAGAAATCAGCTGTCAGTCTTATGGGCATTCCCTTGTAAGTAACTATCTGCTTTGTTCTTGCTGCTTTTAAGATTCTCTCTTTGTATTTAACCTTTGGCATTTTATGATGACGTGTCTTGGTGTAGGCCTCTCTGGGTTCCTAGTTTTTGGGATTCTATGAGCTCCTAGGGTTGTATATCTATTTCCTTCACCAGATTAGGGAAGTTTTCCATCATTATTTCTTCAAATAGGTCTTCAACATTTTTTTTTTCCTTTTGGTACTCTGTTGAGAAAGATATTTTTACCTTTAATAGTGTCCCATAGGTTCCTTAAATTATTATTATAGTCTTGGCTTCTTTTTCCTTGCCATTCTGATTGAATGTCCTTGGCTTTCCCATCCTTTATATAGGTCATTTGATCCTCTTTTTTATTCACTTTCTTTACTCCTTTATTTATTCCATTTAATATACTTCTCATCTCAGATAATATGTTCTTCATTTCAGACTGGTTGCCTTTTATAATTACCATTTTCATTTTTATGTTTTTTATTTATCTTTTCATTGAAGTTTTCATTGAATTTATCTACATCTCCCATAAATTTATTGAGCATCTTTATAACCAGTGTTTTGAACTCTGCATTTGTAAGATTGCTTGACTCCATTATTCTTGGATCTCTATTCTGTTCTCTCATATGGTTTCTGCTTCTTTGTCTTCCCATTTTGGTTGCCTTTCCATGACTGTTTCTATGTACTAAGCACAGCAACTAAGTCTCTTGGTCTTATTAGTGTGGATTTGTGTTGTAGGTATCCAATGGCACAGTCCTAAAATGGGTTCAGCTGCAGGCCAGATTTAGCCTAAGCCTCTGCTCCTCCCGTGCCACATGTTAAGATTCAGCAAGGTAACCACAGATGCTGTGCTTATAGTTGCCTCAAAAGGCCACACGAGAAACCGAGGCCAGTTGCTTCCAGTGTGAGGCAACTGGTTCACTGAGGATACACCTGGAATTGGCTTGGGAAGGGCTGCGGGTTGGGGAAGGTGCAGTTTCAGGGACTCCTCTGGGCAGAGTGACCTTTGTCATTCAGTTTGATGATGTCTGGGCTATGGCAGTGCTGAGTTCGTGCACTTGGGAGTAGGGAGGGCTCAACAGAGGAACAATGGACACCACCAGCACTTCTGTACAAAGTGAGTCTCACCTCGGCCCTCACTCTGACAATGTTTCCCTGTAAGTCTCTGGTGCCCACTGCGTGGAGCCAAACTTGCAGTACCACAAATGTCCGCTTGCAGATGTGGCCCCTTTAAGAGATATCTACAGCTGCCACTGCTGCAGCCTCTGTCTTACTCAGCTACTTTGGTCCAGGTGGCCCCGTGTCCATGCCCTGTTCTACCTCCTGCCATTGCAGGGTGATTTCTTAGATTTCTTCCTAGTTGTATGGCTTGTGCATATAGATCCCAGGTGATTTTTCCTTGCTGCTGCTCCTTGTTTCTGTCACAACTTTGATTTGGTTGCCAGAGGGATCAACAGATCATCTATCATCTACGTCATTTCCCCCCAATACATTAATGTTTTAATTTGCATTTCCCTCATGACATATGATCTGGAGCATCTTTTCATATGCTTATTTGCTATCTGTATTTCTGTGGTGAGGTATCCGTTAAAGTCTTTGGTCCATTTTAATCAGTGTTTTTGTATTCTTAATGTTGAATATTAACAGTACATTATAAATATTGAATAACAGTCATTTATTAGATGCATATTTTGCAAATATTTTCTTCCAGAATGTGCAGAATGTGTCTTTTTTTTCTAATTCTCTTGGCATTGCCTTTATAGTGCAGAAGGTTTTAATTTTACTGAAGGCCAGCTTATTATTTGTTTCAGGAATGGTGCCCCTGGTGTTGTGGCTATACTCAAGGTCATCTAAACTTTCTCTTATTTTATTTTCTAGAAGTTCTATAGTTTGACATTTTACATTTAAGTCTATGATCCATTTTGAATTATTTTTTGTGAAGGGTGTAAGGTCTATATCTAGATTCATTTTTTTTTAACATGTGGAAGTGCAGTTGTTCCAGCATCAGTTGTTGAAAAGAGTATTTTCTGACAATTTTTACCAGTTTTCTCATTGTTTTTACAGAAAAAAATAATTTTCAGAGGTCTTAATTTGTTATTTTTCTGACATCAACTCTCAAAAAGGAAGCACTGCTTTAGACATCATCATACTTAACTCTACTTTATTTTCATGTTAATAGTTTCAACACTTTGTATTAAGATAGCTGTTTTTACGAAAGTTCTAATGAGACCTATAGCTGTGTACTGCTGGCAATGCAACTCAATATAGTCTCTGCCTGCATTTGTGAGAAAACCCTTCATTTCTTTTTGAATCATGGATATCAGTGTTGCAAAGCATCTCAAAACAGTCTGTCCTTAAGGAACCAAAACAAATAAATAAACAACAAAATGAATTCTCAGTAGCTTTAATTAATTTCATTTCATTAGTTCTGCACTTTTCATGCTCTTGTCGCATAATCATTTATAAATTATATTTATAGCTGTTTCTTAATTTGTAGTAATTTTATCACTCAGAGGATAATTGTTAATTATTTTTCCCTGTGATGATTATGGTAGAAGAACAAGACTTCTAAAAACTGTGAAATTAAATTGGAAGGGAAATTCAAACAGTCACATTCTCCTTTGATCTGACATCCCAGATGGTGTCTATGATTTGTTCTCATAGTTATGCAAAGTGACAGATGTCGGAAGCAAATATTTTCGCATATTAACAAGCGCGACGCAGTGACCCCTTCTGTATCAGAAGGCATGACATTGATGATGAATGCTGAGAACTCTCTCAGATATAGCAGAGAAAAAATGCTCATGCACTGTCTTCAGTTAGTTTGGTGTCTGAATCAGTAAATGGAAAATCAGAAAACAGACTTTACCCCCTACTCCAGGCATACTGTGTGACTTTGGCTATGTTTCTTCTGGAATGAGGTGGGTAATGAACTAAGTAGACTAGGAAGACTAACAAGCTGATAGTAACAACTCATGCATTTAGCATCATAATCAGGGAGTGAGATGGCGCACACAATTTTTCAAATATCTGAAGCTTATTTCGTTAAGTTCTGAAATGTTAATTTGATGAATTTTGAAAGAAATCCCTCTAAAACGTATCATGTAGGTAACTGCTTTCTTGAAAGAAATGACATGGAACTTAATTTCAACCTCATCTTTATATCTCAGGCCCATCAGTAGCAAAGCTCAGGAGGAGGTAATTTTACTGTGTGACAGGGCACAGGGGCCAAAGAGCATGGGCTGAGCAGCCAGGTCTCCTGGGTTTGCAGGCCAGGATTCGGAATGCTGAAAACTGGGACCCTAAGCCATGGTCTTAGGAAGGCCAATACATGTCAAGTCAGATAACAAAAAGAAATGCACCCCCAGATGTGGTATAATGAAAATGAAAACCACCAAAGACATTGGGAAGAATTCAGAGAGAGGAAAAACAGAGGACAGATGACCCTAAAAGGAATGGCTTAATTACAGTTGACTTCTCTACAGCAACAACAGAAACCAGGAGGTGGTACAATGATATCTTCATTTTGCTGAAAGAAAATAGCCACCAGTATAGAATTCTTATATCTAGTGAAAATACTTTTTTTAAATGAGAGCAAATAAAAAAGAAGAGACAAATAAAAAAGAAGAGAGTTCACCACTAATAGATCTCTACTAAAGGAAATTCAAAAAGATGTACTTTAAGCAGGAACAAAGTAAAGGCAGATGAAAAGGCCGAGATGTAAGAAAGAATGAAGAACAAAGAAAATGATAAAATGCAGGTTTATCAGTCACGACAGGCTATAATGTAACACAGCAGCATAGCATAAAGGACAGAGGACCCTTATTACTCAGTGGCTTGAAACTGCACAGGTTCACTTCCTACACATGCCACATGTTCATAGAGAGAGTTGGCTGGAGGCTTTGTTTCACACTTCCTCCTCTGGAATGAAGGCTGATGCAGTAGCAAATATCTGGAGTGTTGGTTCTACCTTTGGGCATGATGTTGGTTGCCATGGCAAAAAGAAAAAAAAATGGCAAAATGTAGAGTGGCTTTTAATAGTTTCCACACAGGCTACTAACACTCATGTCTCATTGGCCAAAGCAAGTCATGCAACCATACCTAATTTTAAAAAGGGTGGGGAAGAGTAATTTTATTGTGTGCTAGGAAGCAGTGACATCAGACCTTCCACCACAATGGGCAAATACAAATGGATGTTAACTACTTGAGAAGTTAGAAAAACAGAGAATTAAAACACACAATAAGAATAGTATAAGTAGACTGGGGAAAAATAAATCCTGAAAATTTAAAGCAATAAAATGTATTATCTGGGAGAAAGTGAGAGTTTCATAAACTTTGCCCGTGATAATTTAGGTATATATCTTGTAATTTCTTGGATAATCACTAAAGGAACAGAAACAACCTCTAAACAAGTGTAGAAAAAAAAGAGAGTGAAAATGATAAACAGTGAAAAAAGAGAAAATATTTTTTGTTAGAGTTTTCTAGAGAAACAGAATGACTAAGATGTAGATATATACATAGAAAGAGATTTATGATAAGGAATCAGCTCACTAGATTATGGAGACTGGCAAATTCAAATCTGCAATGTGGACGAGCAGCCTGGAGACCCAGGAGTGCCTATGGTGCAGATGAAGCCCAGAAGCAATTTGCTGGATAATTCTCTCTTGCTCAGAAGAGGACTGATCTTTTTGCACTATCCAGGCCTTCAACTGATTAAATGAGGCCCACCACTTGACAAAGAGCAATCTGCTTTGCTCTACCAATTAAAATGTTAATCTCATCTAAAATACCCTTGCAGCAACACTCAGAATAATATTTGACCAAATATCTGGGTACCCAGTCAAGCTGACACATAAAATTAACTATCACAAAAACATATGAAACAGATAGGACAAATAGTAGGGTATGTTTAAACCCAAATATATTAGTAATTACATTACACATAAATTGACTATATGTTGTAGTAAAAAGAGATCAGTTGTGATCTAGAACTTTTTTCCTAACTTGCCACTTTCAATGAGGCCTGTATCTGTTGGAGGTGACATAGCATGCTACAGAGGCCTCTGGGGCTGACTTCTCTTTCAGAGGGGTGAGATTTAGTGTGTGGATTTGTAGGTCTAGAAGTCGAGTACTGCTCATGTAGGTCCCCTCTGGAATGCATTGTTGGATGAGTTAGGTGTTCTCGGCACATGAAGGTGATGCTTTTTCTCTAGTACCTTATTTTAATTACTATAACTCTTCTACTCCCCATTCAAACTCTGTTTCTAGTGGAGTAGAAAACTGACATGACTGGTTTTCAAATATTTTGTGCCTTGGAAGCATCAATGATGATAGCAGCAATCTCAGTTTATTAATTTAGCTCCCTCTGCTGTTTCAGCAATGTAGGCCATTTAAAAGAAAAAAAAAAACCAAAAAACCAAAATCAAAAGACCACACACACTACATATGCATGGCAAAACACAAACAAACAAACAAACAAACCAAACCAACCAAAGAAACAAAACATTCTTAAGAACTCTTAAGGAGAGGAAAAGAACAGAAAACTTTTTGCAGATTGCTATGGTCTGAATGTATCTCCCCCAAATTCATGTTTAAATCCTACCCCCCAAGGTGATGATATTTAGAGGTGAGGCCTTTGGAAGTGATTAGTACTCTTATAAAAGAGGCCTAAGGGGTGAGAGACCCCTCACCTCTTCCATCACGCAAATATACAGTGAGAAGACGCTATCACGATGAAATGGTTCTCGCTTGACATCAAATCTGCCAGCACCATGATCTTTGGACTTGCAGCCCCTAGAACTGTGAGAAATAAATTGTTGTTGTTTATAAGCTACTAAATCTGGTATTTTTGTTATAGCAGCCCACATGGACTAAGACAGGGATGGTAAGAAATAGCCCTTAGATTTAGATTTAAAAAAGAAGCAACCTCCATATGAAAAACTAAAGAAGTTATGAAATACAAAAATAGCTACTTTTTTCTTTCACTTCTTCTTCCTTTTCATCATTACTAAAATTTGTGTTAGCATCAGTATATAGTCCAACCCAATCATAATAATTTTGGGTTTGGGGTTACTCATTTTTTCTTCAGCTCATTAGAAATGCCCATGATGCATGTGGTGCCAGGTGCTGAGGATACAATGGTAAGGAAGAGAGTTGATTTAAAAATACTCTTGTATCTTATAAATGTGCAAGGCTTTCTCCTTAATGCTTATTGTTGTACCCATTCCCTGGATATTGCATGAAATTGTTAATGAAGATTAATGCAATTTGCTATAGATTTATTTTAAAAAATAAGACCCTCTGAAAGTTTCATCTCCATCTGGTCTTCAAACCCATCATTATAGGCAGTAGTGTGCAGCCTAAGAGCACAGATTTAGGCAAGTGATCAACTTCTGTGCCTCTGTTTCCTCAGGTATAATAGGGACGATGAAAATAATAACAGTACTTCATATAGGATGGTTGGAAATAATAACTGAGTTAACACATGTAAAGTGCTTAGAATTGTGCCCGACAAATAGAAAGCACAACATAAATATGAGTTCTTCTTTTTTGTGTGTGTGTGTGTGTGTGAATTAACTGAGCACCTACTATGTCTTTTCTATCCTTGTAAAAAACATACAAAGATTTTATACTTTGCTACTAGCTTATTGTTTCCATGCCCTTTTCTCATTATTTTCAACAGAGAAGTCTTCTCATAGTTGCCATCTCTGCTTCCTCACTGTTGGTTACACCTGAATTCTATACATGGTGGATCCTGATGCTGGTCCTTTTCAGGATCTGTACTTCTAAAAGTAACTAATATCCCCAAAGTCCAGTGGACTTTGGACCTTCTAAAAGTAACTAATATCCCCAAAGTCCAGCTTCCATGGACCTTCTCTTTCTGATGTCCTAGAGGCATTTGACGCTTGACATGTATTGTTCTCAGGGCTTCTCTGACACTATGGTGCAGAGTTCTCCAGTCTCTTTGATCCTTTTCCTGTCCCCTTTGCCCTTTCTTCTGTCTCAAGTGCAAAGATTCTTCCAAGTTCTATATTCAACTAATTTTTCTTCTTCCTTCTTTTGGGAGAGATTCTCCATTTCACAAGGTCAACTGTTACCACTGGGAGAGGGGCAACACTGTAGATGCTGAGAGCACCACCAACTTAGCCTCTAGATACACTGGGTGTTCAACGATTCAGTTCAATTCTGCCACTAACTACCTGGAGTTAGTATCTGATTCCACAGACTTGAGGATTTAGTTCCAAAAGATTGCTCCCATTTCACATACCATTTGAAAGTCCTACCTATCTGTACTTCTGATGTTGGTTTATTATAAAGACTGCAACTCAGAAACAGCCAGATGGAAGAGATGCCTAGAACAAGGTGTGGGGTTGGGGTGCAGGTTTCCATGCCCTCTCCAGGGCGCACGCTCCCCACATCTGGCTATGTTCGCCAACTGAGAAGCTCATCAAATCTTGTTATTAGAGAGTTTTTGGACAATGATGTGGTACATATATAATGGAATATTATTCAGTCATAAAAAAGAAATCATACCATTTGTAAGACTTGGATGGACCAAGAAGGTGTTATGCTAAGTGAAATAAATAAGACAGAGAAGGACAAATGCCATATAATTTCACTTACATGTGGATTCTAAAGAACAAATAAATTAATAAACAAGTCAAACAGGCTTATAGATACACAAACAGACTTATAGAGATGGAGGTTTAGGGGCCTGGGTGAAAAGGTGAAGGGATTAGGAAGTACAGATTCATAGTTGCAAAAGGGTCACAGGGATGTCAAGTACAGCATTGAGAATATAGCCAATAATATTGTAATTATTGTATATTGTATATTGTATAGTATTGTAGTTATGTATAGTGCCAGGTGGTTACTAGACTAAACCCAGGGATCACTGTGTAAATTATATAAATGTCTCAACATATGCTATATACCTGAAACTAGTGTAAAATAATATTGAATATTAACTCTAATTAAAACATAAAAATTAAAAAAAAAGGTTTTGGGGTGGGAGAGGAGTGGGGAGGTAGATGGTTAAAGGGGGTCAAATATAGGGGGATAGGGGGAGAGGGAAATAGGTAAAGGAGACCAAATATATGGTAGCTGAAGAAAACTGGACTTTGGGTGGTAATCACACAATAGAATGTATAGATGTCAAATTATAATGTACACCTGAAAATTATATAATTGTATTAACTAATGTTACCCCAATAAACTTAATTAAAAAAAAATGTTTTTATGGAGCTTAATCTCCAGCCCCTGCTTCCCCTTTCCCAGAAGTCAATGGGTGGGGTGGACAATTTCAACCTTCTAATAACTTGGTCTTTTTGGTAACCAGCCTGATCCTGAGGCTATGTAGGGGGTCCACCCTAAGTCACCTCATCAGCATAAACTCAGATGTGCTGTATAGGAGTCACTATGAATAACAAAAGACATTGCTATCATTCAGGAAACTCCTATGGTCTTAAGAGCACTGAGGCAAAGACCAGGGGCACAGATCAAATGTATTTCTAATGATACCACAGCTCCAGAGTCTGACTGCCTGGGTTTGAATCTAGGTACTATGACTTATAAGCTATGTATCTGGGTTCATTAAATCATCTCCATGCACCCCAGTTTTCTCATTAATTTAATGGTGATAGTAATAATAGAATCTACCTCATAGATTTGTTGTGAGTTTTAAATGAATTAAAAACACTTAGAACACTACCTGGCATACAGTAAACAATTTGAAAGTGTTTAATCACTATACACTCCTAAACTCACTCCACTGTAAGATAAAATTTTAACCCCTCTCTTGCCTGTAGGTTAAATTTCAAAGAACATTCATAGCCACCTATTTTGCAAAAGTCTCAATCTGTACTATTCACAGCAAATAAATAGTTATTAATAAATGATAGGTTGAAGTGAGTTTCGTTAGAGGTATTCTTTATTCTAAAAAGGACCTTGGAAAGCATCCATGCTGTGTGTGTGTGTGTGTGTGTGTGTGTGTGTGTGTGTGTGTGCACGCGCGCACACACGCGTGCGTGTATTTATGCAAGTGCATGCGTAACATTTTAGAGAACTCCACCCTCTAGAATGCAAATATTTAGAAAGAGTATATCTGAGCTTTCAGTATAGTAATACGTACAGATGTACAAATAAGTCTCAAACTAGGACTGAAGAAAAAAAATTTTTCCAAATCAGGAAATGATGAGTGATTTTTGGCCAAGATACTTAAATAAATTATGTTCCTATTTGCTGGCAGAACATCAATATTGCCTTTATAAAATGTTGATTCAAATCCAGGTGCTATAGGGTAGAGCTTACTGTGTTGCATTAAAGCCTTTGAATTCAAAGGTACACGTGCCCTGATTCCTCCCAGGGTATTATACAATTCTCGTTGGAACAGGATAAAACCTGTTGATTCGTTAAACTCATCACGATATGACAGCATGCAACAAATTCAAAGACAGACCCATACAGAGAAGTCCGTCTGCAAAAACCAATCCATCTTACCTACCCACTTGTCTTTCTCTTGCAGCTATTTTTGGGTGCATACAGCAGTTTAATTTATGAGGACTCACAGGATCCTTTTAAAGATCTGCTTGGAATTTGCTCCTTTGTACCAACAAAGTTCTACGCCTCCTCCAAGGCCCAGTTTAAGTCACATCTATCAAGAATCTTCTTCAACAACCTTATTTAGCCTTAGTTCACTCTTCTTCCTAGCTCATCATCATAACTATCTAATGAGTTTTGGGGATAAAAAGGTCCCAGGCCATATCTGTGTTGAGATTCTCATTAGGAAAATCAGGGATAAGAACCAGTAATCTGCAATTTAAAAGTTCTCTAGGAAATTATGATTATCAGATGGAATTAGAAGTCATTGGTCATCTCAGTGATCTTTTACATGACAGAAGTGCAGTAGATAAAGTTTGGAAATGTTCACTCTTTTCGATATTTTCATTTTCTGAGAACATTCCCCTTATTTACAAGGAGTGGGCCCTGGATAGCATAGTTTCAGTATCCAACTTTCTCATAGGCCATGGTGATTTGACCAAGAGAAGGCATCTGGCATAAGCCTGGACAGATTTTTTCTCTCGTTTTATTTAAATTAAGAGACACTCAGACAGAAAGAGCTGGAGTTACAAGACGTAGAGGAACATGATCCTGAAGGTCAGCATGCTTGCTGCCAGGTCCATGAGGCCACTCTGGTTCCCACCTTTCCTGAGGCCCATTGCATTCAACTTTTCCTTGAATTGTGCAAAACAAGTGTTAGTTTCCTAGGGCTGTCTTAATAAATTATTACCAGCTGGGTGGCTTGAAACAAGAGAAATCTATTCTCTCACAGTTCTGGAGGCCAGAGTCTAAAATCAAGGTGCCAGTAGGCTGGTTCCTTCTGGAGGCTCTGAGATAGAAACGATCTCATGTACCTCATTTAGCTCCTGGTGCTCGCTGGCCATCCTTGGCCTTCCTTGGCAACTAGACACATCACTCCAATCTCTGCTTCCATCTTTATAGAGCCCTCTTTTCTGTATCACTGCGTCCTCTCCTCTTTTTATTAGGATACCAGTCACTGGATTTAGGGCTCACCCTAAATCGAGGAAGATTTAGTCTCAAGATTTTTAACTATACCTGCAAAGATCCTATTTCCAAATAAGGTCACATTCTGAGTTCCTAGGTGACATAAATTTGGGGATGGGACCTATTCACCACACTACTCAAAGACAATATACTCACAGTCCCAAAGAAGAGAGAGTATTTATGTCAGTCTCATAAACAGCTCAGGAATCAGCTAAGATCCTATGACTCCCTCTGGATCAATCATTGTGTCAAGGGAGGTGGGCATTCTGATTGGCCAGCCTGCACTGGGGAAAGAGGGTCCACGCAATTGACAGACTTACTGGAGTCACTTGGAATGGATGAGGAGTGGTCCCAGTGCAAAGAAATGCTGGATAAATCATATATCTGCCATATAACTCCAGCCCCCCAACATCACTACAGCTAGTTCCAGTTCCAAATTTGAAGGAAAAATAAAAATTTCAATTAACATTTCCATAGCTCATAAAATGTATAGCAAATTGGCTCTTCAATACTTTTCCCCAGAGGCTTAGCAAGCTTTAGTTATGGGATTCCTACTGCCTTTTAATAAAAAATAAAAATAATTAGGTAAAGGACCTAAACCTTAGGCTCACTCTTTAAGTTATTTTATTCATTAAAAAATCTGACTCGATCAAAAAGTGACAGTTATTTACATTTACATGGCAGTTTACACATTCATATTTGTTATTGAATTGAAAAGCACAATAACTCCTTGAGACAGGCATGTATGTATTCTTATGTCCATTTTAAAGATTTGAATAACTGAGGGGCCAAGTATTAAAGTAATTTCCCCGAGATCACATGATCAGTGAGAGGCAGAACTAGCATTAGGATCTAGATCTGCCCTAATCCAATAGTCTCTGTACTTATTAGTAATAGTCCAATTCTGGTAGCTCCTTGACAGCTAGAATGGTGTTCCAGCAAACACTGCAACTTCCCTCAACAAGCCTCCTCTATGACATATGACCACCTTTCTGCTGGGAAGCTCTAGTACCAGCTTTTGAGCTCACAGATACATCTTTTATTCCCCAGAAACATATATTTTCATTCAGAAGAAATGTAAAGCTCAAAGGTTTGTTTAGGAATCATTTTTTGTTCTCTTCTTGGAAAAAAGAAAAATAGGCAGCTTGATATTTTTTTCTCCTCTTGTAATAAAAACAAACAGAGACGTATGGCCCCTTTCTCCTTCAGAACCGAATGAACTGAGGCCCGAGAGTGATGGGCTTCAGTCATGTCAGAGAGATTTGTCATGACTCAGGACAGCATCTGTGTGTAGGCTGACTTACTGGACACGTTCACGTGTATAGCATGAGGTAATAACGTTAATTTTCCCACAACATCATTAGTCCCAATGCTTATATTAATGTATGTTTTCCTCAGATCCTGGCAATGACAACAGAAACCAAGTGTCATTTCTTCATTATCCTCGGAGCTGCAGGAATCCAACCCTCTCCATCATCTCAGACCTCCTGGTGAGTTGAAGAAGAACCCAGGGAGAAGGGAAGGTGTGATAGTTAATTTTACATGTCAGCTTGGCTAGGCAATGGTAAACAGGTATTTGGTCAAACACTAGTCTAGGTGTTGCTGTGAAGGTATTTTTTACATGACATCAATGTTAACTTAGCAGACTTTGAGTAAAGCACATTACTCTCCACACTGTGGGTGGGCCTCATCCAATCAGTTGAAAGCTTTAAGAGTAAATGGGCTGGGGTCCCCTGAAGAAGAAGGAATTCAGCCAGCAGCCTGCCTTTGGACATGAGCTGAAATATCAGCTCTTCCCTGGGTCTCCAGGCAGCTGGCCTACCCTGCAGATTCTGGACTTGCCAGCCTCCACAACTGTGCGAGCCAATTCCATAAAAAAAAAAAAAAATCTCTTTCTGTCTGTATATCTATATACATACCATTGGTTCTGCTTCTCTGGAGAACTGGACTAATACAGTGAGGGACTGGGTGGGCCCGTTTCCCAAGCACATGCCTGTACACGCTCTTGTGGCGGCGATGTGACAGTGCCCTCCTCTGCTCTCATGGCTGCTTTTGTTTCCCCTGCCACCTCAGGTGTATGGCGTATGGGGTCTGCTGTATCTTCTCCATTCCAGTGTAGGCTGGTCTTGCTGGATACACAGGTCACTCTCACATGTGCTACCATTCTCTCATGTCTCTCTGCTTCCTGCTCTGATATGCTCTGCCCCTTGACCAACCTCCCTTGTGCTAAATGCCACCAAGCAATTCCGGCTTACACCAGTCTTTCAGGGACTTTAACGTGACATTCCTTCAGTTCTACTATTTTCTCTTCCAGGGTTTTGGAACACATTTCTAGGGGAAGCCATTGTTTCTAATTACTTTCAGAGGTATCATAAAGACCTCCTTTTTGAAAAATTAGTACATTTATATGTTCAAATAAGTTCTCTAAGACACAGATATAAAGATTCAATAGTTTGAATTCTCTTCAAGTTGTTTCCTGAACTCCAGGCAGACTTTTAGTCACATTCCTTAGTTTTACTTTTTTGATGTTATAATCCTGACCTTAAATTTACCATCATTTGGAAATTTAAACACTGGATCCTCTAGCAGTATCCCAAAGATGTTCACATTTAATTAAAAACAACTGGGAAGACATTTCTTTAATAAAATATTAGTCCATTATTAACCACTTAGGCATATAGTAGCTCTAGCCTTTAGGAATAAATGACTTTTACCTTTCCATTTTTCTGAAAAATCCACAAATTTTCATTAGCTCCTCTAGGTATTTGAATTATTTTCCCTTTGGGGTAACACTCCATTCTTTTACTACTTGAAAACTTGCCCTTGACAATGACCTGAGAGCCAGGGGAAAATGCAGAGTGAACTTCCTTTTTGCAGACGACACAGTCAGTATTTGTCTTTTACCTTCCTTCCCCATCTCCTAAAATTCAATTAAAATGATACAGTATGTATTTCTTAAAAGAATAAATCCATAAAGGGGCTAGAAAAGAAAGGATGTCATTTGTGAATCAGAATTGGTAGGGAATTTCTGGAATATTGACAGCAAATGGCATCAGATTCTTGAAGAAACCAAGGCAGAGAACTACACCACTCAGCACAGGCAGTTGAGAGGATGGTTAGCAAGAAAATCCACTCTCCCATCGGCTCCCCCAGAAAACCTGCAAGCTTAGGATCTACAGTAGCAAACACAGACCTTAGTTTAAAGACTTTGCAAGATAGAAACACTGCAGATTGTCCTGCCTCTCTGCCACTTCACACATAGAAACCTCTTGTAGAACAGTAGGGAAAGGATGAACAGTCAACCCAAAATATGTGTAACAGATAATAATAGTCAGAAGAAATACAAGTGGCCTGCAAGTACATGAAAAGATGTGCAGATTCACCAGGAGTCAGGTGAATGCAAATGAGAAGGACAATAATATACCACATTTTACTTATTTAAAAGCTGACACTATTCTTCTTAAGTAAGTATATGGGTGAATGGGCTCTGAACACTGTTGGTGGGAGTTTAAAGGTATCGTCTTGAGACAGCAATTGGTCAGCATCTAGCAAAATGTCACGCTTACGTAGTCTCTGACACAGCAGTTCTTCTCCTAGGACTTTCCTACAGAAATACTGGCACATGCAGGAAGATATATGTATAAGAATATACCAATGCAACTTTGTTCGTAATGGCTAATAATTAGAAGCAATCAATAGGAAAATGAATAAATAAATGATGGCTTATTTAGACTATAAAATACTATGCTTAAAAGAACCAAAATAGAAAGATCCTTCAGATATATTGTCAAGCGAAAAATTAAAAAGGAATATGCAGAATAATATGGATAGTATGATCCATCTATATTTTAAAAATCCAATAACTGTACATACATACATATAAACAGACATATGTGTGTATATATGTACACATGTAAACACATAGAGCAGTTGCAATAGTTAGGAATGCCTTGGGTGCAAATAACTAAAAAGTTGGCCACGGTGGCTTAAACAAAAAGGGGCTTCTATTTATCATTGAGTGTGGCCATCAGGGACCCAGGCTTTTTCCATACACAGTTCTATTCTGCCACCCTGAGTGCTGGCTTTTATCCCCATGTATGTTGCCTCATCATCACAAGGTGAGGGCTGCTCTGCCAACCTCATATTCACCTTTCAGGCAGGAAGAGAGGCAGCAAAAAAGCAAAAAATTCTACACACATCCTTAGCCCAGAATGGAGCCCGGTTCCCACCACTGCTGCAAAGGAATCTGGCTGCCGGCAGGTTTCCACTCTACACGCAGCTAGGGTTCTGCTGGGAAGGAAGGAAGGGGGACGAATATGGATGGGGGAAAGTAAACGTGTCTAACGCAGAGAAGAAGTGGAAGTGCCTGATCAGGGAGCGTATTGCCGATTTTAGAATCATTTCAAACATACTGAAAAGTTTCAAGAATAGTGAAAGAAACTTCCCTGAACCATTTGCGAGTAAGTTGCTGATGTAATGTCCCATCACCCCTGAATCCTTTCGTTTGTAATTCCTACAAACAAGGACATTCTCCTGCCCTAAGTGAACTACCTCCTCCCAAATCAAGACGTTAACAATGCACTCTTCCTGCCGCCTAATCCACGGATCTCGCTCAAGCGCATTCTTCTCTTTATGATCATATACTGAATTTTCATTGAAGATTTTCCTTGATGCCAGCTATTTGGAAAAAAAAAAAAAAAGATTGTTTCTATTAGAAATGTCTTTCTAAGGGCTTAAACGAACACTGGTGTGAAGTTTTTGGCACCGGCTGGATTCCGTGAGCTGAGGTTGAGCAGACACAGTCTCCGGTCTCAGCGCGCTGCGGAGGGACACTTGGGTCGGGACAAGTTGCACTAATATGGATCTGTACTCCAGGAGAAGCGCTCGAGTCCCCCTCCCCCACTCAGTTGTTTTCCCTTTTTATAGAGCAAGCGTGAGAGTGACCTTGCCAACTGGGACACAGTGTCTGCTCAGGCATCAGGCAGTCTGAGGTTAAATGGCAGCTGTTCAGGAGTTAGTTGTCTGGAGTGCCAGTTGCCGGCACCTGTTGACCTTGCTGGATGTCGCATTTGAGCACAGCCCCTCCTGCTGGGGGAGGGGAGGCTCTGGATCCATGCAGACTGTTGTCAGGCAACCTAAGCCCTCTGGGCCCGACAACCCTGTTTGTCTTTTCGCAAAGTATATAGACAATTCATAAATAAAGCAAACTTAAGTAAAATTTAGATTGTAAAGCGAATATAAAGTAAGACTTTTTTTTTTTGCCTTCCTTCCATCACTGCCCCCAGATGTCAGTGATTTGAAACAACATTTGGGATCTGCATGTACCATCCCTGCAAGAAAGGACACAGGGATAAATATTCTAGAAGCTGAATCTGTCACAAATTAGGAGTAGCCTTTGTGGAGCACAGTGATTTTGCAATCTACTGTTTAAATAATGTATAAACACAACAACTCATTTGGTTTGAGTTCAATAGCTCCACAAAATTCTTTAACTGTTTAATCATTTAAGGGCTGCATTTCATTATTTCTCTTCTAATATATTTAAATGCATCCTCTGTTGATGCCATAGGAAACCTTCCCTCTATCCCTGTGTGTTCCATACAATAGATAGCCACTCACCACGTGTAGTTTTATAAATGAAAATTACAATAAACTAATTTAAATTAAGAATTTAGCTTCTTACACTAGGCAAATTTCCAGTGCTCAGAGCCAAGTGGCTGGTGCTACCTTACTGGATAATGCAGGTATGGAACATTTCCATCATCACGGAAAGTTCTATGAAACAGCCCTGCTGACCTTTGCCAGGAACAAAATCTGGAATTGTTAGATGCCCAAATCTTATCAAAAACTTGTTTAGGAGAAGCGATATTTACAAAAGACTGGTGGTGGAAGAGTGCCCATGCCTATGGTTTCTTTGAGTTTTTGCCTTGAATCAAGCAAGACCATCAATAGCATTTTTGGATCACAGTATCTTGGCTCTTTACAGAATCGCTTTTATTGAACCACATTTTGGGATTTTGTTCAAGAACTCATTAAAAAATAATCGCATGACTACTGCTGTGCCATAAAATAAAGAATTGCTCAAGTATGATGGGAACATTTCAAAAGGATATAGGTGCCAGTTTGGTGGGGTTGGACATGAGGGAAACCGAACAGCAAAACAGATGATAGTAAAATGAATTACAGAATAAATCTAGCATGGAAATGAGTCTATGCTGATGAAAGAAAATATGTGGAAGAGAATGCCATGCCACAGAGTGCTAACAATTAAATGCAGAAGTGACAAAATTGGAACATCACCACTGTCTTCATAGACATAGTTGTTTCAAACAAGAATTAGCAAGAGAAACTATAGGTGAAAGTTAGATATGGAATAAATGTTTGCATCATGTCAAAGTATCTCCTTATTAAATATTAACTTTAAAGGTAGAAAATATGGCAACTTCATGGTGGAGAAACCTGGCAGACACTATCTTAACCAAGTGTTCAAAGCTGACACCACCAGGAATGGGAAGAGTAGAGATCATGTGCCACCTGACAGGACATCTTGAGGATACACAATACTATTTCTGAGATATTCTTGCCAAAAATACATGGTCCTAATCATGAGGAAACACTGAACACACCAAAATTGAGGGACATTCTACAAATATCTGGTCTAAACTATTAAAAAATATCAAGGTCTTGCAGGACAAAGACAGACTATGAAATTGTTCCAGACGGAAGAGCAGAGAGACATGGTAACGAAATGCGAGTTCGATTCCAGATTGGATGCTAGAACAGAAACATTTTTTTCTTTTGCTATAAAGGACATCTGAGACATATAATATCTGAAAGCATCTGTATATTAGATAATAGTACTGTATCAATGTTAATTTCCCAATTTTGATCACTGTACTGTAGTTACACAAGCAAATACCCTTGTCCTGGAAAATACACACTGAAGTATTTAGAATTAAAGAGGCATACTATATATTTCATGTATACAGACATATATATACATGTATATACATGTATGTATCTGTAAAGACAGAGAGAAATAGAGATTGAGAGGGAGAGAGGGGGAAAATGATAAAATAAATGTGGTAAAATGTAATAAATGAAACATTTGGAGAATCTGGGTGAACAGTATAAAGAACTTCTTTGCACTATTTTTGCCATTTTTCTGTAGATTTAAAATTACTTCAAAATGAAAATTAATACAAGAAATAACTTTACGAAACTCATTACTTCTACTTAACTTTCAACCTAAAAGTTTGCGCAGAGATAAAGTTGTGCTCAGAACCAAAGAAATTAACACATGAACAGAGGCTAGGCACAGTCATACATAGGGTGACCACTTGTGAGTTTGCTGGTTTTATCATGAAAGTCCTATGTCCCAGGAAACCCCACAGTAGCTTTACTGTTTTGTGTTACTGTCTTTGCTGCAGGATCAGGCTGGTACATACGGGCACTTTATGCTAATTAGGAAAAGGAAACTCCTCCTTTTGGCAGACCAACCAGGAAAGGGTTTTCCTTCTTCCCTGTGAGACAGGATCGAGCCTGGCCGCATAGCTTGGCAATTAATGTATGTGGCTTTTAGGCCCCACCTGAGGCCTATGAGCAAGGAATAGCCACGTTTGATGGTCCTATTTTGCTGGAATCACAAACTCATAGGCTAGGGCCCTAACCTAACCAAAGGCTAGGTTTATTTGGCCTGCTTCAAAAATATTTTAATTACTAATGTTTAAAATTCTGGAAAGCCTATGTAAAAATGCAGATTTTTGGCTTTTCTTTAAAGATCTGGTAATACTCCACCTTCCTTCTTCCACGGCAGAAGACGTGGAGGTCAGGCAGTGATGCTGACGTTGTTCTCTGCAGACCTCTGAGCTCCCCATCACCTCCACTGTCACGGACTCAGAGTCCTTCCTTAGTGACTTGTGTTGTTTTTCTCAAACCCAACCTGCTTTCTTCACTTCTCTGACTACCTGGTCTCTGTAGGCTTTTAAGCATTCAGTCCCTGTTACTGTCTAACTCTCCTTTTTCACAAGGTGACACACAGCAGTGAACCTTACAGCCTCTTGGCGTCAAGCCAAGAGAGCAAAAGCATCTTTCTGCATCCTTCCAAGTCTCAATGCATACAGACTATTGGCTCTCAGCAGGGCCAGACCAAACCTTACAACAGCAACAGGAGTGTTGTGTCTCTGTACTTCCATTTGCTTGCAACCTCACGTTTTTTACGTCTTTAGGGTTATGGTGGCTTGAAGGAAGGTGGTATATTTAGGTTAGGGGAGTAAGTCTCCTAGGAGGGCCTTGTTCTTGAGCCATATTTTGAGATGCTGGATGAATATTTCAGACTGAGGGGATGAGATAAGGAAGAACAAATGGTGCACAGGGTGAGGAAGAACAGGCTGCCCCCAATTCCTTCAGACTTTCCTGGCCGTGTCTTTCTCCCCCTTTTAGAGGCTGATGCTATTACAACACACACCTTCTGGAAGCTGTCAGTCAGAAACATATGTGGAAATAAAGGCCGTCTGTCCTAATGGCTGAATGCCAAGCTGAAGGGATCTCCTGAGGAATACAAAACAAACAAAACCAACCCCAACTTATTCCAGAGAAGGGAGATATGACTTTGACCCATAGGGGGCTTTGCTCTGGCCTGGGAGGTCAGAGCTCTCCCACGGGAGTCCAGTGTTCCCAGTAGAGTACAGGCTTCCGGCTAGTACAAGTCCTGTGTATGCAAACATGTCCCTTTTGAATCAGGGAAGATGCTTGCTTGTCAGCACCATGCAGTGAACATCCAGGGAAGTGGAATGGCAGGTATTCAGAGGTACCAAAATGTCATCAATTTGTAATGCCAGAAAGATACACAAGTGGGTAAGTGAGAAGCAATCTAGAACAAATGAATTGACTGTGAAACAGGAATGACAATGGTTTTTACCCCCTGTAAATGGACAGGCCTGACATTTGTTGAGCACTCAGTCCAACTCAGTTATTAAGGAGAAGCTATGATGTGCAAGTAAGGGGGAGCGGGGTCGTAAGGTGGAATGGGTGGGAGGTCAAAGAAGGGCTTTTATTTCCCTAGTCTGAGAGAAGATACCAGAGCATGCTTGTTGGCCAAAGGGAATGATCCGGTAGATGGCAACTGGAGACCCAAGAGAGTCCTTGAGACCATTAGAGGCAATGGGATTTAGAAACCAAGTGAAGAGACGGGCTTTGGTAAGAACAGAGGTGTTCGTCAGGGATCAGCAGTGAATACGAGTGCACTTGCAGTCAGAGTGATGACTGTGATGGTGAGAAGACAAGTTACTTTTAGCAAGTAGTTTTCCCCTAAACTGAAGAGGGACATTTAATCAGAGACATTAGCGTGAGTTTTTGTGAGGAAAGGTGGCATGGAACTTAGGATATGGTTGAGGGAGGCAGGTAAGAGGGTGGGGACATGAGGTGGGAACTTTGGGGTTTTGCAGTAGCTGTGCGCTCTGAGTGTGTATGGAAGAGAAGAGGGAGACAGGAAAGGGGGCACTGAAAGGGAGTAATTTATTCGCGGGCTGTCTGTGGTGGTGCTGCAAGTTTTGAGTTAATGAACATTCACCAGCATCTTTTACCTAAGTGCCCATAGATTGCTTCTTCCTAATCTAAACTGTAAATCCTTACAGAAACCCAATTCTGTTCAGTTAATCAATAAAGATCAAAAGAGTATAGTCCTTACCAGGAGAGAAGTGAAGAAAGTGCTGGTAAGCCGCTTTGGCCCAATGGCATATCCTTGTCACCAGATATTGATACAGGTTCAAGTGTTTACTTTGGAGCCAGAACTGGGCTCACTGTCCAAGTGAAGATGCCTGACAGGCTTCTCCTACTAAAACACTGTCACTAAGCATTTCTTTCAATAATAAATAAAATCACTGAGTATGGGAAAAGGAATTTATTTAAGGGTGAAATTTAGAAAGATGGAGAAATTTAAACTAATTATCAATTGCTTCATCATGACACTCTCCTTTTGCTTAAAGAATCATAATGTGGGTACCAAAATGGACTATAGTTTTGTTTTTAACCAATGACTCAACCCAGTGGTTAAGTAGGTGCTCTGCCATCAAGGATGACTCAGAGGTACAGTTCAGGTGGGTAATTCTGCAGTTTTATTAAATTAACAGAAGGCTTAAATAAAATGCATGATTCTGCTCAAATTAGAATAAAACTAAAATTTTAAAGCAAGAATCCATTTGTTGACAATAAAAGTGGTAGAATTTGTTTCTTGCAATCTCTCAAACTGAACTCTATAGGACTCTGTTAGAAGAATTGGTGTGAGAGATAAAGAGCTCTGGTTGTCTGATTTCTTAGAATTCACTTCTACTGACTTTTTGCCATCTTTGGTCGCATATGAGCACTGTTCTGCTTAATACAACATTATTTATCTGATTCCATTGAAACCTACACAAACATCCAAGCCAAGCAGCAATTTAGAATTTAGAAAAGTGGGTTTCAATTAAAAAAAAAATAGAACTCACAGTATATTTGTCATAACCCAGTACATAAACATATACTGGTTTAGAACGAGCTGAGAACATTTCATAAAAGTTATCTACTCTAGAACATGTAGAACATTATATTCTGATCTATTCTACTCTGTTCTGTTCATTAAAAAAAAAATGCTGCTGAAAGCACACTGAGCTGAATTTATACCCACTAAGGGGTTTTGAACCAGTTTGAAAAACACAGGCTTAGAAAATGTATTTTTCTCTATTTCACTGGTCCCCAACCTTTTTGGCACCAGGGACCAGTGCTCCTATGAGAATCTAATGTCAGATGATCTGAGGTGGAGCTGAGGTAGTGATGCCAACACTGGGGAGTGGCTGCAAATACAGATGAAGCTTCACTTGCTTGCCTGCAGCTCACCTTCTGCTGTGCGGCCTGTTTCCTGACAGGCCATGGACTGGTACTGATCCATGGCCCCGGGGGTTAGGGACCCCTGATCTATATAATGGAATGATAGCTAACCAAGATTATAAACTGGAAAACATTTGATATGGATATTCAAGGATATCTGATTTGAAGAACAAAGGTGACAAATTATTTATTTAAAAAATAACCACCATTTATTGCCTACTCTTTACCCATTACAATATTAGGCTATTTCCAAACATTTTCTCTATTCTTCATAGAAACCTTGTAATCAAGGTATTATTATTCCTGTCAAGGGAACAATCCCAACCTCAACAGAAGATGGTAAGAGGTAGTAGAGCTCCAAAGGAGACGACCAAGCAAGCAAGCTGGTCGACTTGCCACAACTCCACAGTTGCTGGAAGTAATTAAGACTCAGTGGACCAGACTGAGACAGTTTATTACTCTCAGCACAACAAATGACAGCAGCTCAGTGTGATAGAGCCAGTTTTCCTGACCCCACATCCCATGGGATCTGCCCGATGGCAGCTATGCATACACAGTAGTGCCCCCCTTATCCTTGGGAAATACGTTCCAAGACCCCAGTGGATACTTGAAACCTCAGATAGTACAGAACCCTATATATACTATGTTTCTTCCTATACATACATATGATAAAGTTTAATTTGCAAATTAGGCACAGTGAGAGATTAATAATAACCAATAATAAAATGGAATAATTATAATATACTGTAATAAAATTGTGAATCTGGTCTCCCTCAAAATATCTTATTGTTCTGTACTCACCCTTCTTCCTCTTGTGATGTGAGATGGTAAAATGTCAAACCTATTCCTAAAGCAGTAAATGGTTGGTGTCACTTGTTTCAGGGGATCCCTTACTAAAGTCCTTGTATAGGCTCAGCATTTTCCGGTGGAACATGTATCATTTGGAACATGTGTCCTGTTCATGTCTTCCACCCACAAATTTAATGCCTTTTCCATCTTAACTGAGCACTTATCATGCACTGTGGCCCTAAATTTGGTAGTTCAAGGTGCGGCAGGAAAACTAGCATAAATTTCTTTTTCCTTCTCCACAATTTCATAGATAAAAGATTTATTCCTACTCTAGGTCTTAGCAACCTCAGCATACAATTCTTTCTTTTCCTATTGAGAACTTTCACCTTTTCACTCGAAGGAAGCACTTTACAGCTTCTGTTTGGCACGTCCGAACTGCCAACATCATTCACTATTCTTGTATTTTGGGACCATTACTAAGTAGAATAAGGGTGACTTGAACGCAAGCACGGCGATACATTGACAGCTGAGCTGGTCGCGGAGATGGCTACTCAGGGACTAACAGTTGAGGCGCGTCTACAGTGCCGAGACGCTGAACAAAGGGATGATCACTTCGTGGCCGGGACTGAGCAGGACTGACGAGATTTCACCATGCTACTCAGAACTGAATACAACTTAAAATATGAATTATTTCTGAAATTTTCCACTCAATATTTTTGGACGGTGGTTGACAACGGGTAACTACAGACAAGGGAGGGCTACTGGACATGGGTTGTGCTGTAGCTGAGTAACCCCAGCACCCACCATAACGAGAGGTAAACCAGCCAGTCCTGCCTGTGAGATGAGCAGGGTGCACAGCAGCTGTGCTGTGTGTAGCTGCCTGTGTGACGTGCTACACGAACAGCTCAGATTCAAGGATGGAAAGGCCTTGCAGGTTAGCCTTCTTGGCAAGGACATGCGGGGTCCTTGAGCCCCATCGTGGACCGCTATTCCCAACAAATCCTCATTTTATAGTTCAAGTACTCAGGTTGAGACACATCACTTTCTTAAATTCACACATATATTGTGGGAGGGCATATATTCTAACATGTCCACTTGATTCTGATGTAAATGCTCTTTTCATTCTACCACACAGCCTCTCATTGGTCCCCAGTCCAATCTGGTGCCTTTCGCTCAGGATGTGTCTAATGATACTAACTGGTACTGAGCATGGGCAAATATAATACAGGACATTATCCATGCACACGGAACATTGCACACACAGACAAGTAAAGAAGTAGGAACAATTACTAGAAGTTGAATTTCTGGACCAAAGGCCTTTGCAATTTTGATAGATATTATTGCATTGTCTTTCATAAAAGTTGTATCAATTTACACTTAAAAACCTTGTAAGACTGTTTCCTCACATCTTCAAAATGTGTACCAAACTTTTCCGTCTTTGCCAGTTTTATAAGAGAAAAACAATCTTATCACACTTGTAAATTATCTTATTAGGGTGAACATCTTTTTACATCAGTTACATTTCCTTTTTTGAAACTGTCACATACTTGGCTCATTTTCCTATTAAGTTCTTTTTCTTGATAATTTTCAATATATATATATTTTATATATTGAAAGTAATTTTCCTTTCAAAATTAAATTTTCTTTCAAAAATAAAATGTTTTGTTTATCTTATTTATGGAAATTTTTTCCACGCACATTTTTTTTTTCACTTTTATACCATCAAACTTAGCATTTTCTCTATGGCTTCAGAGTTTTATGTCCTCTTTAAGGAAGGTCATCTCATACCAAAATTATACATTTATAAAATTTTCCACACTTAATTTTTATTTTTTGATCTATCTGGGAGTTACTATGGAGTAAAGTGAATGCCTTTCCTTTCTCTCCTCAGGTGGTTGGTTATTCATTTGTCCTAACACTATTTATTGAAGATATTTTCTACAGAGCTATCACATATTAAATCTCCATATTTAGGTCTCTTTCTGAACTCTATTTCATGAAAGCGGGTGCCACCACCTTCTCACTTTAATTCTTGTTGCTTGAAATCTGTTTTACTAACTGGTAGAACTGATTTTGCTTCATTATCCTTTCTTTTCATCATTTTTATATTTTCTGGCAATTCTAGTATGCTTAGTTTTCCTTAAGAATAAGCTTGTTTCTTTCAAAAATCCAGTTGCAATTTCACTGGATTACCTTAAATTTATAGAATAATTTAGGGAGAATAACTATCAGATTTTTTTTTTTGTAATTGTTCAGGTCAAAAACTTAGGAGCCACTTTTGGTGCATTTCTTGTTTCTCCCCCACTTGTCTGATCCATTAGCAAACCCTGTCAGCTTTTTTTTTCAATATATATCCAGAAACTGATCACTTCTCATGCACTTCCACCTTTTACCCTAGTTCAAACCGTCACCATTTTTCACTCGCATTTCTGCAATAGCTTCCTAAGGGGTCTGCCTGCCTTCCCTTAAGCTTCATTGCGTTCTCAACACAGAAGCCAGAATAAACTGTTCAAACAAGTCAGATCGCCCCACTTCTCTGCTCAAAATGCTCTCTGCAATGGAATATTATTCAGCCATGAGAAAGAAGTCTTGCCATTTACTACAACATGGATGGATCCTGAGGGCTTTGTGTTAAGTGAAATGCCAGAGAAAGAAAAATACTATGATCTCACTTGTATGTGGAATCTAAGAAAGCCAAACTCATAGAAAATAGATTAATGGCTGCCAGGGGCTGGGAGTGGGAGAAAGGGAGAGATGTTGGTCAACGGGTACAAACTTCCAGCTATAAGTTCTGAAGATCGAATGTACAGCATAGTGACTAACATTAACAACACTGTATTATATACTTGAAGGTTGCTGAGAGTAGATCCTAAATGTCTTCACCACTAAAAAAAGTAATGTGAGGTGATGCAGATGTTAACTAATCATATTGTGGTAATCATTTCACAATAGATAAGTGTTTCAAATCATCACGTTAAACTTAGTGTTATATGTCAATAAAGCTGGGGGTTGGGAATCTTCTAGAGGCTTTCTCTCTTAGAGTGAAAAACAGACTTAGTGCAAAGGTCTGAAGGTGAGTTAGTCACATGACCACCTTAGGGAGAGTCCCAGACAGAGAGAAGAGCCATAGTGAAGGCTGTAAGGCAGGAATGTGGTGGAGGGTCAGCAATTGGGCCACACTGCAGCAGACCACAAACCAGGGTCTTGTGGGCTAGTTTAAGCTACAAATTATTGAAAGCGGTAACCTATGTTGGGTGGGAATTGGTAGGAATGCGGCAGGAAAATGGATCATTTTTACATTAAAAGCCTTGTAGAAATAGTTGACTTCTAAAACTATATATATATGTGTGACTTTGATAAAAATAAAAAATTAATAAGGAATTTTAAAACGACATACAAAAGAAAAATATAAAAACTAAGAGAAAATTTTAAGAGGTGGTACTTGTCAGAATGTAGTGGGAGTTAAGCTTTTTTAGCAGATGGGTGGGCATCTTTATAAGCAAACTCCATGATTTCTCAGTTACCATGAAGATTTTAAATAACTAACATCCATCAATTTAAGGCTTTATCTTTGAGCAGTCCCTGGAAGGTAAAGAATATTGTGTATTCAGTAATTATCCAGTGAAAGGGCAAACTGACACATTCTAGATTTAGTAAAATAGAACAAAGGAGGAAAAGGTTTCAGGTTTTTAAATTTCTTTCATGTTTAAAAATATCATACTATAAGGCAGAATTTGAAAAAACTGATTTTAAGAATACAAAACAGTAAAGAGAATATAGACACTACTGCAGTGTTTGCTCCCACTGAAATCTCGGAGAGATGAACACTTCCCCAGGGTACAAGGGTCTTAACCCCAGTCTGTTCCCTCTCTAACGAGGTGATAGTGATCAGGAGACCCACAGCCTCTGTCAGAACAGGGATTCTGTTTCATCTTGCAATGTGGTAGGAGCAGCAGAATGAAGTGCTGGAGTGGATACGAGGTTAAGTCTTCAGTCCACACACACTATGGCTTGTCCTCTGTAATTCCGCATATTAAACGAAAACCTTCCCCCTTATCTTTTTCTGTAGTCTAAAAACTGTCCTGTTCAAACTTTCCAGGTTAACATTTAACCACTTAAATATGAAGCAATGTTTTCATCTGCATTTTTTTTCCTGTTTCTCCTTTTATAAATTGCATTCTCTTTTGAACTAGGCATAGAGATGGCTATTGCTTAAAATATCAAGAATAGTGTCCTGATGAGCCAAATCTTTGTGGAAGCCACAGAAAAGAACATGTTATAGCTCCAGAAGGCCATGAAGAAACGTACATGATCACTTAAAACTTCCCAGACACCAGCAGTAACATAGAGGGGAAAATGGGCAGCTGTGGAAATATTTCCTAGCTTATCATCAACATCATCTGATTATGACAATTTAATTTGGGAACTAGATTTATACAAGAAACCCAGGGAGAAAAGCTTTATTTCTCTAGAAATGGTGGATAGTTGAACTAACTTTCTTACTTTTGATTCTTATCAGTAAGAAATTAAAGCTATTAAAATTTATTCAGGCATTGGCTCTTATATGTTCTCTTCAGTTCATCATATAAGCAAAAATCATCACACAAGGGTTTTCTTTCTTATAAATGTACAGAAAGACCCTACTCGAAATCAAACATTTTCCTCCTCTCCCATTATCCTATGTAATATAGCTTTATTTAACTGGTCTTTAGGAATAATGTTAAATCAACAATTAATGTTCTTAGCACTTTGAAGAGCATGTTGTATTTCTAAAAATTAAATCTTCATATAAAATTTGTTCCAACTTTTGCATGCTCTCATCAGTGGCTTTCAAACGTTTTTCGCAACTACTCACTTCAAGAAATAAATTTTACATAGTACCCATACATACACACACAAAAACATACTTATAACATTTAGGATACACCGGTATTTTCGGTTCAATTCTCTTCTATTCCACTAAAAAAACTATTGCTAAAGTCCTTCAGTTAATTTCCTCACTAATGGATCACAAATGCAAGTCTGAAAAATACTTTAGATAATACATACATCATTTCCTTATTATTCTCTCTCATGATTGAAAACACTGAAATTCAGAATCATAGAATACCAGTTAATTCCTACCAGATGATGCCTCTTGTTTTTACTCTGGGAAATAAATATTTAAAAAAATCTGTTATTACATAATTTTTTTTTTTTTAATTTTCAAAGCTGTCATAGACAGCCCTCTGGAAACACTGACCAATTCCTTGTCTTGATTGTTCTCTTCTGAAATAAGGTCCAGGGTAGGCACATCTGTAATCTCAAGGAGAGCTTTGAAGGCCTGAATATCCTAACTGATCTAAAATGTTGGGGCCTATGAAAAATGACGTAGAATGACTGCGATGCTAATGCCACAAACAAAAAGAGAGAAAATCCAAAATGCAAGTTTAATACTGAATTCATTCCCCAAGATATTTATACTTTGCAAGCAACACTTTTTAGCTATAACTTTAATTTCAATTATTTTTTCATTTTGAGTTATATCTTCTTTTCCAAATCTGCTTGATAATTTTGAGTTTCTTGTTCCTTACCCAATTTCTTCTGCATACTTAAGAATTTATGTGATATCAACATATCCTTGAGGCTTTTAGTCCCCTCTCACAGTGCCTTGCTTCTGTGTACTGTGGTTTTGACTGTGAGCCAACATTCCATACACTCTGCATGTGGGGCTTCTTTGCACGGTGGGGTTGAAGGTAGGTTCTTCAAGAAAGGACTTGTGGTCATTTGCCCTGAGGCTCTACGCACTTGGTAACACTTTAAACGAAAATCCTGGCTTAAAGGTTTTGTTTTGTTTTTTAAATGACCCACGTGGGGAAAAATTTGGGTTGAAATCTGAGCTGGGAGGTGACACAGAAGTTGTCAGGAGAGAGAGAGAGAGAGAGAGAGAGAGAGAGAACACACACACACACACACACACACACACACACACACACACACTTAATTATTAACATTTTACCCCTCCGTCAACAACCAAACTTCTAGACAGGAACTCTTCCTGAGGTCATGGCCTGGGGATAGGTTTCAGTCTCATGCATGGTGCATGTGTATGTGTATATGTGTATATGTGTGTATGTGTGTGTATGTGTGCGCATGTGCACCTGTGCTTTCTGGACCCCCTGAACTTGAAAACTAAAGCAGTCCTTAACATCTAGGTTCCAACTTTCGTTTAATTTTTTAACTGTGGATATTCTTTACCTTCTTGTCAGCTCATTTAAAAAACACTTTTTAATTCAACATCTTGAACAGTTTCTAGTAGGAGGGCTCATTTTGCACCATAAAACAATGCAGTTTTATAAAACCAACAATTCTCTCTCAAGTCACTTGAAACAAAACATGTAGAAAAACCACTGTAATTCAGGTTTTATTGCTTATTAATTATGTCATTCCATACAATTTTATGTAAACAGACTTCAAGAAAATATACTTGGGAGTGTTACACAGATGATGGCAATATTGATGAGAGAATTTCAAGTTTTACATAAGGTAGTAAGAGGCACCACTGCCACCATCATCCCCAAAAATTTCTTTTAAAAAGGAGTAAAAATACTTCATTGGCATTTTACTAGCATTATTCTCTGTATGAGCCATGATAAGCCTGAACAATTTCAGAATCTTCAGAACAAAACAAAGTATTTTCTTCTACTAGCAGATGTAGCAGTTTGTTTCATAAAAAAAAAGCAAATCAACACATCAAAAACTACACACAAACCCCAAAACAAATCAGCATATTTCAGTGACCCTGAATTTTAATCTATCTTTATCGTATTAATTCAAGACATAAAATGTGACTCAACTTTTATTAAACTTCATCATAATTACACTTACTTTGTAATTTAAACAATCTAACCAAAGCCAATGTTAAATTAACCCAGTAAAAACAATGAATACAACTCAAACTGCTTATTGCTAAGGAAACTTCTTTAGAAGTTGATTATTCTTTAAAAACTTGACCCAAGCTATACTGTTGTAACTGAGGAACCAACAATCTACTCTTCTAGATATCACAGCAGTAATTCTAAGTAGTTTTGAGGCTGGGGAGCATATATAGAATCACTGTAAATCGCACATAAAACATCACTAAATCCTGGGTAAACCTGCACTAAGTTTCCTCTATTAATGATTTTTAAAAAAATTAAACATGTACCACAGTTCAGCATCTGAAATACTTCTGTCTATTATTACAAAGATGCTTGGATTGAGAAATACATTTGTATACCTGAAAAGAAAGAGAACTTGAAATGTGGCTTTATGTTCAATCGTTTAGAAGACCTCAGTTACTAAACAACTAAAAAATACACAATATCAAGTAAATAGAAATTTATTATAACCACTGTCTTCAACAATACAAAAATTAAATATTAAGGCATCTTTTACTCCCATCTTGGTATATGCAGCAAAGAGAAATATTTTAAATAGGAACCAGCATTTCTATTCAGATGCTTTCTAATGTAGTTGACAGATTTGTTTTAATATTCTCCTATTACACATACCATTGAAAGCTTTTATGATGAAACGTTGTAACCCAAACCAAAAGAAAGTATAAATAGATATTCATTTATTAAAGAAAATAGTTCACCCTTGAAAAAAAAGGAACTACAAAGAATATTCTGTGTAAAGTTTCAAATACCAGTATTTAAATTTCTCTGAAGCAATTTATGTTTCAGTAATTAAGAGAAAAAAAGAGATGAAGACTTTATTAAAATGAGAAGCCTATTAATATGGATTGTGCTGTGAAATAATTGTTCACTCAGTATTCTGCTCCATTGGGACAAGAGTTTGAAAAGGGCTTCTTTCTTTTAAAAAAGAAATCACATCCACTAGAATAAGATGATATAAATTAACATTGATTATTTATTATTCTCCAGATTTGTCCATTGACAAAGCTCAAAAGGCTTCAGAAAGTATACTAAACATAACATTTTCACCTTTTATTAAGGCAAGTTTGTGAAAATAACACAACCAAATTTCTTCATGAACTTTCAGCTTCAAACATTTTTTATGTAAGAAACATATAAAAAAAATTGTTTTATAAAAAGCCACTACCATACCAGAAAAAGAGTAATGGAAGATTTGGAAACCGGTTTACTTTTTAAAGGATGCTCTTCCCTTGTCTCAAATTCCGAGTGCTATTCATCATCTTTAGAGCCAGTTTTGCTTAACTATAAAAAAAGATAAAACAAATGTTCAACAAGTTTAAGCTCTCACTATTATGAGTTCATTTTTTCCACTTAATATCAAAAGTGAACATTTATAGTTACTAGAACAACAGACAACAAGGTTCAAGTAACTTAAACCACTCTCCGGCTTTCACCATACATAACTATACTTCAAACAGAATTCTTTGCAAATATAACCTCAATAGAACAAAGAAGAAAACTTCTTTGAAGCATTCCCCCCCAAAAAAATTGGAACCAAGAATATACAAAGCTGCCATTTATAAAATGAATGACAGTGTCTACTTGTGTCTTCTATGTTACAGATATATTTTTTTTATAATTTCTAAAATTTTTTCTTGTAAAAAAAGTTAAGATTTAGATCTTAGACAATTCTTAAAGTACAGCTTTGAAAATGTGATAAAAATCTTAAATTGCAATTTTTTTTTATAAAAGTATGCAGCAGGAGTTGGCAAATTTGGTGGTGGTGGGAGGAAATAGATAAAATCATCAAAGAATACAAAAGAAATTTTGACCAGAATACCTTGCAACTAAGAAATCCCCATTGAACCCAAATCTAAAATTCCAAAAGCTGAAAAGCAGAAACTGCTAAGGGCAGCGGTTCTCAAATATTTTGGCCCCAGGACATCTCACTCTTAAATACTGAGGATTATTAAAGAGTTTTTTTTTTTTTTAAATGTAGGTTATACCTACTGCATTTGAATTACAAACAGAATTTAATTCATGTAAAAATAGCAATATATGAAAAATAGGTTAACTCAATAACTTTTTAAAATGAACCACTGCATTTTGTAAAACAAACAAAACAATGCAAATTTACACTTTTGCAAATCTCTTTATTATCTTGCTCAACTGCAGACAGCCGAGTTCTCACTAATCTGTTTCTCTAGTAAGGCAGGTGTAACGGAAGACAGCTACAAGAATATAGTACAAGTCCTAAGAACTGAGTTAATATAAAAATGTACACATTTAGATCCTAAACCAACATACTACCTTAGACAATTCTTGAAAACACAAGAATATAAAAGCATACATTCTATTAGTGCTCTAATAGAAGAGTATTAGTGATGGCATCACCATGTTTCATGAAGCTGCTGTAAACCCGTGAGAGAATGAGTAAAAAAGGCAAACAGTGCTTTAATATTATGATGCAAATAGTTTTGACTTTGCAGACTCTCTGACAGGGTTTCCAGGACCTTCCAGAGGCCCAAAGGCCACACATGGAAACCACTCATTTAGGGCAATGGAATTCTGAGTCCAAACCATGTCTAGGTGGTAACCTCCCTCTTAAAAACATCTTCTCCCATCTCCCAAGAGTACTGGATCCTTTTATAACTTGAATTCTAATTTACATTAATGAGGAATCTTAAACAAAAAACCTCCGGAGATAAGGAAGAAGCATTATTACTTTTAGGTTAATGAGATTATTTTTCTTCTCACTTACAGCTGGGATCTGCTGCATTGAGAAGTTAATTCTCATTCTAACTTAGGAACCAGCTCATTCTGGCGTATGGAGCATTTTAAAGAGAGAACAGACTTAGCTGATGAGATACCTATGGGTATACCTAGGACAACAAGAAGTTTCAATCAAGCATCAGTGAAGGGAGCCCTAGGAAATGGGAAAATGCCAGAGAACCTTCACCCATACAGATAGCTTGCATAGGGTTGGCCTCTTGCCTAGAAAAGTGAGAATAATTACTATTTCTTTATACCAATTGTAGCTCATGGCTCCCTATTCCAAGGTAATATTTTCGTACTAGATTCTAGAAGCACTAAGATTAATTCAAACAGTTGCTATAGGAAAAGTATCTCATGGCCCGAACAGCCAACTTTAAACTATCCATATTTGTAGATCCTCATTAAAATTCTAATCTTAAACCATCCTTGGATCATATTAATTGCTTCTCAAAGCAGTTGTGGCACTAACTGGCATGCAAAACTTACTTCATGAAGTTCTACAAGAGAATTAATTTACCGTTAAAATTTCTACTAAGAAATCAAAGCACTTCTTTCTCTGACTTGTTTCTTCAGTTTCCGTATCATCACTATGAGTCATATTTAGGCATGTTCATTCTTAAGATGTACTTATATAAACAGTCATATTTTTTTTTAGTTATAACTTACTTCTATAGATTTTCCATTTAAAAAAAATCTAAAAAGGAGAGTGCAGGAAGAGGAGAATGTAAAAGATATTTCAAAAATACTTACATGCTGAATGTAAAAAAGGAAACAGACATCCCAATGAAATCCAAAGGTTGAGGGAGAGAAAATAGAAGAAATAAATTTCACTATTTGATGGTAATAGTTAAAACAATTTTTTCAAGAGTAGACTATAAATATTATATACCTTCACCACATCAACCCAGTTCCATCCTCGAGGAAGTTCTCCTTTGTGATCTAGAGGATAAAAATAGTAACTTTATGTTTAAGACCAATCAGTAATTTCATTAATATTCTAATCGATTTATATACTATTCTACACAATAGATAGAAATTTAAATTATGCAAAAGTGAGTTGAAAAAAAAAGGTCTATTATCATTTTGAGTTGAAAGCACTATTCTCCTGGGGATATTTAACAAATATTTCAGGTGTATTCCTTTGATTATTCCCTTATTTCCATTCAAGACAAAACCTGATATCAAGGAAAAAATATAGAGATAAGTTGGTAATCCCAGGAAAACTAATCAACTTATTAGTTTCATGCCACTGAACAAAGATTTTACTGCTTCATACAAGGTCACTGCTTATTTAATTAAGGAGCTGTGTTAGTTTACTATTTCATGAGTTAGTGTTTCACACTAGGAAGCTATGCTCAAGCCAAGAGGTCTTATAAATAAATGTTTGGCTTCAAGACTGAGAAGATACCTGGTCAACTTATTAACTGCTGTGCTCTGAGAAAAAATATTCATCATTTAATCTGACATTTTAAACAGGACTTTAATCTGTTAGGAGTACCTGAAAACAGCTCAACATTTATATAAGAATTTATAGTTTACAAAGTGGTTTCATTCTTTTAATAGAATAGTCAAATTTAAGGAATTGTTTAATAAATACAATAAATTTTTTTCAATTTAAAATGCTTTAATTTCCTTTATGGTTGATGTTATCTATATGTCTCATTTTATAAAACTTTCAAAATCCGTATTCAAAACAAGTATATTAATTTTACATTACAGCAAGGCAAACAGAAACTAACCTCATGATTCTTACAAGAAAGAAGCAATATTACTGGAGCTCAATTTTAGATGCTAATAGTTCTTTTCCCCTTATGTCAATCTATCCCACTGATTACTGATTATCACGGGGGCAGATTACTAATTTTGGTAACTAAAACTTATCCACAGTGCCATCCATGAGTGTCCCATTAATGTTTTATTTAGAATGCAAGCTTCAAGTCACAAACTTCTATACCATAATTATAGGAGAATAATTATGAACTTATAGGAGGACTTCTAGGTGGGCATCATTAAGGAGATGGAGGCAGGGAGATATTAATAATAGGAATAATCATAGGCCATTATGTATGAAAGCAACAGGTAACAAACTAGCATAGATACTAAACATTCCAAAAAGAGATTAACCAAAATTCTAGAAAACAGACTGTAATGGCTAACAATTTATTGCTTCAGTTGTTTATACTGTATTTTAATGCTGCTCTGACATTAAGCATAATGGATTCCCAGATTTTTTATTTCATAAATCATTACAATTTCAAAAATATATTTTGAGGGCCAACACAGGGTGCTATCTTTTTACTCTGCTACAGACATTAAACAAGACACAGACAACCCAAAAACTACCAACACTTTATCAAAGAAAGGGCACTATTTTAAACCTCTTCACCAAAGTAAAAGGATCAGTTCCTCTCAATAAAGGGCAGCCTGTAATCTGACACCAGTAACACACACTGTGTATATGTATATAATGCATATATGTACACATGAAAATGCCTTCATTTTCCTTGACTGGGAAAAAGGTTTATAGAGTGATATCAATAGAGTGATATTTGTAAATTTTCAGGTTAAATAGAGATAAAAATTATTGTTGATATAAGCTAAAGTTTGTAACACTCTTCTGAAGGTCGATACCACATGACTTCAGTTTAGGACACACAAAAATTTTACTCTCAAATTTTATTGTTGTTGTATAAATAAGTTGACCAAAGACAAAAACATTATTTCTTGTGCTAAGATCTGATGGTATATCAGACTTCATTTCATACGAAAGCTATAATTCAAAAAATTTTCAATAATACGCATATCTGTCATAGAAATAAACAGGAAAATCCGAAACATGTCAGAGAAGGAACAAGTACAACACATATTTGTATACTATTCTAGTGTTCCTCAAAGTCAAAACTCATTTATAGTTACTTTACCACTCATCTACTTTCTTCTCAAATGGTTTTCTCTCGTGGTGAAGTAGCAGAAATATTTTCAATATACAGAGATTGTGATAAGACAGTCTCTGATCCAAATGTTCCAAGAATATAGAGACTAATCTTCTAAATGTAAACATACTTATTAAGCACCTATATAGCACTAAAAAGCAACATATTTATGTTATAAAAGAAAAAAAAGCTAGCACAAACCTGTTTTATCTGCCAGTTTACGTTTCTGGGCTTTTGAAAGTTGTTCTCTTTTGTCTTTTTTCTTACTTGATGGTGCTACATTGGGAGTTTCAACTGAGATAATATTGCTTATAGATGTCTAGAAAAAAGAAAATAATTCTTAGACTCATGCCTTAACATTTATTGAATTATACTAAATATGGCTATATCTTTAAATTAGTTGATAATTTTTAGATTTTGTAAGTGAAAGAATCTTATACCGCTATATTCATTTATTAGTTCAGGTGACCTTAGCATATTTCTGGTTTCACTACTCTAAAAGTTCACTTTGAAGTATACAATATAAGTGCAATTGTTATAACCAGGTCCATGAGAAAGGAAATCTGATCCAGCATTACATTGAAGCTCTGAAGTTTGAAAGTAATCTTACAATTTAATTAATTTGCTATTATCTGGAAATTTAAATATGAATTTAGAAAAATCACATGTGTCTGTGTAACTTATCTCGATTCTCTGAAGAAGTGAGTAAAATCTTTAAATATTTGGATTTGTGTTGTCAAAGTTTATGATGGGTAAAATTTAAAATGCTTACTAGGTTTAAGCATTGCTATGAATGTTGTACATATATTACTCATTTGATTTTTACTACGATCTTATAAAGTGGATACTATTATAACTGCCATTTTACAGATTAAGAAACCGGGCACAGTGAGATTAAGAAACTTGCCCCAAATCAACTAGTAAGTGGTACAGTGAGGATTTAAATCCACATGGTGTGGCCCACAGTCCATAAGCTTAGCTACCACTCTCACTGCTTCTTCAGCAGCTTCTCAGTGTTCTGTGCTCTGCTGGAAATGTGGAAGCCAGAACCACTCAAGTAGAAGACATGGCCTTTGGTGTCAAAAGCTTGCAGCGTGGGGCTTGCCATGCTGCTCCCTGCTCATAGCCTCTGCATCTCGTTCTACTACAACATGGCAAAAATGTCCAGCCCAATGGAGACTGAGCAGTGCATCAAGTCTCTGATTGTTGTTTTCAAGAAGTATGCTGGAAAGGATGGTGCATTCTCTCCAAGACTGAGTTCCTAACCTTCATCAATACAGAACTGGCTGCCCTCACAAAGAACCGGAAGGACACTGGCGTCCTTGACTGCATAGTGAAGACACTGGTTATCGACTGTGATGGGCAGCTAGATTTCCAAGAATTTCTTAATCTTACTGGCGGCATGAAGGTAGTAGGTTGCCATGACTCCTTTACCCATTCCCAGAATTATACCTGAGGAGTCCTTGAAGCTGGCCTCCAGACTCACCCCCTTTCCTTCCAGCCTCCTGATCATCATCTCCTCACAGACCACAAGTACCCTGAGCCCAGCACACCACACACTCACCGTAGAATTAACAGGATGGTGGTTCTCCATGAACTGCTCTTTATTGTCCTTGGCGTATTCGAACAACGTGTAGGTCATAGCAGTGCCAAGATTAACTTCCACTGCTTCCTGTAACTTGGCTAATATGCTCTGCTTTACAGCTGAGGATCTACAATGCACAAGAAATATACCACTAAGAGAAAAGTAAAAGTGTTAAAAAAAAAAGCAATAAAAAGGAAATACTACTCACATGGTGTTGTTAAAGAAAGCGTTCATAGATATAATTGGAGGTGTCTGGGGATATGTTTCCGTCCAGGAAATCTCTATTAAGAAGGCTTTGGGATCACCATTTTCACCTATCTGAAGAAAAGGGAAATCTTAGGCTTGTAAAAGTGATACAAAGACAGAATATTAAATTATGATCTTGAAAATAACGATTTTTTCCTAATGCTCATCATCAGGTTGGAAATATAATCATTTGAAAAAGTTCAGGGGTACAGGCTAAGACACAACAGGGGGTGAGGGTAGCACAGAGTCTGACTTTTAACTCATTCCTAGTCTGTTTTAACAGCTTTAGTTGATGTCCATGGCCTGTTGCTCTGACCAGCCCTACAGCTTTTTCCAGTACCAAGATTATATCTTTTATATATACAGTTTTCGTTTCATTGAAGCTTTCTAAGGATAAAGATAAAACATCAACTGTGGAGAATAGGAAAAGAATGGACAAAAATAATAACCTGCAAACTTGAAATATTTCATATTTGTCTTAAATTCTCAACTGCTAAATCATAAAAGGCATTAAGAACAAGTAACATAACATGCATTAGCACAATGCCAAGAGACTAGAGAAATATGGAAAAGGCAAGGAGATGAGCAAAGTAATACCTTAGGCCGGACAGCAACTCTTGAATAACTTTTCTTCTTTTTATTTATTTTTTAAAATTTTTTATAATTGGTATATAACATTATATTAGTTTCAGATGTACAACATAATGACTCAATATTTGTATAGTATAAAACGATCACCATAATAAGTCTACTTACATCTGTCACCACACAGTTACAATTCTTTTTCCTATGATGAGAAGTATTAAGATCTACTCTCTTAGCAATTGTCAAATATGCAATACATTATCATGAACTACAGTCACCATGCTGTACATGACTTATTTATAATTGGAAGTTTGTACCTTTGGACCCTCTTCACCTGAATAATTTTAAAATGTCTTTTCTGTTTCTTTTGCTCTCCCCCAATTTTTATTTTGAAAAATTTTAATCTTACAGAGAAAATGGAATAGAACAATGAACAATTATTGACATGTATCTTATTTACTATACCTTTTACCCCATCAACTTTCTCTTTCTTCCTTTCCACTACAGAATTGACCCCCACCCCAATGTGGGTGACTCTGGTTTTTGTTGAACCATCTGAAACTATATTTGTAGGCATTATGAAATGTCCTCAAATATGTAGGGGTAAAGTACCATTATAATAAGGATACTCTCCTTAAAACCACAAAACAATTATCACTCTCAAGGAATTCAACATTAATACAAAAACATGATCTAATTCATAATCCATATTAAAAGCTCCCTAGTCACATTTAATAAACCACCTTCTCAAGCCAAAAATCCACAATCCACTGAGGAACGTCGATTATATGTGGTTACCAAATCTCTGTATTCTGCTTTAATTCAGAAAAGTCTCCAGCCCTCTTTCCCACCTTTTAAATGTCTTTTATGACAAGAATAATCTAGGTCAGTTTTCTTATAGAATGTCCCCGGATCAGGACTGTCTGATTGTTCCCTCCATTCAGACTTAGCAACAAGGAGGCACAGAAGATATTCTGGAATATCACTGGTGATGCCATGTTTGATTGCTTGGTTATATTCTTCAGATCTCTTCAATGTAAAGATGTATTTTAAATTTAATAATTAAGAAGTCATCTGCTGGATGATACAACAAAACTGTGTATCTTATATCTCAACGACTTTTCACCCAGTCAATTCTGCTTTGAACTTAGGGGAGAGACAGGAGACATGGCCCAACTATGTCACAGCAGAGGCCTGAGTTAGGTATTAAAGAATAAGTAGGACAGATGATGAATGAGAGGTGAGGGGAAGAGCAAACAATGTGTCTAAAGAAATAGTATTAAAACATGCAGGAAATGTTTAACAAGCCATTATGTCTAATGGATGGCAATGGCTGGGGAAGTTTGGAGAAGCAGTTTGAATCAAACAAAAGGGTCTTGAGTGTCAAGCTAAGGAATTTAATACTCATTCTATAGACAAAAGAAACCATGGAGAAACCTTTATAAACAAAGAAATGAGATATCTAATCATGAATTTCAGAGAACTAACTAGTAGTCTGTGGGAGGACTAAAGTATAGATAGGAAGCTGAAGAACTGAGAGGGAAAATAATTTCAGAGGCTTCTAAACTAGTCTGCGCAGGAACACAGCCAGAACTGTACTTCAGGTCCTTTGATTCTTAACAGTTATTTCTGAACCTCATGTTTCATTCCCCTTAAATCCAGCCTGCGGGTCCCATCAGAGTGTCCATCCTATAGGACACACGAATCCTACAATATTCTGAATAACTGCTGTTGCAAACACAGACATTTAGGAAAGTACAGGGGAAGCTCAATTTCCCATTTGCTTAGAGGAGGGTGGCAGTGGTTAGGGAAGTCTAGGGAGGCAGTTAGATTCAAACAGAAGGGCCTTAGAATTAACTCCATTATTAACTTTGGCCACTAAAAGCCTCTTTGTTGTTATATACATGGAGATGGTATGAAGACTGTTGAGCTTGAAAAAGAACTGAGAAAGATGAGCAGAGAGGAGAGTATCTAAAGGAGGTAACTAACACTATAAATTATTCCTGTGACAGTCTATAATAATCATGTATAATAATTATTTCTCATATAATTTATTTGAAATGTTAATAATCATACATTCTTTACAAAAAAACTTTCCTATACCACTATTACTTATAATCTTTAGATAAATGATTTACATTATTTATTTACTAAATAAAATATTGTACTGTTTCATGATGAAGTTATGAGCAACTTCCATTTTAGAGAAAAATCAACATTTAACATGCAAAAAATATTCACACATAGTAATAATAAAGATTTAAGAAAAATCAATTTTTCGTGACTATATCATAGGGTAGCAAAAAGAATACTAGCCTTGGAATATAGACCTGGATTTTAATCCTAATATTTATCAACAACAAATGTGGGAGCTTGGGAAGTTATGACTGAGAGAAATTACCTTTTAAAGGTAAAAATCCTATAATTCATGAGGTTTCTTTCATTTCTAACATTTTTATAATTTTGGTACAATTAAAACAAGTTTATGTTAGTTTTTAAAAGTTTCTGAATCTTATTTTTAAAAGTTAAAAATAACTTATGTCTTGGTGATGTGTTTTCATTTAAATGATTTGGAAAATCCAAAGACATAATAAATTTAAACCACTAAATTAAGAACACGAAATCAGCATTTTTAGCAACTTTTAGTCTTTTCTAGCAAAGCAGTAAGTGCTCCTACTCATGTCATGTCTTACCCTATATTGAAATGAAACTGGACTTAATTCTCGGAAACTTTCATCTCCTTCATATATAGAACGTAATGCTTCTAGTTCCATCTGAAAGAAAAGAATCAAATGAGTGTTATTTAGTCGAATGAATGGATTAGAAATACAGGGTCATTAGTTTCTGATTCAAGTCCACTCAACTACTTAAAACTTCATTAACTAAAATAGACTTAGGTGTTCATAATACACATGGACATACCAACATATCACAATAACACTAATACTTCAAAACTACGTGCCAGGCACTGCTTAGCATTTTATAGTGTATTATCTTACTTAATTCTCATATCAATCTTATGAAGATCTTACTATTTCTACTTCCTACCAGGGGAAAAATAAAATTGAGTTTAAACCAACTCCAGAGCATATGCCCTTTATCACTATGCTAAAGAGTAACCTGGGGGTAGAAAAGGCACGAAAGATCATTATTTATATATAACATTTGTAATCTTCCCCCACAGAACAATACAAAACTTGAAAAACCACTTGAGAACAATAAGGAGACTTTTGAAAAAAATAATAGAAAAAGGTTGACAAGGATCTATCCAAGATGAGAAAAAGGAATGCAAAAGAAAATGTAACTTGTAATTCTTGCCTGGAACATTCTTCCTTAGAACATTGTAAGCTTACAAACGAGAAGACTCAATTGCTGTTGTGATTACTGATGAATATCTGATAAGAGAAGCCAAGAAAGACTGCACTTGGGGACATATTCTAGTTTTCAAAAAAATGCATGCCATGAATTCTACAAAGATGGGTGGATCTGACTCACGTGGACAAAATTTTAGAATAGTTTATTAAAGATCTGGGAGAGAAAGAAGTAGTTTCTAAGACCTAATGAGCATATGAAAAACAAGGTATATGTAAACAATCCTTCTTAGGATAATTCGATTGGTACATTGCATAATAAACAGTCTACCTGGATTTCAGCAAAGTTTCACAGGTTTCTTTTGCTACTTTTACAGAAAAAAAATATAGATTTTTTTTTTTTCTGGATTCAAGAATAACAGACTGGACTGGAACAAACAAATTTACAAAAGTTTAAGGCAGGCTTGCCGAATTTGTGGATGACAATTTGATGGAATAATGAATCATAGTGATGGCAAAACAAGAATTCAAAGGCCTTGAAAAACAATCTAACAAGATGAAACCTTTACTGGCTAAGTAGAGGAAACTGTCCTTAGATACCTAAACATGTAAGTAGGGTGAAAAACAAACTGCTTTGCATAAAGAACTAAAGAGTTTTAGCTGATAGTAGATCTAACTGTAGAGAACTGTGATGCCACAATTTTAAAACAGGACATAAACTTATAATTTGTCCACAGACACGAATTCAGAAGAACTAAAAAGAATGAACATGGAAAAAAGCTAAAAGGAACTATTTAGTATGAGAAGGTCTGAAAAATTGGGCAGGAAACCTGTCTTCAAAGATCTGAAAAAGTCATGTAGAAAAAGAATGGAATTTTCTTGTTAAAATGGAGATCCCTGGGCCCCACCATAGGAATTCTGATACAGTTTATATGAGGTAGAGTGCAGGCATTGGTTTTGCCAACAACCACCCAAATAGTTCTAAGGCAGTCGTCCATGGGCAAAACTTTGAGAAACAATACAGTACATGCTCCCTGCCTCACAGTAAAAACTGTTCATGTCTTGGCTTAGAAACTCACCCCGCAAGGTTATTTTAGAAGGGATCCAGATATTGACTAGCTTGTGGGACTTTGGGTTCTTAAAACGTTACTTCCAATACAGAAATTCTATTACATCTATGATGTAAAAGTGCTAACTTTCAGGCAATATATTCTAAATGAATAGTGAACTACTACTTAATTATCTTGACTCAGATTCTAATCCTGATTCTATCACTGTGCAGCCGTGGGGTCATCGCTTACCTTTGTAAACGTTCCTCTTCATCGGTAGACATTAAAAAAATTAGGTTCACCTAGAGATGACACGTAGCATCTCCTGCAACTTTGGTATATGTATGCTCAAAATAGACTTCTATTCACTGGACAACTGTCGATGGGTAAATAATTCCACCAAACAATATGACCTGAAACTGGGGACGCTAGTATCATTTTCCTCCACGAGAAATTTAACTAACTTAACTCTCTCCCTACAAACCAAGGGACTACAGAATTTAAAAGTAATCACATTTCAATCATCATAACTCAGTTCACAAGCGCTAAACACACAGGATTTAAGGAGCCAAGTGCACCAGGTTGCGGGGCCAAGGACACTCTTTCTTGTTATTAAGAAGAGCCGGGGCGACCTAGGGGTCTACAAAACTAAAAACTGCAGGGGAAGGGGGAGCACAGGCGGACCCATGTCTGGCCCCTACTCGCAGGGCACCGGTCAATTTGGGGAACCCCAGCCAGGCTCTGTCTTCTGTAGGGGCTAAGGCATGTGCGGGGCTGCCCGACAGGGTGCGGGTTCTCACAGGTGCATCGGGAGGGCCAGTCGCTCTCCCTCCGGGCTGGGACACCGCACCTGCACAGGGAAAGCAGCGTCCTGCCCTGGGGACTCACCTCCTGGTCTTCGTTGGCACTCATCGCGCCAGTCGCTGGGGGCTTCCCGTGCGGACGGCGTTCGTGACAACTAAGAGAAAGCGGGAGCAGTGGCTCTGAGGCCGGGGAGTCCCGGTTCTGCACCTTTGGCTGCGGGAGACACTCCCTCCACACCACAGACGAGAGTCACGCGTACCCCCGGCCCTACGGCAGCGCAAAGCTGCGGGCTGGGGGCAGAAGGCGCGAAGCCAGAGGCCGCAGCAGGTAGGGCGCGGGTGCGTGTGGGGAGAGACAACACGACTGGAACGGCAGAGGCTCCGCCTCCTCTTTCTTCTAGCGTCTCCTATTGGCTCCTTATCTCTCCTCTCCCATCTTCTGCTCCTCTAGGAAATGGAGCGTCTTCCTTACGTTTTGCGGAGCAGCGTAGAGTTCCGGGACAGCGATTGGTGCACAGCACTGTCACTCAGGCTCAGCAAGTGCTTCCTGTGGCTACGCCGGTGAGCACTGGGAAGTTTCGCTTGCTGGAACCTGTTCTCAGGTGGTGGTGGCAGGACTGGCCCTGGCGACGGTGACCACTCCAACTGCTTCCCCTCGCCCTCCCCTGACTGGGGGCAACCGGCCGCCGCTGCAGCGGGCCCGGTGCGTGCGGCTTTGGTGAGTCTGGGCTTGGAGACCTTCGGGGCCAGGCGAGACCGTCAAGGGAGAAATCTAGCTCTTAACAACGCTGATTTTGGGGGGCCTGCGTTTTCCTACGGCGTCAACGGGTGCAGTTCTGGCATTTCTCTTTTAGCTCCTAAACAAAAGACGCACCTGTTTTTCTAGGGCGTGCAGGTTTAAGAGAGAGAGAATGAGGAAAAGAAAGATAGAGTCTGCTTTTTGGGCTGCAGCATTGTTTATCTGCCTTTCCTCATTGGAACTACCAGGACAGAATTCTGCAACCCTAGGAGGGTACCTTTTCTTAAATCGATTGTTGCTTCACATCCTCAACATCAGCTTTCCCTCAAACTGTTGTTCCTATTACGATTGTTTTGTAGTTGAACTTCTTTGAATCTTTAGTAGCCTTGTGCCCTACTCCTTAGGCTCCGTTAATCAAAAAATAGCGACCACATAATTTATCTATTACTTTGATGAGGGCACCTTTCTTTTCAGTGTATTATTCTTTTCAAGATTCTTCCTTATTATTATCTTACATGTCAGCTTCCCTTGCGCTACATAATCTCCCATCCAAAGTGTTCATTTACTACTTCTGCACCTCCTTCCATGTCATAATTTGATTAGTTGATTCATTAGTTTCATTCAGGAGAAGTTTCTCCTATAGGCTGTCATGGAGATCTACACAATCTCTGTACCTGTCTTTTGCAATTCCTATTCCTTTGCCTCAGAATAAACATGAGCATTTCAAGTGCCAAAGCTTTTAAAGTAGAGTGTGGCAAGAATTTCTCATACAATTTTTATAAGGTAATTTTTGGGGACAATTAAAATAATTTAGAGCTGCAGTGTCCAGTATGGTAGCCAGGAGCCATATTGGCTATAGAGCATATGAAATAAACTAGACCAATTTAAGATGTGCTGCGCGTGTACAATATACACTAGAGTTTGAAAACTTAGTACACAAAAAGTAAAATACCTTGTTAATAACATTTATATTAACGTTGAAATTACAATATTTTGGGTTTATTAAATAAAATATTATTAAAATTAACTCTTCCTCTTTTTATTTAGTATGACTTCCAGAACATACGTGTAGGCTACAAAAAGATATGCGTACACGTTACTTCATTTGTGTGGATTCAGCATAGCGCTTGGTATATGACGAATTTAAGTTTTGCTTTTTAGAATTTTGGGGATTTTTTTCCAATATTTTCATTTGTAATTGGTTGATTAGGATGTGGAACCCGCAGATATAGAGGGCCGACTCTTTAGATAATTAGTACATTATTTTAAAAATATTCCAGGAATTCAGAAATTAAACGTTAGCAATTACAGAGAAATTAGAGTGTTGTACTTTGTTGTATATATAAATTAATAATTTTTTTTTTTTTATAGCTGAAGTAGGTCATGGGACCTATTTTAATTTGATCACTTTCCTACTTTCCTGGTCTCCTCATCCCAGATGTGTGCATTTTGAGACATTCCTGAAAATACTGATTTGTCTTAAAATTGATCTTTGTAATATGAAAGATTTTTAAAAATACAATACCGATACCAATTCAATTTTAATATGTCAATTTAAGAATTAAGATTTTTCCTTTTTGATTTCTTGTATTCGACAATTTGCAGACACTTCAAAGTATTTTTGCCTTTTTGTAATGTTTTTTAAGTAGTAGAATTTTGTATATTAGATATGGAGATGGGCTTTTAAAATTAGTTATGAGTATGTTAATATTTGTATTTCAGATTTTTCTTAACTCTTTGAACATGAGCCCCACACAGTGGGACTTCCCTGTGGAATTATGTTGTCGGCCTATGGCTTTTGTTACTCTTACTGGCCTGGATGTAATTTATAATGCTGTCCATCGAGCTGTCTGGGATGCATTCTGTGCCAATCGGAGGGCTGATCGGGTACCGATTTCCTTCAAAGTGCTCCCAGGTGACCACGAGTATCCTAAATGTAGACCCAAGGTAATGACATTATGATAGCATGGGGCTTTCCTTCTCTTTCTCTCTCTCTGTGTTTACATCATTTTTGTTCCTATTATTTGTACAGGAAGACCCCTGAGTTTATTAAGGTGATGGTTACAGTGATGCATAAAGAAAACCTAGGGGTTTTTCATATATTTAATATATTGTAGGTGTGTTTAATAATAGTATTTTTTTCAACCCCAGAGGAATAATAATTAGTAGGCCTTTTAGCCTATGAGCGTAGGTTTTCCTTTTTTCATTTGTTTAAAAAACCCCCAAATCTCCATAAAGGCCTCTGTAAAGGGAAGGTCTCAGTTCCCCATTCATTATTATCAGTAGCTTTATAGAATCCATGGTCTTTAGAGTTCGGTTCAGTTTCACACACATTTTTTTGGGCACTTGCTTTGTGTTAGGTTCATAGTTCCATAGTACCTGGAACTATGTAGTAGGCTGGTGTTAAGAATTTAAGTAGGACTTATTCTTTGTCCTTGGAGAATTCTGGAAAAACTAAAACAATTTATTCAGTGTGGAATGAGGAAAGATAGTAAGTTCAAAATAGACTTTTAGGGTGAGATTCATAATAGAGACTCTGATTTACCTAGAAAAGATTTTTAATTATGGTAGTATTAATAATAGCAGCTAATACATGTAGTGCTTACTATGTCAACTTACTTTTTAAAGAAAGTTATATATATATTTATTGATTTGTTATAATTTTATGATTTTGGTCCAGAAGTCAATTAACAAGGTACATTGATCAAAATGTCCCCCCTCCTTTTATTTTTGCTGTAGTTTCTGACAGATGGGCCTCTGGCCTAGTGTATATTATCACCTGGGGTATTTATTAAAAATGTAAATGCCAGGCTTCCTCAGTTAAGCTCTGGGAGGATAAGACCTATGGATTTGGTTACCAGCTAATTCTTTTGCTTATGTGTTTGAGAAGCACACACTGGAGATAGTTTCTTATACCCAGCCGTAGAAACTGAGAGCCCTCTCTGGAACTGTGCAAATAATAGAATCCCTGGCCCTTGCACATTTTTTTTTTTTTTTAATGTGGTATTTGTATCAAGGAAGGCTGGTGGCCCAGTACAATTCACCCTCTTTTCTCCTCAGTTTTCTGGTTTGGGAGCTTTTCTTTTTCTTTTTCTCAGTTGTTTCCTTACTGTTCTTGTCATTCCTCACCTGAAGTAAACATTAGACCAACACTAGCTGTTGTAGCCTGAGTCAGTGCAGGTGCTTTGGAAGTAATTTGAAATTTCATCAGAATTCTCCAGTGCTAATACATTAAACCACATTTCCTCCCCATGACTTGGCACTCAGTGCTGACCCCCGAGTGACTGCTGTTATGATTCTGTATTTAAGAATTGTCCTTCATCCACAAGTAAGGTGAAATGCCGTCTTGGTGATATGTCTTGAAACAATTGAAGCCATGTTTGGGTTTAGATAACAGTTTATTTACAAGGACAGAAACTGGAATGGTAAGGAATATAACTAGAATTTATCTGGAAAAGGGTATTTTCCAGGGTATTTGAGAGCCTTGACATCATTAGAAATACTTGGCTTTGGTCATTCTTTAAATGGAAATTGTTGCCACACTAGAGTGGAGATTCTGTCTCTACTCCTTGCTAGCTTTTATTCGATCTCTGTAGGCCAGTATTTCCTCATCTTAAAAATGGCTCATTAATAAAATGAATGAGATAAGTGCACATAAAATGCCTGCATTCAAGAACAGGTGGTTTTTGCTGTTGCTGTTATCGAGTAACTTTTTTTAACTTTTGCCAATATCTGCAGAGAACTTCATATGAATGGTACATTCCGAAAGGGATCTTAAAGACTGGCTGGATGAATAAACACCTGAATCTGGTGCCAGCCTTGGTGGTTGTGTTCTATGAACTGGACTGGGATGAGCCTCAGTGGAAGGAAAAGCAGTCAGAATGCGCTACCAGAGTGGAAATAGTCAGGTTTGCTCTTCTCCATTTATCAGATCAACCAGGTTAGGTTGTATATGTCTGTCGTTCACTGATATTTGTTGAAGGCAATTGAGTGCTATTTAGACTGCAGTTGTCACTTTGGGGATTGCTGCCCTCCAGTGAAACTTCTTCAGTTCTAACAAGTAACAATAATATTAACTTAATATAATTATAAACAGTATGAAGAAATTAGAAGACCAATTGTTCTGAATTTCCAAATGCTTTTTCTTGCATTTATAATTTATTTTTTGAAGATACAGTAATTTGTTCTATATTCTCATATAACACTTTTGCATTATTACCATTTCAGTTTTAAAATAATTATTTTGGATGACTACTCTGTAATATATAACTGTAAAGAAATTGTATTATAACTTTTACATAAAGGTATATACTAAACTCTTGTTAATTTTAAAACAGATTTTTGTAAGGATTAGAAGCTTGATGTGAGATTATACTTTTAAAATTTATATCATTGTGGCATGTATGTTTCTTTGTATGCAGGAAAAGATTTCCTGTAATCTTGTGTGTTTTTTTTAATAGAGATTTATCTTTCTTTGAATTACCAAGCTTGTACTTTGTATAGTTTTGAATACAATTAAAAAATCAATTATTTAATTTTATTATTTTTCTATTGCAGGCAAAGTTTACAAGGGAGAAACACAAAAGTTGCAGTGGTTCTGATTCAGAAGAAAACCCCTTTGCCCCCAGGTATCAAAAAGTTAATGACTAATTAATTGCTTTGTACCTCCAATTTTTATTATCAGGAGGTATAATTTTTAATGTTGAAATCTTTTATGCAGTCATTTGTGGGAAAGATGGTGTGCTGACTTTAAAAAGTACTAAAAATGCATGAATGCATGTTTATTATAAAGAATTAAAAATATTAAGGAATGCGAATCTTAAGTCCTACTTCCCCATTTTCACTTATTTCCCCATGTAAGCATATATCAGTTGACAAAACAGTCATTTTTAAAGAAGTTTATTTTCTTATCTAAGATCTATTTAAAATTATATTCCTTATGTAATATGTTTTTATTAATTTATAATAAGGCCAAGAAAAATCCTATAGGATTTCTCATTTCCTATAAGAAAATGTGTTAGTTTCAAATGCTTATTTCTTCTACCTTCTCAGACATTGAAAGGCCAAAATATTTTTTATTTCCTTGTTGAGACTTGCAGCATCCTAAATAGTTTCAGAAACCACTTTCATGAGTTACCGCTTCCATTTTTAGTTACAGTTTTTGAAATAGATGTGGCATATCTATTGGCATTACTTGGCCTGTCTATCTTGGCTTTGTAGAAAATTCCACAGTGTTTTTCTAACAGATGCGTACTATGTAACTTAAGAATCTCACAGAGCTCACAAGGACCCCAGGAATCCTACTGGCGTAGTGAAAGTGGTTTGGGTTTTTATTCTTAATGATATTGTTCAGATTGGGGAAACGTTCATTTAGAAAAATACATTAATTATTTTCTCTGTCTTTATGGGACTTGTCAACAGGAGAAGATGTCATTGCTTCTGAAAGGGCTGCAGCTTTATGTAATGCTTGTGAACTCTCAGGAAAGTCTTTGTTTGTATTGCCCCACACTGACCACCTTGTGGGTTACATTATAAGGTAAAGGTTTCTAAAATTCTTTTCTTTAGACTATTAAGTATTAAGAAATTAGTAGTTTAGATCTATTTATTAAAAAAAATACACGTTTATGGGAAAAAATTCAAATGTTAAAGAGGTTATAAGAGAAAAATAAAAGTCCCCTTTGTCAACTTTTTAACTTTCTCCGATTCCTTGAGGTAACCACTATCAACAACTTTGTTTACTTCCTAAAAGTGTCTTTTTATATAAAAATAAATGGAATCATACAACACATACCGAACTGTGACATTACATCATTGACAGCATATGTACATCTAGGTTAATTTCATTTTAAAAAATAATTTACATTTTTTAATGTACTTCTCAGTAACTACCGTATGTCCTTTTATGACTTATATGTTCTTTTATATGACAGTGTTTCCATTTCTGGCCTATGTTTTTGCTTCATTTTCAATATGTTGATGTATATATTTAATCTTTAAGAAGGGTCTGAGCCCCGCCATGTCTTAAATATCTTCATAAAGTTTGTGTATAAACTGGGCATATTACTTGGGGTTACAACATCTCACAAATTATGTGACTATTATCCACTTTTTTCTAGCATGTAGTGTTGTAGAGGAGATGTTTTATAGTATTATATTTCTGGCTGTTATCTATTTAGATACGAGTATTTTCATTGATTTTAACTATAAAATGCTTTTCTCTTTCATTCTGCACAAGTGTCCTTAAACTCAAAAACAGTTTAGGAGCAATAATCAAAGTTCTTGATTATTGCTTCTCTTGTATTTGTTCCTGTCTCTTAGCAGCAAACTTCTGAAAAGTGATCTATGGGGAAGTTATATGGTATTATCATTGATATGTAAATGACATGGAAAGAGAAATGTAAATTCAGAAGAAAAGAACACGAAAAGGCAACAGAGTCAAACGAAAAGATAAAGTACAAGAAAACTTAAATGCAGTTGGCAAAATAAATCTCCACACTGGAAGCAATACAGAGTCAAATCTGTATTACAGAAAATCAAATTGATAGTCAAATTGAGATGACTGCCCAGAATAGAAAGGAAAAGGATAATGAATTAGTTTTTAAATGTGAGATCGTAACCCACAGGGAGCAGAGAGGAGAGGGGCAATATCTAGAGAGCTGATAGCATGCACAAGACTGCCTGATCTATTGCACTCATCCCAGCCTTCCAGCTGGCCTCTGATTACTTCCCTGGGCCTTTACAATTTCTCCTTGTCCTTTGTGCTTCAGTAGTTCTCTGTTCACAGTGCTGTTTCTTGTCAATGTGTTTTCACACTAGCCACCCCTTTTTAGGCTCTCTCTTAACTCAGCTTTAAAGGCTTTGTTCTCATGCAGCCTCTAGGAAGTCATTGTCCTCTATTCTATATCTCAACCCAGTAATTCTTGGGTGATTTTGCCCTCCAGGGCACATTTGGGATACCTGGAGACATTTATGATTACCACAACAGAGGGTGTCCTATACTGGCATTTAGTGGGTAGAAGCCAGGGTTACTGCTATCCACCTTACAGTGAAGGAACAGCCCTGCTCAACAAAGTTACCTGGTCCAAACATTGACAGTGATAGGTTGAGAGCCCCGCCTTAATGCTCAGTGATCCCATCCTCCTCAGATTTCAAATTTAGTACTGTCATGGAAACAAGAAATAGAGGATGTGGTTTCCGCCCTTAACCACTGTGGTCTGGGAATAATGGAACATTTAAATAGGAGTGCAGTGTCCAAATGACTGATGTAAAAAGCATGTGTTCTGGATCCAAGTGTTCTGGATCCAAGTCCTCCAAAATACGGATGTGAGCACAGGGGTGCATGAGGCAGTTCATTAGAGATGACGGAAGACATCATTAGACCCTTTCTTCATCTTTATATCTTCTCAAGATATTTGCTGATCTGGGAGGAATTAACAGTTACTGGTGGCCCCCTCATTGTGTGCTTTCAGAACATTTTGGTGTATTTAGTACATGTGATACAAGATGTCCATGATTTGATTAATTTTGTTTAAAGTGTTGAAGTGATAGAATGTTTATAAAACTTGTGTAATGTAGTGAATGAGAAACTTTTTTATTTCTGAGGTTCACTGATAATTCAATGCAAAATACTTAGAAGAATTGTCACACTTATGAGTTAAGCATTTTTCTTTTATGAAAAGATAAGTGTTCTAAATTCTCAGACTTTTCCTCTTAGGAAAACAGGCTGTCAGTATCATGTTAAGCAGCAGATTTTTTAAAAATTGTACTTTACCTTTCAAAACAAAGGTGACATTTTAATAAGTAAGAGAGTGCTTTTTAGAGGTAAGTTGTGCTATAGAGAAAGTGTGTCTTAGCATTATTCTTTTTTTTTGAGGCTAATTTAAATGTTTGGTATATATAGTTATTTGCTATCATTAATTAATTATACTCTTGAAATTATTGGAAACAATTTTCTGACTAAAATTATTTCAAGCAAAATTTAAATGGGTCTAAACTTGTTAGAATTACAAAACAACATATACACGTACACAAATTCATTTGATTAGATTTTGGGCCTCTGATCTGTTTGCCTTTTCCTAAGAATTGAGACTGCTTTATACATTTTGATGGGTGGGACAGTATCAAAGATATATGTGACTCTTCTTTCTGCTTCCCTTATTGAAAAAGCTGTAAGGAAGAGAAGGATGTAACGAGTGATACTCTTGCTGCTATTGCTTCTGTTCGTCTTACTGCCTTTGTTTTCAGTCTTAAGCTCAGGTTCTATCTTCAGTTGTAACTTCCTTTTAAGTATACAGTAATTTTCTTTGCCTCCTAGAGGTAATGAGTATTTTTCCCTATTAAATAGTTGGCAAAATTTAAGAAAGCTTCTTTTAGACTTAAATTTTGCATCTATAGCTTAGAAGCTTAAATGTTCTTGACCAGAAAACCAGTAACTATTTCTCAGTGTTAGTCATGTCTTTTCAAAGTTAATCTATAGAGACTTGTATGTTTACATACTTTAAAAAGTGTGCCTAATTAATGTGCTAGTGTAGTGGTAGCAGAAAGACTCCAGATTAACTTTGTATGAATTTTGCAGAGTGAATACCACATACCCTCTGATAAATCACTACAGTAGGAAGGTGCTTATTACCAAAATTTTAATTTAAACTATCTGGTAGGAGAAATTCTATTTTGAGACAGGTTAAATAATTTAAAGTGTAGATTTCTGTGTTTTTATGTGTGTGTATAAATACATGTATGTGTGTCTGTGTGTGTGTCTTATCTGGTTCGAAACAAGATTAGGTTCCTGGCTACATGGAGGGACTAATACTAAGAGACTGAAAACATCCATGATAAATACCACAGAGTACTGCAAGTGTAAAATCTGTGGTACAGTTTGTAAGCCCTGTAGGATTTTAGAGAACAAATGGATAGATGTGGCCTGGGAAGTCTTTAAAGAGAGGAAGGACTGCAGCTGTGATGTGAAGGTTTAGATGTGGTTATTTGAGGGCAGAGGAACATCATGAAAGAGCATGGGTATTTAAAATTCAGTGAGTTTAAATCACTAATTGAGAATGATTTGATTTTGTATAACTAAGTTCAGAGGAAATAACAGGATTTATCAAGCTTACTACTTGCTATTAATTCTCTATATTAACTGTTTAGAGATGTTTTATCTCTGCGTACACATCCAACTTGAAAACTGAAACCAAGCTTATCTTTCATTTTTACTGACATAATCTAGATTAATAATACAGATTTCTCTGTTAAGAAGAATTTTTCTTTAATCATTCAGAATAACCTATAGATATATTTTTGGCTGCCATAAGATTAGACATTCTAGTCAGTGTTTTATTGTTACTCATTTATAAAACTTTAAAGTTCATCTTAGGTTATCAAAATTCTTTCAAGCGTTCAAAGTTGAAATCTAACTTAAATTATTTTCATATTAAAAAAATTTTAAACCGTAGCTTTGAAAATAAAAAATCTTAACTTAGAAAGTTCAGTTTAAAATATACCTAATGAAAAATTTTTTGACTTACCCATTTTTTTACATAATTTCTTAGATGTTTTTAAACCCTTTGAATACAACTTCAAAATTCTTTTTTATTCTGAGGAGAAACCTTGAACTTCCACCTTTATCTGAAAAGCTAACATCACAGTCAGATACTTTGGAAAAATAATACTTCACGTCACAGAGGAGTTTTGAGTTGTTTATCCATCTCTGGCCAGCCATTCTTTGTTTCTATGTAATCTCAAAGTTATGGAATGAAGCAGGATTTAAATCATACAAATGTAATTTCACCTTATTTGCCAATTCTCATTTTTGGTCTTTTTTTCCATTAGTTTTCTTATCCTTTAAACCTTAAATATTAAAATTATAATAGTCAAATCTAATTGAGTATTGGATATTTATTTCCTTTAGACATCTTATTATAAAATGATAAAGGAGAAGCAATCGTAGATATGAACTAATTTTTACAAACTACAAAAAGTTATTTTTACCAGTTACTTTTTGGATTGTCAATAATTTTAAATGGTCTTTAAGGAGTCTTAGTTTTAGATTTTTTAAATCTAGAAATGCAGGTAATAATTTGCTTCACTTTTTATCTTAATCATGAGAAAAACTCAGAATTTTACTTTCATTTCTTACAGGTATGATTTTTGAAAACAGTTTGGTTTAAAATAACTTAGTATTTTAATTTTTTTTTAAAAACAGATTAGAAAATGCCTTTTATGAACATGCACAAACTTATTACTATAATGAGATCAGACGAGTGAAATCTCATAAAGAATTTTTGAATAAAACAACACACCAGGTATGTATTTTTCCTAAAGAAGGAAATTGTAAGCGCATTCTAGAGCAAATTGATCATTTCTGATTAGTTTTAGGGGGATATTAAGTATCTTCAAAACTTTGATTTTTTAAAATGACTTCAGTACTTTTTAAAGTTTTTTTAAAGCATTTAAAAATGGATTAGTTTTTGTACCTTTTGCCCTTAAAGTTCTTAAAGATAACTTTTATAGTTTCCTATAAAATGTTTTCTAAATAAGTTAACTATACTTATTTTATTGGAATAGTAATTCTTGAACTTTAATTTTGAATATTTTCTTGCATATTCTGTCTCTTCATAAACAGTATAATTTTTACGTAAGAGACTATGTATAAGAGTGATTTTTTCCTATTGTTTTTCAGCTTTTATTTGTTAGACATCAGTTCAAAATAGCTTTCTTCAGTGAGTTGAAGCAAGATACACAAAATGCTCTGAAGTAAGTTTTAAGAGTTGTCAAACTAAATTTTTCTTATCTTTATGTCAACCATATGTTATTGGCAATTTCTGAATCTCCACCAAACTTTAATTTTAAAATGTTTATGTTGGTTTAGATTCAGGTATGTAGTATTTGGTTGTCTAGAGATGAATAGAATATGATATTTTGGGATTTAAAAAAAATTCCGTTTTCAGAAGTAAATTTCATACTGTTATAAGACTTGCTGGCTAATTTAAATTTCATGATCTAAAGACACATAATATTAGAATTTTGCTATTGACTATTTGTATATTCAGTAAAATTCTTGTGTTAATACTGGTTTATGAAATTAAATATACATTACTCATTATCTAAATCAGACTATGAATTTTTTAAGGTATATGGTATACCTTATTTTATTCAACTGATTTTATTTTATTTTTATTTTTTTGTCTGTATGAAAATAAAATAGTCAATTAGTTGCTTGTATTTGCATTGTACAATTTAATGAGTTTTTTTTCAATTATAGTTGGTATACAGTAATATAAGTTTCAGTTGTATAGCATAGTGATCAGAGATCCACATAACTCACAGAGTTATCACCCCACTAAATCTAGTACCCGTCATCCCCCTTACGTATTTATTACAACATTATTAACCATCTTCCCCATGCTACACTCTACATGTCCATGTCTATTCTGCAACTATCCATTTGTATCTTTTAATCCCTTTTTTTTGCCGTTCCCCAACCCCTCCCCCATCTAGTAGCCTTCTAAATATTCTCTGTATCTTTGAGTTTATTTCTGCTTTTGTTATTGTTGTTGATTTTGTTCTTTAGAGACCACATGTACATGAAATGATGCGATATTTGTCTTTATCTGACCGATTTCATTCAGTGCAATATTTTCTGGGTCCATCAGGCAGTATCTTTTTTCATCCCCTTTCTTTTAGTCTGTGTGTCTTTTAATCTGAAGTGAGTCTCTTGTAGGCAGCATGTGTAGAGATCTTGTTTTCTTATCCATTCAGCCACTTTAATCTTTTGATTGGCGTACTTAACTCTTTTCCATTTGAGGTACTTATTGATAGGAATGTAGTTATTACCATTCTTTATTCCTGTTTTCGATATTTGTTTCTTTTTAAAGAAGTCCCTCTAACATTTCCTGTAATACTGGCTTGGTGGTGATAAATTCTTTTAGCTTATATTTGTCTGGGAAGCTCTTTATCTGTCCTTTGACTCTAAATGATAGCTTTACTGGATAAAGTATTCTTGGTTGTAGATCCTGGGTCTTCATCAAATCGAATATTTTGTGCCAAGCCCTTCTGTCCTGCATAGTTTCTTTTGAGAAATGAGCTGCCAGTCTTACCGGTGCTCTTTGTAGGTAACTGTCTCTTTCTACTTTTAAGATTCTCTCTTTTTATTTAACCTTTGGCATTTTAATTATGATGTGTCTTGGTTTGGGCTTCTTTGAGTTTCTGGTTTTTGGGATTCTCTGAGCTTCCTGGGGTTGTATGTCTATTTCCTTTACTAGCTTAGGGAAGTTTTCTATTATTATTTCTTTAAATATATATTCAACATCTTGTTCTCCTTCTTCAGATACCTCCATGACATGGATATTTTTACCTTTAATAGTGTCCCATAGGCTTCTTAAATCATTATTGTCTTGGCTTCTTTTTTTTTGCCATTCTGATTGTCTTTGGCTTTTCATCCTTATATAAAGGTCATCTGATCCTCTTCTTTATTCACTTTGTTTATTCCTTTATTTATTTAATATACTACTCATCTCAGATAATGTATTCTTCATTTCAGACTGGTTCCCTTTTATAATTTGTTTTTATGTTTTTTATCTCTGTTAAAATTCTCACTGAATTAATCTACACTTCTCATAAGTTCATTGAGCATCTTTATAACCAATGTTTTGAACTCTGCATCTGTTAGATTACTTGACTCCATTATTCCTGGATCTCTGTTCTGTTCTCTCTTACGGTTTCTGCTTCTTTGTCTTCCCATTTTGGCTACCTTTCCATGTCTGTTTCTGTGTGCTAAGCAAAGCTCCTAAGTCTCCCAGTCTTATTAGTGTGGATTTGTGTAGTAGATGTCCAGTGACACAGTCCTGGAGGGGTTCAGCTGCAGGCCAGATTTAGCTCAAGCCTGTGCCCCTCTGGGGCCACATGTTAAGATTCAGCATGCAATCCGCAGATGCTGTGCTTATAGTTTCCTCAAAAGGCCACACCAGAAACCGAGGCCAGCTGCCTCTAGTGTCAATCTAGGCGCTGCTCAGCAAGGAGCACCTGACTTGCTGAGGATACACCCGGATGTGGCTTGGGTGGGGCCGTGAGTTGGGGGAGGCGGGGTTTTAGGGAATCCTCTGGGCAGAGCAACCTCTGCTATCCAGTTTGATGACGTCTGGGCTATGGCGGCACTGAGTCTGTGCACTGGGAGGTGGGAGGGCTCAACATGAACAATGGATACTGCTGGCACTTCTGTATAGAGCGAGTCTTATCTCGGCCCTCACCCCAACAATCTCTCTCTGTAAGTCCCTGGTGCCCCCTGTGCACAGCCAAACTGGCTTTAGTGCTCAGAGTGAGCAGGTCCGTCACCATGAAAATCTGTTTATGGGCACGGCCCCTTTAAGAGGCTTCTGCTGCCGCCGCAGCCTCCGTCTCATTCAGCTGATCGAGACCCCGCAGGCCCGCGTCCTAGCCGCGTCCTAGCCGCGTCCTACCTTCTGCCATTGCAGAATGATTTCTTATTTCTTTGCCTAGTTGGATGGCTTGTTCACCTAGATCCCAGGCAGTTTTTCCTTGCTGTTTGCTCCTTGTTTCTGTCTCTTTGATATGGTCACCAGAGGGATGAACAGAGCTTCTATCATCCACACCAATTTTTTTCCCCCTGTGATTTTATTTTTAATTTATTTTGTTTTTTAGTTTATAATGCCTGTCAGTAGCATCATTCTTTGTTCAAAGACTCTGCTTAAATCTTTGATGAGTAGTTGCAAATGTGTTGGCAGTGGTTAAACATTTTATTTCTTTTAACTAAGCACAAGTTAATAAAATATGATCTCTTTCTGGCTTTATCTCAGTTTTTGAAAATTGACAGTGGAGTGTAGCAAAGGAATAAATTGATATATTCTAAAATAGAGGAAAGGTTAAGTGTATAGTGGAGAAAAATGGAGAAATAAATAAAAATATGTCTGTTATTCAGAGAACTATTGCAGACACCTCTTTTTTAAATTAAATTTATTAGGGTGACATTGGTTAATAAAATCATAGATTTCAAGTAGAAACCTTTTTATTATTGAGGTGCAGAGTGCAAAATCGTGTTCTCTAAATCTCAACAACTGGTTTTCATGTAGTTTATTTTTTTATTCATGGTATTAGTTAAAAACCTTCAGTTCCAGTTCCGTTAAAAAATATTTCTGGAAAGGCAAATTTTACTTGGAGAAGTTAGGAGCAAACAGTTTTCTTTGGAGAAGACTGTTGAGATTTTCTCATTACCTGTGATGTTCAGGGAAGGCCTCCTCCTAAAAGCCTCTCCTTTCTCACACACGCGCTCCTTCAGCATCAGCGAGTGGCCCTAAGGACAGTTCCCCTCTCCAGCCTGTGCCCGAGGCCAGTGATATCCACTTACTTGTAGAGATACTTGGGTCTAAAAGCTGTTGACATGTGCTGTCTTGATAGCACCTTTTGGCTCATACAGTTTCTATTTGAGCTCATGATGGTGCTTTTAAGAAATACTTACTTTTTAACAGAATTCTGGACAACTGTTCACTTTATTTTGTTTTTCAACTTATTGTCTGTTATTGACAGATGTGAGTGACAGCACGGTGTGCACCTTATGGTACTATTTTTAGTGAAAAGTCATAGAATCCTTTCATACATTATTAATCAATATATTTTTCAGGAAATCAGATTAATACATATATGTTATTGAGCTTTTGAGTGCTAAGAAATGTGTCAATATTATCTCTTATTTCTAATAATATTGTTTTTAGGAATCTTTTCTTAATATTTATAATTAATCACCTTTCCATGTTTATATTAGGAATTATAGGACCGCCTATAATCTTGTACATGAATTGAGAGCCCATGAAACTAATATTCTGGAAATTAAAACTATGGCAGGATTTATAAACTACAAGGTAATAGCTCAAATAAAAATTTATTTTTAAGTATCAGATTATTTTTTAAAAGAAAAATTGAAGATTGAAATTAGTTACTTGCTCTAAAAAATATTTGATTAATTATGTCCTTTATTTCAAAGATGTCTGATTCTTAGCAGACTGGTTGTAATGCTTGGTTTTGAGTTTATGGGTCTCAGAGTTCTCACTTCTTTAGCAGGGTCTTTTGTGTAAATGGGAGCAGGAAGAAGTGAAAAGAAAGCCGCCTATATTATTGAATTTTAAAAGGTGCAACTATTAGAACTATGTAAGACTGCCTTGGTTTAATGGCATAGCCATTGGAAAGATGCATGTATTCACCTTTGAGGAAACTTTTATGTGTTATTTACACTTTTTAAGATTGGATATAGTAGAAATAGAATCTCCCAGAAGGCAAGGGAGAGCTGTTTGTTTTGCTTTTAATCTTTCTGTACTCATCTTTTAATGATGGTTGGAACTGAGAGCAAATGGACACTTTATTATTTCTGTAAGTGTAAATTGGTTCAGTTTTTATCGAGAATATTTTTGCAGTGACCATACAAATTTAAAATGGATATTCCCTTTTATTGAACAATTTCATTTCAGGAAATTTATCTGTCACATGTGTTAAGACTTGAAAATTACACATATGAGGATATTTATTGCATATTGTAATAGGAAAAGATTAGAAACAACCCAGCAATAAGCAACTGGTTAATATAAATTGTAACTCCAAACAATAGAATATTATACGACTAATAAGAATGAGGTAACTCTACATACTGATATGATATGAGGTGCAGGATATATGTTAGGTGAGAAAAATAAGGCACAAAGCAGCCTGTTGAGTGAGGTGCTGTTTGTATAAAAATAATACTTTATATATAAAAGTACATACACACTTGTGCATATCACGGAACATATGCTGGCTACTTCTGGAAAGGGAAATTGGATGGCTGAGGGACAGAAATAGATGTGAGGCTTAACTTTTCATGAATTCCTTTGTACCTAAAAAAATAAAATTAAAACCAGTAATAAGCATATGGAAATAAATTTAAGCTTTGTTTCTTCTGTTTTTCTTTTTACCTTACATATACATAGATTATTACCACTATAAAATAGCATCCCTAATCAACAGTTTTAAGAATTTTTGTAATCCTTGTTTTATATGGAGGCTACTGTGCTCTGATTGTGCTACAGAAAATCTTTAGCTTTCTGACTGTTCTAAAACTGAAAATTAATCTGTCCTTTCTCAGGTTTCTATTGGAGATATTTTATATTTGCCCATATTTTATGCTTTTCATCAGGCGCATATTTTTATTCTGTACTTTTTAGAAGGCTTCTCTAAGGTATAGAATAGATTCAGTGCAAATACTGAATAATTTATTTCATTTATCAAAGAGACATAACCTTTGGTTTTAGCATAACCAGTCTGATAGAGAAAATCAATTCTATCGCAAAGAACTTCAGAGGTTGAAACTTTATAGTCTTTAAAGTTAGTCTCAAATTTTACGCATTTTAAAATGAATATGGCTTTTGACTGGTTTTCTTTTTTATTTTGGGGTTCACCTTACAGATCTGTAGGCTGTGTTTTCAGCACAACACCCCATTGGATGCAATTGCTCAGTTCAGAAAACACATCGACTTGTGTAAGAAAAAAATCGGAAGTGCAGAGTTGTCTTTTGAGCATGCTGCATGGATGTCTAAACAGTATGTTTTAAATTGTACTTTTAGAATGTTAAAAAAAAATACTTGGGATTTGGAGGGATGGAATTAGCATGGACTTTGGTTCTAAATTGAACTGAGATTTTTTGTAAGCAGGTTTTTAATGAGCTAGAGTTAAGCATATTTCCAGTAATAGATATTGATTCATACAGTTCCTTAATGGAAATCACTTAATTCATGATACCATCTCTTGCATTCAATGTGTATTGAGTTTCTACCATGTGTCTAGGTACTGAGAATGTAGCAGTGAACAGAATAAAATCCCTGCTTACGTGAAACTTGTTGTTTGAGACTGCTGCTTAAAAATTGCTAAAATGAAATTATTCCCAGAAGCAAGGATGTATTTGAGTGGTGGGAACTATGTTAACATCTATTTTGATGGTATATTTATAAAGACTTGCTAGCACAGAAGAGCTAATTTACAGAATTTATCTGTAACTACAATTTATATTTATTAGTATTTACACAAGAAATCCCACCACTTTATAGTTCATCAGTAGCATTCTTTTAATATGATCTACTAAGGTTATGGTTCCAGGATGGATAATTAAAGAAGTAAGCCTTTTCTTTCCTTTTTCATTTTTTTATTTTATTTCTTGATTTTTTTTTCTTTAAGATTCCAGGCCTTTGGAGATTTGTTTGATGAAGCTATTAAGTTAGGGTTGACAGCTATTCAAACTCAGAATCCTGGTTTCTATTACCAGCAGGCAGCATACTATGCCCAGGAGCGGAAACAGCTTGCAAAAACCCTCTGTAGCCATGAAGTAAGTTACCGACTCCCGTGTTACCTGGCATTTAGAAAATGGTTTCATCTTCTCTTGAAAGAAGATAAGGTTTATTGGTGATGGTAATTTTTTCTAAGCCTTTGAGTATAATCCATTTTTCTCTTTTATATTTTCAGGAATTTATGAAAAAATAATTATGATTATTTTCAGGTTTAGCCTGAGTATTCCATTTTCACCTGTACACTAAGCAGAAGTTTTTTTTTTTTTTTTTGATGAACTGATTTGTGATTGTCAATAAGTTAGTGATTTAAAGAAGAGAAATTTACTTGAAAATAGAAGCCACAGTTTAATCCATGTCACACCCTAAATCCAGTGTTTTTGTTTCTGTGGCCATGTCTGTAGGAGTTTGAAGGACACTGAAGGCATGTGCTTTACTTTGATCCACCGGAGAGGACAACTTTGGACTTAGTTCTCTTCTTGGGTTTTCCTCTTTGGAAAATTCTTAAGTATCTGTTTGAGGCATAATGTTAATTGCATAGTTTCTTAAGCTTGACCTTTCATTTTTCCTTTCTCTTCAATGATTATATTTACATATGTTTCCCCTTAAGTACCTTTAAAATAGGAACATGATATGTACATACATAAATACTTTTACATTCATATAGTTATATCACTGTATTTTCATTTTGCAGTTTTCTTCTCTGAATATAGGTGACTATTACCAAAAGTACTACTTAAAAAACTATTCCAAAAGTAGTTTGCATATCAGTACTTCAGATGTATGGATTTTACCCCATTAAATTATGATATAACTAGACTATTTTCTATCACATTATTTGTATAACTTCATCACGTTTCATATTTTAAAAAGTTTTGCATATTGTAATTTAAACTTAATATTTTAAAAGGTGAGTAAAACTAGATTTTGTAAGGATATGAGGAAATGGGCATTAACAAATATTACTGGCTGGAATGTAAAAAAATATTTTTGTGCAATAATAATGTGAGAAGCCTCAAAATCATGCATGTCTTTTGACCCAGAATTTCATTTTCTGGAAGCCTAGTGCAGGTAAGAGATTCTAAAAGACAAGTACTAGGACTTATTAATAAAGTTGTTCTGACAGATTTAGTAATTATAATATACAAAGTAAATAAGATGAACAACTATGAGGAGTTTGTTAAAATATAGTATAGCAGGAAACTGAAAATAATGTTTTAGAATATTTAATGGTATGGTAAAATGTATAGAATATATATAAATGAAAAAAAGTAGGGTGAAAAATTATTCCAATTTTAATAAATTGTTGCCTAAAAAATCTGGAAGAATCATGTATACATTGTTAACAGTGGTAATAGGTTTATAAGTAATTTAAACTTCTGTCCTTGTTATCTTTGGTTGTTTTCTGCACTTTTCAACAATGTACTTGTATTACATTTTGGTTTGAGAGGGGAAAAGTTATAAAAAATTAAAGTGTAAATTTGTAAATTCTGGTGTTAAAAGTACCCCTCCCCCACCAATACCAGTAGTTAAATGCTAGTGGTAAACAAGGAAAATAGTTTTTTTTTAGGCTCCTTATAACATTATTTTCATTTGCACAGAAGTTCTTATACATATAAACATCAAGCATTTGTGATGTATTTTTACTGGTTTAGTGTAACAGGTAAAAAATTATAAAAAATTACAGTAAGTCCTCACTTAGCATTGTCAATAGGTTCTGAGACTTTAAGCTAATAGATATAGATAAGAATTAAGTTCCTACAGCATCTGATCAGTGTTATAAGGAAATGACACTGAATGGAATGATGTTATTCGAGGACTTGCTGTACTACAAAATCATTTATCAGAATCAGGTTGATTTATTAAATTTAATGTTCATGAGGCAACCTAAATATTAAATGAAACATTTTTAGTTTTTGTGAAAAATATGTTAAAATATTCACAATTTTGATATTTGAATGTGTTTGATATTTGTATTAATGAAAACATTTTTATTTTATCAAAGACTGAGAGAGAGTTGGTTTGTGATGTTACATAAACTCTTATTTAGAATTGTGTTTTAATTTACAGGCTTCTGTAACATATCCCAATCCTGATCCCTTAGAAACACAAACAGGCGTTCTTGACTTTTATGGACAAAGACCATGGCGACAAGGAATACTAAGTAAATAACTTTTCCTTCCTCCTATTTCTCTCAATCTCGAAAGGCAAAAATTGCTATCATAATTTTTCCATTGCTTGCATTAGGCTTAACAAATTATTTTAAGGTAAAAAATGTATGCTTTTAAAACATTTTTTGAAAGATTTTCAGTTCCTTAGCTTTTAGGATGTTTTGTTTGTATCACTATATCTCAGAATAACATAGTCAAAGATGTGGGTATGATGAAAACATTTGGACATCTGTCGTCTTAAACGATAAATTAATAAGCCACCCTGATCTATTTAAATATTTTTATTCCAGTTAACTTTAATGATTTGACATTTTAAAACTGTATTAACTTGTATCATCTTAAAAATAATTTTTTTGCATCTTTTTTGTTTTATACATAATTTAATTTGAACAATTTGAATATAACTGCTAAGAAAATTTTTACTTTACTCTCCAGGAAGTTTCTCCTATGTAAGAGTGATGTGTAGAGTGGTATTCTTCAGGTGGTTGATTCTACCTGGCAAAAGAATATTGAGCTCAGTGATGTTCTTTTCAGAACAGAGATCACAGAGCAGTTTCCATGCTAATGAAGCTGTCATTTAGAATCTTTAAAATTCTAGAATGGTTAAGAATTTTAAATACATTATATTAAAGTGAAGGATTCAAGGAGTGTACACACCCTTTGTTCATGTGGATTTATATTAAATGAGCTATCTAAAATGGGTTGCGTCTTATCTTATACAGGTTTTGATCTTTCTGATCCTGAAAAAGAAAAGGTGGGAATTCTTGCCATTCAGCTGAAGGAGAGAAGTGTTGTTCACTCTGTAAGTTCTTTTTTTTACATATAAACAATTTTTACAGTTTTCAAGGAAAATATGAAAGTGTTTTTATTGGAATATTTTACACTTTATGTTTTCTAACAGGAAGTAATAATAACTCTTCTGAGCAATGCTGTTGCACAATTTAAGAAGTATAAGTGTCCAAGAATGAAAAGTCATCTAAGTATGTATCCATACTATGCTACAATTTCATGCAACTTTGAATAATATTTAATTATGTGCATCAAATATTTTTTTCTTTATAGTGGTTCAAATGGGAGAGGAATATTATTATGCAAAGGATTATACCAAAGCTTTGAAGTGAGTCTTATTCACTATTTATTTTTAGAAATATTCTGATTAATAGCAGAATTAGAATAAAAATTTGTATTGAACAATTTATTATTTCCATATGTATTTCTTAGTCTATTAAACTTAATTTCTATGATATTTTTCAAGTACTGTCTGTTGCTACAATCGTTTTCAAGCTAATTTCACATTACCAAATGTGAAAATACCTGTTAAACTATTTTAGTAAGATTTTCTGAAGTTTATATAAAAAATGAGTAAACACTTCCAGAACTCTTCAAACTCTTGTGAAGCGGTGTCAGTCTCATATATTCTGTGTTCTAGGTTGCTGGATTACGTGATGTGCGATTATCGCAGTGAAGGATGGTGGACTCTACTCACATCTGTATTGACTACAGCTCTGAAGTGTTCCTACCTCATGGCCCAGTTAAAAGATTACATTACTTATTCCCTAGAACTCCTTGGAAGAGGTAACTTGATGTTCTTTCAGTAAAATTCTGAATCTTTGCAATTTAGCACTCTAAGCAATGTTATTCTTAACATTGGAAGAATAATTTAGTCTCATATTTGGTAGTGCTTTTACTATGTGCAAGTCTCTTTGCTGAATTGAGAGCCTCATTGTTAAGAACAACAAAATTCTTCTGTCTTTTAAAAAATATGGCATAGAGTAATTTTTCACATAGAATTCAATGCAAGTATATGTAAAGGATATATAACTTTTAGAAAGTTGTGCCATCTGTCAGTTTTGTGGATTTATGCTTAGCTATCTTAGAAGACATTTATTTTAATACCTTAAGTGGGGGAAGTGGACTTACCTGCCTGCCTTTACAGTTGTAATTTTTTCCTCCTTCATATTAGCTTCAACTTTGAAAGATGACCAGAAATCGCGAATAGAAAAGAACCTCATAAATGTTTTAATGGTAGGTGGGAATTTTATTTATAAAATATGTCATAGGGGTATGTGTGCCTAGATCTGTATTTTTTTCTATGTATGTATTTTTGATAACTAGCTGAATGAATGTTTAACTATGTTGGTGCAGAATGAAAGTCCTGATCCTGAACCTGACTGTGATATCTTTGCTGTGAAAACTGCTCAGAAGCTGTGGGCGGACCGAATTTCTCTGGCTGGCAGCAATGTTTTCACAATAGGAGTACAGGACTTTGTGCCATTTGGTGGGTAGCCAACATCTATGGCATTATTTCAGGGGAATCATTCTTATTTCTACAAAATGAACAGATGCAGAAGAAGGGTTTTGCTTTAATGTCTGGGGGTATTTTGAAATAAGTTTAACAAAATGGTTCTTCTTCCTTTAAAATTTTATGTCAGTTGTATTTATATTTTAGGAGCAATTATGATTTTAAAATTAAAGATGGTTTTGGAGCTAAAATTTATTTAAGTTTGGTTTGTTTCTAAAAAGTGAGCTCCTTTTATGTCTGTTGAAATGCTTCATGTGCAGAAGTCAGTAAGACTGTCTAGTGTAGATGTGTCTTGCAAAGTTAATGTGGATCAGAGAATAATGTGTGCGGATCTAAGAATCGGTGGTAGTGTATGACTCAACCCTTTTTGTTATATTTCCAGTACAATGCAAGGCCAAGTTTCACGCCCCAAGTTTTCATGTTGATGTTCCTGTGCAGTTTGATATCTATCTGAAGCCTGATTGTCCCCATCCCATTAGGTTTTCTAAGCTCTGCGTCAGCTTTAATAATCAGGTAATGATATCCTTAATGTGTTTTTACCATGCTTGTACCTTTTTGTAGCTTATGTTAAATTAGAGAAAACAAGCTTGGTAAATTTCAGGTCTTAATGATTTCATAGTAACAAATTAAAAATTCATATATTTCTCAACTTCTGTATCAGCAATTCAACTTTACACTTCCCCACTCTAATTTTTTGGTTTTGTTTCATGCTTATGAAATCTAAGAACTTTATCTATTTTTTGTAATATATAACTTGAATTTCAAATAACATGTTCAGAAGGAATATAATTTTCAAAATCATTTGTTTTATAATTAAGCATTTGTTAGTTTTTTGTTATAAAACTATTGTATATTATATGTTAAAGAGAAATGAAGTGGAATAGATATAAAATGAAAAGTAAATGTACCCTCTTCCATTTTCATTCCCCACCACTCATCACTATTAACTTCTTGAATAGTTTAATAGTTTAGACATTTTCTGTGCATACATATATAAACAACCTTTTTTCTTTCAGTATTGGGATCATACTATATTTCCTACATTTGGACACTTGCATAGTGTGATATAGTCTAGTCAAGTATTGGTTACATTCTGACTTTCAGCTATAAGCTCACTTAATAGCTGGTTACGTTCTGGTCACCCCAAAAGTATATTGAGCCTTTACCCAACAAGATTTATTGAGAGTTACAATATCCTTAGCATCATGGTAAACCTGTAAAAGTTTAGCTTTAGTGGTGAGAGATAAAGGGATATAGAGACATTTAAAAGTAAGTAAGTCTGGATTGCTGAGTATAATAGAGAGGATAAAGAATGGGGATGGGATGAATAAAGGACAGGGCCTTTTTATTCCCCAAGCCAAAACCTCTTTCTTTTATTTATTTTAGAATTAATTTTTACAGCTTTATTGAGATGTGACATATAACATTGTATAAGTTTAAAGTGGCACAACATGATGATTTGATACACATATATTAGAAAATGTAATCACCACAGTAAGATTGGTTAACACATCTATCACCACATATAATTACATTTTGTGTGATGAGAACAGTAGGATCCACTCTTGCAGCAGCTTTCAACCATATAACACAGTGTCATGAATTATAGTCACTACACTGTGCTTTAGGTCCCCAGAACTTATTTGTCTTATAACTGGAACCCTTTAACCAACCCTTATAACTGGTACCCTTTGACCAACATCTCTTCATTTCTCCCATTCTTTGGCAACTACCATTCTACTGTCTGTTTCTTTGAGTAATACATTCTGCATATAAGTGAGATCATACAGTATTAGGACAGGAGCTTTTGTATATGCTTTGTTTTCTACTTTGATTAGCTTCCTTCGTCTCTTTTCTTCACATATTTCTTTCTCATGTTTTATCCCCTGAAGCCTCACTTCCTCAGCTATACCTCCCCTGACCCACATGACCAGTTGAAACTTAGCTAGGCTTGCACAACCATTCATAGTACTTGTCACAGCTGTGGTTTCACGTTTGTGTGATTATTTGGTAGATTACTTGTTTTCCTTACTAGAATGTAAGCTCCCTGAGGACAGATAATTATTTTGCTCACTATGAAATATTCTAAATCGAATTAGAGGGTCAGTATAGAGACTTATTTTACTTATATCCCTATATTTCATTTACTTCCCTTTTTTAAAAAACAACAAACATGGACTAGCAGAGTGCTTTAATGCTTTTAAAATTAGATTATATTCTGAATATGTATATGTGTTATTTGAAATTCAAGATACAAATCATAAGAAAAAATCAAGTTCTTAGGTTTTATAAGCATGGAATAGACATGAAAAATAGAGGGAAAGTATAATACTTAACTGTATAAGAATTTTCTGTGAAGATAATTCATCTTCTGGGATGATACCTCCTGTTTCTCATCCCTGTCAAGGAGAATGAAAAAGGAGATACTCTAATGCCACACAAGCCAAGTAGAAAGAAAGCTCTTAACAAAAGGAGATGATAGCATCCATTGCAACAAAGAATAGGTCTTTGTTTGTCTCTCCAGGAAAGAGATGTCTAAATGTTTTCAAAATCATCTTGTATGCAGTGAATTGTCTATCTTGTGGCAGCAATGAGCAGATAAATGTCTCCATTTGGCATAAATAATACATCTTTTTATTAATAACCTTTTATAATGCTTCACTTTTAGTGGAATTAAACTTAGCAAGCTCCAAATCATTTGGTGTTTAATGTTAACAAAGCATAAGACATTTGATATTTATAAACTGTGACCTTGCTAACCTCTTTTTCAGGAATATAACCAGTTCTGTGTAATCCAGGAAGCATCCAAAGCAAGTGAAGTTTTAGAAAATTTGACTCAGGGAAAGATGTGCTTAGTTCCTGGTAAAACAAGAAAGTTTTTCTTTAAATTTATTGCAAAAACTGAAGATGTGGGGAAGAAAATTGAGGTTAGTTATCAAATTTGTTTAAAAGATATTTTGAATAGTAAAAGTATATGTGTTTGTCAGAAAAAATTGTAAACAATATAGAAGTTTATGAAGTAAATGAAAATCTTCCACTTGGACTTTCCAGGGGAAATAATTCATATAGTTTGGTAGGCTTCTTTTTATTGAGAATATACTGTACATAGTGTTCTGCCGCGGTCTAGCTGCGACAGGATTCAGGGGGCCCCGAAGGTATGCAAGGTGTCGGCGCGGGATACAGTCGACTACACAGCTCAGAGGCGGTGTGACACTGTTCCGTTTTATTGTGATTTGAGTACAACTTTTATACTTTCTATTTTGGCATTTGATTATACTTTGTTGTTAAGGTAACAAAGAGTTAAATTTCCATGGTTAAGCAAAACAAAATCTTACAGAGTATATTATTATTAATGATTAATTAGTGCATTCTTTTTTCTCAATCATTGGAACAGAACTACCTGATGGAACAATCTAAACTTTTAATTCTTATATCTATTACATAAGATAAAGTTTGACTTAAGTAAAGGTGATAGATAGAGGTATTCATAACAGCAAATATTGGCTCATGGGCAGACATTGTTCTTCTTTTTGCCTGAATAAATCTTTCAGTTGCTACTTTATTTATGCTGTTACCTAAAGTTTAAGCTGAAACTTTTTCATAGCTGTTTGACAGTTTCCCTGGTGCAGTATCGAGGAAAACATTTAAAAAATCATTTTTACAAAGCTGCTTTTGTAAGCTAAGTTTTTGTTCCTTTGTTTTTAAGCACCAAGGAGATCCTGACCCAACCAGCCTTTCCATCAAATTTAAGCTACTAGTTTTTTCTATATCTAGTAGGCCACAAAAGGAGGCCCTTCCATAGTAGGCACAGGCTTATGAGTAAATTTCTTATCTTTTACTAATTTTTCTGCTAACTGTGTGGGAATAGGAGTATAAGCTGTAATTTATTCATAACATTTTTAAGAGGCGCGTCAAAAGGAATTTCCCTTAATAATTGTTCAAATAAAGGGGTTATGCATTCTGGATAGTCAGAGTACTGGAGCTGATCCCATACGTGGGGAATTTACCATGTTTTCCTCAGAGCCAATTTTGAAATCCACTTGTACAGCGTCTACACTTACTAGAATTTGTGATACCCAAATTCCCCTTATTAATAGGATTGTTCTTAAGAAACCAATTATCCCTAAACACATGCCACATCCTTGTTCTTGACGATGTATTCCTTGAAGCATCTGTCCCCATCTCTGGACCTTGTCACGCAGTAGGGTAGAAAGAGGACGCGGCAGTGTTCAGTAGTTGTCTATTTTCACTTAATAGTGAGACCAACCTCATTTTTTAATGGTGACATAATCACTTAAGGAATTTTAAACAAAAAAAATGTAAAATAGCAATTATATAATGACATAATTAAGTCTAAAGATTTTTGTCGTTTTGATATTTAAACATTGCTGGTTATGTATTTTTAAAGAAAAGATGAAGATACATATTTTAAAGGACTCATTTAATATAGATAATTAAATGCTATTCAGAAAATATGTGATGAAAATAATGTTTTTATTGGACATAAAATCTAGAGCCAAACCATGTGGGCTTAAGTGTCAACTTATTAGCTTATGGCCCTGGGCAGTTCTTTGGCCTCTTTGTGTCTCAGTTTATTCATCTGTAAAATGGGGGTAATAATAGTACCTATTTCTTAGGGTTTCATGAGGATTAAATCAATTAATGTAAATTTCTTGGAATAGTAATTAGTATGTAGTAAGTACTCATTAATTGCATGTTTTCCATGGCTTAAATGAGAATGGTTGGTTGGCTAATTATTCTTGGGACCATTTCTAAGATAGAAATATAAGACTCTACAACCAATATTCCCATAACCATTTTTGTGACTCCGTTGATTTTATTATTAACCAATATTCAGAGTTTTTTGCTTATTCATTGAAAAGTTCATGATTTTAACTAAACCCCTAATTACCTATTTTTTACAAGGTATCTAAGGAAGCCTACTAGATGTAAATCATTATTAATGGTATTTGAGTACATTTGTTAATGGATTTAGTTGAAAGGAACATTTATTCAATTAGTAAAGAATTTCATTGTTAATATCATAGATGTCTTTAGGAAAATATGTGTAATTAACAATTAGGTTATGGATATGTTAATGTTTATCAAAACATTCATTTATTTAACTTAGCAGCCACTAATTAAGCATCTGTTACATCAGGCACATTGCCAGGTGCCTAATCATAACAGTCAGTGTCTTAGTCAGAAAATCAGGTTATTATCTCTGAAGGTGAAGAATTCGAAACCTAGCATACTTTTAGCCAATGCCCAGCTAATAACCAGGATACAATTCTTAACAGCAGGTGTTTGGACTTCTGTCACACCCTGGGGTTCTAGATGAACTCAGTAGACCAGCAATCTACAGTGTGATTTGTTGAGAGGAAATGATGACAAACAAAAATGAGCTGGCATTTCTGATAGACGTCTTTTTTTTAGATTACCTCTGTGGATCTGGTTCTGGGCCAGGAGACAGGAAGATGTGTGGTTTTAAATTGGCAGGGAGGCGGAGGAGATGCTGCTTCATCTCAAGAAGCCTTACAGGCCTCCCGTTCTTTCAAAAGACGACCCAAGCTCCCCAACAATGAGGTTCACTGGGACAGTGTAATCATTCAGGCAAGCACAATGTAAGTCAACCTAGCTAGGCAGATGGGGAAAGGTCATCTCATTTCCTTTAAATACTTTGTTTGAATAGTTTGTTTTTTTAAACAATCAGTTACTAAGCTATGTTTCCCTTCCCCCCCAGGATCATTTCCAGAGTTCCAAACATTTCTGTACATCTGCGACATGACCCTCCTGCCCTGACTAATGAAATGTATTGTTTGGTTGTGACTGTTCAATCCCATGAAAAGACTCAAATCAGAGACGTGAAGCTCACTGCTGGTTTAAAACCTGGTAAACTTTCCTTTCAAAATTTGATCAATATTAATCCAATATGAATAAGCACAAGTCATGTTAATTCTAGGAAGTTTAAAATCTGGCTATAATATAGTGCTCTTTATTACGGTATTGATTGTTAGGATTGTGTTTGAATTCTCTGTATTTTAAAACACCAATATTAACACTTTTAGGACAGGATGCCAATTTAACTCAGAAAACTCAGGTGACTCTTCATGGAGCAGAACTGTGCGATGAGTCCTGCCCAGCTTTACTCACTGACGTTCCTATTGGAGACTTAAATCCAGGGGAGCAGGTAAATTTGGGCAACAATGATTGGGGAGGAAATCAATTAGCTTGTACTTTTTAAATATGTAGTGAGTTCCAGAGCATTTTCACAGCATTCCTGAGACTAAAGAAATAATTAATGCACATTTTGTACATATTTTACATGTTTAAATGTGCGAGATCTCTTAAACAGTTTTTATGCAAGGAATTTTAAAACAAATGACCCTCATGTAGAGAATTAGTTGCCTGTAAAATAACTAAATGACCCTAAGTTTGTAACTTATGTGTGGTCATCTTTCAGTGAACTTTTCAAATCGAAAAGTTCAGATTTCTTAGGAAGTCGAGAATAATAATAAAAAAGATGGAGTAGTAGTGGTCCCACTCTTATGCTCTGATAGGAAAAGCCTATAAATGTGTTCAGGAATTTAGCCAGTTGGAACTTTAAAAGGTGAGTACAGTACTCTAGAATGAATATATATATCAGGAGGAAATCTATGTAATGTAATTAAACTAAAATACTTTAATTTTGTTACAGCTGGAAAAAATGTTATATGTTCGCTGTGGAACAGTGGGTTCAAGAATGTTTCTCGTGTATGTTTCTTACCTGATCAATACAACTATTGAAGAAAAAGAAATTGTTTGCAAATGTCACAAGGTATTTTTTTTAGCTACCTCAAGAAGCATCATATGTGGAATATTTCTTATTATTTTATTTTGTGTACCTATAAAATAGGCAATTAGGTGCTTATAGTCTATTATAAATTGTAAACATCTGTTGATTTAAAAAATCGTATTTATTGTGAACAAGATAATAAGGTATTCATTGCTCAAACATTAGAAGCTTGGCCTACATGGCTTTTCATATAGAGAATCAACAAGTTTGAGATCTATAAAGTCTTGAGACTCTAAACTTCTGCTGGTTTATAAAATCACACATTAGATAAAATCTGTAAGTTGGCTTATATGTAGAAGGTTTTGGAAGAAAGAAGGCCTCCCTTTATGAAATATTTTTTCTATTAAAATCGATTCTTATAAAAACGGTTCCTGGTAAGGGCACATAGAAGAGCGTGAAGATAAGAAAGGTATCACAGTTGTGGTTACAACGACCCAGACAGCTGCTCTGATATATTTCTTCTTGGTCTCTTTTCTCCTTATAGGGATTTGTGGGGGGCGGGAAGGGCATCTTTTTATATAGATTTAACCATGTTATATTTAATGCTTGTCTCCTCTTTTATTAATGCAAAATTATGATATTTAACATCTTCTTAGTCCTGTCAGTCTGTTGTCTTAGCTTTTTCTTAGGAATTGGGTCCTTAGTCCAACAGAGGAGAAGGCCTAGCAATTTGGGGATTTATAGTATAGTTACTGCAGAGTCTGGACCAAGGCTCGTTTTATTGGTGGCAAAACTACCTTAAGAAAATTAGTAGTTATTTCCCAAGTGGGAGGGAGGAGGGCATGGAATATACTGTCAAAAATTACACCTAGCCTGGTGTAATAAAAAGAACCCAGGATGGTGAATTAGGAAATAAAAGTGCTAATCGCAGGACTGCCTCCTAACTTGAAAACTCAGTCTAGCCATGTAACTTCTTTTGGCCTCAATTTCCTCATCTGCAAAATAATAACGTTGCAGTTCTGTGCAGTTTTAGAGTCTTCACCCTTGGATATCATTTCTACTTCTTATAATGAAACGTATGGTAGATTTAGAATCTACCTTTTTAAAATCATTGTTTGCTACCTACTAGCTATCCTGGAATCAGGCTAAAACGTTGTGCTGCTGCATCTTTAACAATGTTCTCTTCTCCTCAAGACGTGAAATTATTGAAGTATATGTCACTTTTTAGAGAAGAGGATGTGTATTCTCTCAGCCAATCTATTAGCAAGGTGTGCTTTTAAGGAACACTTATTTTGGGATAGAAAAAGATATTACACGAAAAAGAATTAGTCATATATGTTTAGACAATACTGGGTTAAAAGGTGTTAATCAGGTATTTTACTTTGGGATATAGCACAGCATTTAATTTGTTAATTTGTATTGAGAATCTTTGCTAATGGTTATAGTGATTAACTTTCAAAGTTATTTCACCAAGAAGCTTTGTTCTCATGAAATAGTTATTTGGAAGACATTTTTTGGAAATTTAAATATAAATTTGTTTCCCTGAACTGGATTAAATCTCATTTTTACCTGTACATGAGTGCTTTGCAGGCCATGTAGAAATTAAAAATTGGCCAAATACGAGCTAATCATCGAGTCACTTCTTTGTTTTTATAGATCTTTTCTGTGGGAGAATATTGAGGCCCTAACTTTAGATGCATGTGACCATTGCACACTTTTTTCCTACTGCTGAAATAAAAATGTCATATATCCTACCAATCATACTTTCTAAAAAGTTAGCTTGGTGATACCGAAAGAGGAAATAATTTTAATAAATAATTTTAAAAAAACATGATTTAGGCATTTCACTGAGTGCTTTATGTGCATTATCTCATTTAATTATTGTAACAACCCTGCAAGGATTATGAAACAGAGACTTAAAGAGACCATATAATTTTCCTGAGGTCACATCACTGTGTCCAAGGTCTACACAGCTAGTATGTATCTGGCCAGGATTAAAATCCAAATCTGTCTGGCATTAGAGCCTGAGATTTTACTCAACATGACCTTTTTTAAAAGTTTCTCAACTAACAGTGTATTATTTGTTTCCAGAGATATAATAACCTTATTGTTTTTGGAGTGGAGTCTTGTAGAGAGGAAATGTAGCATGTTGATTCAAAGTACAGGCTCCAGGATCAGATTCAGTTTACTTTCTTCCTTTGTCACTTGCTAGCTCTGTGACATCTTCATTTTCATATGATGGTAATAATGGCATCTGTTTCCTTAAGTTATGAGCATTACATAATACATGTATGGTGATTATAACACTGTCACATTACATTACTTTTATTATCATTATATCACTTATTTTAGTCATTTTGAATCAAGGTGAGGAAAAGAACTTGGACAGAAGACCCAGATTCTCTGCTTGGCACCACTGACTTTGTGGCCTAAGGCCAATCATTTAAATCTTTAACTTTTGGTTCCTCTACTGTAAAATGGTGACAGTGCCTGCCTTGCCCACTTTCAGTAGATACTGAGAAAAATAATGTGTAAGAAAGCACTTTGCAGCATGAGCTGTTGTAATAGCATAATTAGAAAAAATAGTCTGCTCTCACTACATAGATTTTTACAAATATTATCTAACAGAAAGATCCTAGCTTTTTAATATATAAATTGGGATTATTTATTGGTTATTAATAGATTGTGTTTTGTGTGCCTTCTATTTTTAAAACTTTATTTATTGTTAATATTTAGAAAAGCCATTGAATGTGCCTTTTCCATTTTCCTGCAGGATGAAACTGTGACAATAGAAACCGTCTTTCCATTTGATGTTGCAGTTAAATTTGTTTCTACAAAGGTATATCACTGTGAAGTATTTTGGAAATCATTTAAGTTATAGAAATTAGCAGAAAAAATAAATGGATTAATGTAGTTCCTGACACACCTTTTGTCTTCATTTGTGACAGTTTGAGCACCTTGAAAGGGTCTATGCTGACATCCCCTTTCTGTTGATGACAGACCTGTTAAGTGCCTCACCTTGGGCCCTCACTATTATATCCAGTGAGCTCCAGCTTGCTCCTTCTATGACCCCAGTGGATCAGCTAGAGTCCCAGGTAGACAAAGGTGAGAATATGAATCATCCCCCTTAATTAGCAGAAGACATTTTATGTACACGTGTGTGTTTGTGTAGGTTAGCACTCTAAGAGTTAGCTTTTTGTTCAAGGAGGGAACTTAAGACTTATGCTCATAAAAGCAAATATATTTAGACTTAAAGTAGAATTAGTGTCATTTACAATTTTTGTTTACCTTATTTTAAAAATCAGCTTTTTGCTACCATAAGGAAGTTACTTTTTGACAAATGTACTTGAAAATAGAATAATACAGCAGGTCTTTAAATAACCTCCTTTCATTTCAATGTTGTTTTGTTATAACATTGATGAACTGCCATAGGAACTTAACTCTTGTTTATATCACTTAGTTTGTGGTAAAATTGGTTTTGTTGGAAGTCATTTTGCTTAAAGTGGCAGTTCTCCCGTTTATACATCTCTTAAATCCAGCTTCTTATCTCCATTCTCACTGCCAGCTTCATCATTGCCACCTGGCCTTTAGAAGTAGCTTCTTAACTGGTTGCCTCCTTGTTGGTCTCTCCCTTAGTCTATCTGTCATATTGCTGCCAGAGTTTGATTCCTCAGAAAACTATTCTGAACTTGTCATTCCTACTTTAAAAACTTCTGAGACATTCAAGACATTTCTCAGTGAGGCTCAGCTTACCTTTCTAGCTGCTTCTACACCAGTCTCTCTACATCCCTTTGCTCTTTCCAAGACTTCAACCATGCCAAACATTTTACATTCAGCAAACACTGCCCCATCTGTTTTTGAACATAATACAACTTTTGTCCCAAACTTTCTCCCTCTTCTTTTTTCAACCCGGTGAGTTCTTGTTGGCTCTTTGGGGTTCAGGTAAGCTTATGATCCTCCCAAGCCGGGCTAAGGACTCTTCTATCTTTTCTGCCATGGTATCTTGTACACACCACTGTTTACAACACTTGAACTTCATTCTGTTATCGTTATTTATTTGTAGACATGGTTCCCCTGATACACTGTGTGCTCCTTTAGAGCCGGTGCTGTGACTTCTTCCTCTTTATATTGCCACCCTCATAGTAGTTGGTTAATAAATGTTCATTAAATTAATGATGTCTAATTTGAGTCTCCTGTTACTAGTTTCCTATTGCTGCTGTAACAAAGTACTGCAAAGTTAGTGATTTAAAACAATGCAGTTTTTTTATCTTAAAGTTCTAGAGGTCAAAAGTCCTAAAATCAAGGTGATGTCAGCGCTCTATTTCTTCTGGGCTCTTGTCTTTGCTTTTCTCAGCTTCCAAGGGCCACTTGGATTCCCTGGCTCCTTCCTTTACCTTCAAAACTATCTATGTAGCATCTTCAGATCTCTCTCTTTGCTTCTATTGTCACATCTCCTTCACAGACTCCCTCAGGCCTCCCTCTTTATCTTACAACCTTTGTGAGTACATTGGGACCAACTGGATTATCTCCCTATTTCAAAATTCTTAATCACATCTGTAAAGTTCTTTTTGCCATGTAAAGTAACATTCTGAGGTTCTGGGAATTAGAATATGGGTATCTGGGGTGGGGTTCAGGAGGAGTGTTGACATTATTCTGCCTGCCACCTCCAGAACACCGGCACTGATGCACTATAAAATTTGTGTTTGATACATTAAAAATCACTTTTCTAGGTCCTAAATTTGCTCCCAGTGTTAATTGTTAAGTAATTTTCTGATCATTTTGGTTAATTCTTAGAATTAGGGAGGACTTTGGAAGAATTTCATATGAGTGTTCCATGTTTTTATAAAAGCTATCTTAAGAAGTTTGAATTGATGTGCTTTTTTATTTATTGGGCTATAGCATTATTTCCTAGTCTTTAAAAATTACTTAAAAGTAGTTAATTAAAGACATACCCAGCTTTTTTCCCTTTCTCTTCTGATATCTACCCACAGTCATAACTATTAATTTACCACAACCTTTTTTACTAAAGAACAAAAACAACAATTACTTAACATATAAAGGCTTTGTTGTTAATGTAAGTTTTCTCTCGTAGATTTGCTAAAGTTGGCATTAGATGGGCACTTTGGCCGGCTTGCATTTAAAAGAGTGATATTGCAGACTGTGACATGCTGAAGGGTAGGGAAGGGCTTGGCTTAGATGAGTGTTTATCTGGTCATCAAGAGATTTATGATAAAATTGTTAAGAGAAAAGCCTTGTATAAGAGATAAGTAGCCACATTAGGTAATAATGAGGTGATACGTGATGTCTTTCCATTTGAGTGGTATCAAGAACTTGTGTTTATTCAGAGTTTTGTAGAGTGACATTTTGAGTACCTTAAGGGGTACTTAAAGTTTTCTGTTTTCATTTTCCCTATCATGAAATGTTCCCTTTGGAGACATGAAATAATTTTGAGAAATAAAATTAATCACTGGAAGGGTATTATTCTGACTCCAGACTTTTCCCTTTCCTTAGTTCCCATAGGAGCATGTCACAGATAGATAGATGCCTCACCTGTTTTCCTTATAATGGAATATTAATAGATTTGAAAAAAGCATTGAATAGGGACTTTGTGACCTTGAAAAAGTCATTAAACATCTCTGAGCCTTAGTTTTTAAGTGTCTATAAATAATTTGTAATAAGGTATTCTTTTTTCGTTATAGTACTTGCATGTAAAATTCTCCTTTCATAGATGAAATCATTGCATAAGGATCTCTTTCTTGTAGTTGTCTTACAGACTGGAGAGAGTGCCAGTGAATGCTTTTGTCTTCGGTGCCCGTCTATTGGAAATGTTGAAGGTGGAGTAGCAACTGGACATTATATTATCTCCTGGAAGAGGTAAAACTATATCAGCCCCATCTTTCCTTCATTGCCATTCTATTAGCTGTTCCGTGCTATTCTAATGCCTTTATTATTTGTCATTGCCATTTAATAGTTGAGCACTTCCGTCAGTCCTAGAGAGCAGACTAGAAGTCACATAATGTCACTGACCATTTGTTAAAAACACAAAGATTAAAAGGGAAAATAAAACTTTCATTAGTGTTTATCAAAATTTATGACCTATATGCTGATGAAATTTTAGCCAAACTAATTCTGATGATAGGACCATTAAAAACGTTAAGAGAAACTGCCCATATTTGCAGTCAATAGGATTGTCTACATAGAAAACCCAAGGGAATCTACAAATTATTAGAATTATTAGAGTTTCAGCAAAGTTTTTGGATACAATATACAAGATCAGTTGGATTTTTTAATGTCAGTACTGAACCTTTTGTACTTTTGAAATAAGTATCATTTATATAACAGCAAAAATTATAAAACACATAGGAATATATCTAACAGAAGTTGCACATTTCTTTTATGGAGAGGATTATAAAACATTAGAGGAAGACTTAATGGGAAAGATATAGAATGGTCTTGGGTAGGATTTGGATGAGGCTTAATATTATAAATTGTTCTAGAGATTCAGTGCAGTTTTTTTTTTTCAAAATTTCAACAGCTTCTTGTTGTGGAACTCGAGGCTCTTGATTCTAAAATTTATATGGAAAGGCAAAAAGTCAGAAATAGTCAAAGTACTCCAGAAGAAGAAGGGTAATTGCCCTTGTAAATTCTAAGACTTCTTGTAAAGCTACAGTAGTCATCACTACGGTATTGGCTCAGGGATATGTAAGTAAACCAGTGGGACAGAAAAAGACTAGAAATAGATCCATAGGTCCACACATACAGACATTATATTTTACAGTGGAAAGGATGAACTCTTATAATTGGCAATAAACAATTGGGTGTCCATTTGGTAAAAAATTGGGTCTTGGCTATATATACTGTATATAAAAATTTCAGGTATGTTAAAATTCTAATTATAAAATAGTGAATAAGATTTGTTAAAAGCGAGAAAGAAAAACGTAATTTTATTTTAAAAAACTAGTTTTTCTTTTTCTTCTGAATTTACCATATTGATTATACATACATATATATATATATATATATATATATATATATGTATGTATGCATAGGTATTAAAATAGCAATTTGAAGGCACGACTTAAACCATCATGTTACTATAATGGTATAAAAACATATTTCTTAATGATGAGGTATTAGATATTTTTACTTGTTGCTTTTGCTCTGTGATAGTTCGCACTTTGTGTCAGCTGTTCCACCTCTAGATACAGACTCTTTCTAAGGGCTTTACTTGGTGGTCAGCTGCCAGCCACCCCCATAGTTCCACTCTAACTGTTGTATAGGGGAAAATGTTTGTGTTTCATATTGTTACTCACTTTATCTCAGTCATGTTGGAATAACACTATGTTTATTGATAGTAAAATATTTTTTGGTTCTGCGTTCCTGCTGTGTACTTGTAGTGGTATACTTCGCAGTGGTCTGTGCTTGTCCATGAACTACCCTCAGTGTGATAGGTGTTTGTGTCATAATGTAAATCATTGCACACTGTTAAATGGTGTGCTTAGGGTATAGTTGATTTACATTCTGGCACAACTTCTTAACTTCGTCACCCACTGGGACAAACCAGCAGCCTTGGGTTATAACATTGTTAATTGGAAATATTCAAAACAAAAATGGGATTTAAAAGTTCTTCCTTCACAAAACCACTTCTATTAATAAAATTAGAAAATGGATAAATAATGTATATTTTCTTTGAAATTAGTGGATGAATATACATGTTCCTTGTTTTTTGATTAACTTCTTACATAAAATGTGAATTTAAACGGTGCCCTTTTTTATCATAGGACGTCAGCCATGGGAAACATCCCCGTCATCACTACTGTCATTACTCTGCCACATGTGATTGTAGAAAATATTCCTCTCCACGTGAACGCAGGTAATGGCATTCATTTCGCTTAATAAGAAAACTTCAGTAAGAGTATTTATTCTAGCTTCTAAGATTTTTAGTTTTTTATTATGAAAAATGTCCAGCATTTACAAAAGTAGATTGTTATATCTGTTCATCTATACACTCCTCCTGCCGCCATTATTTTGACGCAAATCCCAGATACAGTTTCATCTATATATATCTCAGTGTGCATCTTTAATATTAGTGGTTATTTTTCTAAACATAATCATAATACCATTATCATGACTTTAAAACGGGTAATAATTTCTTAATGTTATCAAATTCCAGTGTTGAAATTTCTCTAGTTAATGCTGAATGTTCTTTAGTTTATCCTAAGGTCTCTACGTTGTGAGATGGATGTCTCATGTTTTTGGAATGTGTAGGTAGGCAGAGTCCCTCTTTTGCACTCCACTGCCACCTCTTCCATCACTGCCACGACTCTCACTTTCTTGCTGTTCATTTATTGAAGAAGCTGGGTCATATGTCCTGTAGAGCTTCCTACAGCCTGGATCTTGCTGATTATGTTGGTTCATTTTAAGTGTTTCTCTGTCCCTATAAATTGGTAGTTAGAGCTATAGACTTGGTCAGATTCAAGTTCAAGGTTTTGGCAAGAATACTTCATAGTTAATGGTATATGCTCCTATCAAGAGGCAAGTAATGTCTGTCATTCCCTTTGAACCATGTTTGATACTGAGGAAATCTTTTGTAGATTTTAAAAGTTATTCCTAAAATATAATTCAGCTCCTGATAACCAAGACCTTTTCTAAGTTAATCACTTTTAGAAGGAGACTTTGATTCTTCTTAGCCTGTTTTTATCTTAGTCCCATGGCTCTTGTTCAGTCAAAAACTTTTCTTATTTAGCAAGTGTGCGGTAACATCGTTAGTTTAAATAATCCCATGTCTGTAGAATGAGATTTATTTATAAAAAGAACTCTTAAATGAGATATTTTTTTAACCCAGGGAATTGTGTCATCTTCCTCTGCAGATCTGCCATCATTTGGACGTGTCAGAGAATCACTACCTGTCAAGTATCACCTACAGAATAAGACTCACTTAGTTCAAGATGTGGAGATTTCTGTGGAGCCCAGTGATGCCTTCATGTTCTCAGGTCTTAAACAGGTACATGTCATATCTCATTGGGTTGCTTATGTAGGCACGAAAGTGTGGCCAGGAAGTGGAGAGCTGTACATTTAGTTTTTACAAATGGACTGATAAGGCTGACTGTGATCCCTACTGTTTTGATAGTAGTGAATTTTTAGTCACTTTGAAAGTTTTAAGTACAACTCGCTCTAGATGTGGATTAAGATGAGCAACTCTTTATACACTGAGATCACACATATAGGTTCTTTCTCTTTATAAAACAAGAGTTCACAATAGTTCTCTTTATAAAACAATAATTCATTGGACTATAAGAGATTTCCCTTTTATTAATGAGTTTGTGTGTGTGTCTATCTGTCTGTCTGTCTTTGTCTTTTAATTTGAGGCCTAGAGGCATGACTACCCATATTAAAAGTCTAATTATCTTCTACCATAAAAGTTTTTAGAGATTCTGATCTTGTCTTTGGTACATTCAGACAGAATTTTGTATCTACACATAAATTATTCAGATATTTTGATCCATTCAGATCAGAAGTGGCAAAGTTCATCAGATTTTTGAGTGGAACATACACTCAGGCAAAATCAGGCTCCACTGAGAGTGCTGTCTCCTACTGTTACAGTGGTAACAGAGACACCCCTTAATAGTCAGTAAATACTTAAATTGAGGACATACTTAGAGGAACAGATGTGTCACGACATCTAGAAGTACCTCTCCTGACTGATCATTTGTACTGTGCATATTCTAAGAGCTGTGTTTGTTGTTAAATGCAAAATAGAATTATACGTGAAGTATGCTGTAAGTTCATACACTAATTGAAATGTACATATTAAATATAATGTTAGCTATAATATGTTGGCACATACGTGCACATATTATCTTTGGCGTATCATGTACCTATATGTACTCATTTGCAAGTGAATAAACATTTTTTGAGTGTCCTGATTTTTTTCACATTATTAATTAGATAATGTAGAATACCAAAACCTTACCCGTTTGTGTTCTTTTCTAGAATATTGTTAAAAATTTCCAAACAGTTTTTCCCCTGAAGTTACCTTACCTTACCACAAAGGGAAAATTTCCAAAAGAAAACACAAGAAACAACTAGTTTATCTTATGTTGACATAATGTTTATGAAGATACTATTCTACAGATTATGCCATAACATACTGTGACTGTAAAATCTACCTGGTCTAAAATGCATAAATTATTTATCCATCTAGTGTTCTCATTTTTAAGTTGGGACAAGTCGCCTTTTAGATCTTGGTAGAAACTGAGAAAATGTGCAGTTTTTTAATACATGTATTATCTGCATGGTCCTAGCCTCATACTAATTCAGCCCTATGTTTTGGAATCGCTGAAAGATGGAGTAGGAGAGAGAATACTTCACAGGAAAGTTTTGGGTGTTCAGTCATTTGTAAATAAGGTGGGGGTAACAACATATAGATATTGCAAATCTTTATGTTTGATTACCTATAACTTTTTATGTTTAGATTCGATTACGTATCCTACCTGGTACTGAACAGGAAATGTTATACAATTTCTATCCTCTAATGGCCGGATACCAGCAGCTGCCATCTCTCAACATCACCTTGCTTAGATTTCCTAATTTCACCAATCAACTGCTCAGGCGTTTTATACCTACCACTATTTTTGTAAAGGTAAGTTTTAGAAATTCTCTGCCTTTTAAATTTACTGTCTTAAAAACAAACAAAAGAAGATGTTTTTTCATGTAAACTTCACTAAACAGTATTGTTAGACTAACAGTAATTGTTTGACTTTTATATGAATTTGGCAATATTACTATTCATTTCTATAGTTAGTATTATTTTATAGACTAAAGATTTTTATTCTAGACTAAAGGTTTTTATTCTCTTAGGTAAATAATGGTTTCTCTTTATAGTGCCTTAAACATGTTTCTTCTTTGGCTTTACTAATGTATGTTTTTAAATTGTAGTTAGTTACTAATTTTTAATCAAAATGGATTAACTTTGTAAATATGATCTTTGAACTTTCTTAAACCTTAGTTGAACTGTGCAGTACTGGATTTGGGTCTTTTGTGCAAGTGATGGTCTGTTGGAAACTATGTAGACGGTCATAGTGTGTGTGAGTGAGTTGGCTGCACAGGTGGTTCCTCCAGCTCAGTGCTTCATGTCGGGTTAGTCCACTGGATGCCTGAAATTAAGCCTGTCTGTCCCCCAGATAGTTCTGGTTTCCCTCGCTAACTCAGATATTCATAGGTTTATGTGAATCCTGTGTGCCCACTTTTTATTTGCATTTCATACCGGTTTGGGAATGACAAGTTACATTGTTTACTGTTTCCTTTTTTGTGTCTGTTAAGTTTTGGGGAATGGTCCCTTGTTTTTATAATCTGGGATTTGTTAAATTATAAGTTAGTCGGTGTTAATGTATTCTTCAGAATATTCCTTGCTTTTATCTTTCCATACTTATACACTTTTTTTTTTGCATCTGCAGGAAAATCAGTTTATTAGTCCTTTCAAACTCCTATCTGATATCATACTTTTAATTGTAAAAAATCAAACTCAGTCATAATTTTAGATCCCTAGTGTTTAAACAGTGACTTTTTTAAAAAAAACTTTATTTTTTTTAGAGCAGTATTAGTTTCACAGCAAAATTGAGAGGAAGGCACAGAGATTTCCCATATACCCTCTGCCCCCGCACAGCAGTGGCTTTTTAAACATTTTTCACCTGATCACATTCTAGAAACATTTTCTCTTGCTACTCCTCACTGGGTGTCTGAGGTCACCTGTAGGGGCAAAGTCTCCTGACTGGGTGGGGAGTGGTGCGGGGAAGGTAAGTCTCTAATGTCCTGTGAAAGTATCAGTGTGCAGACCTGGTCATATTCTAGCTGTATACATATAGCTTGCTTGAGATGCGAAAGAGTTGATCATACTGAGAAATCAAATTTCAGTTCCATCATTTAATCTCTTTTATTCCTTTCCCTGTAGCACTGAATATATCCAGAGCGTATCCAGATTTAGTCCCAGTGAATGGTAGTTCAGTCTTCAGATTTTCTTTCACAGTAAACCTCTTTTGGGTAGTGTTTAAATCCATAAGAAAGGTTCCAGAACAATAAACATAACTTTTATTGTAATTAACTTGCCCTTTTCTAACTGCCATGATCTTTTCTCAAATATAAGTACCACCTTCTGTTAACTTGACTGCTGCTGGATTTCTCAGAGCCAGCTCTTTCATCAGTTGGGGAAACATATAAATTAAAATTGTTTTACTTGCTACACTAAGGACCATGCAGAAGATTATTCTTTTCCCACTTATTGAATAATCATTGACTAAAATTATATATCCTATCACACCTTCATTAAACTTTAGGTCTGTGCTATTGCAAAATAGTAGCCATAAGCCACATTTGTCTACTGAGATTTAAAGTGAATTAAAATTTAATTAATGAGGAGTGGCTCTAGAGTGTAGTGGTTAGCACATCTGATTTACATGCAGAACATCCTGGGTTTGTGTCCCAGGTGGAGCCACGGACCATGCCTTGGGTGCACTAGGCCCTTCGAGTGTGCTGGGGGCGCCAGGCCCCAGGTGTACTCTGTGAGTGTGTGGGAGGAGACACCCCACCTTCAGAGATACAGTTCTTAAAGAGAAATGGCAACTTCTGTGGGTCAGAGGTAGAAGTGGGGCAGAGGGGAGCGGAATTAAAGAGGGGAAATACTTTAATTTGATGAAAAAATTAGTTACTCAGTTGTACTGGCCTCACTTCAAGTACTCAGTAGCTAAATGTGACTAGTGGCTATTCGGTTGGACAGCACTCATATAAAGCCATTTTCATCATCACAGAGTTTTTTTGTGCGGCGCTGCCCTAGAGCAAGGTGGGGGTCAATATTTTTCTTCCTTTGAAAAATAGATTTCAGTTTTCTAATTGCATGATGTACTTGTCTGTTGCCTCTGTTTGTAAAGCTGTGTTTGATAAAGACTTAACTAGGTTGAGCCATTATTCTGTTTCTACAACTAACATCCTCCATCAGTACTAAAAACAACATGAAGTATAAAAGACCAGGCACCTATTCTTTCATTTATTCTGTTCTTACCTTGGGTGTCAGAGACCTGACTTACACATGCATGCATGCGTGCATATAGAGATGCACACACACACACACGCACACACGCACGCACACAGCCACAAAGCAGCCATGCTGAAAACAGGAGGGCCCTTCCTCACTGCCTCAGAGAATCCCTCAGGAATCATCTTAAAGCATAGCAAATGGCTTTTGATTGTGAAGTCGTAACACTGTTCTTTTTCATGTCCTGAACACATCTCTTTCATGTTTTTCCCACAAAGTTCTGCTGTTATACCTATGTATAATAAAATAAAATTATTTGCAGGAATTTCACTTTTTTAGCTTCTCTATTCCGGGGTATTGCTAACTTGTCAGAAATTTTATGCCTAAAGACAGTTTTAATACCTTTTATTCATTCTTAACCTTTACTCTTCAGATATGTTTTAAATTTTTTCATTCAGGGACCTTAGAGAAAGAAATTCTTATTTTTTTTGCTACTGCTATTCTGGCAGTATTCATTGCTAGATAGCCTAGAGTTCATTGTGAATCACTTTTCCTCAAACAGGAGATTGGGAGACCTTGAATCCCCAAGGAACTTATTTATCAGAGCTTGAGACACAGGGGCCACTGAGCAAGAGAGGAGAATAAAACTTTGTCACTTAAGCAAGAATGATAAATAGGTCCCCTTTCACATGGTCTCGGAGATAGATTGGCAGCAGCTGCTAGAACACCAGGCTAAAAGTAAAGATTCTTTACTTTTGTTTTAATTCAGATGTCTGCACTGGGGTCAGAGGGAACAGGGGTAGCACCTAGGCACACAGTTGCCACCTGCAGGTTCAAGTGAAAAAAGAAGATGCAGAGAAGGAAGGAGAATAACAGATTTTATTTTGATAGCTGCACAAGTTTATTCTATTTTTGTGAAACAGTTCTCAGAATTTCAAAATCTTTTCAATTAACAGAACCTGTGTTGTCATTATTATTTTGTGAACTGTTTTGTTTTCCCTCTTTAAAGCCACAGGGTCGACTTATGGATGATACCTCTATTGCCGCTGCGTGATCTTCAAGACTGGCCCGTGGCTGTTTTTACAGAGAAGTTGGACAGAGCTATATAAGTTTTTCATTGTGAGCTGTAGCTTTGATCATGGTAAAAAAATCTTTTCTATTTTTTAATGGATGTTATACCAACTATTTGGAGGAACTCATGCTTAAAATATTAGGAAAATCTATCCTCTCTTATAGTTTCACTAATAAATATTTGAAATCTGTCAGTATGACATGAAAGGATGTCAGACCATTGTTATTGTTGCAAGTCATTTTATGAATAGTAAATTTTTTTAAAAAGTTATTTGCATGTGCAACATCAGAGGAAAATCAAGCATCCCAAATGTGAGTGGACAAGGAAAGGGAAATGTACTGATATCTATTCAGGTCTGAATCCCCACGAGTCCCTTTTAGAGTTGGCTAAGCTGGAGATCAGCCATCTGCATGAAATCGTGGTGTGCTTATAACATGTATGTAAGAACTTATAAGCAGTTACATGACTGATACAGAAAACTTCAGAAAGTTTTAATCAAAGCAGTCTCAGTTGTCTAACACATGTCTTTGCTTACCATCCAAACATGTCAGCTAGGTCCAGATTGCAGCCAAAATGTGGATCATTTATGGAGCAGGTTTTTATTTGTGTCTATCGGATCTTCATCTCTAAGTGTCTGAACTGTGGGGATCTGATTATCAGTTTAATTTCCTAAACTAAACGTTTTTGAAAAAGATGCAAGCTCTAAATAAAAGGTTTTTGTTGTGTAGTGTAGTCCTAAAAGAACTATTTAAAACTCTTGAAAATTCATGTAAATAAAAATCATATTGTGAACGTTTTCTGTTAAAATATCTTAATTTAAAACCACCCGATATCCTGGAAATTTTTTGTTTAAAAGTGTAGGAGATGTAAAAAGGAAATAATGATGTAAATAAATATGTTCTCTTTCAAATGTGCCTGTATGTATTTCATTTGGAGTTTGTTTGATTTCCATTCCATGTAACAGCTTTTACTAAGAGTACTATTGCATGAGAGTAGAGAACTGAATTTTTAAAAATATCTTTCATATCACTTGAGGGAAAGATTTTTTACTTTTGTTTTAATTCAGTTGTTTCTTTCATGGCTCATGTTATATCTCCACCCAGAATACAGAATACTAAGTCTTCCAGTTGATACTTTTCCTAACAATGGCTGTTAAGAATTCCGAGTTATAATTTCCATGTTAGCAGTGAGGGAAAGAGAGATCTTTTAAGGAAAAAACACAGTAAGTGGAAAAGTTAGCTCACCCTTTTAATGAGAGTGGGAGGGTCATGTGGTCCCAGCAGATCCCTAGAAAAAGCACCTATCGTGTCTTTGACTCCTAGAGCTGAGTTGTGTCATTTAATGGTAAAGTGAATAAATAGTAAGGGCTCGAATTTTCAAGAAGCAATCAGGTGTGATGGTGATTAGAGACTGTTGGGTGAATACAGGATACCAAATACAAATGTGCACTTCATCTTACTTACGGATTTGTTTTGAAACATTCCTAACAAGTGATTCTCATATCATCCTTTGATGAGCGCCGTATCATCTTTTTTTTTGAGTGCCGTTCTCAGATACATCTACTTAAAATAACTGCATACAATTCACCAAATGAGTATAAAATCTCACGTTTCTATGAAAAAGAAAAGAAATTCATAATTTAATTATATTCAGGTTTTCTTCAAAGTTGAAATTTGTGAGAAATTTTCCTTTCTACTCAATTACTTATGCCCGAGAACAAAAGAGAAAGTGATCACAAGGCCTTATTGTTTTTGCTTTCTGAAGCATATTTTACAAAAGGTGGAAGTAGAACCAAAGTCAAAACTGCCAAGCACTCCTGTACTTCAGGGTGTGTATACCATGCAGACTGAGAGATTACTTAAATTCTATTTTCTCTGAAAGATTGCAAAACTCATAGCAACCTTAAAGTTGATTTTTCATTTATGGAATTCACCCTTATCCAAAATGTATCATCAGCATGCCTGGCAAGTGAGAACTTGTAAATATTTTTTAAGTTGGTCAAGATTTCTAAACTATGTATGTTTCCCAACATTTATTGAGTGCTACAATGTGCCAGGGAGTTATATTCTTATCTCACTAATACTAGTAAAAGCCCAGTGTGGAGTAGGAACTGTTGTTATCTCCATTTAAAGATGTGGAAACTGAGGCACAGATAGGTTAAGTAACTTGCTCAGTATTCCAGTTATCCATTGCTGTAAAGCTTATCATCCTAGTATGTACTGGCCCCAAACAACAATCATTCTTTTGCAGTTTTAGTGGGTCAAGAATCCAAGAAGGGCTTATCTAGGCACTTCTGGCTTGAGGTCACTCATGTGGTTATAGTCCAACAGTAGCTGAAGTTTCTTGATCACCTACTACGGACCAGCGTCAGTGCTGGTGGCTAAAGCCAGTAATGAACCCTGTTCCGGAAGACCAGTGGTCCAGTGGGAGATGCTGCCATGTAAGCAGTCTTCACTGGTGTGATAAATGCAGTAGAAGCGGGTACAAGACTGGTGGACCAATGGGATAAGATGTCTGGGATTTGCTTTCAGATGCTCCAGGGAACAAAACAAAAGAACAAACCAGGTTAGGGAGAAATGAGTCAAACAAGATTTGAAAAACGTTGATAATTGTTAAAGGTGGATAAAGGGTGCCTGGGGAGCTCATTTCACTCTACTTTTGGCTGTGTCTAAATATTTTCATGATAAAAAAAAATGAAAGATTCAAGGTAGAAAGAGCTACCGTGGTGGTGATTATAGGATGTGAGTGAGAAAGCATCAGTGAGGTAGGGCTTTCTGCAGGAGTGACGCTGGGCTATTTCCATATTTGTAATAGAATTACCCTGTGTGTTTCTTGTATGGGAATGCATTTCCATCATCCTTGAACAATGTTATTTTGAGCTGAGTTTTGGAGGACATATAAATGTTTGTAGAATAAACAAATCAAGGAAGAGCTTTTCAGGCGATGAAGGTTATACTGGCTGGCATCCATTCCTGCCAGCCCTGTGGCAAGCCAGATGTTTTTAGCATAGACAGACCTGTCCACTGTTGAGTAAAGCTAGCCTTGTTGTTTTTCCTACCTGTGATAAGAGAATTAGGAGGGGAATGAAACTCATTTAAAATTGGAAGAATGTTTACTTCTGTCCCCACTGCTGTTTCTGGAGAACAGAGCTTTTTTCTGTTGGAATTAGAGGATTTGGGGATGAAGTTTGTCTTCTGATGATAATGCTCATCAGATTGAATGAAGAATTATTGTTTGAAAAATGTTTGATATTGGGTGATAACAACCATTGTCTCAACAAAGGACTGAATCCCAAAGGCCAAATTTAACAGGAGAAAATTAGCCCTATCTCGAAGCCAAAATACTGAATTATTTAAGCACAGGACAGAAGGAACCCCAGGATGGCTCATTTTTATCAAAAGTGTTAGTTGCTGAGACTACATTTACAATATTTTCTCCACTTCTGATTGCTATCCTTTATTGCATTTTATATTTTATTGTGAAAAATTTCCGAACATACACAAAAATAAGGACTATCACACACTTCCTATGCTTGTACTCAGAACTTCAGTAGCATTACTTTGCCATCTAGTCTTGTACCCACATCAGTTCTCCTCTTATATAGTTTTACCCGTAAATAAAAGAACTTTTAAGAAACATAACCACAATGCATTATTAATACATTACTAATAATTCCTTAAGATTATCTAATGCACAACATTAAATTTTCCTTATTGATTAAGCAGTGTTTTAACAGTTGGTTTGTTTGAATCAGCATCCAAATAAGGTCCATCATTATATTTGTCTCTTAAGTCTTCTTAAAGTTTCATTTAATGTAATACAGTCCCTCCTTTTTTCTCCCTTATCATTGAAGTCAATTGTCTTATAAAATATTCCACATCATCTACTGTTGGCTGATTGCTTTCTAGGGTGTCACTGAACTTTTTTTCCGTCTCCTATATTTCCCGTGGACTGAGAGTTAAGAGTCTTGCCCTCTTTTGTAGTTATATCTCATAGATCAGCAGTCTCCAACCTTTTTGGCACCAGGGACCGGTTCTTCTATGAGAATCTGATGCCTGATGATCTGAGGTAGAGCTGAACCGGTGATGCTGGGCAGCAGCTGCAAATACAGATGAAGCTTCACTTACTTGCCTGCTATATGGCCCGGTTCCTAACAGGCCATGGACCAGTACTGATTTGCAGCCCGGGGTTGTGGACCCCTGTCATAGATGATACGCTACACAACCTATTTGCTACACATAGTGTCTGGTTGCCTCACCTTTAGTGATGCTAAGATTGATCACTGGGTTTGAAGGATGACAACCTCTAAATCCTTTATTATAAGGTTCAGCTATACATCCATCTGACAGTTGTCTGAATCAGTTTCTTAATTAGAAATTGCAAAATGTAATTTTAAAATTCTGTTTTTATTGGCTAGAGTTATCTCATATAGAAACTTTCCTCTTATCCATGAGGTCTATTTAATTACTCTAAAATATAGTTCCTTTAGGAAAGAATTTTTAATAACAATTTTTTCCTATAATTTTCAGAGTAATGAATTGGCGCCTTCAGCTATTTCTAAGGTTTCTCAGGAGCTTTGGTTTTTGTTATGGTTTTTTGTCCTCACTTTTTTTCTCACTATTACAAATAATCATATAATTAAAAGGCTGGAGGACAGGAATGTCAAGTCGGTGTGATGGCTTTCTGCCATTTTTGGTAGCAGCTGTCAAGTTCTCCAAAGGAGACCAGTGCCCGCCCCCCGCATCCAGCTTTGCCTGAAATATTACACACACCAAAGCCCACCTGTTTACAGCTTCTGCTTCGAAAAATAAAGTTTATAAGGAATCATCTGCTGTAAAGATAAAGCCAACAAGATAATTTCTACAGACTGATATCAGACATTCACTCCTCCAAACTTTTGTCAACCGTATACTTAAAATCAGTATTACAGAAGCTCTGAATGATTGATTGATTACCTTGGGAAATGAGTGCAAGAGCCTGACATGAAGGAAAGATTAAATTATATTTAATGTATTTTATGTTTTTTGAAAACAGGTCATCATTGAATGATTGATTTTTCATCACATGCACAGTTAAAAGTTATTCAGGACACTTGTTAACGACGGTAAGGCAGACTTTACCGGGAACTGCCTCTGAGGTGTGCCGGGGGAGATGGGACTCGACTGGGACTGTAACAGGGACTAGTGGGGGGTTGTAGGCAGGAGCAGGGAGGGGTCAGTGAATGGGAAATGGGACAGAGGAAACATCAGAGATGATTCTTGCTGAAGTCAGGCCCAGTGTCGTCCCAGACCAAGTGTGCAGATTTCCGCTGAACTGATTTAGCAGGTTTCTTGCTCGACCCAAATTCTCCAAGGATGGAGAAGGAAGCCCAAGGTGGCACCCAGTGGGGCAGAGGGCTCAGAGGAGCCTGATTAAAGTTTGGTCAAAGAAGAGAGTCTCTGTCAATACACAGAACTATTAACCACAACATTTTATATTTCGTGTTAATAATTCCTCCACCTCTGTCAGGGACTTCCCCGTTCTGAAAGTCAAGTCTGAGCGTGCTGGCAGGCAGAGCCTTTCTTTTCGAGTGTCTTCGCTCTCCCTCATAGGAAATAAAGCCGGGCTGCCCGCTTTAGAGGAGCTGGGTGAAGCTCCCATGCGTGAATAACACCAACTCACCACCCAGTACAAAGTGGGTTGACTGAATGACTCCAGGTTCTGTGGAGCAGAAAGAAATTTTCTAAGTGGTCAGACAGGCTGGGTGACTTCAGGACAATAAGCCTTTAATGGTTGAAAATCAGAACCCAGCTGTGAAGGAAAAGGTTTTCCTGTACTTACTTAGCTGAAAAAAAAAATGAAACCCGTGCTGGTTGAGTGCGTCTCTGCTCCTGCCACCTGGGGTGCGGCTTTCTAGCCACGTGTCCGCTCCACCCACGCCTGGGCTGCTGGGCTGTGGTGACCCAGCCAGCCACTGGCGGTGACAGCACCACTGAGTTGCAGCGAGATCACAACCCTCAAGCGCCTCCGAGGCACACATTTGTGCTGCTGGCGCCTGCCTCTGTCTTAAACATGGTGCAGAAACTTCGAGAAAGCTGGCCCGGCTGCAGTTCTGAGAGAGTTCCCATGGCAGATCCAAGGCACGAAACTCAATACCTTCTAGGGATTTGGCAAAGCTCACACACAAGGTGAAGCAGCGTTACGTTTACCGTTCTTTTTCAGAAGGAAACAGAAAGGGACAGGGCGTGTCTAGCTTAGAGCCTCTCACCTTCTGTAGGTGTCTTAACACCTTCCCCTCAAGGGTTCCCCTCACCACCTCTGGCCCCAGATGTCCAACTGAACGCAAGTGAAGAAACTGTCCAGAAGACAGCGACAAGCATCTGAAAAGCAGGCGAGGGAACAGGAGCATCAAGCGGGTTGCAAGGCTTGCAGGCAAGCTCGGAGGCACCTCTGGCATTTCACTCACCTGTGCGGCTGGCCGACGACCCAAGGCTCTCCTTCAACTGTGGTCTGAAAATATTAAATGAAAAATTCCAAAAATAATTCCTAAGTTTTAAATTGTTCACTGTTGTGAGTAGCGTGATGAACTCTCGCACACCCAGCTCTGCCCCAACTGGGACGTGATCATCCCTTTGCCCAGCATCTCCATGCCGTAGACGCTCCTCGCCCTTCAGTCACTGAGCAGCCATCTTGGTGTTCAAATCAACTCTCCTGGTATGTCCGTGTTTGTGTTCAAGTCACCTTTATTTTACTTCATAATGGCCCCAATGCAAAAGAGTGGTGATACTAGTGGTTTTATGCCAAAGAGAAGTTGTAAAGTGCTTCCTTTAAGAGAAGAGGTGAAAGTTGTCAATAAGGAAAGAAAAGAATCGTATGCTGAGGTTATAAAAATCTACAGTGAGAATGAATTTTCTATGAGTGAAATTGTGAAGAAGGACGATGAAATTCATGCTAGTTTTGCTGTTGCACCTCAGACTGCCTAAATTATGGCCACAGTGCACGGTAAGTGCTTAGTTAAGATGGAAAAGACATTCAGTTTGCAAGTAGAGGACATGACATCATCATAGTTCAGTGATTCTCCTGAGATATCATCAGAAGGTCAGTAGTATCCTAAAGCTATGTCCCAAGGCCCTGTCATTCACCTCCCTTCATCTCATCGTGTAGGCCTTGTGTCATCTCACATCATGACAGGAGTACGATATACCTATAACAGTCTAAAAATAAGAATACTAATATTACCCAAACTCTACTAACTGTGTTTTTTGTGTCCTTAGGTTATATGACTCTAACAATGTACAGTAAAAATTCTGTTTTAAAATTCCACTTAAATAGTTGCTTTCTATATGTGGTTATGCCTCCCACTTTATATGTAGTTTGTTCATTGTTTCAGGATTTTTTCCCAGTGTTTGATTTTGCTTTATTTTTTATTTAATTTACTTTTAAGTTATGTAAATCATGTTTCTAAAGTTCAAACTATACAACATGGTAAATTTCACATAAGTCTTGCTTCCATTCCAGTTGTCTCCAATATTCCAACCTCCACCCAAATAGGTAACCATTTTTATTAGTTTTGGGTTATTTCTTTCTTGGTTTTTGTTTTTGCAAATTTAAGCAAATGTATAATTATATTTATCCTCCATTTCTTATACAGTCTCTAATATTACTTTATAATATGTAATATAATAAAAATTATATACTTTCACAATGTATTGTGTTTTTTGTTTCTTTGCTTTTAGTATCTATATTGCTTTTGATATTTATGAAGGTTTACATTTTTGTTCTAATTGTTATCTTTGTAATAGTATCTTTGTTTAACACGGTTATGCCCCTCTTTTTTATATAGTGTCTACTTGTCCACAACTACAGGTGATAATAAAATTAACAAATATCACTTTTTCTCTCTCCTCTCCCTCTCATCCAGCATCCACATTAAAGTGAGAGTCTCTTGCAGTTAATATTTGTGACTGACTTACTGAGCTTATTCTACTTTCTGAGTACTTTGTTCATTCTCTGTTTTTTATTAGTCATATTATATCTATATTGTCAGCTTAAAGTATTTGAAATATCTTCTTCCATTTTTATTCCTACTAGTTCTTAGTCTTAGTTCTATGGACAAGTATATTTAAGACTCAAAAATTGTATACTGAAGTGTCTCATGAATATTTTGAAGGGTTGTCTAGAGCTCATTTGTATAGATTGCTTGGAAAGTCATGTGGGAACAATAGTATCTGAAGTCTTGCTTGTTTATGACTGTCTGTGACCTTTATTCTTGAAGGAGTTAAAATTTGCCTCAGCATAAAATCTTGGGCTCACATTTTCTTTTCTTGAGTCTTGTAAATATATTGTGATACTGTTGTCTGTTATGAAGTGTTTTTGTCAGCGAGTCTGATACAAATCTAATCTTTTCTCCAAGTATATAATTGATTGATTTTTTTTTCCCTCTGGAAACCCAAACGAGTTTTCTTTATTCTTCAATTCTAGTAATTTAATTAAAATGTGTCTCAGTGTGGACCATTCTGGCTGAGTTTTTAGGTACATAGTATGACCTTTCAATATACAGGTTCAAGTGCCTTTTTATTTCATGAAAGATTTCTTGAGTTAGCATTTGTTCTGACCTATTGATTTGTTTTTCTTCTTCAGGAACTTCAGTTGTGAGTTGTTGGATTTTTTTGCCTATTTTCTACATCTATCTTTTTAGAAATCCTTTTTTCTTTATTTCTGGTTGATTTCTGAATTTTCTCCTTTCTAATCTCAATTTCTCTCGCTATGCTTTCTGTGATGTCTGTTTGCTCCTAGGTAACTTCTAGCATAGTCTTAATTCATAACAAATATTTTAAAATTTTTTTCTGAGATCTCTCAGCTCTTATTTGACACATCTCTGTTGTTTAGCTGTCTAATTTCTGAAGTTTACACATCATATTCGTGCTATGTTTCTGCAACCTCTTACAGTTTTAAAAATTATTTTGAGATTTATTTTATATTAGGAAACAATTTTGGTGTATCTTTTTGTTACTGTTGAACCCAATACTGTTGATTTAGTATTGGGTTTATTTTTCTCTTTTTTGTTAAAATATTTTTATATTGGGATTTAATTACATTTCTAATGTTTATACTTATGTCGCATGTAAAAACAATTTGTCATGTAAGAGTAGGGGATAGAACAAGGTAGCTTTTTGGCTCACAGGTTCCCGTCTCTGTTGTCACTTCAAAGTATTCTGTTCCATGTATTCCTCCACAGTCATAAGATCTTTGTTTGCACCTTCTCTATATTTACACCAGAGCCTTGTTCTGATAAATTTAGATTCTACTACCCGAAGTTTTTTTATACTCAAGGTAGGTGTTTTTCCTCCTAGAAGAGAGTTTTTATTGAGTATTTATGAGGTCCTTGAGGACTGAGGTCACACAGGTTTCCTCTCAGAGTGGAGTCCTCTTACGCTTTAAGGCTCTTGCAGTGGTTCTAAGGCTCTGATTCTAAAGCTCTCAGGTTACACTGGCTTGTAAGACTCCATTGTGTGTGGCTCTGCCAGGTCTGCAGGAGGTGACGTTAACTGTGATGCAGTATTTATACCCTAAACATCAGCAAACACTACAAGTGACATTGGTTTCTGAGTTTGCTTTTTTGGTTTATTTTGGTTTTTTGTTTTGTCTTGTTTTTGAAGAGCTATTTTACCAGCACACCGCCGGATCCTGCACCATCAGAACACTCCTTCCTCTGCCCTTAGATTCCTCACGCGGTTGCTAACCCTCCAAGCCTCGTGAGCAAGTTTCACTGATAATGGTGGTTTGGTCCTCCCTAGAGCTATTCTTCAGCTCCTAAATAAACCTTGTCACCTAATTTTATTGAAAATATTGTCTGAGGGTTTTTTAAATGTTAGTATCTGATTGCTGTGTGGATTTGAAAATATTTATAATGGTCTCACCCTGACAGAAGGCCCCCAGAAATACTTTTGAATGTTAACAATGTTTATGCCTTTATTTAATAGCACTTTATAGTTTACATAGAGATTTCATGTAATCCCTTTATGAGACTGAGTGAGCACGGATATTTTTATTTTGTGGATGAGGAAACTGAGGCTTATGAAAGTCAAATGATTTGTTTATTTACAGCTAAACCATGGCAGAGCTGGAGTTTGAACTTGGATTTTCTAACTCAAATCTAGTGATCTATATTAAAGTGTAAACACATTTGCTAAAGGCGCTTAAGATGAGCTAATATGTTGTTAAAATCTAGGGCAGTATTCAGGTCTCTGACCTCTCAGGGACTACATATCCAGGTATTTGATTGATTTATTTCCGTAGTCATCCTTACACGGAAGTAACTTCTCTCGTAGTTTTTCCATTTCTGTGCTGCACTCTCCTGGGCACTCGAACTTAAAACTAGGAAGCAGAGCAAAGAGGTGTTCCCTCCACATATAATTCAAGAGTGCCAGAAAGTTCTCTTCCCCTTTTCTCATGCCCTCAATACAAATTCCTTCTGGTTCACTGATGCCTGAAATTCCATAATTTATTGTTTTGGCTTAATTCCAGGAAGAGGATGTAAATCTCTTTTCTAGTGCTGACTATGTGCCAGGTACAATCTTATTTACTCTCCACATCAGTCTTGTTCATTACACCCTTTTATAAATGAGGAAACGGAAAATCAGACGACTGAAGTATTTTTTTTTTTCAGGGTCACAAACCAGGTAAATAGAAGACATTCTAACTGAACTCAAGTTGGGGTGATGCCAAAAATCTGTGATTTATCTACTACTCTAGGCTAATATTTATGTTAATGTAGCACTGCATTAAATATTTGTCTCATATATATTCTGAGAGTAAGTTTATCCATTTAGCACCTGATACAAGTACCCTACCTGTATCTCCTTACACCATACAGCTATAGCACACTCTGCAGGACTTAGGATGCTTGGGTTCTTCCTTTCACTCCAGAGCCTGTCTACTCGAGAATGTTAGTATGGCAGACTAAAAGTACAGGAGAATTAATTCCCTCACCCCAACCCCAGTAGCTCGCGACCAATGACTGGTAGGAATGGTGTACAAAAGCCAAAGCTCCCTTGCTCCTTGAATGGCTAACCCTACAGTGACTCCCAGAATTTTCCATTGGTATTAAGGTCCAGTTGTTCACAAAGTGATGTGCTTGATAATTACCCCACCCCCTTTTTTTTGGGCTGCCATCTTTTCCCTGTCTCAGTTCCAAACTTATCAATAGATGTTTCCTGGGATCCTTTCCAGAGTAAACTACTTGCGCTTGAATACTTGTCTGAGAGTTCCCAGACTCTGCTTCTTTGGAACCCAAACTAATCAGCAACTGTACTAAATGCAGACTTTTTATAAGAAGAGTCAGCAGACTTTGAGATCCTCAGACATTGGAGGGAACAGAAGAAAAACCATGCCAGCTCTTATTTGTTTCCAAATATTCTTTACAAGGTTAGCTATTTATTTCTTATTTCATTAACTACATCCAGGGAAATAAAATTATATCAATCCATGAACAAATATTATGCTAGTTCTAGGGAACAGAGATAAAGCAGCGAATAAAATGGATAAAATTCCCTGCCCCTTGTGACCATATATATGGAGGTTATATTTTAACGGCTGCCAGGAGATTTTAAAAAAGAACCAAATAAATCTTCTTGAATTAAATAATACATATCTGAAATAAAACATGTATTGGATACACTTAACTGCAGAAGAAAGGATTGGTGAATTTGAAGATAGATGGATAGAAATAATTCAAGCTAAAGCAAATAGGATAAAAGGATGTTTTTAAAAAATGAACAGAGCCTCAGTGATTATTGCAGGATCAAGTTTAACATTCCAGAATTAGAGGAGAGAGAACATGGCAAACAAATTATTTAAAGGAAATACTCACACCAAATCTCTAAGCTTGATAAAAAGTATTTCAACCTATAGACTCAAGAAGTTCAGCAAATACCAAGCAGGATAAATTCAAAGAAAACTATCATCATCAAATTACTAAAAACCACAGATAAGAAGCCAAAGAAAAAGGCACATTTCATGTAGAGGAACAATGATCAAAAACAATGGAAGCAGGAGACAATGGGAAAACATCTTTAAAGTGCTTATAATGGGGAAAAAACCTGTTAGCTTGGTATTTCATATCCAGTAAAAATATCCTGAATTATTTAAAGTGAAGCTAAGTGGATTATTTGGGTCGTGGGATGTATGAAAACATTGGTGGACAATTTGGTCTGCTCCAAAGTACATCATATGGACAATGGTGAGTGATTCTGCAGCCAGCCTGCCTGGGTCCAGTTCTTAACTCCCACTGATCACTAGCTGAGTGAACTTTTCTCTGCCTTATGTTATCATTTATAAATGAAAATAAAAGTAACATACACCTCACATGGTTATTGTAAGGATTAAATGAATTGTTTAATTTTCAACTATTGGGGATTTTTTAGATATCATTCTTTCTGTTACTGATTGCTAGTTTAATTCCATTATGGTCCAAGAACATTTTGCATGACTTTAATTCTTTTAAATTATAAAGGTTTGTTCAATGACTCAGGATATAGCCTATTTTGGTGAATGTTTCATGTGCAGTTGAAAAGAATGTGTATTTTGTTGTTGTTGGGCGGAATGTTCTATAAATGTCAAGTTGGATCCAATCAATTGATGGTGTTCAATTGCTGATTTTCTGACTCCTAGTTCTCTCCATTATTGAGAGAGCAGTGTTAAAGTCTCTAACTAAAACTGTGCATTTGTTCAAGTGTCTTTTAAGTACTATCAGTTTTTGCTTCATAAATTTTGAAGCTCTGTTGTTAAGTGCATATTTGTCTAACCTCACCATCGCATGTGAGCTGTGACTTGGAAGATAAGATGCAATTTAAAATATGCAAAAGACAGGAAGCACGTTTCAGAAAATAGGAGTAACTATTGCAAAGGCACCAGTGAATAGCATGACATGGTCAGTGAATGAATGACAAGTACCATATTGCTAGAGTAGAAGGTAAGTGGCAGAGAATCACCAATTAACCGCAAAATACACTACACTTGGTTTGGCCAACTTTTGAACTGAATTATCCACAATGAAGCTAAGTGAATTATTTGGATCATTTGCTGTATGAAAACAACTGGTTTGGATGATTAATGTCTAAAGTGTATGATATGGGCAGCAGAGCATGATTCTGGAACCAATCTGCTTGAGTCCAATTTCTTATTCCAACATTCACTAACCAAGTGAACCTGAGCAAGTTCCTTAATTTCTGTCAGCCTCATATTCTCATCTGTAACAATGGAGCTTCAAAATTTTCTCATCACAGTAAGATCCACAGTAAGATCAGAAGGTTATTGTAAAGATTATGTGAGTTGACCCACACAAAATGCTTAGAATGGTGTTTGGAAAATGGTAATCACTCAACAGACCACCTCTACTTATTTCAAAAGCTACTGTCTAAATTGATTGAATGAACTGGGCAGAGCAGGACCTTGTATTATTTTTCTGGGGCTGCCAAACTAAGTATCACAAACTAGGAGGCTTTAAACCATAGAAAGACACTGTCTCAGAGTTCTGGAGGCTGGAAAATCTGAAATTGAGATGTCGGCAGAGCCATGTTCTCTATGAAGTTTCTGGAGAGGGTCCTTCCTCTCCTCCTCCTAGCTTTCAGTGTTTGCCAAGATTCTTGGTGCTCCTTGGCTTGTGATAGCATTGGTCCAATCCCTTGTCTTCCCCCTGTGTGTCTGTTTACAAATTTTTCTCTTCTTATAAAGATAGTAGTTATGGAGTAGGACCCACCCTAATCTGGTACGACCTTAGCTTAATTTGGTTACATCTACAAATACCCTATTTCAAAATAAGGCCAAGTTTACTGATTCTGGGTAGACATGAATTTTGGGGAGACACTATTCTACCCAGTATGGACCTCAGCTGTCCACATTTCCTGACGACTTGCTGTAGATAACCGAGTTTCTGGTTGTTTTTTTTTTTAACACTGTTTGAACAAAATATTTACAAACTTCCTTGCTTGCTTTTTAACATTTTAAAATCAAATATACCGTTTGCAATTGTACATAAACATTTTTTTAAAAATTTATTTATTTTAATTAGTTTTAAGTATACAGTATATTGCTTAGATATCTATATAGTTCATAAAACAATTCTCCTAATTTCTTCCTCTGTCCCCTGACCCTCCACTTAACCAATGTATTAATGCTAATTGAATTCCTTATGCCGTGCTCCTCATCCCTGTGACCATCCATCCATCAGCTACTAATTTGTACTGCTTTAACCCTTCATCCCATTTTCCCAGTGCCCCAACTACCCTCCTCTCTGTCTATCACCAAATTGTCTACTATATATGTGATTCTGTTTTTGATTAGTTTGTTATTTTTATTTTAGATTCTGCATATAAGTGAAATTATATAGTGTTTATCTTTCTTTGTCTGACTTAAATACCTTCCAGGTCCATCAAAGCAGTATATTTTTCCATCCTTTTCATATGTAGAGGTCTTGTTTTCTTATCCTTTCAGCCACTCTATCTTTTGGTTGGAGTATTTAATTCTTTTTTATTTAAGGTACTTATGATAGGAATGTAGTTGTTACTATTCTTTATTCCTGTTTTTGATACATGTTTTTTTTCTTAAAGAAGTCCCTCCAACATTTCCTGTAATACTGGCTTGGTGATAAATGCCTTTAGCTTATTTTTATCTGGGAAGCTCTTTATCTGTCCTTTGGCTCTAAACGATAGCTTTGCTGAATAAAGTATTCTTGATTGTAGATCCTGGGTCTTCATCCTATCGAATATTTTTTGCCAAACCCTTCTGTCCTGCATAGTTTCTTTTGAGAAATAAGCTACCAATCTTATGAGTGTTCCTTTATAAGTAATTATCTGTTTTTCTCTAGCTGCTTTTAATATTCTTTCTTTGTATTTAAACTTTGGCATTTTAATTATGATGTATCTTGGAGTGGGCTTCTTTGGATCCCTGATATTTGGAATTATCTGAGCTTCCTGGGGTTTTATGTCCTTTTTTTTTTTTTTTTAACCAGGTTAGGAAAGTTTTCCATCATTATTTCTTCCAACAGCTGTTCATCATCTTGATTTTCTTCAGTTACCCCAATCAGATGGATATTTGAACCCTTAATAGTGTCCCTTATCCTCTTTAAATTATTTTTATAGTCTTGGCATCTTATCTCTTTCCATTCTGCTTACATGTCCTTGGCTTTCCTGTCTTCTAGACAGGGCATTTGATCCTTTTCTTTATTCACTTTGTTTATTCCTTTGTTTATTCCATTTAATATACTTCTCATCTCAGATGTGTTCTTCATTTCAGATGGGTTCCCTTTTATAATTTCATGTTTTTTATCTCTTTGTTGAAGTGCTCTACACTTTCCAAAAGTTCATTGAGCATCTTTATAACCAGTGTTTTGAACTCTGCATCTGTTAGATTGCATGACTCCATTATTCCTGGATCTCTGTTCTGTTCTCTCATGTGGTTTCTGCTTCTTTGTCTTCCCATTTTGGCTACCTTTCTGTGTCTGTTTCTATGGGCTAAGCAAAGCTCCTAAGTCTCCCGGTCTTATTAGCGTGGAATTGTGTAGTAGATGTCCAGTGACACAGTCCTGAGAGAATTTCAGCTGCAGGCCAGATTTAGCCCAAGCCTGTGCCCCTCTGGGGCTACCTGTTAAGATTCAGCAAGCAATCCACAGATGCTGTGCTTATAGTTGCCTCAAAAGGCCTCACCAAAAACTGAGGCCAGCTGCCTCCAGTGTGAATCTAGGTGCTGCTTTATAAGGAGCACCTGACTCGCTGAGGATACACCTGAATGTGGCTTGGGTGGGGCTGCGGGTTGGGGGAAGTGGGGTTTCAGGAAATCCTCTGGGTGGAGTAAACTCTGTTATCTGGTTTGATGAAGTCATGGCTATGACGGTGATGTCTGTGCACTGGGAAGGGCGAGGGCTCAACATGAACAATGGATACCGCTGGCACCTCTGTACAGAGCAAGTCTCTCCTAAGCCCTCACTCCGACAATGTTTCCCTATAAACCCCTGGCTCCCCCTGAGCACAAATTGGCATTGGTGCCCAGAGTGAGCAGGCCCATCACCAGGAAAGTATGCTCGTGGATGTGGCCCCTTTAAGAGGCATCTGCTGCTGCAGCCTCCATCTCACTCAGCTGCTCGAGACCGGGCAGCCCCACGTTCTTGTCCTGTCTGGTGTCCTTGCCCCATTCTATCTTCTGCTGTTGCAGGGTGATTTCCTGGATTTCTCCCTGGTTGTATGGCTTGTTCATCTAGAAGCCCAAGTGATTTTTCCTTGCTGCTGCTCCTTAATACTGTCACAACTTTGATTTGGTCGCCAGAGGGCTGAACAGAGACTCTACCACCCATTCCATTTTTTTCCTCCCTTGCAATTGTACTTTTTTTTTTTTTTTTTTTTGGTAGACTTTGGCCATCACTTGTTTGTTATAGAGGTCTGTGATGAGGTTTAAAGTCAGCTGTGATCTTTGGTTCTTGGGTCGGCACTTTAGAGTTTATTTATTTCCTTTCCCCTTATTGTTATTACCTGTCACTTCTTGGTGATGTTAGTGTTTGTGTTTGGATAGACTCTCTCTCTCTTCTAACTTCTGTGAGTTAGAAAGCCAGACTCCAAGTTTGTTGTATCTGTGAAATTTAGCCTTAAATAGTCATAATAACAGACCAAGGGACTTCCCTTGAACACAGTAAATTATATTTAATTCCTGTGTTGCATGCAACACACACAGAAATAAACCAGAATTCTAAAGGTTTACTAACTTGGAGCTTGTGGAGAAGCTGAAACTCATTGAGACAATACTGTAGCTCATTTAGATAGGGATGCAAACAATTCTAGGTATTGATATTGATTTCCTATACTTTCTAATTAAGAATCAGCTGATAACATCATTTTGGCTCAGGGCACCTGTCCTTTTCGCATGGTTCCCCTGGTGCTGGCTCTTATTTTTTGCATTGAATCCTTCTTTTTTCTTTAGGATCATATCACTAATCACAGCTCTATACACTCGTTCAAAGCAAAGTCTTGAAGTATATAAGTTTCATTAACTGATTTCCTTAGAAGACTTAGCTTCCCTCCAATATACTGTACAAAATGTGGGATGCTTTCTTTGTGGGTTAACAGGAATGGCTGCTTGATGCTCTGCCTGTCCAGCTATATATTTCTCTGTCCCCTTCTCTCTCTCTAACCCAAGCACTGTTTTTCCAATGCTTGTAATCTTCACCCCATTATGAGGCCCCTTTTCTGCTCTCCTAATTTCCATTTATGCATTTGCTGTGTAGCTGGATTATAGATGAGTGAGGTCTTATTGTCTTTAATTAGTCTGATAATGTGTAGAAGCTCAAGTAATAATGGAATGTACACTTCTTCTATTCCTGAGCTTTGGGTTCACAAGTCCATTAACCTCTGGCCCCTTTCCTGGCAGGATTCAATAAAGGAGAAGTCAAAAGTTGAACTCTGGAGTAGGAGGAAATTGACTATGTAAATGTAGATTCTTCTAGGCATTAAACAAAGGCCCTAATGCTGACTCCATTGCAGTCATTTTCTGAGAAGAAAGTTGGTAGACTGTTTTCACTGAGTGTATTTTTAGACACTTAGCCGTTAAATCCAATTTCAAGGTATAGGCCTAGCTCTAGGTAAATCTGTAGTTTGATTTTGCTGCCTTCACAGTTCCCATCTGGTTTCTCCTCCTTCTGGACAGGCCCTTCTCTATCCCAGGCCCCCCTTGAATCTCGCTCCCTTATGCAGCCCCTCATGCTCCAGAACTTCCCATCTCTGATAGTATAAGCCTGTGCTACGTTCTGTTTCCTTGGGACTGAGCTAGACACTGACTAACACGGCACAGAATTCTGCAATTTTTAAGCTGAAAGAATGCTAGAAATAAATTAATTCTAGTTGAGAGCACGATAAGGGATATATGTATACATGTGTATAGGTATACACACAAATACATGTATATACATATATATGTACACACACACACACACACACACACACACATATATATATATATGTATATCACACTCACACACACACATACAATATAGAATAATATAGAATACGAGTGCTTTTAGGGAATTCCCCCAGTTGCTCCATATCAAAGGTTTACTCCCTCAAAAGACAGCTGAAATTTTCTTATCTCTTTGGGTCAATAAGCTGAACCCAAGACATTGAATTATACCAAATAGAAGGAATTAGTGAGCCATTATCTTCCTCAGGAATTTTTGCTATGAGAGTCACTCTTTATTCTTAAAGCCACAAGTCTCTATAAAATCTTGGAATTCAGTAATGTTCTTAAATTAGAATTTTTGTTTTGACACAATCACATGCAATTTTAAGAAATGCATTCAATACTTTTTTTTTAGTTGAGATATTATTGACATATAACATTGTTAGTTTCAGGTGTACGACATAATAATTTGATATTTGTATATATTGCAAAATGATGACCACAGTAAGTCTAGTTAACATGTATTCACCATACTTAGTTAGAGATATTTTTTCTTATGATGAGAACTTTTAAGGTCTACTCTCTCAGCAGCTCAAATATACAGTACAGTATTATTAACTATAGTCACCACATTTTATATTATACCCCCAGGACTTATTTATTTAGAACGAGAAGTTTGTACCTTTTGACTCCCTTCACCCATTTCGCCCCTCTCCCACCTTACATACTGTAGGTATGTTCAATATACAATGATTGATGGATAGACTGATAAAATAACTATAACTTGTGTCTTACAAGCGATCTCTTCAGGGAAATATTTTTGGAAATTACTAGGCCCAAGGATAGAAAGGCAGTCTGGATCATTCAGTGGCTTGTGTTTTGTTCTTATGCATTTCTCATTTTTAAAGTATTTTTAATTTCGTTTTACACATACGGTATGCATTTTGCTTCATTATATGTTGCTGTTGTTGGTGAACGTGATAAAATCTAACTTGTGAAAAGCTAGTCTTTTCTTCACTGTGTTGGGCAGGAATGGGGAGTAAGCAGAGGAGTGCAGTGGAGGGTTGAGATGAGACCTGGGTGGCAGCGCCTTCCTGAAGGCTGCAAGGCTTCTCTGGTCCCCTGCACCTCAGAGAAGCGCCACGGATGGAGGGTATTGTTCTCACGGCACAAAAGGAACCACACTTCCTTTAGACCAAACCTACCAACTGTGAATTCTATTTATCATTCTTTCATCCCCTTCTAGAATCCTGACAGGTAAGAATGCTGCCTCAGGGCTGCCATGCTGCAAAGGATGACAGCCGCTCTCAGGGAACCATAAATATTTGGAATTTGAAGTAGACCGGGAATTAAACAAAATAAAACATCTTAAGAAACTAAAGTTTGGGAATAAGTTAGCCAGACCCTGGATACTTTGAAACACATTTGATAGGCATTGCATTAAAGCTGACCTCTTTGCAAGACTTTCTGGAGAACGATGGTTAGTGATTTTTTTTTTCTTTTAATGTGATAAAAATGCACTCTGCCAGCTGAGCATGTACTACCGGAGTGAGGGCAGGTTACTTTCTCTGTGGGAGAGAGAAGTGTTAGAGTGAGGCTCTCTGGGGGAGTTCTTGGTGCCGGCTACAGCTTTGACAAAGGCTTAAGCTGAAAGATACATCAAGTTTGAAATACATATTTTACAAGCAGAGGGTGTGGGACGGTGTCCTGGATTCCATCAGGCGTGCACAGAGCATCCTGTCACGCAAGGCAGAGAGGGAGGTTGAACTTACTGCTCAAATCCCATGAGAGGCAAGGTCTGCTCTCTCATCCTCAGGAGCAAAGTCACATAACTTCTCCCAAGACCTATCAAAACTAAGATAATAAAAATTTCTAATTCTGAGGAAGGCAAAGGGTAAAGTTGCACAAAGAAAGAAAGAAAGAATGAAAGAAAGAAATCATTTGGCTAAGTTGTTTGCTGAGGTTTTAAAGCTTTCTCCTTTATGATCTAATAGGAAAATCCTAAGCAGTTACGGCAGTGGTTTACCATGCTTAGATCAGTGTTTTTTTGAGGCCATGGGCAGAATGGACTATAAGGGCAAAGGCAGGGCCTTGGATCTTAAATTGACATGCCCTTGAGGGTAGCTAACATGAGTAGGGAAGGAGCAGTGATGGGAGTCAGGGCTGGAGTGTAGGCAAGGCTGGGACTGAGGTTTGGGGTTGGGAAGAGCAATGTTGGCAGATGTGAAATCAAGCTCTTTGGACTTGTACAGTAAAACTGCTTTGTTTCTTCAAATCACATCCTCCTGTCTCAAGACCATTATCACTACCAAGGCCAGCCTAGCCTGAACATCAGGTTGCAGGATAATCACAATATTATTTATTCTTTCTTCCTCACATTTTATAGAGAGAAAATCTGGGGACTACCAACATTGAGGGGAGATCTAAAAGGAAATAGAAGGGCAAAAGTAGCATAAAAGGCCCACAAGTATGGAAGGCAGACGTCCAGCTCTGACTCTTGGGGATACACACACACACACACACACACACACATACATATATACATATATATGTATATATATATATACAGGTAATACACATTTCTGTATTTGTTTTAAAGGGATGTCTCAGTTTGCAAATTCTGGTAAGCAGAATTCTTTGTACTTGATTAATTGTTATCTTTACAGAATGACCACACCCCTGCTTGATACTGGAAAATCAACATAAAATTGCCACAGTAGCATAAATCAGTGCAGGATTAATAAACAATTAACTGGCAGTTTGTGCCTGCAAAGTTCTGTTCATGCTCTTAGTACAATGGTAATAGCAGTCAATATTATCTTTTGTTTTTTTTTTTTTAAATTTTACAATTGGAAAAATATCAAACTGTAAGAAATTTCTTTAAATATAATAATTTGATAAACTTGGATTAGTATATGTTGGAGTTATATGGTATAGCATTTAAGTAAACCTTAGATTTTTTTAAATTAAATATTTCAAATAAATAATAAGTATTGAATTAACACCCTCACAGTTTTATAGCCCAATTTTCTCACTACGATATTGGCGTGATAAAGTATAAATTTTTCTAAATAACAATACAAGTTATACATTATAAGAAATTAAAATTAAATAAAAATGGCAAGTTCCATTTAAGTTTAGAGAAAGAAACCAAATCTTTCCCTTTGAATAATTTCAAGGAACATGAGTGATGTCAACTAAGCAATGGGTGTTATACATGATCAATGTTGAGAAGTGATTTTTTTTAGAACACCTTTCTTTTCCTATTTATACCTAGACTTAAAAGAAATGATTCATTTAGTTCTCACAATAAAACTTAGAGTCTTAAGAGGCCAATGCATAATTGTTCTCCTTTTGAAAATTTCTCTTTAAGGGCTAAGATCTTAAAAAAAGAAAGTATGTGATTCTTTTTTTTCAAAATAACAAGCAGGATTTAAGAGTATGATGAGCATTTGGGGACAGAATCTGCTTAAAAGAAGAAAACTTCAGGCAGCTAACTTTATTCCATAGATTCTTGAGGGCTTAGATTTCGAGGACTGAAGTGTTTCTGGGGACAGGAGCAGGGAGAGTGCTGAAGCTCCCAGAACTGGCACTGAGTTCAGGTACCTTGTTTGTCTAGCGTTGGCTCATACTGTCTGCTGGATTCTGGCCTTGACCGTGCTAGTTAAAGCCATGATTCAAATGGAGAAGTTCAAACTTGCTTAGCACACAAAGATAGGAAATTTTGTGTTGAAACTGAAAAGTCCCCAAACTGGTGGACTCTATAGTCCTGAGAATGGAGAAAATATTTGTTGGGCTCCCAAAGGGACTACTAGGTCCCTGGGAAAGATTGCAGCTGGAAAGAGAGGAAGGTTTTCGTGCTTACATGGCTAACTGATTTAATTAGAATCTCTCATTAAAATTAAGCACATCTCCCAGACTTTACTAGGCAAGAATATTTGCAAATTGTAAATGGTATGCAAAGCTGGGGAAAAAAATGACCCATGATGTTCACAACTGGAATTAGTGTGAAAAGCAGAGATTAACTTCACAAGGGCTGAGTCTCTCAGACCTGTGTAAGAAAACCACCCACTCTTTTTCATTCCTTCTCTAAGACCGAACAGCTTTGAAACCAGTAATCTTCTGTTTATTCTGTACCAGAAGCTTTCTCTTTGCTATTTCTTTAACATTTTAGTGTCCCTACTTTTGGATCCAGGTTTCAGTCAATCAAACAAAGAAAGTGTTAGAGCTGCTCCCAGCCGCTTGAGCTAACTTGTTGAATCAAGAACACATTGGATCTCTATTTCTATTTATATCCTACAACACACATTATTAGATATTTATATAAATAAATTTAACCCAATCCAACACTGTGTTCCTTCCACTATGAGTTATCACCTTTGTTGGATTCCCAGACATGTCCCCCGGGTTTCTGTTGATGTAAATTTGTTCTGTTGTGTTCGGCATCCTCATAGATCATATTTTGTACCTGTTGGGGCCTCCTGGAATTGTTTAAAATATTTTTTAAGTTTATTTTTTAATTACAGTTGACATATAATATTATATTAGTTTCAGGTGTACAACACAGTGTTAGACATTTATATAGCCTATGAAGTGATCACTCCAATAAGTCTGACACTGTACATAGTTTTTACAATATTATTGACTATATCCCCTCTGTTGTACTTTACATCCCCATGACTAATTTTTATAAGTGCCATTTTTGTACTTCTTAATCCCTTGCGCCTTTTTTATTCATCCCCTCAACCCCTCTTCCATCTGGTGACCATCTATTTGTTTTCTGTATCTATGTCTGTTTCTGTTTGTTTGTTAATTTGTTTTCTTAGATTCCACATATAAATGAAATTATATGATATTTGTCTTTGTCTGGTTTATTTTATTTAGCATAATACTCTCTAGGTCTATCAATGTCACAAATGGCAAGATTTTATTCTTTGTTTATGGCAGAGTAATATTCCATTGTATATATATATGTACCACATCTTTATCCATTCATCTGTCGATGGGCACTTAGATTGCATCCATATCTTGGCTATTGTACATAATACTGCATTGAATCTAGGTGAAGAGAATGTTGGAAATACAATTTCAACTTAGCTAAATTGATACATTAAAGTAACCATAGCAGCAAAGAATTAGTACTTGCTATTGTCATGGAGTTTACATTATAGTGAAAAAATTGATTAAAAATAAATGTATTGCTCAGCCATTAGAAGAGATGAAATACTTCCATCTGCAACAACATGGATGGACCTTGAAATAATCATACTAAGCAAAATAAGCCAGACATAAAAAGTTGAAAATCACATGATATCATTTATATGTGGAATATAAACCTAAAAGCAACAAATGAACAGGACAAACAGAGACTCATGGACATGGACAAAGGACTGTTGGTTACCAAAGGGTGGGGAGGAGGAGGTGGAAGGAAGTAGATGGGGGAAAAAAATTTTAATCATTTCTTCAAAAAAATTTTTTTAAATATTGATTGAAATATATAAATATACATAATTATGTATATTATTACAACTCTTTGAGATAAGTACTTGTTTTATCTTCATTTTACAGATGAGGAAACTAAGGCAGAACAAAGTTAAGTATTTTGCCCTAGGTCCTAGCTCTGGACCAAGGCACTTTGCAATCAAAGCCCTGGCAATGACTGCTACTTTCTTTGTTTATGCTGCTTAAAGCCCTTCCCAAACACATAAACATTTTTTTCAGTTGGTAGCTCAGGTTTTAGCAGTTTTTTGCGTTTATATTGTTTTGTCCTTTAACTGTATTGTACTTATTGATAATTATCTTCTTCAATAGGATATAAAACTCTTTGCGAGGTAACACAAAAGTTTTTTGCATGCTCATTTCAGCTGCCAATGGTGTACATTCGGCTGGCACCTTGTGACTTCCTGTTCTGTTGACTTAATGCTTTGGACAGTCAGACAAGTGTGTGTACCTGTGGCCTGAGCACTATTAAACCTGAAAGAAATCTATTCTAAGTTGTTTTTGTCAATTCTTTGAAATGTGCTGAAGAAAAGAGAAAGCAGTCAAGGCTCCTTGGAAGATCCCATGTCCTGGCCTGGTGATAAACCCATACATAACACAGACAAGTGAGGGCAAGGAACAGTTGGGAAGAGAGAAGGGTCAGTGCTGAAGCCGGTCAAATAGCACTCACCATTTAGATCTGCTATGAAGGAGGATCTTTCCAGAGGATTATTAAATGAATTCCTGTAGTTTGTTCAGCAGATGGAAGGTCTAAAAGACTTGAAACTTTAGGCCTAGATCTTGTGATTTTTTTATGCCCCCAGAAAGAAAAGGACCTTTGTTGACTTTCATTTAGATTTATTTAACATTCAGCCCACAGAAAATGGAAGGTGATGTATGACATTGAAGGGAAATAGGCCCCCACCCACCTCCCATCATTTTGGCATTAACTGTTACTGGCTCTCATAAAAACATTGGAAGGGAATTTGTTTTGTGGTTGGGTTTCCTTTTTAATTTTTTAAAAACATCGTTACAGTTAGATCTGCAGTATTTCCTCAAATATGTGAGGGGAAGGGAGCGGTGACTTCCTAAAGGAAAGTATTTATATTTTTAGACTGAAATCTGCGTTTACAAAGCTTTTCTAAAAAAATGCATAAAATGAGAGTTCTGAACAACATAAAATATCTACTAAACTGTAGTTAAGTCATTTTCACTTATAAAATATATTTTAATGTAATGAAAAAGAGATGAGCAATTTCGTTTTAAAGGATGACCAAAAAAAAGTAATGCTTCTGGATTTTAGACTCCACTTTCTTCTGAACTTTCTTGCTTTATGCTCACATGTCAGCGGTCAGGAGAGACATTCCCTTTGGAATGACACGATCCAGTTCACACTGTAAATAATAGGCTGGGGAGGAGGGAGTGTGCGTGGGGAGAAGGCAGAGAAGGCAGAGAAGGCATGGGAGAGATGCTCTCCTATGATGACACAACTCACACTGTTTTGTCATAAACTTATGGTGTATTACAGTTCTAAGGAGTCCTAGAGGTCATCTAGTTCTGTGTTTCTCATATTTTTGGTTGCATGTGCCAGGAGTTGGGGCCCAGCAGTCCACATGTGTTAGTCCAATGCATAGCTGGTACACTGGCCTATTTCACAAATGAGCAGTCAGTGATCTAAAAGGTAATGGCACCCAGACCAGCAGCTAATTTAAAGCAGAACCCATTGGAGACACGTACTTGTAGAGTGACACTGTGCTGTGCAGATGTGGGTGTAGACAGGTAGACGTAGCCTCCACAATATGCGTTATGGGGCTTTCGGAAGACATCTTTCTTATTTCTCCATTCCTCTCTTAGGATTTCATCCCAAAACCCATTGAAGAAGACACAAAATCTTTATGTCACAGCTGGAGACAAGAAGTTAGCACAAATATATCAAAAGCTAAGGAGATGTGATAATTATTAAAGAAGAGGTACTATGAAATTGCACAGGACCTGAAAGGGAGCCCTGGATGGAGGGAAAGTCACAAATCGACCAGTGAAGACTAGCTGAAGGATAGGAATTTTGCTTTCCAATTCTTTATTATAAAAATTTTTAAACATTCAGAAAAATTAAAAGAATGACATATTGATTACTCAAATATCTACCATTTATATTAAAAAATTTTAACATATCCCCACATTTGCATCCTCTATCTGTATATATTTGTGCATGTGCATGTGCATGTGCATGTGTGCACGTGTGTGTGCGTGTGTGCACATGCATGTGTGTGTGTGTGTGTGTGTGTGTGTGTGTGTAGTCAGGGATGAGTGTTTCTCTGAGAATACAGAATGCAAGACAGGGAAAACAACAAGATGCCCTGCAGAGAGAATTAGAACTTACTCCAGGTCACAGAGTCGGAGAAGGGGCACAAGACCTAAGACTGCTAGAATCGCAGACTCTGCTCTTTCCACTGTACGACACATCCTGTTATTAACTGTGATGATTCACGCCTGACACTTTGATCACACTTTTGAGTTTCAAGTTGCTTTCACATAATGCATATTATTTTCAGTGTCATTCTACCTAGTGTTAAGGAAAGAGGAAATTAACAGGGAAGAGGAGATGACAGAGGGCACAGAACGTCCTGAAAGCAGAGTATTTCTAAGCTCAAAAGATAAAGTGTTTTTCTCATGCTGAGCTGTAAGTTTCTTTTGAAGTTTTGAACAAGAAAATCTGGAAAAATTAATTTGAGGCTTTCTACTCATAAAGAAGAGCCACAGTACTTCACAGGGAAAGAAATAAAACAGTGCCACCTAGCACCCGAGCTTCCTATCCTCTCACATCGACCCTGAGGAATATTTTCCTGCTTACACTCTGTATAGCCTTTTCTCTCTGCTCCAGGCTTCTGTACACGCTGTTTCCGCCTTCTAGAATACCCTTTTCCTCATCTTTTCAACTAGGGGTGTCCCTTTCCCCCAGTTTCTGCACCCTCACCCCACCTAGGGCTTAGTACAGTGGTTGCATTTGCACTCTGGGTTATAATTTCCTGTTTCTTTATTTGTTTCCCCAGACTGAACCTCGGACTTCACAGTGGCTGAAATTGTGTCTTAATTGCCTTTGCAGTCTCAGGACTGCCACTAGTAGACGTACAATAATATCTGTTGAATGGATGGCCAGAAACCATAAACGTACAAAGATTTGGTATAGTAAGGTTTAAATGAATGCGAAATAAAGCGTAGCAGGGTTTGCCTTCATTTTATTTTGTGGTTTGTTTTTCAAGAGTGAGAGGCAAGTGAGAGAGTTTGGCAGGTATCTGAGAGGATGAGAGAAAACAGATTTCAATGTGGTTAAGACAGAGGCTTAAGCAGGTTGGAAGGTAGCCTAATGGAATATTTGTGGAGCTAAAGACCCAGTCTTGGGGACAGAAAATATGGACTTTTTTTTTCAAAAAAGGAGTTTTTTGAGCTCTGTGCTGTGGTCAGCAGGGATGAAGGATACAAGACAGCAGATGGAGAAAAGGACCAGGGCCAAGGAGGGAAATGGGCATGGCTGCAGCCCTGCCCAGGGAGCAGCCACTGCAACGCTTGGTTTTCACAAAGGGCAAAGGCGAGGAGTTCAAAATAGCTATAACTCCAAGTACAGCCTGAACAGGTCTTTGCTAGTCTCCAAAGGAATTCGGTTTCCAGAAAATTTCTAAATATGTGTTTTATTTTAAAATATGTATAATGTAAAATTTATCATTTTGCTCATTTAAAAATGTTTTCTAAATTACAGGGAAATAAACATAACATAAAATATGAGTGTGTAGTTCAGGGGCGTTAGGTACATTCACGTTGTTGTGCTTCACACCCCCTGAACACTAGCTCCTCAGCTGCCCCTCTCCCCAGCCCCTGGCCACCACCATTCTACTTTCTATCTCTATGAGTTTGACTATACTAGGCAGCTCATATAAGTAGAGCCATACGGTATTTGTCCTTTGGGGATTGCCTTATTTCACTTAACCAATAATGTCTTCAAGGTTCATCCATGTTGTAGCATGTGTCAGAATTTCCTTCCTATTTAAAGCTGAATAATCTTTTATTATATACAAATACCACATTTTGTTTACCCATTCATCTGTTGATGGATATTTGGGTTGCTTTTTGGCTATTGTGAATAATGTTTCTATGAGTATAGGTGTGCAAATATCTCTTTGAGAACCTGCTTTCAATTCTTTTGGATTTATACCCAGAGGTGAAATTGCTGGATTACATGGTAATTCCATTTTTAAATTTTTTGAGGAATTACACCATATTGTTTTTTTCACAGTGGCTACAAATTCTCACCAGCAGTGCACAAGGGTTCCAGTTCTTTACATTCTCACCTTGTTATTTGTTGTTGTTGTTGTTGTTGTTGTTATTGTTGTTTATTTGTTTTATTTTTAATGACAATCTTAATGGTGCGAAGTGGTAACTCATGGTGGTTTTGATTTGCCTTTCCTAATGATTAATGATGTAGAGCATCTTTTCATAGGCTTATAGGCTATTTGTATATCTTTGTTGGAGAAATGTCTATTCATGTCCACCCACTTTTAAATCTGGTTGTATTTTTGTTTGTTTAATTATAGGCGTTCTTTATATTGTGAGTATTAGATTTCCAGAAGTTTCAACCAGTGTTCTCTCAGTATTGCCCAAGGGCTGATCTTGATTAGTCATGTTCATTTCTTCTTTTTGCCCAAGGAATAAGTCTTGGCTCATCAGTGGGACAAAAATCAAGCTTTCCATGCCAACTTTAGTCACACCAGCTACTCGTAGCTTTCTAAAGATGCTTGCATTGTCATCTCTCCAAGGCTCTGCAGGGCAGCCTTCCACCTGGATCTCCTTTCCTCAGCCAGCTTCACCCTGCCATGTTTGACTGACTTTTCAAAATCCATCTCGAATGCAAGTCTTCCCAACAACCATTAAAAATTAACAATTTTTTTCAGTTTCCAGAGTAGTTGGTCTTCCAACTTTTTGATAAAACAACTCCTGAAAAGATTTTGGAAAACCGTTTAGGCCTAATTTCTTAAAGTCCAAGTTTAAATAGTTGCATAAGATTTAATTTCCTGAGTATTGTAAAACTGATAGTTTAAAATGCAGCAATTATATTTCTCTTTTAAATGTGTTCAGTGGAATCTAAATAGAATTGCAATTTGATTTCCACCTTTAGCCATTAAAAAAATACAAGGAAGAATAATAAGAGTAGGATAAAAGTGATAGAAAGCAATGAGTGTAGATTTTGGTTTGGGGCAGCAGCAAAACCCAGACATGTTTGTGTGTCAGAAGACAGAGAGAAGGGGTTCCCTGCCCTTCTGGAGGTTCCCTGCCCTCCTTATACCCCAGGAGCCATCAGATCCTGGAGAATAGATGGCTATAAGATGAGTTAGACAGTGGCAAATAGTTTTCTATACCCCAGCACATGCCACAGAACCAACAGAATGATTTCTGAGTACACACAAAGAGCCCAGAGTTCAGAGAGAGAACCCCCAAACTGGAAGGAGCAAGTGGATTAAAAGAGAACATTTTTGTGATGACCTGTGTAAACCAAAGACTAAGGGCCAGGCAGGCAATGCGTGTTTAAGCAGATGCCTGTGTGGACAGGTGACAGAGTGGTCCTGATTGACTTCTCTCTCCCCTTCTGGCCTCCTTGGCATCACACATGACCCCTGCTTCCCCCACTAAAACCTAGACATAACCTCAGGGAAAGGGTTGAAGGGGATTTAGTTTCTACCACTCTGATGTAATGGTAATGGTGTAATAAGGCAATAGTGGCTTGAAAGATAAAATACTGTGAGTTAAAGAAAAATAAAGCTACTTTTCTTATACATCTGGGTGTGCCAGAAAAAATATGTTGAGATATAGACTAGCTACAAACGTATAGAACATTTTATACTTGCTCGTCTAATTAGACTTACCTCATTCTTGCTCCTCTAATTAGACTTAATTCTTGCTCCTAGAATAGGAATTGTCTTTTTATTAAATGTAAAATTAAGTGCTTTGCACACTAGTGTTTGTGGAATGTGTGTGTGTGTGTGTGTGTGTGTGTGTGTGATTCCTATGGCTGTGTTATATGAAAGAACCGTATCGATTCTGGACAACTCAACCAATATTTCTACTATTCAATTTGATCAATTCCTGCCTTTTGGAGTCTTATTTTAGAGTTACACTTAAAATTCCTGCATCAGTGTTGGGAAGAAAGCATTTTTACTGAGGAAACAATGAACTTAGAAAGTAAAATAAAAGGAAAAAATGGTAAATTAGAGGCGATAGAGCAATACTAATGAGAATGAAGGAATTCATGAGAAGGTTTGCTACCATTTGGGGAGTCTGAAGGAAGTACAGTTCAGCTCAAGTTCACTGGGCCATCAGAGAGCCACCCGGAGAGCGGCCAGACAGGTCTCAAAGCAAGCACAATCCAGGAGTCTAAGGTTCTCAGATTTAAATGCATTTCATAAGTGGGCCTTCAAATCCAATTAAATGGGGCCAGAATTATTGTAGCTTCAAGTTAAGCTTTTAGCTGAAATCTGAGGCCTGAAAGTTGACTTATTCATGTGCTTTTGATTAAAGCATTAGACAAAGCAGAGCAACAATAAAGCAATTTTATGACTTTAGAATCCTTGAGCAGGTGAGCTTGGCCTGCCTGGGGTGAAATTTTAACAATGCACCAACCTCCACCATTTGTTCTCTTGAGTTTTGAGTTTCGAAAGAGCACTGTGCAAAAGTGCCATGTAGTATACTTGAAATAAGCTGTGGGACTGATAAGCATCCTTGTGTTGGTAAGGTGCCTGGGCAATGCAAACAGAAAGAGAATGCACTCACAGGCTTGCTGTTAAACTCTCACGGGGACCAGATGATGGTAAGAGTTTCCTCCACCAGGAGAGGTGAGGTGCCACCAAATTCCTCAATCACCGACAGCTCATGCTTCCTCAGACTAACTCAGAAGAGGCAAGTGCAGTTCTGCAAAGTGTCCAATGGGAACCGGCTACAAAGAGGTTTTCTGGGTGTCCATGTTCTCTGTATTGTAAATGATGTAAAAATGGATGGTAAGGTAAAAGAAAAAAATGAATTGATATAAATTCTATGTAATTTGTCATTATTATAATGATCACATTAAGGGAAGGTGAACTGATGTACAGTCAGTAATGTTAGCACCAAAATGATAAAAAAAAAAATGTATAGGATGTCTGTAGTAGAGGATTTTTTAAAGTCAGAGTAATCAGTTCTTTCCTCTCAGGGAAGATTAATATTAGGTGAATGTTTTGGTAACTCCCTGAACATAGGCAGTGTAATGCAGGAGCTCCAGGCCAGGAACCTGCACCTGGGCCTTGCATATTCTGAAAAAAACACCTGGAGGGCCAGCAGAGTGAGACATGCAGTTTATTACTCACCATACAAGGAGGCTTCCGCACTAGGCCGGTTGGAGCTGCAGGAAAAGGCAGCCGACCAAGAGCAGTCATTGTTTTATGCGCGAGCAGAGGGTAAGGGGATTGCTTCATCCCGGGGAACAAGGATCTTGCCCTGCAGTTGAGAGCTGGATGTGCTGCCTAGCTAGTGCTGGGGAGGACCAGACAAGCGGGGAGATCATGTCCATGGGAGCCACAGGGGCAGATGGTGCCCATGGGAGTGACGAGAAGTGTTCTTGGGGGCAAGCACCGCCTGGGAACACGTAGTTCATTGCCCTCCTGGGGGCTGCTGACCCAGAGTCCTCTTTGCCTCCTGTGTCTGAATTAACTCCACAGGCAGCAACTCATTTCTGCTCATTTCAGTAGGAGAAATACTGGGTTAGGGGTTTTACAACACTAATGTGACAGTGTGTAACCATTTTTGGTGTGGTTGTTGTTGCCACTGTCTAGAGTGGACTTCTTGCCTTTTTCCATTTGTATACAATCCAGAGGAGATCTTCCCAGAACCAGTTCTTCTTAGAATAGTATGTGCCTGTAAGTCTTCTTGTATCCTTGTCTGTCTTGTGAACTATGTTGTGGACTGACTTTCTCCAAAGAGCATTATTTAGTCACAGAGCATTGTCTGTCTCCAGTTGACATTTATTTATTCATTGCCCCCAGAACCAGGTCCAATTCCCTCTACTCAGCTCTAAGACTTTCTGTGGTAGAGCACCAAATGTAATTCCTGGTCTTGAGTCACATTTTAGAAAACAATAGCCAAGACCTGGAAGACCTGTAAATTGTCAGGTGCTGGTGGGTGGATGGATGTATAGATCATCAAGGGGCAGTGCAGGTGCACTGTTCTCCAGTGGTATGAGAGTTGGGCTCATCTCCTCACTGGTCCAGCCGTGTTCCTACTTACCATGCTTCCTCGATGTGAAATATCTTGCTCTGTCCACACTGCTATCTATATCCCTTAGGACCTAGCAAATGTTTCTCTTTGTCACAAAACTTTCTCTGGCCACTTTAGTTCTTTTGTTCCAAAATTTGAAAGTAACTATATTTTCCTCCACACAATTAAGTAAGGTCATACCATCATCTTTAATGTTTGCTTTTATTTAAAATATATTGGTCTCATATCTTCAATATAAATTGCAAATCCCTTTTCCCAATAGTGCTGGACCCTCATTAGACATTTGTTTGGTGAGTGATTATGAAAGACTCCTCTTCAAAGCAATCAAACTACATTTGCTCCCCTGTCTAACAAAGCCGCATTTATTTCTCTTTTTTTTACTGTCGTTTTAGTGGGATTTGGGAAAGGTGTGTTCAGTCAACCATTTTTATTCATAAGTCTATGTCACTTTTTCAACATTACCACCCTTATGTGGTGGAAGCAGGACTCAACCTGATATTTGGACTCCAAGTTTAGTGTTACCTCCAACATAGCACGTATTTTAAACAGAAACAGTGTGGAGGAGAATCTCATTTAGATGTGCTGGAATGTAGATACTTCACTAAATCTCCAGCAAACACATCTTTTCAGAATAATTTTTCAGAGTGAATAGTGAAATATTATACCATTTCATTTCTTTATCCTCAGCATCTATTTTAAAGTTTTTTTTTCCCTCAAGAGTCAATACTTAGTGATGATTTTCATTTTGAAGGACTTAAAAACAGATTTTTATCAATATAACACAGGTACACACACTTTAGGCAAGTCTTTACATCATATTGAACAAACCTACCATGTTTTTGTCTGAACTTCTTCTAATAGTGACAAGAAATAGGTACATATCCTACACGTGTTTTATTATGAATGATATTATTTATTTACTTTTAGCTTAGTTTTGCTTGTGTGTGTATTTAATTACCAAAGGAATATTTACTCATTTTTAAAATTTAAAAACAAATACAGAGCAGGATGAAATAAAAAGTCAAACCTTTATTAATTCTTCCCAATTTCACTCAGCGATGGTAGCTTCTATTAATTGCTTAGCTCTTGGCAGAAAAGAGATGGCACTCTTAGAAGGGGTAATGAAAGAAAGTTTTATGAAAGAACTGTTTACAAGGGAGTGGGCAGGATTCAGAGACTCTCACAAGGAGTGGCAGAGCATCGTGGGGACTCCGTACTACTCTCATAGGCCTCCAGGAGTGAGGTCAGGGAGTCGCTGCCCACACAGCAAGACCAACCATTGTAGAAAAGGGCCGGAGAGAAACCATGACCTTGGGTCGAGGAATACACTGTTGTCCATCCTGGGGCCTGACCAGGAAAGCTGGGGGGAATAAGTTCCCCATTCTTTTCTACTCCTGGCCTCCATGTCTTGCCAGTTTCTGCCATTGGCCAGATTTTACTGGATGTAAGAGGGCAAGAGAGCTCTTTGGTGCCGTCAGGCTCCTGGGTGGACAGCAGGAGGGAGGAGGATGGAGGAGTCTGGAGATCACCCACAGCCTCTTGGCTCCCAGGCAATGTTGGTGCATTTGCAGATTCTGTGGGTTTCCTCTCAGAGCAGGGCAACCTCTGTGGTGGATGGTCCTTTACAGAGGAGGGCTGTGGGGTAGATCAGCGCCTGGGTTTCTGAGCTTCCCAAACAGTGAGTCTCCAGCCACAAAGGGCAGATCTGAGCAACAGATGCTGCCTGCGGTGATGTTTTAATATTTAGAGTCTGACTCATCAAATCCAGGTGGTAATCACTAGATTCTTGGGCCACCAAGCAAAGATTTATGAAAGAGCACTTAGCTCTTAATTAATGCATGATACAACAGAGAAGCATTTTCTTTTTCTGGGAACACAATGCTTGGACTGGTCTGACCATATTCAGAACCACAGCATTGCTTTTGTTTGTCTGTAATATCTTCCCCAACATCACCATGTTGTAATAATAATGTATAAATACCAGGCAATTCTGTTTAAAGGTTAAATTATACTAAAATTTGGACCAAGTAAGTTTATTTTTCAGTTAATTTTTCTTTAATTTTACTCATAGAATTGATTAGGGAGACTAAAGGGGTTAGTGATTTATAAAATGGACCACAGAGCTGTTTGGTTGAGTTCCAGGAGTTACGAGGACGGCAGTGCACCAACAGAGAAATCACATTTTCATAGAAAGCGTTCATCCCCACTGTGGCTAGAGTAACTAACACTTGTCTGTGATCTTCAAGGAAAAAGATAAATCAAAGCCTGGGTTAGGAGAGGAATCCAGACAGTGATTAGAGTATTCCAGAGGGTGTGGAAGTAAATTAACTGTTACATGTTCTCAGCTTGGCGTTTATACACTTGGCTGTGCTACGACTCCCGGAACCCGTAAGTAAAAAAGATGGCCCTGACCCTTTGCAATGGAAAAGCACAATGCAGCCGCTGTCAGCATGATCATAACTTTTCTAAACCCTGTGGATTTCTCCCACTCCCTTTGTCAGGATCCTCAAGCCACTCACTCACCTCTCAGTGCTTGGTTCCTAGCATGAACATAGCAGTCTGTGTGTGGTCCCACTAGTGACAATGACAGACAGGCTGTCCCTAACACAAATGGAAACCCACACACCACACACTTAGATATTCCAAAGTAATGAACTATTAAAATATGTTCTAAAAACATAATTCCATTATTTTTATTTGTTTTATCTTCATTTTTGAGATATAGTTGAGATATAGTTTACAAAGATATAGTTTACTGCATTATTGAGATATAGTTTACAAAGCATAATGCTCATCTTTTAAGTATACATATTCAAAAAATTTTAGTTTATTTACAGAGTTGTACAGTCATTACCACAATCTAATTTTAAAACATTTTCATGGCCTTAAAAAGAAATCTCTTGCTCAGGAGAAGTCAACTCCCCATTTCCACTCTAGCCCTAGACAACCACTAATTTACTTTTTATCTCTATAAATTTGTCTTTTCTGGATATTTCATATAAATAAATATATACAATATGTGATATTTTGTGTCTGGTTTGCTTCACTGAGCATCATGGTTTTGAGATCCTTTTATTCTTAAGTATATATCAGTACTTCACTCCTTTTTATCACCAAATAGCATTCCATTGCATGGATATACAAGATTTTGTTTTCCATTCATCAGTTTATGGACACTTCAGCTGTTTCCACTTTTTTGGCTCTTTAGGTGAATAATGCTGCTATGACCATTGTGAACAAGTCTTTATGTGAACATATGTTTTTATTTCATTTCTCTTGGATAGATAGAAGTGAAATTGTTGGGTAATATATAAGCCTGTGTTCCATTTTTTGAGAAACTGCTAAACTGTTTTCCAAAGTGGCTATACATTTGACATCCCCACCAGCACTGTATGAGGGCTCCAATTTTTCCACATCCTCAACGACACTCGTTATTGTCTGCCTTTTTTTAAAAAATCATACCCACCCTAGTAGATAAGAAATGGTATAAGGTGTAGTCTTAAACCCATGTATTAGGTTCTAAATTCAGAGATTTTACTTTCCATTTTAGAGTTTCATTTGAAATATTTTTTAAAATTCCATTTTCTGATAGAATTCTTTTTGTTTTGTTTCGCTCCATCTTTTCCTCTATTGAACATATTAATAGTTATGTTAAAATTTTGTCTGCTATGGGTCTGTTTCTGTGTGTGTGCGTGTGTGTGTGTGTGTGTGTGTGTGCACGCTCGTGCATGTTTTATTTCCTGTAAGGACTCAGTAGACTTGATATAGTCCTTTTCTTTGGCCTGCCTTGTAATTTTTAACTGAATGCTGAGCATTGTATATAAAATATTGTAGAGGATCTAGATGATATCGTCTTTCTTCAGAGATGAGTTCCACCCTCTTCCTTACTAAGAAGATAGAGAGAGAATGGATCACTTTGGTTTGGTCTGAGACTGAGTAGATTTGAGTCTGGGTTGCAGTCTGGCATAACTCAATTTACCTTTGATTCATCCCTGGTGTCCTCTAGGGCATTCAACTGAGAACCTGATGTGTGTACCAGAGCACCTCTCCCTGGCCAGTTATGAGCTCCAGTCTTTGTTTCATCATTACTATGAGGCTGCCCAAACTTTGTTTTAGGTTTCTGAGGCTTTTTACACTCCCATCCTTTGCAGCTGCCTTGAAGGGAAAACTGTTGTGTGAGGGCTTTCAGTTTTGTCACTCTAGCCGCATAAAACTGCCCCAAAGTCTGCTGGTTTCTCTGACAACCAGAAGCAGCTCTCTACTTTGGCAAAGCCTGGATTTTTGGCTTCTTGTTCATACCCAGGAACTGGATTAACCGATTTTTCTAGTGAAGTGGCTGCAGAAGGTCAAATCACTGCTTCATGGGGCTCCACTCTGAAATTTTATTACTCTTTTTCCTTGTCGCTTCAGCAACTAAGTGATGTCTTCAAGCAGACAATGTTTATATTTTACCTAGCTTTTCTAGTTGTTCCTGGAAGAATCCTTGGCTACATAAGAGACTGCATCCTACCTAGAAGCATAAGGCCAGTGCTAGAGCAGGTATTTTTTTTTTATTTACATCTTTTTAAAGTGCTTATATTGAGAAAATTTTAGAATATCTATTACTAGAAATGGGAAGACTAAGCGTACTTTTTTCTTGATAATATGTTTTCTATTAACACGTCTTTATGTATATGTTTAATTATGACATGAAATACTATTTTGACATAGTGCTTAACTAACCACTTTTTCAAAATTCTATTTATACTTTTAAAAATATTTAAGCAGGATAAACAAATTAAAAGCAGTGAGCTGAAAAGATACCCCGATTTGTGATAACTGTTACAGGCAGCAGAGGAGTCTTGTTGGTGATGTGCCATTTAGTCTGCATTTCTAAATTACCAGGACAATCGCCACTGATAGTGTAGGGGAAATGTGAACAAATCACAAGTAAAACTACCTCAAATTTTCTTTAGAAAAAGAGGACTTCTATATTGTTTCATCTAAAACAAACGGACCAAATATTTAGAAGTTAATGACTTTATTTTGAATCATCAGGAGTAACCAATTACATATCACATTTTTCTAAACTCTTTGGTTAGTCACATTTCTAAAGTAATTAAGTGTAAAAGAGCGTAAGAATTTAATTTCATTTATAATTGAAGTTCCACCTTTTAACAACTACCACATGAATTAGATCACTAAGTTTTCTCTTGTGAATGATTGTTTCTGCCATTTAAAATGTTTTGATATCTGCATGTTTCAGATAGCAGTTATCTGATTAACCAGAACATTTCCCTAAAACTCTATTTTTAGCTGGCCTTTTCTTTGCCTTTGGAGATCTGCCATCTGCAGTGATCTCAGGGGAGGGAGGGCCTATTTACTGGAGAATTTCTACTTCGAGCAAGATGGCGGGGTCCTGGCAGGTTATAATTTCCACTGTTGGGGATCTCAGACAGTCAGCATCCGCTTCCTTATTTTGGAGGAGACATATTCAAGGGTGGAACTTGGCAATTAGATTAAAAAAAAATCAACAGATAATGAACTGATTCCATTTCAGTGCATAGGAGAAAATAGATATACATTGTTTGTTTTATTATGTTGCTTTGTTATTAACAGCTATTGTTATTTCTTATGAAACAGCAACAAGGTGTTATATATATTCATCTATATACTTACAAAATTAATGGCAATGTATGTTTTATAGCAGCAGTTCACCATGCCCCCCCTCCCCATAGCCATCATGAGGCATGCCATTTACATGAGGGACACCAACCTACAAATATTGGCCGGGTAGTTGTGATTCCATCCCTCTTCTTTTGTATCTAAGAAAGACTAGCAGTTTGTAAAGCACTTAGAGTAAACTTATTGGAGGAATTCTAAATCTACCCTAATTTAAAAATAAATAAAAAGAATCTATTCCAAATTGATACTCTATTGTTAATAGCCATTTTTTGATATACTTCCCAGAATTGATACTCACCAGTGGATCATGTCTCTTAGTTTAGAAAGTGCTGTATATAATACTTCAACATCATGCAATAAGTAATTATCTTTCATTTGTTAGCTCAGTATTAACCACTGTATGAAATTTATCCCATCCTCAATGTCACCCATACAATGTATCACTCCTTTCTTTTATCCCCCTCCCTCTTTTGTGCTCATGTGTGGTCTGCACATGCTTCTACTATTGCATAATTTCATTTTGGGGGTGATTATTTATCTCCTCTTACAAACTATAAGCTCCCTCAAGGTAAGGACTATGCCATATTTATTTCCCTGTGTCTGGTACTCAGCCCGCCACCTGGTATACAATAGTTGTTTGATATATAATTGTTAATGAACAGGAGCAAGATTTATTAACCTACAATCACTCAGAGTTAAAGCATGAGGCTTGTGTGCTAATGACATGGGCATCTAGTATTGTAAAACATTTAATAAAAGAAAAACAATAATTTGGTGGGGCTGATGAAATTTTTGTTCAAATCAAAATGAGCATGAAATTTGGAGTATGTTGAGTTGGATTTACAATAACTGACAGGAAAAGAGTAAAATATTTTAATGAGGAAAAGTATTACTCTAGCCTGGTTTCTATTCTTAATTGCTTCCATGCACAGCTATAGGAATTGAACACAAACGAACCACTAACAGAAACATAAGACCATATATATGACTTTATCTTGGATCATCAAGAGTAACCAACTATGTATATATGTAAATATATATATATATATATATTTACATATATGTGTGTGTGTATATATACATATATACACACATGTATATATATACACACACACACACAGACACACACACACATATGTATATTTTGCACACTGCTCTCACTTATTATGGCAATATTCAACTTTGTCCTAGAAAAGCTAATTCTTTGGGAAAAACTGAATGAGGAATCATAGTAGCATCTAAGAGCACTTTGAGTCTTTGAGGAAGTGTTTTAGGCCGTCAAAGTTTTTCCCTGTAAGAAAGATCAATATAGATCTTGACTAAGGTGTCTTTGGTAGGCTGTCAGGAGAAGTGGAGTATATGATGGACTATTTGAGTCTTTTCAATATCAGATTAATTCTCAACCACGAGATGGAGCCAAGAGTCTCAAGTAAGTGATTCACACATGTGTGGCTGCAATAACAAGAGGGTCACTAACTCTTTGAAGAGGAGTTCAGGGGCCTTGCTGTGTAGTTGTTAAAAGCTCAGGCTCTGAAACCAGACTGCCTGGCTTGGTGACTTAAATTTGTGACCTTGAGCGTATTGCTTAACTTCTCTGTGAATTAGTTTCTCATCTTTAAAGTCAGGATAGAAATGGTATCTACCCCCACAGGATTGTTGTGTGGATTAAATGAATGAATAGATATAAAGTGCTTGCACACTACGTGACACATAAGAAACACCATATAAATGTTAGCTATTTTTATTATTAATATGGCATAAGCAATAACAGACATATAATTCAGGGCATCAATAATTGATGTTATTCTTTTCAGCTAGTAGGTAAGCATGTAGTCATAAGCATCAAAATAAATCACTAATACTGCATAACTGATATGACACAATTAAGAGTGTGGGTGGGTCACCCCTGAAAGAATTCTTTATGAGGCTTTCACTTAGAGCAAGTGGTAACCCCACAGAAGCTCTGTGGAAACTGTGGTCTCCTACTGCAGCGAGGTGTTATTGAATGTTGTGCAGATGCCACTGTTTCTGACACATTAATCAATAGGTGCCTAGAATTATGGATATGAGTCTAAATCTATGTATAAGATTTGTGATATAAAAATAACAGCAGGACTTCCTTTTTTCTTTATAAAGCTGACTCTCCAGAGATGCCACAGTCAGGATGTCATTGAAATACTATTTTTTTTGGCTGGATTCTTATTCATTAGACTTCTACAAAAAAAACATGAAAATATCGCAAGGGCAACAGTGGTCCAGTTATCTATTTCTTTGCAACCAATTACCTCAAAATTTGGTGATGAAAATTGGCTTTCACTTGACTGTGCTCACAATTCTGTGGGTCAGAAATTTAGGCAGGGCAGAGTGGGGGTGGCTTGCCTATGCTACGCAAAGTTGGAAGCTTCAGTTGGAGCAGCTTGACTGGGGATATCAGCCTGGGATCTCAGTTCCTCTATCCTCGGTGTTTTCTGGGGCTTTACTCCTGTGCCTGGGCAAGGATGACAAGCACAGCTGAGAGCTGGCCAGCATGGCTTGCTCTCTCTCTTTCCCTCTGTCTCTCTGTCTCTCTGTTTCTCTCCCCACACCCTCTCTATGTGGTTAGCTTGAGCTTCCTCACAACATGATGATCTCAGGGTAGTTGGACTTGTTACATGGTGGCTGACTTCCAAGAGGCAGGAGGTAAAACTATGAGGCCAATAAGGTCTATAACTAGAACTGGCTCAGCATCACTTCAGCTCTATTCTATTGGTCAAAGCAATCCCAGGGCCTGACCAGAGTCAAGGGAGTGGAAAGAGAGACTCTGCCTCTTGAAGGAGGAGTGGGAAATATTGCAACAGCCATCTTTAGAGAACACTATCTGCTCAAACAGAAATTTTAAACTGAAGGCCCTTAGGCTGCAATGTATCTTCCTGAGTGATGATTGTCTGAGTTTCTGTTATATCCTAGAGGACAAACCAAAGCAAGTTTAGCAAAGCCCTCTTTTTCTATAAGAATGACAGGCAGTTGATTGCAGGCAGTGTGGAGAAATGCTGACACAGAATTCCATTCACAGGGCTCTTTCATTTTGCACAAAATTCCACTCCATCTTGCACTTTGGTGCAACTGTACTTGCACTGAGGCAAATGTACTTTCCCAGGCTGTTTGAGTGGAGTTTAATGGTTTCTTATTTGATTAGATAGTCAAGAAGTTCTTCATCGTTTTTCCCAAATTTCAGTAAATTTATTGTTTCTTAGTAAATTGATGAAAGAATGACTGAACACTACTTTATCTTCTAGGTTCTTAGTTTCTTTGGAGGCTGTACTGTGTGCTGAAGAATCATGGGCTCTGGAGTCACAGATCTGGTTCAATCTTGGGTGTTCAGCTATTAGTTGCTTGACCTTGAGAAAATTACTTAACATCTGTGACTTGGAAAATTAGAATGACAATGGTTCCTCCTTATTAAGTTTTTTAAGAACGAGGGATTTGATAAATGTTGACTGTTTTTCCTTGGAAAATAATCAGGAAAATTTTCTGCTACTTGGGTTAATATAAAGGTCTTGCATACTGAACCTAGGGAAGGAAATACTAGTTCTTTGCCAAGAAACATTTGCACCTTCCTTTGTGATAATATACACAACTGCCTCTCTGAAGGGGATATAATGCACAGTAGGTTTTCTAGTGACACCAACAGTGTGATCATTGCAGTCTTGGCAAATTGGGCTCCTGCTCACCCTTTGGTCTGGAGTAAATGCCCCCTCCTTCGAGAGGTCTTCCCTCAGTCTCCTCTCTAATGTATGACCTCCCTGCTTTTTTCCGTCACTGTACCTGTTCGACACTGTCAAGGTATTAATCTCATGCTGTAGCTATTGTTATTTGGTTATTCCTTCCCCTATATTTATTTATTTTTTCCTGACTAGTTTTTATTTTATCTTCATAACAGCATTTGAAGAAATGCTCAATTTATCTCTGTGCTAACTCCCTACTACTGCAGCACCTGGGGATTAGGGGCTTGGGGAGGTGCAATGAGAAGGAAAAGAAAGCTATATTCTTGAGAAAATTTTGGTGAACTGACATGGAGGGGAAACAACTGAGTCCATGGATGGAGAGTTCTGTGGGACAATGGGAAGTGAGGATTCTTGAAAATGAAAATGTTAGCTTACGTATCTCAAAAATATATTACCATTATATCTACCTTCTGAAAAAAAATCACAGGTAAAAAAATCTCATATATAAAGTTCTTAGCACACTGCCCGGCATTTAGTGAGCAGTCATTAAGTGGAAATAATGATGTTAATGAGGTTGAAAATGCAGATGATCATTGATACAGTTTCATGGCTGGTTATAAATGTTGTGGTAGAAAGCCTCCAAGATAACCTCAAATGACCCCTACCTCTTTGTCTTCATACCTTTGTGTCCTCCTTTCACTTTGAGGAGGAGTTTGGCTTTCGTGACTCACTTCTTGCAAATTGAATGTCGCAGAGGTGTTGGGATGTCATTTCCAAAATTAGATTGTAATTTCTGACTTGGGTGATCTAAGGAAAGCCATCTGGCATATTGTGAACCACCCTGTTAGGGAGTTCATATTGCTAGAACAAGGTGGGTCTCCAGAGAGTGAGGAGCTAAGGCCCTCAGTCCAACAATGATCAAGGAACCGAGTCCTGGCAACATCCATGTGAATGAGCTTGACAGTGAATACATGCACAGTTGAGTCTTCAAATGAGACTGAAAGATTGAGAGACCTTGAACCAGAGGCACCCAGTTGGATTGTGCCTGGATTCCTGACCCATATAAGACAGTGAACTTAATTAATAAATGTGCATTTTCTGAGTGCTCCACCAACAGGCTATTCCTGATCTTTCTCTCTCCCCTCAGGCCTCCCTATTTCCCAAAACATAATATGAAATTAACTCCACAATGGCCTCTGAGTGTTTAAATGAAAGAAAGAGTTGCCCATCTCTCACTTTAAATCAAAAGCTAGAAATGATTAAGCTGAGTGAGGAAGGCATGTCAAAAGCCAACATTGGCCAAAAGCTAAGCCTCTTGTGCCAAATAGTTAGCCCAGCTGCAAATGCAAAAGAAAAGCTCTTGAATGAAATTAAAAGTGCAACTCCAATGAACACACGGATAATAAGAAAGCAAAACAGCCTTATTGCTATGAAAAAGTTGTATCTTCTATGGATAGAAGAGATAACCAGCCACAATATTCCCTTAAGCCCAAACCTAAGCCAGAGCAAGGCCTAACTCTCTGCAGTTCTGAGACAACTCAGAGGTGAAGAAACTGCAGAAAAGAAGTTTGAAGCTACCAAAAGTTGGTTCATTAGGTTTAAAGAAAGAAGCCATCTGTATAACATAAAAGTATAAATCAAAGCAGCAAGTGTTGATATAGAAGCTACAGGTCATTTAGAAGATCTAGCTATGATAATTAATGAAAGTGATTACAGTAAACAAGAGATTTTCTAATGTAAATGAAACAGACTTATATTGAAAGAAGATGCTATCCAGAACTTTCATAGCTAGAGAGAAGTCAATGCCTGGCTTCAAGGCTTCAAAGGACAGGCTGACTCTCTTGTTAGGGGCTAATGCAGCTGGTGAATTTAAGTTGAAGCCAATGCTTGTTTACCATCCTGTAAATTCTAGGGCTCTTAAGAATTGTGCTAAATCTACTCAGCCTGTGCTGCATAAATGGAACAACAAAGCCTGGATGACAACAGATCTGTTCACAACATGGTTTACTGAATATTTTAAGCTCACTGTTCAGACCTACTGCTCAGAAAACAAACAAACAAACAAAACAAAAAAAAACTTTCAAAATATTACTGCTCATTGACGTTACCTGGTCACCTAAGAGCTCTGATGGAGATGTACAACGAGATTGATGTTTTCATGCCTGCTAATACAACAATCATTCTGCAACCCATGGATCAAAAAGTAATTTTGAATATCAGGTCTTATTATTTAAGAAATACATTTTGTAAGGCTATAGCTGCCATAGGTAGTGATACTTTTGATGAATCTGGGCAAAGTAAATAGAAATCTTCTGGAAAGGAATCACCCTTCATAATGCTGTTAAGAAAATTTATGATTCATGGTCAGAGGTCAAAATATCAACATTAACAGGAGTTTGGAAGTGGTGGATTCCAACCCTCATGGATGACTTTCAAAGGTTCGAGACTCCAGTGGAGGAAGTAACTACAGATGCAGTGGAAAAGAGCAAGAGAACTAAAATTAGAACAGGAGCCTAAAGATGTGAATGAATAATAATAACAATTTAATAATAATTTAATGGTAAGGAGTTGCTTCTTATGGATGAACAAAGAAAGTATTTCTTGAGGTGGAATTTACTGGTGAAGATGCTGAGAAGATTGATGAGATGACAACAAAGGATTTAGGATATTACATAAACTTAGTTGATAAAGCAGTGGCAGGGTCTGAGAGGATTGCCTCTAATTTTCCAAGAAGGATTACCTGGGTAAAATGCTGTCAAACAGCATCACATGCTACAGAGAAATCATTCATGAAAGGAAGAGTCAATGGATGTGATAAACTTTATTGTTGTCTTATTTTAAAAAATTGCCACAGCCACCCCAACCTTTAGCAGCCACAGCCCTGATCAGTCAGCAGCCATCAACAATGAGGCAAGATTCTCCACCAGCAAACAGATTAGGACTTGCTTAAGGCTCAGATGGTGGTTAACATTTTTTAGCAAGGAAGTATTTTTGAATTAAGGTATGTACATTGTTTTTTAAACGTAATGTTATTTCACACTTAATAGACTACATTATAATGTAAACAACACTTTTATATACACAGGAAACCAAACAACTCGTGTGACTCCCTTTATTGCAATACTGGCTTTATTGTGGTCTAGAACAGAACTCTGAAACACCTCCAAGGTATTCTTGTATAGTTCTTCTCAAAGAAAAATAAGCAAAACAGAGTCTTGTAAAGAAACAAGCAAAGGAAGGTTTTTTTTGTTTTTTGTTTTTTTTTAAAGCATAATCATTATCTTTCCTGGTAAATTTCTGCATCCTCTTCCAAAACTGGGTGTTGTATAGACAACACTGGGAATCGCTGGGTTTCTTCTATAGTAGGAGAACACTATTGGAGATGCTAGAGCAGAGTTCCATAGGGTTTGGAAGGAGGAACTGATGATAATTTTTTCGTGGTTGACTAAGTTTTTTAAAAAGCCACTTCCAAGGGCACATCAACCAGTCAGTGAATCCACTTGTTCCAGCAGGAGGTGGGAGGCGGAGGTGGGGGTGGAGCGTGGGGAGGAGCGACAATCATAGCCGGGAATCGGTGCCTTTCAAGTGTCGCCCTGCGTCGCCTACGGCCTCCAGGCCTCCCCTGAGCCACACCAACCAAACGCATCCCCCTCCCCGGCCATCCGCGCCGCCTTGATCACCTCCTACATCGGACTGCTGGGGATTCCTTAGCTGAGTCGGGCCAAGAGGGTTCCCGGGACACCGCGCAAACTGCCCGCCTCTTCCCGCGTCTCCGCCCCTTGCCAGGGCCGCTGTGCGCCGACGGAGGCGAGGGTGCCGCCGCAGGAAAATGATTGGTGCCCGGAGCGTGGCCCAGAGCTGCAGGTAACGCGCGCCAGACCCGGGTGGGAGCTGGCTGCGCACACCTTTCGTTTCCCCTCTTGGCGAGCCCTGCGCCTGTCCGCAGGCTGCGCCCAGGAGCAGCGCGGTGTGTCCCGGGCGGTTGGGGCGCAGGGTGGGGAGGACACGGTGAGCCCCCGCCGTGGGGGGTGCACTAACGCTCCCCGCTTGTCGCACAGCGACGTTCCCGCGACAGTGCCCCGCAACGGCGGGTGGCAGCGCCTGCGGTGAGCGGGGGCCCTCGGCCGACGTCGATGCCTCTGAAGATGGAGAAGTTTCTCCAGATCGCGCCTCACTCTCTGGCCATCGTCCTGGGCCCGGCCGAGGGGTCAGCGGGAGAGAAGTCCCAGGCCGCCCAGCCTGCGCCCCCCGCCCAGGCTCGGCAGCTGGCCCGGCACCACATCGGCTACGAGATCTTCGCCGACTTCAAGGCCGAGAACATGCAGCACTTCTGGAACAAGAAGGTCACGGCCGCGGTGGCCGAGACCTTCTTCCTGGGCTGGATCGACGAGCAGGTCCTGCTGATCCAGGGCAAGGAGGAGCATCTGGAGGTGCTGCGCGAGGGCTGGACGCGCCGCGCGCTGCGGCCGCCCTCGGGCTTTCACATCCGCTGCCTGGGTGAGTCCGGCCGCCGCGGGACCCCAGCCCCGCGCCGAGCCCGAGCCCGGCACGCGGAGGGGCCGGGCCGCTCCGCGGGGCGCTGCGCGCCTCCCTCCGCCTCCGCGCGCCGCGGCTGGGGGAGGGGCTGGTGGCCCTCCGCGAGCGCGAGGCTGGGGAACTAACTTCCTGGCACCTAAAATGGGATTCGTACCTTTCCCCACACGCCTCCCGGCCGGCCAGCCGAGCCTCCTGGCGGCGCGGGCGGCGCGCCCTGGCGGGGCGGTGCCGGGGGCCGGCCAGGTAGGCGGTGGCGGCGGCGGCGCGGGAGGCTCGGCGGGTTCGCGGCAGCTTCGGGGTCTGCGAGTCTCATCTTTTGCGCATTGCTGGGGCCGGGGCAATGCGTGCGAGCCGGAGAGAAGTCGACAGAGAGGATTCAGGTAGCATCAGGTGGCGACGGGCTCTACCGCGGGAAGCGGCGGCAGCTGGCGGTTCAGGTGCGCGGCCGTCCCGGGACGTCCTTTCCAGGGCGGACGCGCCTGGCGCTCTGGTGCTCGTTGAGTTTTAAGCCGGCGTTTCTGTGCAAAGCAGAGCTGTAGATTTTGTTTTAAATATCCTGCCTGGAGCACTTCAGGTCATTTTGTGCGTTGACGGAAAGAGGGGACAGAAGGGGGAGGACAGAAGAAAGTCTGATCTTCAACAAAAGAGAAAACTGTACTGGGGAAGAGGGCTCGATGGGCGCGCGCTTCCAGTGGTTCTAGACTAGCTGTTTGTTATTGCACTAATTTATATATATTTTTATTAATCCGGTTTGCATCTCTTTTAGAATATACTTTTTAGTTTCGTGCCTTGGGCGCGGTGGCTAAACGCGTATATAGTAAATACTGTTTTATGAAATGATTTCAAGAAAGCATTCTTTCTAGTCTCAAGATTTAGAGATTCTTTCGTGACATTTTGGGAGGAGGTCAAAAGTTCAAAAGCTAAAAGACTGTAAACTGCTTTTTTCGTTACCCACTGTTGCTATGCTGCCTTCTTTTGAAGGATTAGCTTTACCTGCTAATGTGTCTTCCTCTATGCGTCTGGCAAATTTAGAGCATTTTTTAATTTTGTTGTGTTTTGCCTGTTTTTGCATTCCAGCGATCTTTACAAAGCTTCCCTTGAATTGGATAGACAAAAAACTAGTAAGGCTTGTATCTTTTGTGTTTTGCAACCTGTGCTGAATTTCAATGGGTGCCTTAATTTCCTCTTTTTTTTTTTTTTTTTTTTACTTTAGCAAAAACCTTAATGACATCTCTGTAATCAAGCTGCTTTAGTAAAGAGGCCAAGATAAATGTCTTTGAGACTTGATCTGCTTTTGTACTGTGGGACTACAACACATGAGGAAGTAAGAATGTATTTAGTCATGGCTATGTACTGTGTAGATTGCATTTTAATAGTTTTCTTTTAAACTTGACTTCATGCTTATCTTTTACTTTTAATTTTGGCAAATTTCAAACATACACAAAAGTAGTATAATGCAACAGTATATCAAACTCCCATGTACCCATTCTCCAACTTCAAAATTGATCAGCACATGGCCAGTCTTACCTCATCTATACCCTTATCTCCCCTCCACCATTTTGAAATTCTAGATGTGCTATCGATATCATTTGATTTGTAAATATTTCAGTTCATATATATTTTTTCATTTTAGCAGGATTGGAAAACTCATAGGCATTGGTGACCTGTCGTATTAACCAAAAATAAATATTTTGGCAATCCTAAAGGTTCCACATTGCTGTAGTTGATTGACTGTTGCCCTGATCTGGTTAGACAGCCTGAGATCTCAAGATGACCAGCAGCTTGTGGGTGTGGCAGCTGCATTGCCCAGCTCAGCCATGGCAGGAAGCAAAGGGACTACCCACTCAAGTAGAGACATCAGACGGAGGAGAAGGGTTGATGCCTGCTGGGATCCAAGTGGTAACTTTCTTTTGAACTGCCTTGGGAGTTCAGACTATCTACTAGAATTCTAATTTTGCTTCATTAGTAATGGAGCTGTAGAAAGCTCTGAATTGTTTGAGAGAGTTTATCTACCATAAAAATTTTCTAGGAGAACTTCAGTGCCTGCTGCAAGGCTTCTTAATTCTTTCTTGCAAGATCTTTTATTGAGCTTTGAAATTCCAAAGTCTGGGAGCCACTGATGACTGGCTCACAACCTTTTATTATGAGCCACAAATGATGTGTTGACAAGTTCATATGCTCAAAAAAAAAAAAAAAAAAGCCCACAAAGAAAGAAACAAGCAAAAACACACAATGGTATATTCAGAGAGTGCTGTAACTCTGAAAAGTGAGTGGTATTATCATAGGAGTACACTTGAATCTGTCTAATTTATATACGAAAGCAGAAATCACTGTCTTTATTACTTTATTATTAGTAATAGATTTCTTACAGCATACCTTTCTACTGATCCCTCAGACTATTATTACCTGTACTCTTATCAGATTCTTTTGGGTTATTTTGTGATTTTGGCCAATTATTTCATGAGTGAGAAACAGGCAGAAAACCAGACACATAGATAAGCATTCCAGAAGGCATTGTATTCCCACTTGTTGAACTTGAATTAAAGTCATCAGTCACCAGTCATCTTCTTAAAATAACTGGTAGGCAGATGCCAGTTTAAATTTTATTCTTATGGTAAGTAAGTATTCACTAAATTTGATTCTTTTCGAGGTGGTTTCTTTGAGCCCATCTTAGAGAGTGGCAATAAAATTGTTCCGTTAGATCCAAAGGAGAGGAATGCCTTTGAATTCTTTTCTCCTGGGTGTGTGCCCCAGCATAACCCCCAGAGGAGAGAGGCATGGAGGAGGTCTGTGCTGGGGCCCTTTTCTGTCTGTGCTGCAGTGCAGCAGGGGCAAGCCTACCCTCCCACAGCAGGATTAATAAGAGTTGGTATTCTGTTTTGTAACTTGAATTATTTATATTGACATTACAAGCATTTTGGTGACTGTAGTTCCAGAAGTAGGTGGTTAGAACCAACTGTAAAGTTTCAGGTGGGGGTTGGATGATGAGATGATTACTGGTTTCAATGAGAAGCAAGGACTTAAGCGACTCAAAAAGGAAATGGAGTTTTGATTTGGAATATTCAAATCCACTACTTTGGATTTCTAGGACCCTCCAAAGGGATGTGTGTGTGTAGGGAACTAGTAATGGTTTAAAGTTGCACTGTATATTTTGAGTAAATATATTAAGTTAAATCCCATACATGTATGTTGAATGTCTACTAGTCTCTGTGTCATGCTCCTGAGATTATAAAGACTTATGGGGCATGCAGTCTTTTTTCGGCTACACAAGAACTGAGAGTGTGCTAAGTGCTTTGAGGACAGTGAGCAAGAAACAGTTGCTTCTGCCTTGTGAGCTGGTAGAGAGATTCCTGGACGTGAGGCTTGAGCTAGGCCTCGGGCGGATGTGGGTACGAGCTGTTCATTCAGAGCAGGAGAGCTTTCATGTCTGGGTTAGAGCATGAGCAAAGTCACGGGGAAGGGGTGCTCATGACATGTTTGGGAATTATTTAGTCTGGGTATGTTGGGGAGAGCAGTGTGGTAAGACAATGAAAGGGGAGGCTAGGGCCAGATGGGAGATGAGTGACATGATTTGATCTTTGGTATAATGAGAATTCTGGGACCACTGAGGGTGATGGATGTGACAGAGCAAGAATTAGACGCAGGCAAACCGGCTAAAAGTCTATGGAAACGGTTGTGGGAAGAGATGACAAGTGCTATATGAAAGCATTTGCTCTCTCGTGACCATGGGTACATCCTGCCATCAAGGGTTATTTACCTTAAGAAAGATTCCATTGCATCCAGGTTGAAGCATAGGCCTCTGTGTGAGCCCAGGTGCTCCTCCCTCCTGGGGCTGACAGGGCTTCATGACCATCAGCCTTAGACTGCAGTCAGTCTACTAAGTTCCCCTAACTCAGATCTCAGAAAGCATGGTTCGTGTGTCCGTCCCCTCCAGAGGCTCTTTATCCTTTTCCAGTTTGTCCTTTGATATTTAACTACTTAGGACAAAATATGCTTTTTAAACTTGAAATCAGAACTTATGTTTTACATTACAAAATTGCTTAGAACATATGGGCATCAAGACTTTATTCTATTCCAGTGTCTTCATTGTTTTCCTCAAAAAGAGTTGTTTGCTTAAAGTGGTTTCTCAAAGTAGTAAAATTTTAAGATGGAGTTGTTTATTTAAAAAAAATGTGCACTCCAAAATATTTTGTATGTACTCCCCAAAGAGTTGATTCAGTTAACTTAAAATTGAATGATGTTCTTAGACTTATGCCTGGAATTGTTAAACGAGTGTTATAAAGGGAGGTAGACGGGGTAAAAGGGGTCAAATATGGGGTGACAGAAAGAAATCTAACTATGGGCGGTGAACACATAATGCAATATATATATGCCTTACGGTTAAATTGTACACCTGAAACTTACTGGATTTCCTTAATCGATGTCACCATAATAAAAATAAATTAATTAACTTTTTAAAAAAGCTTTTGAATTAAAGATATTGATTTATTAAACCACTGGAACACCTACCATTTTCTGGGATTTGTTCTGGGAACTGAGGTGGAGAACAAGTCAGACAGTCTTTGTGCTTTTGGAGGTTGCATTCTAGTGGAGCAATAGACATTTCAAAAGTTAAAGAAATAAGAATATTAGATAGTTATAAGTGCTATAAAAATTAAGCAGGTTATAGAATAGAGAGTCGTGGGGAGAAATGAGATCATAGCTAACTTTTACTAATCATTTACTATTTTCAAAGTGCTTTATTTTTATTAACTCAGCTTAAGATACCTATACTATTTAGGTATCATTACTTTACCCATTTTATAAATGAAGAATTTAAAGGAACAGGAGAACAAGTACTTCTCCAAGAACATCTGGTTAGTAAACGATAGAGCTGGTATCTGGACTTGGGCAGTGAGGTGGTAGAGTCAGTACTTTGAGTGATTGCTCAATAATAGCTGGTTTCAAGCAGCACTTGACGGATGTTCAGTCAGCCAGCGATGACCAAGGAGCAGGTGCAAATCAGCTTGACTCCTTGGAGGAACGGAAAGGAAAGTCAGGGGCCTGGAGCTTGTTGAGCCAGCTGAAGAGTGGGAAGGTGTCACAGGGGCTGAGGTTAGAGGGGCTGACCGCATGACTACAGGTCATGTGAGGCCTCATGGGATTTTATTCTGCCGTAACAAGGCATTGAGTATCCAGTAAATATAGAGCACTGGGTTGATGTCTGTAGAATATCCAGAAAAGTTTCAGACATGGGTCTCACTTTTAGAGAAGCTTACTTTTCCTATTAAAATCTCAGAGTTAAATCTAAACGGTGATTAATGACGCATTTCATATTTTATTAATTTCTAGCTAGTCATAAAAATATTTTTACGAATTACCTCACTCTGGCTCAAAGATACTTCCAGTAAAGGTATTTCAGTTTCATTGTAGAAAAGCATTTAGAATGAGCTTCTGAGATTCAAGTCCTTGCTGTGATAACTGAGAGGCTTTGCAAAGATTTATAAATTTCACCTCTTATGGCTCATTTCTGATCTTGAGCACGTTTGTTTCTCTCTCACATGAAGAAGTAAATTTACCAGTTATCTATCACCAAATTCTTTTTTAAGGGGCATAGAACTGAAAGGATGTCTGTCTGTGTCTCCTGTGCTGGAGTGAAAGTGCTGGGGTGCTTTCAGTCCTGAGGTCAATCACATATTTTGGGGTAAAAACTCAGATTTGTTATATACAAACAGCTTGCTACAATTAATTTTAAACATTTTATTATGCTTAAAATATTTCACATAGTGATGTGCGATCACCTCAAAAATAGAATTTTCAATATATGAAGTGAGCTTTAACATAGTCTTTTGAAGCATGGGGGTTGTTCTTGTGTCACTATTCTGCTCAGTTTATACATTTGTGAAACAAGTTTTGAATTCTTCCATTCTGTTAATAGTTGTACACATAATATAATTGCAGACACTTCTTAAGTGGGGAGAGCTAGTTATCTGATTTATAGTTTATCTTAATGAGGAGGTTAAATGGATTATTGATAAGGTATAAGCTATGAATATAAATACATATATATGTCTTTAAGAGGGTCTTACGCAAAGTTCTTTTTAACAAACTTAATCACACTGGTGTCAGAGGATGTTTAAAGTAGTTTTAATATTTTGATATCGATCAACCTCTTTTGATGGAGGACAGTGATTTTGGACAATGTTAAAGGCCAGAACTAGAGGTATCTCTTTGAAGAATTTGATAAATGACTGAGATAAAGAGGTATTGGGATTCGTCAGAGTCTGTGGCTATGAAGATGAGGGTAAAATGCTCTTAGGAGGGCAGATCCAGCAAATGACAAATCCATAGGATGGTGTGGACATCATATGGAGCAGATGTCAGGTTTTAGGATGTCCTTGTGATATTAGCAATATGAGCCTCAAAGAAACGCAACAAAATTCCTCTATTTTTTCAATTTCTTATGAAAGCCATACATTATAATTTTCTAAAATGAGAGCCTGTCTCTCGATATAAACTAACTTGCCTCTGAAACTAGGATGCCCCCTCCCTGCTCCCAAATGCTGAACACGTCGGAGCATATAAAGTCCCTCAGTCTGCATAGATGCGAGCTGATTAGTAATATGTCCAGAATAACCCTATTCTCATGAATCTGGGATATCTGCAAGTCTCTAAAGTCTTACCAGTGTCTTTCAGGGGTGGAATCCAGTCTGGTGAGAATCCATGTTCCTACCTCCTCAGATTGCTGCAGCCTCTGTTCACAGTGAACCAGGGTGCTGAGAAGATGCTGGCTCAGAGGATGGCTATGAATGCACTGGTCCTCTATTTACTTCCTGGAGAACTTTGCTCTATCTTAGCATCTTCCTTCTGTCACTGCCAGCTTTCCTCTAGTATTGTGTCAGACATCTTCCTCCCTCCTTCCCCCCACTTTCCCTCCAGGGTTTGGGCAATTTTTCCTTTGAAATTTTTGCAACAGAGATTATGATTATATCTCTGTCTTTGTACTTCTAAGTAGTTTCCCCACCAGAATTTTTTGGAAACTAAAGGTCTTCTTATGTGTCTGTTTCCAGGACAATAGAGCTCAGCACCTGCCCTCCTAAGGAACATTATCTTCAGAGATTCCAGGCTACCCACCCCAACCCAGTCATCACCCCACCACTCTTGGAAGTGACTTTCATGAATCCAGTATAGTTTTCTGACATCTTCATTGAGAAAGAAGGGAGAACCTTCTACATATTTAATTCATTAGAAGGTGCACCACCCATATGTGGTTTTCAAAACAAAATTTTATTTATAGATATCCATAAACCTTTGTTTGTTGCTCCTTTAGGCTGCTTTCTACTCTGGGCCGGTCCTGCAGTTCTAAGTCATCTGTCAGCCAAAGCTGCTGGCAAGACCACCCCAGAGAGCGGTCAGTATCTGCAGCTAGTCCTGCACCAGTTCTCCTTTTCTGCCCCTTGAATTCCACTCTCAGTGGCACTTTCTCAAGGTGGCAGTTATGCTTTATTCACACAGTCACAGACCCACCAGCCTTCCAGCTCAATTTCTTAGTACTTCCTGCCTGTTTCTAATTCCTTGGTGAGTGGAAGGTGCTGAGAGAAGCCGAGTCTGGGCAAGGTGCGATGCACCATGTGTGGGACAGAAGGTGAATGAGGAGAGGGAACAGAAAGTGGGAACTGACACATGAAAAATGGCAAGGGGGAAGGTAGAAGAGAAATAAGGTGATCACTTGGAAGCGTTGGAAAGTGAGTTACGCGAGGTGCAGGACGGTTTCAGTTAGAAAGTCCTTCTGTGACGCAGACCCTCTTCTTGAGAATTCTGTCTACCTGTATGACAGGGTTGGGGACAGGGCTGAGCTCTGCGTTCTCTCTGCATCTCGCCAAGGCTAGAAGGAGAGCTAAGAGCTGTAATGCGTGGTCCTGCAATAGAGGGTTTTTTCCCCGCTGTGGGAAAAGAGCATCCACTCTGGACAGTTCGCCTTGGCTTTTTTGTATCTGCTTCTGGCCCACAAACCAGATACTCTGGACCACTCCTGAGGAAGTGAAAGGATGATTCAGCTCATTGAACACTGTTCCCTTCTGGAAAGAAATTCTAGTTCTTTATCTCACTGATTATAGTCCCATTGATGCCATAATCTCATTATCACAATCACACAGCTGTATCTCACCAAGTAAATATTGCCAATATTCACCCAGATCCTTCCTCAAACCTTCTTCCTCCAAAGCATCCTCTGGCCTGCTGTGTCCTTCCCCCTCACTTGGTTCTTTAGATTTGGGTCTTGATAAGGTTGAGAAGAGTTGGAAAGCTTGCTGACTTTGGAGTTAATATAGAATCTCAAGAGAGACGTGAATGATTCTGTTTTTGTTGTGAGGGACTTTGTGACCAGTGTAATTTGTTTAGGTTGATCACTTTCTTTTCATCAGAGTCTGGTTACTAATTTCTTTAAAAAAAAAAAAAAAGAGCTTTAAGTCAGTAGACTGTGAAGCACTGATGGAGAAAAATGAAAGCAGTTTTTTAGAGCCTATGTCTCCGAACGCTCTTCTACTCTTTCCCGTGTCTGTACCATTTCCTCTTATACTGAAGAAGGAGCAGGCAGTCTTTATTCCATATGCTCCTTCATTTAATTAATGTTTACTGGCTCTTTTTCAGTTTGGGGGAGGAGTGGGTGGAGGAGAGTGAAGGAAGAAGAAGAATGAACTTTTTAAAATGTTTACTGTACGTCAGGAATTTTTTAAACACTTTAATATAATGTCTCATTGAAACCTAACAGAGGTAGTGCCAACGTTATAGTGAGTCCTCAGTCGTGAGATGCCTAGAAGCCTTAGGAACCTAACTCTTGTTTTTATCCATGAGTCTATGCTAAAATTGGTTTCTGTTTATGTTGTTTTTATTTAAAGTTGTGGAATTAATTGAGGATTCATCGTATTCCCCTTTTGTATAAGAGGAAGCTGAGGTTCAGGGAGGAACTTTGTTTGAGTAAGAGATCTCAGATTTCAACCCAGCAATCTGACTCCAGAGTCTGACCTGTTAAACGTTGTGTTTTCAGATTCAATGAGTAAGCAAAGTATTAGCTGTATTTTACTTAATCTAATTTAAAGTCATTGCTTCTCTTTGTCAGTTATTTTTATTTTCCTAGTCAGGCAAATAAAAGTTACACCAAGAGTTACATCAAGAGTCTTAGGTCTTGAATTTTCCTAACTTAAAAATTAACTTGATGTGATACAGTAAGTTTTAATTACTTTTGGCTATGGTGCCAGCATTTTTCTTAAAAAAAAATTAACAACATAAAAAAAATTAACAATTCACATTCATTCTGTGAATGAATATATTGAGTAGTATGATTTATATAATACATGTGTGATTGTTAACATATAAAATTTTAAAGCTATGAAATTGGAGTGCTGTTTAACCATGCATGCACAAGAATGCTACACTAACCCACCAGACAAGGATGTCACTTTTGCTCGCTGTCATTGTCCTCAGTGTGTGTAGACACATAAACCCTTCCCCGTGCTCAGCACCTACCTTCTTCAGTCCTACCTTTTGAGTCTGGGAGACATACAGGTGCTATAGTGCTTCTGCTGCTGAGTTGAGAATCAGTGTCCTTTTTTACCTTCTGTCCCTACCCTCTAGAAGGTCTTAGATATTGCTGAGCCTAAGAATCAGCCTATTAAAAACACAGGTTCCCTGGTACCAGCTCTGGAAATTTTAATTCAGATTTCTGGGTTTTTATCAACCAAGCCACGTGCTTCTGAGGCAGGAGATTTGAAGACCTTCCTTGGGAAAGGGCAGCCTTGCTTAGGGATGCTTTCTTCCAGTAGGGCAGTGGTGAGTAACTCTAGCCGGAGAGTTCTACCTGAGACTATTAGTCAGAAGGGGCATTGCAATAAACATTTTTTTCCCTATAAATAATAAGGGCTTGTGTCTAAGAGTTCAGTGTAGTGAGCACGGAAGCTTTTGAGAGCATCATTCAAGACATTGGAGGTCCATGGTGGCAAGCCCTATTGCTGGAGATTGCAGAGAAACACAAATGGATGCTGCAAAGCTGGGTATGGCCTAAGAAGCACAAACCACCGGATCCTGAAGGGCTTTGCCATTGAGCTCCAAGAGTGAGGAAAATTAATTAGGGATCAAAAAGGAGGTAGTTGTTAGTGTTTCAGGAGAACAAAGGTAGGTACAAGGGGTGGAGGTGTAGGCAACTACAATTTACATATGTCCTCCTCCAGCTGTAGTGCGTGCCAGCACCCCTAGCCTGGAACCGCCCTGCCGCTCTGTCACTGGATGGCCCCATGGGGAGCGGAGTCTTCTGTGGCACTGGAGGCAGAACCGAATCTCTCACTGTTTTCTCTCTGGCTTTCCACTGAGGGCTTTCCTGTTTGCTCCGTCTGCCCTCACACTGGATGCTCAGCACCCTGCAAAAGTGGCAGGTCCTTGAACTCTGGACAGTGGCATGAGCCCTCGAGCTCATCAAGGCGGCTACTTTGCTTTGGTTTTAATTTTCTGCATCTGCATTCTACACTTAATAGTAAAGCAGATCATTTAACTGTATTCAGACGTTACTTAAATGTATTCTTATTTATGTCTATTTGCTTATGTAAAAAGATAGTAAGGATGAAGGATGAAGAATTAGTAGTTATAAAACAGTTATAGGGATGTAGAGTACAGCACAGGGAATATAGTCAATACTATTATAATGGCTGTGTGTAGTGCCAGATGGGTACTAGAGTAATTGGGGGTGTCACTTCATAAATTATATAAATGTCTAACTATTGTACTGTGTACTTGATACTAATATATTTAGAAAAAGAAAAGAAAAGGTAGCTCTGTGGTTTGGAAAATGTCATGCCAATAGATAGTGGTGTAGAATGAGATAGATTCTTCCTCATGGAAAAGAGAAGGTGAGGATGACTCTTTAGAAACAATGGAATCAGTATTTGAAAAATGAAATACCCCAAAACTATTGAGAAATGTAAAAAAAAGTGGCTTGTTTTCCAATGTGGAACTCAAGCTTTTAAATAGGGAGTTCTGTATGCAAAGGTGACATTATGAAGCTGTGTGGCAGAGGGATTATCGATTGCTTCGAATAGTTTTTCTAGTGATAGTGATAAATCTGTGCTAAATTCCCCATTTGGACCTATTTGTAAACAATAGGACACACTTTAATTTTGTGAAATGGGCTACTGCATGCATCGTAGAGCTGACTTTTATTTATTTGAAGAAAACCACTTCTGGAGAAATTTGGAGATTTGTACCTTACTTATATTCCTTTCTAGAAAACAAAACAGAAAAATGTATATACTTTTAACATTACTATTGTATCTTTTCGTTTAACATACTTTGCATTAGCTATTTTTGATAAATTATTTTAACCGAAATACTTTTAAAAAATCAAATTGCAAGCACTTTTTATTCTCCAAAAAGTAAAAGATAGCTTTTATGTGGAAAGCCATACCATATCAGCTTATTATAAATCACGTACTTTAAACCGAAGTAGTGCAGTACGGGTGTCAAGTGGTCTCTGCCGTTTTCACACATGAAGAATTAAGTACTTTCTTTGCTGCTTTCCTGTTGACCTTGTATGTAGAACAGTGGTTGACAAATCTTATTATTTAAACTTAGTAAACCCTGAATTCTCTACCATTGACGCTAAGGAAGGGAAGTGGAGAAAGAGCCACAGCTGCTCCCTTGCAATTGCGGGGAAGGAGCCAGTGTAGGCAGGAGTTGGTAGAACCGCTTCTCTGCCTAGACTCCCCCTTGGGACAGTGTTGATTTGGAATAGAGACTGTTGAGGATGCTCTTGTGTGACCAGGCCTCAGGACAGGGAAGGGTGATGGAGGGCACACAGCAGTGGCGCCCATTTATTCTAAGGAAGCTACATCAATGTCATTTGAAAATTGTATTTTTGATTTGTTTTGTCTTTTTGTTTGCCAGTTTATACTGTGCAGGTATGGTTGGCCCTCTGTATCCATGGGTGTTGCATCCACTCCACGAATTCAACCAACCTCGAATCGAAACAGTACTTTTTTGATGGGCCGGCTGTATGCATTTTTCTATACCATTTTATAAAAGGGACTTTAGCGTCTTTGGATTTTGGTATCCATGGAGGTCCTGGAACCAGTGTCCCCACAGATACTGAAGGAGGACTGTGCAGGTGTACCTCATTTTATTTGATTTATTGCGCTTTGCAGATACTGAGTTTTTCACAAATGGAAGGTTTTTGGCAACTTGCATTGAGAAAGTCTGTTCGCACCATTTGTCTAACAGGCTCAGATGATGGTTAGCCTTTTTTAGCAATAAAATATTTTTTAACTAAGGTATGTACATTTTTTAGATATAATGTTGTTGTTTGCTTAAGAGACTACAGAGTGGTGTGAACATAACTTTTTCATGCACTGGCAAACCAAAAATTTGAGAAACTCGTTTTATTTTAGTGGTCTGAAACTAGACCCAAAATGTCTGCGAGGTATACCTATGTCTTAGATCCAAGATCTAAAAGCAGTAAGGTGAGGGATGCTGGCAGTTTTACTGAGTTAAACTGGCTCTCAAAGCAAGCAGCACTCTCAGGCAGTTCTAGAAAGAGATTTTAAAATGTTGCCGGCACCAGGTCTTTGGTCCAGGCCTAGGCTGTGGAGTGTGATGCTGTTCCTTTGGGTGATAGTTTTGGTTGTCACTCTCCTCTCTGTTTTAAATCTTCCATCCCCTTCATGTGGAAGAGATTGACTTATGTTTGAAACTACTCATGCCAAAACAAATAAATAAAAGCAGGAAAGAATAGAAGCTTCTTGTAGCAGAGGCAGATCTTCAGTCCATGAAGGCAAAATTGGGTGGAAATTGCTGATGGCATTAACTTAGCAATATATGACTAATTTGATATCACAAGTTTCCTAGGGGAGAAAAGTTTAATTTGATATCTTTTTTCTCCTTTTTTTCTTTAAAAATGAACATTTTATATATTTCTTTGACACATGGAAGAAACAAGGGTCAGAAAACCCCCTAATTTTTTTTTTAAATAATAGAATTTTTTTTGGTTCCGCCGTGTGTAGCTATATTTGTAGTGAGAAATGTAAAAGCAAATTTAGCCAGAAAATTTACATGTAATTAGCATAAACTGTATTTTAAATGTTTATGTATTTAAACTGATGATTAGTTGATCAAGTACATTGTGCAGAATACCTTTTAATATGCCTAAACTACTTAAGTGACGTTAGATCTGTTAAAAAAAAAAAATGCTGTGCCAAAATAAGTATTCCTTTTTTTTTTTTTTAAATGATTTTTTTCCCCTCTCCTCTTCTCCCATTAAAATTTCTGGAAATTTATTAGTGGAAGAGAGAGGGATTAGTCACATACCAACAGAATATAAATTGAAGTTGTTTCTAAAGAGCTGTTTGGTGTGAATTGGTAAGTCCACATAATTTCAATGACTATTTGTAAGACTGACTCCTCTATAGAATGTAAATCTGCACTGGACAATCTGAGGGTCAAGAGTATGATCAATTCAAAAAACACTTTTACTTTCAAGGAGAAGGATTTAGAGAATGTACATTTGTGCAGAGAAAGAATGTGGGTAGTTTTCTCTAAGCCTGACCCTATGTACTCAAAAGTTCTGATGACTCAGGCATGTGGACTGGAATGAGTAAATGTGGTCCTTTGTGATATCGCTAACATATTTAATATTCCAAGTAGGTAGGTCATTGTGCTGACTTTGTCCTCACGCCAAAAAGGTTGTCCAGGCATTGTAATTAAGATACTGCCTTCTCAAGTCACAGAAATTGAAAATGATTACCATTTACTTGGTAGGAGAAATTTATTATATGCTGCTTCTTTTAAAAAGTCCGTTCTGAGGGTGCCAGGTGGGGAAAATGGAATTATTGCCAAAAGAGGCATATCTTGGCAAAATATTACAAAATATATCAGTCTAATGATGGTCACAATTGTTAACAGCATATGTTAAATTTACTTAAGTTACAACACTGCCTTTAAGACTTAAACTAAATTGAAAAAAACAAGGTAGATGGTATATTAATTATATTTCAATTGAAAAATAAATAATTTGGATAATTAAGGAAAGCTGTGGAGAAACTGGTTTGTTTAGCTCTTCAACAAGAGAGAGAACTATGGTCACAGAATGTTTTCATTGTCAAGGAAGGGGAAAGAGTTCTTTTTGCTCATAGTTAAGAGGAAAGGGTGTGAAATGAAATCATAATTACAGGAAATAATGGACTTCATTGTTAATGGTCAACCATGTGACACTAGCGTGGAGAGGCAAACAGAACACCTCTTAATCAGGTCTCTATAACACTGCGAGTTGCCATGTTGGGTCACCGTGAGGCAGGAATAACAACGTGGTACTTTAACGTAAAAGCAATGCTGAGAAGCTTCTGATTTTTAGGAGGGAAGAGGAAGATGTCAAAATTAGACAAGTTGTATGTTATGTGCATTGACTAAAAAGAAAGTGTTCAAAATTTACCTTTTTAGTGTACATTAGATTACAAGAAATCATCAAAAAGTTTGCTTCCATGATCAGATGTCTGGAGTAGCCTTAGCCTCGATCACCCAGCTTTAACAATCTTCAGAAATCCTGGCTCAGTTCAGAAGATGAATAGTTTTATGAGGTGTGTGTCACATGTGGATTCATAAGTGTATATTGTAAAGAATAAGATGGACATTGTAAATTTTTTTAAATGATGTTATTAAGCCTTACTCATGAAAACCTTATTTAAAAAAGTGAAATTTTTTTATCTGAAAAATTTATTTTCTTCTACACATGCGATCAGATGGAACTGAAACATATTACCAGAAATCACAAAAGCTGTGCAAGTTTTTTTTTTATTAAATAATCTCTTAATTGAAAAGAAAAAAGTTCTTATTAAAGATATTCTCATGAAAACCAGCATTGTTGCATCTGTCAAAATTTCTTGGAGAGGAAGTGGAGAAGAAATTCCAGATAATGTCTTTGTCCAACTCTAAGGCAAGTGCTGAATTGATGACTCAGTTAAAACTATTGACTTTCCAGTGTAGCCATAGATCAAACGTCACTTTGGCTGTCAGTTGTGATAACCGAAGGTGTTTTCTTCTGGTCTGGGTACAATCTATACCTGAAGTCATAGTAGAAAAAAAACAGCTGGTTCTGTTTTCTCAAAGTAGAAGACCACCACTAAAGCTTCGAAATGGCGTTGACATTCTTGAGAGCTAGTGAACTGAATCGAAGGAAAAAGAAAACCTCCAGCTATTTGGGGGCTGAATTACAAAACATTGGATTCCAAAACTGCTCAGTAATCTAGGAAACGTCAGTCCTTACTAACTAGGTGGTTCACTGCATCCAAAGGGTGTGCTGAACAAGAGAGGATGCTCCTTGCTTTGTCGACCTTTGAATAGTGATTATAAGGTCCATCCTGTAACGGGTCATCAGAGGGACATATGCTGGCCAGATTTGTGAGTAAAAAGACATAACAGCCCTACTTCGGGAACACCAGAGAAAAGACCAACTTCTTTGTACTTTTGAACAGTTTTCAGTTGGAGGATTGGTAGAAAAAAATTGAAACTCTGAATACACCAAAATTGATACTTGAAGAGATAAAGACCAACATGATAGTCCATACACTTATAGATAATTTTTAAAATTAAAATCACCTCTTTATTTATTTATTTTTTCTTGAACGACATGCTCACGACTTCCTGTAAGTGATTTGTAAGAAGTTACATCACATGCAGTCTGCTGAATGAATTAGGCAATCTGTTCTTGATACTGGTGGAAAGTCACATCTATGAGTTTATGAGGAGAGATCTTCCTCCCTGGTGTTCTTGAAGAGAGAACTCTGGAGAGGACTTTGGAAAAAGGATTTGTTTTGATTCAGGCGTTAGACATACTTCAGGGATCACTGTGGCAATCTCCTTGTTTGCATTGAAACAGCAACCATGCTTTTCCGGGTAGTACCTTATTTCTTTTATTTATATTAGCTAGTCTGTTTTTTTCCCTTCACTTCTGTCTATGAAAATAAACAGCAGAACACTCAATTTTTAAATGACTATCACTGTACTTTTAAGTGAACAAGGGTCCTCAGCATTCTTTAAAAATATTACATGATGAAGAAAAAATATGTGTATTTCAAGGTTACTAAATTTATCTTTTGAAAATATTATCGTGTTGATATTTTTCATTGCTATATTTAACTTTGAAACTTCAAGTAAAATTAAAGGAGAGCCAGAGACTTTTATGTTTATCAATAGAAGGTGTGAGTTGAGAAAGCTTGAAAAATATTGCCAGAGTAAATCACAAGTAGGAAAATAAAGAAAGATCTTCCTCCATTAGTCTTGCTAACTGTGTTTTTTCCCCATTCAAACTGCCCCTGGAAGAGAAGGTGGGAGGGTTATGCTCTTAAATAGGATAATTGAATACTGTAGAAAATAGTTTTGCAATACAGTTGAGATTTGGAGTGCTTAGAGAATGTGAATTGTGGCATGATAAGTTTCAGAATTAGTGAAACACCAGTCGATAATAGTGATTAAAAAATTATTTTGCATAATTCCCTCATTATTCTGTTTTTGAGGTGTGTTTTAGTTGCACAGTTAGTGAAATCTTAAAACTCCAGATTATTTTTATTTTGTTACTGAAAGGATGTTCTCTCTTCCTGAGGCTGGTAACCTGCTTGTGTTTATGGCTCTCATTTCAATTTTTTTTTTTTTTTTTTTTTACCACTTGTCCTTATTATTGGGTTTTATCTAGTAAGAAGATGGATCATGATCCCTTACTTTATCACTCTTTTCTGCCCTCTGTGGAATGGCTTCAGTTACCAGGAGCAGGCCCTGTAGCCCTGGACCGGGTGGAGATAAACCTTTGCCAGATGATCCTCCTGGGTGTCCTGCCAAGACCTCTGGGTGGATTTGGCTCTCGTCTCTGCTCTGCATTTGCCAGCTGCGGGGTCTCAGACGTCCCTGATCTATTGAGGGATCAAATGAAGTAAAAACATAAATGTTTCCATGTATTCTTTATCTTTTTTGTTCTTTATTCTTTATTTGTTTTTTGCCTCTTTATAAAATGTATTATTAGGTTATCATGTATCTTGCAAAGGACTGAATTTTTCATAGTTGGTTTTAAAGTATACTGATTGAGCTGTTGGTAGAGTAAAATTTGGCTACTTTTAATTGTGGTTTTTGAGATGCTCAAGGTAACCCTGAAAGTGGAAGATAAAAAAAAAATTAAGCTAGAGTTTTCTGCTCAGGGTCCTGTTGGCATCCTGGCCCTCCTTTCCTGATGCGAATCCAATATAGTGTAACGACTTTATTTTGCTCTTGAATTGTGCGCAGAGACTTGGATAGAGCCCTCCCCTGGCTGGATGCCCATGTGTAACCATATGGTACTTCATGGAATGCAGATAATGGCTTTATTTTCCTCTCTGTTTTTATAGGTGGAAACCTGTGCTAGCAGGTAGAAGAGCTTTTATATAAAGTACAGACGAAAGCATTACACCAGTATTATTCATGCCAGAGCAAAGCAGACTGTTAATCTGTTTAGAAAATTGTAATTCTCTTCTTACCACCTTCTGGGTATTTTCACCCCTGACTTTGAAGAGAATTGAGGGTGATCCTGACTCTAGCTTTAAAGGTCAGAGGTCACAGCTTAATGCATTTCTGTATTCTTTGCTTTGATGTCACAGGTGTTGGGCCTGGGGCCTCCTAGAGAGGCTGGTAGGCCAGGATGGTGAGTTTTGGCAGTGCCTCCTCACAGCTTGCAAGGCTGCAGTCCCCCAGCCCGACACCCCCACCCTTTGTCCCCCATCCAGCCCCTGGTTAGAGGGAGAGGGAGGCCCCCTGTTCTCTCAGGCAGCCTCTGCCTCCACCTCCGTAGCTGGCAGAGCACCCCATCCCTGTCTCTGTCAGGCTTGACTACACTGTTGCTTCAGGGGTCTGTGAACGAGTAAGCCTGAGGTCTGGGTTACAGAGTGGAAGTTTAGGGTATTTGACAAAGACAGGAGCGTATGACTCCATGTTCCATGCCCCCGCCTGCCCTGCTCCTGCCCTTCACCAGTTGGACACTGAAGTGTAGATCCTGTAGAGTCTCGCAGTCAGGGTATCCCAGAACCAAGGCCAACGTCTGGGGGCAGCCCAGGGCTCTTGGCTTTGCCCTCCAGTGTGGGACCTTCCTCTGAATCCCTCCCCTCCTGTCCCAGGTGGCCTTTCAGGCTCCTGACTGGGGTATCTTTGCCACCCACATGCTGTTAGTTAAATGCTTTTCCAGCACTGGTCTGGGCGGGTCAACTCCATATGCTGTGAGCCTGGAGGGATTCCCGTGCCTTCCAGGGAAGGCAGGCCCCAATGTTGCTTAAGAATGAGCCTGAAAAAAGCTATTATTAACTGAACACTTGCTGTATGTTGGATTCTGAAGTAGCCCTTTTATATGCATGACTGTATTTAATATTCACAGAAACTCAACGAGGTTCTTCTTCTTAACTCTATTTTACAAGAGGCTAAAATTCAGAGCCGTTCAGTGTCTGACAGGTAGCGTGGCAGTGCTGAGGCTTGAACCCTGACCCGCTTATCTGTACAGTGGAGTTTTCACCTCGGGACACCCCCGCCCAGGTCCATTCCTTCTCACATACTCACCTGCTTCTGACCAGTCCCCTCTTGTTCTCCTGGAACTTTCGGGTGCTCCTCAAAGCTTATGTGATCCATTTTTTCGTTCAATATAAATTTTAGCTACAATAATCTAGTAGAAGCCCTCTTTCCTTTTAAAACTATTATCTGGAGGCAACGGCTGTCTAGAAGTAGATTGTTAAAAGCAAATTGTACAATGAAAGGCTTTCCTTCCCACCAGCCTATAATATTTCTTAGTCTCGCAGACCTGGAAGATGAGCGAATGTGGAATTATACCGCTCTGGCCTTTCCTTCCTAACCATGTCGTCAGACATTTGGCCCACAAGAGGTTACAACAAAGCAGGTATTCATAGTTCTCAAACCAAAGAGACAGCCGTGCCTAAAGGAATTTAATGTCCCCAAGTCCGTCTGGTGGACAGCTTCAGCCGGCTTCAAAACTTGCCTGATGAGCAAACTTTTGAATTTCAGTGACTTCCAACAAACTTTCCTGGGGTTTTCCCATCTGCGCCTCCAGACTGTAAATGCTCCCGGGCAGAGAGTTTGCTCTCTGGCACATTTTAGCTGTTGTAAAGGGTGGTGTTCACTGTACATTAAAAAGGGCATAAGGACAATACAGCCTTGTCCTTCGAATGCAGCCTCGGGTCTTGATCTTTGTCCCAGATGTGCTGACCTGTATAGCCACGTATCTTGTAAAATCGGCTACCACGCTTTCCATGAGAGGTGGTTTTTAACAAGATGCATTTTGCTGTATTCTTGTAAACTCGAGAAGGCATCAAGTATTAAAATAATAATTTGACAGTTTTATTTTATGGTTTTGTTGTGCTTCATCCTATAAACTCTCACCTACTTGAAAATTATTTTGGATTAAAATACTCATATAATAAATTCAGACTGGCCTGGTTAGGAGAATTAAAGCAGGGATACTCTCATATTAAATTTTACCTTCTTTTGAGGGGTTCACAAAACTTATAAAATAATCTTACCACTTCCCAATATTCTTCATATTTAATATAAATTATTTTTCACCTACATCTTACTTTCATTTAAACTTATTTTATTTTCCTTAGCCATGGGCATTGGGTAATTTCCTTAGATAAATATGATATGAAAACGCATACTAGAAAGAGTTAAACGAACAACTAACCATCTTGATAAACTTCAACAGCTTCTCAAATAAACAACCACAAAAATATTATTGTGTAATTATTAAAAAAATTTCTCAGTTCTTGACGAACTGGTTGACAGAAACTCCATTTATTTGACATGTGATACAAACTTTAGAGGAAACAAAAATGCACATTTATGAAAATAACAGTATTTAACCAACTGAGTATTTATTTCATGCATATTATGCAATGCACAGATACTAGGCACCTTAGGAGAAACAAAGACGGCATTCACGTGTCTAGGGTCTCGTGGCATCACCGGGAGTACTTGGAACGGTGGACTGGATGGCGGTAAAGAGCATAGCCTGTGTTGCTGGGCAAGCCCCATGGGTTCCTGGAGGGGGATAGATCAGTACAGCTGGACTAAGGTGCTTAACCCTGGACTACTGACTGTGGGATCCCAGGTTGGCTTCCTGCCTGGCCTGCACATCCAGAATGCCCTCCACATCCCCTCTCTCCTCCCATGGCTTGGGGATGGGAAAGAAAAGTGACGGATAAACCTTGGTTCTTCGAGATCAAGGAGACTGCACATCAAAGACACTTGCTAAGGAGAGGCAGGGATTGGACTGAGGGTCCAGGATCACTCCACGGTGTTGGGGTCAGGGGTAGATAGTCCAAGGTCGTTGGGACATTCTTTGCCACCTTACGATGCCTCGAAGATCTTGAGCGAATTAGTTGTGGAGGTGGAGAGGCTGTTGGGGAGGAAGAAGGAGGGAGCAGAAGTTTGCAGAGCACTGGGGAGCAAGGCAGACCTAGGGGGCACCACATCCTTCTGGCTGTGTTACTTTTGTGTTGGGATGGCAGAGTTCAGCACCCAGCATCCCTGTCTCAGTGAAATGTGCTTGCATTGGGCATCCAGGGCAACCTGAGGCAGAGGGGGAGGAGGCTCCATCCCTGGGCTGTATGTCTCCTTTGGGGGCTGATGGTGCCCAGTAGCTACCTTTATTTTTTAAGTGTGTATATTCCAAAGCCTCTGCCTTGCTAACATGGGTTGAAAGATGCCTCCCTCTTCCTCCCTGTTTTCCTTGCTCCTCAGGCCTCACTGTAAAGCCCTGAACACTTGCTACCATTGCTGTTCTCTGAGGAGAAGTTGAAGACTAAAGCTAGTCGCACATTAAGGAGTTAGGGAATTAGAGGTATGTGGGGCCTGACTTCGTTGAGGGGGAAAGCAGGCTGAGGAGTTTTGATTTGATGTGATGAGCAGCAGAAAGCTGCTCTGGGCGCCTAAGCAGAGGTGGGGCATGAGAAAAGCAGTGTTTGTGGATGATTTGTCTGGCAACAGGGTGACAGGTGGTAGAGAGAAGGCAGGAGAAGTGATGCATCATTGGGTGTGAACTGACATCATTTTCAGTCACCGAACACTTTGGATAATCTTTAATTTCTCTTTGGAGGTTCGCTATCTTACCTAGGAGTTCTAAGTTGTAGTGCACAGCCCACTCACCCAGGGAAGGTATTAAAAACACAGATTCTGGAGCCCCACTCCTGGGGACTTGGATTCAGTCAGCCAGGAGTGGCCTGGGAATCTGCATTTTTAGTTTGCATTCCAGGGAACTAATGCGGTGGATCCGAGGACTGACTGACTGACTGCCTTTGAGAAAACTGACCCAGTTCATTGATGTCAAATTTGATCAATTTTTTTTTTTTTGCCTTTCCCGTTGAGCCCTTCTTTCTGTTCTCACTGCCGCTAGTCGTCCTGACCCTCAGCTGCTTCCTATAGCCTCCCCCCTCACTATTCTCCTCAGCGAGCCTGTGCCTATCAGAATGGCTCGCTCCTTTTCTCCATACATACCTTGGGAATCCATCTCATGCCTTTGTAAAGTAAGTCAGACAGAGAAAAACAAATGCCATTTGATTTCACTTAACATGTGGAATCTAAAGAACAAAATGAACAACAGACAAAACAGAAACAAACTCATAGACACAGTGAACATTCTGATAGTTACCAGATGGGAGAGGGTTGGAGTGGGTGAAAAAGGGGAAGGGATAAAGTAGTACAAATTAGTAGTTACATGTAAAGTATAGCATAAGGAATATAGCAATAATATTGTAATAACAATGAGTGGTGTCAGATGGGTGATAGATTTATCAGGGTGATCACTTTGTAAGTTATACAAATGTCTCATCACCGTGTTGTACACCTGAAACTAATATAATAGTATATGCCAACTGTAATTAAAAAATTAAAAAATATATATTTTAAAAAATGCCTTCCTGTCCCTGTCACTGGCCCAGAAGTCTCAGCTCTGTTCCTCTTCCCCAGAAACCTGGCTTTCCTAGCGGGGTAGGTGATGACCGCCCTTCTTTTCATTTCTGTTGTCTACATGACTTTGTTATGAAGAGGTGCAGGCTGCCAGCTTGTTGAAGGAGCAAGGGCTTTGAAGCAGGTAGCCCGGTCACCCCGGGCAAGTTGCTTCATCTCCTTCAACTCCACTTCTCCCCGCTGTAAGATCTATCCCGTGGGGTTGGTGAGGCATGAGTAGGAGAATAACACTTGAAGGGACTTCACTCAGTGTCTGGTAAATAGAATGTGTTTAGGTAAATGTATTTTTTTTCCCTTTCTCTTATGTGTCCTGAATCTCCAGCTGGACCAAAAGACTGTCAAAAGAAAAAGACTGTTGATTATGTTCCTCTTTTTAATGCAAAAAAATATTAATAATAGTAGTGGAAGTGGTAGTAATAGCAGTAGTCAATTTATAATGTACTTGCGATATGCCAGACATTACATATAACTACTCATTTAATCTCAAAAAAGCTTGTTGTCCAAGGTCACCTAGCTGCTATGTAGCAAGCCAGTATTTGAACTCAGACAGTTTGAACTAAGAAAGTTTGGCTGCAACCTCTCTATGCTTATAGCACTTAAATGAGAAACAAGCCTATTTTATTATTGTGAACATGTTTATCATATACAAAAGTAGAGGGAATGATATAGTGAATTCCCATGCAGGCAGCTTCACTGATATCAGCAATAGCCCATCTTGTTTCTTCTGTACCACTGGCTCCTCCGTTTCCACTTTGGGTTCTTTTGAAGCAGATCTCAGGCATCATATAATTTCAGTGTAAATACTTACCTCATGTATATACCTCTAAACAATGGCTTTTTGAAAAGAGTGATCACAACGCCATTATAACACTTAAAAATATTGTTGGTTGTTCCTCAATAGCAACTATCCAGTTTGTGCTTAAATTTCTCTGATGGTTGCACAAACATTTTTTATAGTTCATTTGTTCAAATCAGGATTCAAACAAAAGATAAATTATCTCGAATAATGATTTTTAAAACAAGGTACCTGAAAATATTTATCATGTGCCTGTGTTTAGCAAGGCACAGTTTAAGGATGATGAAAGATATTTCCAAGGAGCCATCTTGGTGACTAACTGTGGTGACTAACTGGATTTGGAAAATGGCAAAGAGTGTTTGCTCGTTTTGCTTCCAAGTGAGAGTGGCGTAGAAATAGAGATCTTGACTGAGACGGAAGGTGGAAGAAACGGCTCCATGAAAATATGGTGGGTATAGATTGGGTTTGTATTTAGGAGCAAAAATCATATTCTGTCCTATGTGTATATTTTCTGCATTCCAGTCTTTATCCCTACTTTTCTACTTAATTATTCTTTTGGTGGCAACTGTAAAGTCATTACGTTGGCTTTTTTTCCTTTAAAAAAATTGATAGAAATTTGAATGTGTTTAATGATGACAGTTTTTGAGTAAAGTAAATAAGTGTGGTGAGGTAAAGCTATGCATTTTGGTAGCATAATCTCGGTGGTGACAGATGTAAGTTTTAAGATATGTTTTTATTGTTCAGTCTGGCACTAATGTACTGGAAAATGTCTTGTCAAATGAGCAAGTATTCAGAGAACTGGAAAAATGGAATTCTGTGAAATATTTCTGTTTGCTTTGAAATTATTTATCCCTTTGTTTTGGGGACCTTGCTAACTTCAAAGTAAAGTGTGATTTACCTTGAGTTTGATGGAATTGTTTCTGTATTTAACCAACACCACACTTTAAAACTAGATGGAGAATCATGTGTATGCTATAAAAACCTACAGCTGAAACCTGCCGCTGCCAGCACATGAGTTCCATCAGGGAGATTTGCGTTGCAACAGGCATAAGAAGGCAGGAGATTTGGCCTTGGTGCCAACCAGGAAATTAGAGTAGCAATTTGCTTATTTCAGCTTTTTTATAGCAGCATTTATAAAGTTGACTAATTTCTTCCACAGATATTTTGCCAACTAATGTTAAGAAATTAGAGAGTTTAGAAATAAACTTTTATTCTTTTCCTAGTCAAAGAGGAAGTTTTCAGTTTTTTAAATCTGTTATCTTTTTCTTTGGTCATAGAATTTTATTTATGTCTGAATCATTTTGTGTGTGTGTGTGCTTCTTAACAGTTATTTTCAAAACTGAGTCATGAAATTACTAGTTTTTTTTTTTTTTGGTGAGACATTTAATTAATCTGCTGAGCTTTGAACTTCACGCATATAAATTCTTATTTTTGAAATACTAAAAAAAAATCCGTATTCAATGTTCTTTAACACTTATGTGGTCTTAAAGACTGCAGATGGTTATGAGACTTATTGTGGTGATCACTTTGTAAGATATATAAATGTTGAATCATTATGTTATATAACTGAAATTAATATAATACTGTATGTCAATTATAATTTAAAAAGTTGAAAGACTTGTAGGATTATGAGTTGTAGTAGTAGCAGAGAGAACGAAAACATGGAAAAAGCCTGTTTCCATTATCTTCCAGTTAAAACTCTTAGTCCATTGTCGTTTTATTGCCTATGTTTCTCACTGTTACAGATCTTTTCAACCTTTAGAACCTACCAGTGCTATATAGAAATTATTTGTCAAATTGTTTTTCACTTTTTGTATTTTTGGATTAAGCTATCCAAAAATCGCTAGGGGAAGTAACAGCACATGTTTTAAATCTTGGTCTCTGGTCATGTTGTCTGAGCCACCGGGTCATGCCCGCCCCAGCTTCAGCCCTGCCTCTGGAGTCTGCAGTTTCAGCGAGCTTGACTTGGATTTTTGTTACTTGCAACCAAAAGCACCTAACTTACCCTAATTGTAATAAACTGTAAAAACAGGTCTTCTGTTGTTGAAACAGAGTAATTCTCCTCTCCGGACCAAGGAATTTATACTTCCAAAGAAACATGAAGAAAAGTGAACAGTTATTGAGCATCTGCTGTGTGTCAAGCACAGTGCCTGTTTATCTGCACAATAATGTCTGTTTGTTCATGCAGTTATGAGTGATTTAGGTGGAATTGCAAGTCCTGATACTGCTTTTCCCATAGCTGCTGGAGTATACTGATTGTGACTATTTCTGGGCTGTTGATGGATTTTTAGCTAGTGTCTGAATAAGAAGAACTAAACTGACTTACGCCCCTAATAAGGTAGGTAGGGCCACCTGGAACATTTTTATTCGCTTTTCTACCAACTTGTTTTCCTTGCACATGGTAGAATATTGGGCCAAATATAACAACGTTCTGACTCAGATTAAAAGATTTTCCTCCCATTGGCCAAATGTAAGCAGATGTGGTTTATTAAATTCTCATTTGGCTGAAGTACATTCTAGATGCACTGAGAGATTACTACTATATTGTTTTCTAAATTCTACAGGGCAGTGAAATGTAGCAGTCATTGTCTGCTTCCTATTCCTTTGGGAGAGAGAAAGATGTCTGGTGAGGACCTAAATGTCAGGGTTGGGAGAGGCGTTTATGATGGATGATCCTCATGCTCTGACCTTGGAAATGGCTTCACCCTTGACCGCACTCTCTTAACATGTGTAGGGCTGGTCTGGCCTGGCCGTTGGTCATTCCTCGTGTGGAGGTTAGATGAGGGGATTTGAGGGTGATATGGGGCATATCTTTTGGTTGAAATCAGCTGGAGTGGAAAATGTATCTTTCACAGGCCAGTGGCTCATTGAAAAGAAATTAGTCACATGCTTCATCACGGTTGAAAAGCAATAATTAAGAGTGCTGCTCCAAGAATAGGAAATTTGTTATGGTTTTAATGTCACCCGATCCACCATCAACACATTGGGGAAAGTCACAATGAATAAGAATGCTTTGCAAAACATTTTAAAAGTTTCTGTAACAGGCAGGTCTGCATGTTTAGAAAATATTTCTTTTTGTTGTTAGCTGCGTGTAATTAAATTGTTTTCAGTTTTGAAGTTATACCCTCTTGTGCTGAGATCATTCTTAGGCCGACCCTAGGAGAATCATGGGCCCTGGGTCAGGCCTTCTCCACGGAGATGTCCAAAAACTTTGGCTGAACTTCAGGCCTGAGCAGCATGTTGGAAGGTGTTGGTTTTTAAAATTTTTTCTCCTGGTGGGGGTGGGCAGTAAAGGGATGGTGGATTTCATGGGAGTGTTTTGCTATTAGAAGTCTACAGGAGAGAAGAGGATATGAGAGGCAGGATACAGAAGGTTGAAAAGGTTGTCCTGTAAAAAGCACACTTGCAGAAAATTGTACAAACATAAAAAAAATGTTTGACAGGAAAGAAGCTTGGATTTTTTTTTTTTTTTTTGGCCTGCATTCATTTCTGGCCCTGGTTCTGCCTTGAATTGGAATCTTTCTTTACTGTCATTGCCAAATTGCAACTCCTGTCAGGAAACAGGTGGTTATACAAATAATTGTGTGGGTCATGAAAATTAGTTTTTGACGACCTTGATGGAAAATTTAGAAATAAGTAATGTTATGTAAATATTAAATTTAAATTCTGGGCAAAAACATGGTCTAGAAATATATTGTTAGATGTTGGAATTTTGCGGTGCAGTGAAGAATTAATCTATAGTCACATAAAAGCTCTACTGTGTTGTAAAAACGAATATTTTAATAAATTATGTTAATCACATTTTTTGTCACTTTCTCTGTGGCCCTGTCCTGACTTCTGAGTCCTTGCTCTGCCTGTTTCTTTACTGCTTTGCCCAGATCCTACCCATTTGCCAAGCTTTAACCATCTTCTCATTTCTCCCTGAAGCCAGCTCTAGCAATTCTGGAGCTTGTTGATTTCTGCTTATTTCTGAAAGCAATGGCTATAATTATCACTACCACCCGTTCTGACATTTAATCATTTTCTTTCACCTTTTAGAGAAGACTCTACTGAAATTATCTAAGGAGTATAAGAATTTATCCAGTTTTTTAAATTGCAGAAAACTAGATTCAGTAGCTCTTTAGTAGTCTCTTACTAGTTTATTACCTTTATTATGATACTTTTTTTCTCTGAATTTTTCCTTAATTAAAATGAAGAAAAGGTAAACTTTATATATAATACTGTTACATATATTTAAGGGATGGTAATAAGTCTTTTCAAAACTTCACCACTGCAGACCAAACAAACATTGTAGCTTTAGTTACTTTTAAAACCTTCTGCTATGTCATGCTGCCTTTTTACAGTCTTAAATGACTTCAGAATATTAGTCCATTATTAAGAATATTTTGCTAATTTGTTATCAAATTTAGATTATTCAGGGTAACGTGTACCTAAGTCCCCTGAGGTGGATGTGGTTCAGTAAGTTTTAACGCTGATGAGTTTAGTTCTCAATACTCTTTCTAAATTTAGCTAAACTTTTTGCTGCATCTAATAACTGGCTGCCAAAGTCAAGTCCATGCTAAAAGGCCAAAATCCATTTTTGACTTTATGGGTGCTTTTGTGCTTTGTGACCTGGTGCGTGTTTATAATGTGACCTATCAGGACTATTTTCATGGTTCCTCAGCAGAGCACTCAGGTCCAGAATCATCAAGCTGAGTCAAAATCTGTTTTGGTGCTGATAAAGCCAGTGGGTTTGTTAAATTGCTCTTAAAGAGTTGTCTCCTCAGGTAAGTTCACAGCATGGGTGTTTTTTCCACAGAACAAGATCATTCGTCAAGTGCTCCTTAAACTCTTCTCTGTAACCCAGCCCTTAAAACCTTCAGGTTTTATAGTTTATAGGGATATCTTGAAGAAGTCCAAATACACACAGTGGTGTAACAGAGAGAATTGTTCCGGGGTGCCACAACGGAGCACTAATGAGTGGGGGTGCAGTTAGAGCTAATGAAAGCGTTGTAGGCAGAGGAGAATCTTGGCATTTCTATAGGAGTTTTTTTCATTTCAGGAGTACAGCAGTTTGACCAAGGTGGGTAGAAAGAACATGAAAATGTGTCGTCACAAGATTAGGCACGAATGTACTTCCTCCCTCACCCAGCTGAGCCTCTTCAGGCAAGCCATTTGATCTCTTCAAGTCTCAGCTTTCCCATCTGCAGAATGGCTGCAATAGTGTTATTTGCTTTGCAGGAGAGGAGCATTTACTAAGCAGTAAAGCATTCACTAGCCTTTGTTTTGTTTCCCTGTCACAGCCTAGCATGGTACTGAAATATAATACTCAATGTATATTGAATTAATGGATTTCTGAATACTTCAGATGTTTCCTACGAACCATTTTGGATCTCTGAGGTTTTCTACAGTGAAAGCTGTTGGACATTTGGTCAACCTGTGACTCCCTTATATGTGGTTTATTTGGTCTGGGCCAGGAACAGCCTGGATCAGCTGGCAGTCTTTGGGGTAAGAGGCTGGCGTGCTTTCTACAGTCTTCATGCCAGAGGCAGAGTGGAACCGGGAGAGGTGGTGGAGCTGCTGTGTCCATCTGTGTGAATTGGCATGAACATCCAGGTCCTGTGAAGTCACACAGAACAAAGGCCAGTAGCTGTAGAATTTCTTACAGTCCCTCATTGTCTTTCAAATGAGCATGAAGATCTTGCCTGCTTGTCTTACAATGACATTAATAGAAGGCACAGGGAACACTAAGTCTCTTGAGCATTAGCTGCTTGCTTTGAATTCCAGTTTGAGACTTCATTCATTCATCCATTCATTCATTCATTCATCAAACCATATTTAGCACTTACCTCTGTGTCAGGCACTATGCGAATGGCTGAGGGCCCTGCCTCAAGGAACTTTGAGTTTGTGGTAGAAGAGACAGTGACGAGCCCATGGGCGAACCACATGTCCTCAGATGTTAGGGCCGGGGTGTGTAGGAAGCATGCACAGAGCAACTGATCTTTGGAGGTTGATGCAGCACAGTGGCGTGGAAAAGAAACATGTAGCTAGAAGCAGAACATCGCTGAATTTGAATTCTACTTCCCCTTCTAACAACTGTGTCACCATCAAGCAAGTTATTATTTTTTGAAACTCAGCATTTTCTTCTGAAAATGGGCAAAGAAGATAATAAAGAACTTGGCACAGCATTTGGCTTTTAATGTATTAATTAAAAACTAATTAATATTCATTTGTTCTTGCTTCCTTCCTCTTACTGTCCTTCTTGTTGTTACTGGAGGAAAATTATTGAATGTAGAAAAAGCACTGGAATTGGTAGATTGACAGTCCTGGCTCTGCCATCAGCCTACTGCTGTGTGACACTAGGGGTGTGGGGCTAGTAACACCCATCCTTAGAACTTCTATGGGATCTGTGAGAATTGTTTCCACTTTTTCACTATAATGAGCATTGCTGCTATGAACATTTATGTACAAATTTTTGTGTGGACATATGTTTTTATGTCTCTTGGATCTGTCCCTAACAGTTTAAGCACTGCATCATATGGTGACTCTGATTAACATTTTGAGGAACTGTTTTCCAGAGTGGCTGTACCATTTTACATTCTCACTAGCAATGAATGAGGGTTCTGATTTCTCCACATCCTCACCAATACTTGTCCATCCTTTTTATTTTAGCCATGATAGCGAGTGTGAAGTGGTATCTCACTGTGGTTCTGATGCTGAGAATTAATGATGCTGAGCATCTTTTCATGTGCTTATTGGCCATTCATATATTGTCTTTGGAAAAATGTCTGTTCAAATCCTTTGCCCGTTCTGAGACTCAGTGATCTTTAATATCTGTAGGCAACATGGCAGATCCTGTTCTTCATGTTGATGGGTCTGGTGGTGGTATAGGGCCCCCAACAGCAATAGTGCCTGAAGACTCTCAGAAATCAGCATAGGCAACATTTCTGCCTCAGTCAGTAGACTTATTATATAATGAAGTAACACACAATCCCAGCATCTCTGTGACTTAATACCTTCAGCTTTGTCCACCTTCATACAAACTCCATAACCTAGGCTACTTCAGTCTTATGGCTCTACTCTGCTTTCCATTCTGCTTTCTCTAGAAAGTTGTTCAGAGACTTTGCTTCACCTGGAAGTGATACACATTTGTTCTGTTCTAAAGCTGTTGGAGAGATCCCATCATATGGCCCAGTCCAGTGCAGAGGGATCTCAGAAGTGTGGTCCTTCATGTCCCAGGAAGGGGAGACCCGGGATGAGCGAGCACCAGTCATGTCTGCCCAGTCACCAACTCTCATTCCATGTAGGAGTCCATTACCTCTTGCCTCATAAGATGAAAAAGGGGGCATGCTCTTACATTCTAATATTTCCTGAAAATATCTTAGTTGACCCAGTGAAGCTAGATTGTTCTGGGACGTTTGCTTCTGATTTGATCAAGCAGCTTCACTAAAGCTTTGAATGGGCTACTTTTTCTGTCTTTCATATAATCATTTCTGGAAAACGTTTCTTGCAGCATCTACTATGTGCCAGATATTGTGCTGTGGGCTGGAGACATGGGGATTGATTAACGCTTATCCCTGTCTGTTAGGACTCATAGTAAAAAAATAGAGACAAACGTATAGACAAATAACTATGCTGTTGAGTGATGGATGCTATGTTGACTTTAGTAGCAGGAGGCAGGGCCCCTGAGAGCAGAGAGGAAGGAGCCCCTGGAGGTGCCTCTGGGGTGGGCAAAGCATCCCAAGGCACTCACTTTTTATTGTGATAAAATATACATAACATAACATTTATCATTTTAATACATTCACAATGTCATTTAACCATCACTGCTATGTATACCTAAAACTTTCATCATTGCCAACAGAAACTGTGTACCCATTAAACACTAACACCCTCCCCACCATTCCCCTTCTCCTGCTCCTGGAAATCCTTATTCTACTTTCCGCCTATGAATTTGCCTTTTCCAGGTACCTCATATGAGAGGAATCATATGATATTTATTCTTTCTTGTCTGTCTTATTTCACTGAGTGTAATGTTTTCAAGGTTTATTCATGTTGAAAAAAGTGTTTCAATTTTATTCTTTTTATTGGCCAAATATTCCATTTTATGTATACACCAAATTTTATTAATCCATTCATCTGTTGAGGGACACGAGTTGTTTTTACTTTTTGGCCCTTGCGAATAATGCTATGAATATGGATATACAAAGATCTGCTTGAGTGGCATTCACTTCAGAGAAAGATAAATACCATATGATTTCATTTATATGTGGCAATCTAAGGAACAAAAAGAACAAACTAATTAAAAACAGACTAACAGATATAGAGGTCAATCTGGTGATGGCCAGAGGGGAGGGACGTTTAGAGGCTGGAAGAATAGGGTGAAGGGTTAAAGAAGTACAAATTAGTAGTTGATCTATGGTCACAGGGATGGGGAGCATGGCATAGGGAATGAAGTTAGCATTAAATGCAATGGCTAGGTGGAGAGCCATAGGAAAGAAAGAGCAATTAGGGAGATCATTTTATAAACTATATAAATGTCTAACCGATGTACTGTGTACTTGAAACTAATAATAAAATCAAATTAAAAAAATAAAAATATTTTATTTTAAATTATGAAGTGACATGTTCACTGTGGATCATTTATAAAATAAAGACAATTAAAATTAAAATCACCCATGTCATTACTCAGAAATACATTTAATGACTTTCTTTAAATTTCGTGATTTTTTTACATTAAAAAACAGTTAAATTTTGTATTATGCTTTTTTTTCTTTGAACATTATTTTGTGATTATTAGAATTTAAAATACTTTTGATGACTATAAAAGATAATTTCGTGGGTAAAATAATTTCATTATTTTAGATCACTCTGAGATTTAATGTAAGTTACACTGAAAGGAACATCTGTATAAATCCTTTTGCTGATAAATCTATTATTAGAAATAAAATGATTGCATCAAATATGAACATTTGAAGGCGCTATAAATGGCCAGATTGCTTTGTCAGGAGTTCTCCATGGCCGCAGCAGAGTGGCAGGAGACCCTGTCTCTTCAAGGCCAGCACGGTAATATTCTTGCTCAAGACTGTGTTACAAGTTTCAGAGGTCTTGGCCTCTCTATACGCTGCCCCCACTTGGAGCAGCCTATTGTTGACAAGTGGAGACTGACCCATAATGGAGATGGGCAGGACAGGCACCTGTTTACGTGTATTATGTAAGAGTGGCTCTCAAGCTTTTTTCTGCCTCCACCCACTTTACATGAGTTACACACTCTCATCCTCATGTCTCATTACTTGCAGAAATCTTCACTTGGAGAGAGAGAGGTACATGAGCCTTTTCTGGGAAGCATTTGAGAATCACAGATTGCATTAGTTAGGGTTCTCCAGAGGATGTGTGGATCTGTATGAGTATATATAGGTGCATGTATGTATGTGTATGTATATATATATATATATATATATATATATATATACACACACACACACACATACATATGCACATATGCACATGTGTATATACATATATGTATATATATTTAAAAGGTTTATATATATATATTTTTTAATTTTCGAAATTGGCTCATACTGTTGTGGGGACTCGCATATTGAAATTTTGCAGGCCAGAGACCCAGGAAAGAGCTGAGGTTGCAATCTAAGCCTGAAAGCTCTCTAGAGGCAGGATTCCTTCTTTCTGTGGGACCTCAGTCTTCATCTCTTAAAGCCTCTACTGATTAGAAGAGGCCACTCCCATTAGGGTAATCTGCTTTACTCAAAATCTACTGATTAAATATTATTCTCATCTAAAAAATACCATCACAGAAACACGTAGACTGGTGTCTGACCAAATATCTGGGTGCCATGGCTTAGCTAACGCGGCACGTAAAATTAACCATCACATTGATCTAAAAAGTTTGGGTACTACTGAGTTTAACATACATGCAAAAATAAAAAATTTAAATCGCTTTATTTTTCCTGGGAGCCACCAGGGGGCACTGTGAACAAGGGAAATGGAAGATGTGGCTCATTTGTTTTCCTTTAGAACAACCAACACCAGCATTGCAAGGAACCCTGGGGATTCCTTCCTTCCAATCCTTAATTTTGCAGTGAGAAAGTTCCTTTCACCGTGAGCAAGTTTACACTGCAAGGCTACATGGCAAATTAATGATAGAGGCTGGAGAAAGAACTGGTCTTTTGACTTTGCATTTCATGTTCTTTCCATTGTAGCACATTCTAATAATTTATATTAATTTTGTAATAATCACATTTTAACCATAAACAATGGATATATTAATTATGTAATAATATACATTAAATATAAATTATTAGTGATTTAAAGTAAATAATTTGAAATATATATGACTTGTTTTGGTCTCATAAGATAGATGATACAGATTGCATGAGTAAAGAGTCCATATAACTTTGAAGTATGAATTATGAAATGATAAACTTTTTGGATACCCAAATTGTGTTGATAGCTGGTCCACAGCTAGTTTTGGTGAACACTGGAGGGTACTTTTTTTTGGTAAACTATTGCCTTCAAGGTGAACACAGAAGAGTCTTGTGGCACATGAAGACTCAGCAGGTGAAGATTCTTCCCTGAGGGTGTGTGTGTTCGAATTGGGGTGACTAGGGGAAACGGGAATGCCAAAAACAATTTTACTTTTGGAATTAAGTCTTTTTGTACCTCAGCTGGAATGTTCTAATGCCTTATTGTTAGAAATAGGTGATGTGTATAAAAGGTTGAATTTTTAGATAATGGATGGGTTATTTAAAATCATGATTCCTAACTACTGGAAAATTCTGCGTTTTGTTTAGAATATCTTTTGTTTGTCTTTGTGTTTTTACAGCCAACTCTTGTTAGCTGAAGGATGAATTCTCTATTTTTGTCTCCTCCGTGCTGGTTGGCTCAGGTTTCGTATCTCCACCAGGGGGCAAGCGAAGAAAAGTAGAATCAGTCCGACCTGACATGGTCACTGCAAATGTACCTCAATGACACTTTCCTAGCTTGTGCATGGCAACCAGAGGTTTTATATGTGAGTGTGTGTGTGGCGCTGGGGGGAGGGGGATGGGATGAGATGGGGGATTGGGGAGGGCATTATTTGCTATATTTCGATTGTGTGAAATTGCCGGATTTTCCATTTGGCCTTGTAGAAATCCTTTAAAAATAATAACATAGCAGTTTCAGTGGAAGTTCTAGTGTTATGGGGTTGTTTAATATGCATATCCCAAACCTGCCTGAGCCCCTCTTTCATGCTCTGAGATTGGTCTTCATCCATTTATGTGGTTACAAGAATACTTAGGAGTGTGATTACAGTATGTTCTTAGAGACATTGCATACTGTAGGTCTGTTGGAGAGGGATTTCAACATAATATTATGGAATAATTGGAAATTTCTGAAGCATGCTGGCTCCTCCCCAGTCTTTTACTGGCCGATCTGCTTCTTATTTGAAAGTGAGGTTCTTTTGGAAGTTTCCTTGCTCACTGTTTTAGAACATTTAACACAACTTATTTATTTAATTAATTTATCTATTTATTTTCAGTTTTATAGAGATATAATCAGCAGAGCACTGTACAAGTTTAAAGTGTAATTGAACTTGTACATACTTGTCACATGACTTCACATGCATACAGTGTGAAATGTAGAACAACTTATTAGAATAAATAAGGAGTTTAGAAAATAGGGACACAAAAATATATGACTAATTAAGGCATTTCGAAATATATATCAGATGAATGTAGAGAACAGCTCTACAAATTTTATGAATTTACTCCTGGACAAACACTGAAAAGAAACACAGAATTGGTCTTGCGTTAATCAGGATACTGAAAAATAATTGGTAAGAGAAATACACTGGGCATTTTATTTTCCCACGGAGTCATAAAATTTCAGAGTTATTCACATGGAAAAAATTGGGCTGTGGAATTATGAGTACTTGCATTGCTTTCAGCAAGTGCTCTATTTTTGCCAGTGTGCGGCTTAAGTAATTAATTTCCTCATCTAATCCTGGTAAAAAACTTAGATGGATAATGAAGTCACTTGATCTTTTCATGCTCATTACAACGTACATTCATTAAAATATAACACACAGGTAATTCCCTATTTCCTTCGCAGTTCTTGCTGCCTTATTGACTTGACTGTTTAAGGAGCCAGTCTTGCTCTCGACTGCCCCAGGCATTCTGCAAGACTCGGTCTTCTGATGAATGTATTAGAGCTGCCTTTTTAGATGGGACCTAGCCTATATCAGTTTACTAGTTCCATACTACATGACCAAACTAATTTTTCAGATGTTTTGAGTGGAGTTTAGAAGACTATGGCTTTACTAAAAAAGCAAACATGAAAATTCCAAGCCTTACAGTCAGCGCCTATCAATTCCCCTTTAATTACCTCTTGAAGTACCTGTTAATGACTCGTTACTTATAAAAATAAATTATAGGTACTCTGCAACCCTGTTTGTAGAGTTTTTGATCTGGCTACCACCAGGAAAATGGGTGTGTGACAACAATATGGCCATATGAATCAAATTGCTTTGTAATTTTATATATTTAATAAAGTATATTGCAGGGCTATGTGCAAATGGGGTTAAGCTGAGGTGGGAAAAGGTGCTTTATGACAAAAGTCATGTCTTCTTATAACATACCATGTCAGCTACCTACATCCTGTTGCATACACATATGCTCAGCAAATGGGGCTGACTGGTTTTCAGCCCTGGTTTGTGGGATTTTATTTCTCATAGGTCACAACGAGTTTCACTCTTTTTTTTTTTTTTTTAACAAAACCCCTTTTCCAATACAACTACACATGGCATCCCAACATATAAGTATGAAAGCAAAACTCCTCTTTTTGGAAGGAGGGGTAAGAACCTTAGAACCTTGCCCAGATATCTTCCAAAGGGACACCACCCTGGCCTATAGGACTCCTCAGAATTCAGTATGAGAAACACTGAAATGAAGATGAAATTGTTTCTGTATTCAAGTACCACGTATTTCCACTCACTTTTTATGCTTGTTCCGTCACCATGTGTACAGAAGCATTTGTGTGCCTTTGTGAGAACTGAACTTTCGATCAGGGATTGGCCAACTTTTCCTATAAAGGGCAAGATAGTAAATATTTTCAGCTTTATGGGCCATATGGTCTCTGTCACAGCAGCTCGGCCTGGCCATTGTAGTGCAGAAGCAGCCTAGATATATGTAAATGTGAGCATGGCTGGGTTCCAATAAAACTATTTAAGGACACCAAAACTTGAATTTCACATAATTTTCACATGTGATAAAATATTATTGTTTTGATTTTTTTTCCCACCACTTAAAAATGGACAAACAGTTCTTAGCTTATGGGTCAGAGCTGAGAGGTGGATTTGGTCTGTAGGACAGAGTTTGCTGATTCCTGCTTTAGTCATTCTACAGCTATACTTTTTTCTTTTTTTTTTTTTAAGGAAATTATATGTGTTTAGCTGAAGTTTACATTGGGCGTTTGTAATTTATTTCAGCTTCTCTGAAACCTCTTCCTCCTTTCCTCAGACTACTGTATAGGTCTGCTTTGTGTCTCAGAAGCTGCTAATTCCTGATACAAATGTTCTCCCGAGTACACTGTGCTTAGAGGCAGTTAAATATAGACTCCATGATAGGCACCGACTTAGGTTACAGCAAGGCTCAACTGCTGTGTGTAACATTAAAAAGCTATTATTTCTGATTTAATATTTGATTTCTTCCCAGTGTCTTATGTTTCCTTCCTAATAGACATTTTCTTAGGAATAGATGTCAAAACTCAGACTAGAGAAATGTGTGTTGTGGTCTTCTAGGTTTCTCTCTCTGGCCTCACCCACTCCTGTCAAAACCAGTGTGTAAGAGGTGAAGGTGTGTGAGAAGAGAAGGAGATATAGTTAACAACAAAGTGCATGAGCAATAAACACGACAATAAATCATGCATTCGTGTCCATCGGAGAAGCTGTGCCAGGCCTCTCCTCCCTGTCTTTTCTCTGCTTTCCTGGAGCCCTTCCCTGTTTTGAGAGTGTGAGGGAGGAGGAGAACGCCTGAGAGAAGACCGTCTGTGGGCGACCCAGCTTCCTTCATTTCCTTCCTCCTCCTTCCTCTCTTTCAAGGGCTTCCTCTGGGGAAGAACAGTCTGGAGAGTGTGCAGACATAGAATGAGGGGTACTTGGTGACCCCGAGGCAGGGCGGCCTCCAAATGAGGCACAGGGAGTTACCGGCGGAGCCTGGACAGATGCGCTGTGTCCACTAAGGGGAGGAGGGTGGTGGCTGGAGGTCTTGGGCTTTAAAGTGGAAGTGATGGACAGATGGGAGCCACTGTGGGCTTTTTTGCATGGGAGTGACGTGAGAAAATAGATCATTCCAGGAAATGGATTCTCCTGGTTCTTAGGAGATGGGTTACAAAAGCAGGGGGCTGTTTTTGTGACCCAGATCTGTATTAGAGAGATGGCTGTGGGTATAAAGAGGTTGTAAGTGGATGAGAGGATTTTAAGAGATAATGGGAGAATTGCAAGAGGAAGAAGAGAAGCCCATCTGGAGGCTGCAGTGGCTTTCTCTGCTCTAAGTAAAGGTAGCTTCGTTTTCTGGAGGGGGCATCGTCTTTGAAGTCAGATGCTCTGAGATCACATCCAGCTCTGCCACTCACTCTCTCTTTATCTATAAAGTGGTGACAGCACAGCTACCCGCCTGCTGAGTTTCGTGAGGTTTTCAAAGATGTCAGCACAGGGTATGCATTTTACTCTGCCCTCCCCTGGGCAAAGGTGGGCCCGAATCTCTGCATCCTCACACTGGCAGGGCTTTGAGCAGTTTTCCCCCACTGGACAGCTAGTTCATAGAAGAGCCATGAGGGTTAAATGAGGTGATATTTTCAATACGCTCGCTGAGAGGCAGGTAGAGAGAGTAGGAAAAGCACATGCAGGTCGTAGGCTACTGATAATGCCAGACTCCTCCCCTTCGAATCTTCCCTGTTAACAATGGCCACTTTAAAGCTTAAAAAAAATATATTTTTATTATTATCTTCTGCGTCATCTCTCTATTATTCCGCTTGGGCTGCCATAACAAAATACCTTAGACTGGGTGGTTTAAGCAGCAGAAATTGATTTCTCACAGTTCTGGAGGCTGGGAGTCTTAAGATCGAGGCGCGGGCATGTCCAGCTCCTGGTGAGGCATCTTGCTGGCTCGCAGAGGTCCACCGTCCTGCCACATCCTCATGTGGCAAGGGAGAGCGAGCTCTGGTCTCTCTTCCTCTTCCTACAAGGACCCTAATCTCACCATGAGGCCCCACCCTCAAGACCGCTTCTAAACCTAATATTTCCCAAAGCCCACATCTTCAAGTACCAGCACATGGAGCGGGGAGTTAGGGTTTCAACATATATATTTTGGGGGGGACACAAACATTTAGTTCATAACACTACAATTTCCTTATTGCCATTTTCATGAGAAGAGCAAAATAGAAATTAATACTCTCGGCGGGTTAGTGAGTTCTTATATTTTTTCTTGCCAAGACTCTAAATCACCTGTCGCCACAAAGCTCAGTGCCCATCTTTCTCTCTCTGACCTGAGCAGCGGCTTTTAAAGACGGGAAGAGAGATTGAAAAGAAGACACAGAAGCAAGGAGAGGAGCTCAACTTAATGAAATGAGGGCTAAAATACTTTACTTCTTCTGTCATTAAATATCCATACCAAATTTTGCCTCTTAATGACTTGTTATATATTTCTCCTACCCAGCCACCCCAAGCACAGTGCTATATTCCCATAATAGTGATGATTGTTCTCAGTTGTGTAAAGTATATGTGCATGTGCGTGGGTGTGTGATAATTGCTTATTTGCTTATTCACAACACCCCTATAAAGTCACTTGGTCATTGTCTTGTGGTGTGAACCCCTGTGGAGATTAAGGCCAGAAGTGTGGGGAGTTGGGCACACTTGCCCAAGATCACATCACAAGTTAGTGACAGAGCTGAGATTGAACCTAGGCCTGAAACTCAAGTCCTATCTGAGTGTCACATCAGCTACTTCCTACAACCTCCTGGATAGTTGAAAGCACATGTCTAAACCTTATCTTTGAGGTTAGATAACACTCTTGTTTCAGCTTCCTGTGTCCTGCAGCTCTGTCATATTTGATCAGTTTGCTACTTTGTGTCTCAATTTGAATGTTGGGGGAAATTTGAGGGAGGAAATCCTTTTTCCTTTTGCTAGGGACCATTCTGTCTTAGTCATTTAATGCTAAATTCTCTGAGATGTTAAGAACAAGCTTATATAGTTAGGAAATTAAAACTGATTCTTTGGTGCATTCGACAGACTTGTCTAAAAGAAAGGATTTTAAAATTTAAATTTGCTTTCTTGAAATGCTGCTTGAGACAGAAACTTGTGTAGGAGAGTAAAAAAACAAAATGGCTGATAGAAAAACAATTTTTTTAAAAAGCGAGAACTGAACAAGTCATTTTCTAATGACAGCAAATATTCAGGAGAAGTATTCAGTTCTCTTTTAAGACTTGTATCTCAAGAATATCGTCTTCACATTTATGAAAGAGAATTATTTTACTAGGCTGTAGCTTCAGACAGTGGTTAGAGTTTTGGAACTGCGTTTGTGGAACTGCTTCCTTTGGGTCAAGTGTCTTTATCTCATCAAATTTGGAACAAGGTGTCTGGGCGCTGAGGTGGCTGGCTGGCTCCTGCAGTTTGTTACCGGGAAAGACAGGGACATACTGGTTTCCTTGGTTTCCATGAGCTGGGAAGCTGGATTGTGTGCAGCCTTTGCATTCTTCTAGAGGTTCTAGGTCCATAAAAAGGGTTGATATGTGTCCCTAAGAATTGATTAAACGTCCTGAAAGAGGAACCCCTGGGGAAACTACAGTCCTGGTCCCACACCTGGATTTGAGTCTCAGCCCTATCACTCGCTGCCACTTATCACAAGTAATCTTCATTTTTATTGTGCATGAAGTGAGGATAATAGAATCTGAAAAAAGTTTGAGGGTCAGTGAGAACAGTTTATGCATTTCGTGGTGCAATGACTGGCACAGAGTAGCTGTTCAATAAAAGGCAGTCACTTTCTCCTTCCTCCCCATCATCATCTCCGCTGTGATACTGGGATAAAGTGGCCCTTGAGGACAAAGGAAGCCAAAAGGCCCCAAAGCTGGCCAGTGAGCCAGGAGTGTGGGCTCAGCTGAGTCGGTACTGATCCATTTCTGCCTTCTGAGGTGGTGCTGGATTTGTGCTAGACCCAGATAAAGTCACCCAGCGAGCAGGAAAGTTGCAGGAAACCTGCCACAGAAAAAGTGCCTACTGGTATCTGACTCTGGGCTGCTCCATTAACATCGTGCAAACCAGTATTTAAATATCTAGGAATTATAAAATTAGATGCCAGTATCACTTTACAGGTTTAGTACGTGATTATCATTCTTGACTATAATTGCTTATTTAATAGGTTATCCTCCCATATGACTATAAACTCTGTGAGGATAAGGACATGTTAATCTCACAGATAGACGATTAGTGTCTTGTAAATAGTCACAGGGATGTCCGGTGGGTGAATGAGTGCAGGACGTATGAGTGCCCAGAGCTAGGAATATAATATAGACTCAGTTAATGCCTGTTGAATAAATACCTTTTTTAACTTTTTAATTGTGTTTGTTTATTTAAAATTTGAGGGCTGAAGTACATAAACTGCACTAACCTTAAGGGTACGGCTCAATGATTATATATATACATGTATACACATACGTACATATATATACAGATGTGTGTGTGTGTACACACACACACACACACACACATATATATATATCTCCATCCATCCATATACCCATGTAACAACAAACCAAATTGAGATATGGAAATTCCTGGCACCCCATAAGTTCATTTTTAGAGGGAGGTGTCTGTATTATACATTCTAATTTTAACATTAATATTAATTTACTCAGCTATATTTTCTAGAAGACTTACCATGTATATGGCATTATGCTACATACCAAGGAGGAATGGATACCTACAAAAAATAAAATGCAGTCTGTCCTCCAAGAGCTTTCTGATGTGGTTTGCAAGACAGAACTGAGGAGAAAATAATCCAGTAACCAATCGTTTACCAAAATTAGCACTGTAGACCCATGATTTCTGGATTTTATTTTTATTTATTTTTTAAATGATACAGTTCTTTCTTCAAATTAAGACTTACGTGGAGCCTAGTATATAAAATAAACAAGCACGGGAGTGTTTTGGTTAAATTGGAGTAAGGGGCCCCTCCCTGTCCGAGAAGAGCTTTATGGCGACCAGTAGGTAAGTGCTATGGGAGCTCAGAGCAGGGAGAGATTACTGTGGCTGGAGCCACTGGGGAGGACCCCTGAGACTGGAGATGAGTGGTTCATATCCAGGGGTGGGAAGATGAGGGTAGTTGGAGGGAGGAAAGTGACTTGCCAGCCTGGGAGAGAAGCAGCACAAGAAAGCGTTCTGCTTCCATCACGGTAGCATGAGAGGTTGGTGCCCAGGAAGGGTGCTGGGCAGGGGTTGGTGAGGACCCAGGAGCTGTAGCTGGAACAGCTGGTGTGAAAGGAGAAAGGGTCTCCAGGAAGAGTTATTCCTCACTCAACATTACATTAGATTTCCTCATGCATTTCATTTAAATTTTACTCCAAACGAAGAGACGTCAGCTATTTTTCTCTGGATAGCCAGACCAACCCTGGAAAATAACTTAAAGGAGAAAGCAGGTGAGTTACATCAGTGGTCCATGGTGGGGCAGAGAATCTGTAATACCAGGTGATACCATTTCCTTGAGCCATTTGGAGACTTCAGGTCTCTGAACAAATGGCTTAGGACTGTTTAAAATGGGAGTTGCAAAGAATGAATGCAGAGACTAAAAAGAAAGGCAGAGGAGATGCATTTATATTTATAGAATCTAATGACACAAGTGATGGTGTGAGTACTGAGAGTACTCTTAATTATAAATAGGAAGGCTGTTAAAAGGCTCAAATGTACTGAGTCTATTTCTACCAAGGCAAAGAGAGCTATTGTTCACCTCTTGGAGAGGCATTCGCTCCCACAGGTGAATAGGTTGTCATTAAGTGCAGTTAAATGACAATTTACTAAATGGATCCTACTACCTAAAATAGTTGTGCTTTGCAAAGACCCCTGTATATCAGCAAGCTGAGTTATCCCACGCTGATTAAATGATGCTCTATCTGGCTCTATAAAAGAGCCTCAGAGTTTAAGAGATTCAGCTTTAGAAAGTAATCATGAGAACTAATCTTTTTGTTGTTGTTGACAGCAAAATTGATAGCATTTCTATTTGCAATTCTTTGACTATTAAATTGAATTTTATGTGATTCGGTTCTACAAATTCAACAGATATGTGACAAACATTTATTGAGTGCCAACAGTATACCACACACTGTACTGTGAGGCAGAGTACAGCAGTGAACAGAATTGTGAAAGTTCTTGTTCTTCTGGAATTACGTTATCATGTAATGATTCCAGTGTTTTCCCACAGTCTTAAGAAGGCATAAGCAACTCATTTGGCTGAAGTCTGGGTGGATTTTCAAGTATTATATTTGGAGAAAGTAAAGGTTTTAAGAAAAAAGTAGATATAAAAGTGAATTCCAGCTCAGCATATCAATACCCAGAAATGTTTACTATTTAAGTAGCATTATAGAACTTTCTCTGTCTTACTATTCCAAGATGGTTCTTTTAAAATTATTAACAGATATTTTTAAGTATCGCATTTCATGTGGAAAATAAATATAATTTGACAGCCAACAGCCAAGCCAAGTGTATAAGTGGACAAAGTATGTAAACATCAATGATGAGAAGTTTGTAATATGAAGACCAAAAAGTTCTTAGGTAGCTTTCAGATTTAAAAAGAATGTTTCTTAACTATTTCTTTTATGTTTAGCTGTTGTAGTAAAGATGTATCTGAAACCACTAAACGTAAGTGACGGTGGAATATTGATGGGCATTAATGTTGTGGTCCAGTGGTTAAATATTCTTACTTTTCTGATTTCTTGAGAATAGTGAAGAGCAGAAACACATAAGCAAATGAGAGGAAATATGTCTCGTTAGGACTGTCTACCTGAAAATCAAATAAAGTAAACATATTAAAATAATCAGTGCACATGTTTCTCATTTGTAAAAAGCAAATGATGCTTAGAGAGGATTATTTAAAAAATTATAATCTTTTCTATAAATAGATTTGCACCAATATTAGAAAGAAAAAGAAAAGATTAGTTGCCCAATGTTTGTTGTATTTGGAGTTTTACTTTAAACCCAAGAATCCTCGATAGTTTCCAAACTTGGGGCTAAGGAATTTTCCTATTCCAAATTAAAAAATACAAACCATGATTTATCAGTTATTTTCATACTTTTAAATCTAAATTATAGAAACAATTTAGAGAATAACAATGCAAATAAATGGCAAGTACTGTTTATAATGTTAGCAGAAGAAAAGTAATTTTCCTAAAGGTTTCCTACAAATATATTTATATTATTTGTATTCAAAATTGGGCACAGAATGCTAATGCTGTCTATATTCTAATAATTGTAATTACAGTTGACCCATAGTTCTGTACTTTTGTTTTTATTTAGTTAATGCCTTTATATATAATCAGTTTTGCATAGTGTAAGTATGAAATTTTGAGAATTGTTTAGTCCTTTAATCTCATCTATATGTAGTTCTAATTTCTTTTTCTTTACACAAAAGTCAAGATTTAAGAAAATAAATAATTTTTACTACTTCATCCAGATCATTCTTCAGTGAAACTGGCATTTATTTCTACTGTAGTGTGTGGTGGGGAAGAATATAATGACTACTGACGTATGGTTTGGTGCCACTACCTTAATTTGTGCTCTGGCATTGGCAGTTTTAACTGCATTGCTTTTGGGCTTGCATCAGTGCAAAAGCCAACCAAGTGAAAAGCCAGATAATATCTTAGTATTTTTATGAAAATAATTTTACTCTCTTAGATCATCTGAAAGGTTCTTAGGGATCTCCAGAGAACCAGAGACTGTACTTGGAGAAACACATTTCCATTTTCTAATCTAAAAAGTTTTGTTCTGAATAAAAACAAAATCATTATTCCATTTGGTGAGTTTGTATTTCTTTGTATTCTGAAATGTAAATCTCTGAAAAAGACACACACACACATGTCCTCACAATTAGTTATGAGGATGACAGTCATTTTTTTTTCTCTGATTTTTTTTAAACACAGTCTTAGAGAATTCCCATGTTAAATATTTTGGTCCTGAGAAATGTCTTCATGGAAAGCAACAGTTGATTTTACAGAAAAACAAATCTGTGAGCTGATTTCCCTCTTTAGGTTGTCTGACATTTGTAGGTGAGTGAAACCAAGGTGATTAATTGCTTCTTTTTTTTACTGTAAAATCAGTAGTTTTACTCAAACAATCTTTTTGCATTAAAAGTCTTTTAAAAAATAAAAACTGGGTATACTTTTGTTACACCCGATCAGTTTTTCTTTCCTTACTTTTGACTATTCTGATTTTCGAATTGTGAAAAATAGCCTGAGTTCAGAGAATTTTTACCTTGACGGATATCAAAAAAGTCATGTTAGTAGTAAAATAACCCATTGCTTGTGTTAAAACTAAAGGCAAGTCATTTAATTGCATCTATTAAAAAAAAATCTTCTCTTGTTTACCTCTGGTGGAGATTATGGATAAGATGCTAACTAAGATCATTAATAAAAATGCTTGTAAATTGTTTTGAAAGTATTCATCTTCATCTCACTACAGAGTTAGCACATTTATTCATGTCAGAAAAATTTACTGAGCACCCTGCCTACTATGTGTTGAGTATTTTGTTAGATGTGCAAATGTGACTAAAATATGAACTCTGATGTCAGGCTAAAATGTTACTTCACAGTGCACTGAACTTTGCAGATAACACTCTTAAATTTTCATGAGAATCTTAAGCAGATATTGATTCATTTTTTAAGTGATGAAACTGAAACATAGAAAACAGTCTATGCAAGGCTGTCTTAAATGCAATTTCTTAGATTCCCAGTTAGGTGATCTTTCCAAGTTCTAAAGATAACTCTCTGATAATCTAAAAATAACATTAAAGAATGTTCACCATAGCTGCATATGAAATAGAAAGCAATGCCTACAATCAAAGAAGTACAGCTAAAGTGGTACAGGAGTCCAGAAGAGGGAGAGATGGCTTCTGGGAGGAGGATGGATAAAGGAATACCACTGGAATTGAGCTGGATGTACTTCATAGTTATAGAGATGGGGGAGGTTATTCCATCCAGACCTGGAAAAGCTTCAATAAAACTTCAGTCAGGTAGGAGATGGATGGGAAAATTGGAAATAGGACTAATCAACAGTTTGGTTTATCTTGAGTATAGGATGTTCTGCAAAGAATTATTAGAGATGAACCAAAAAAGATGTCAAAGAGACACATATTCCAGACCAAAAAGCTTGAATTTTACTTGCCAGGAAACCGAGTACCATTTGAAGATTCTAAGCAGAAGTGTGATGTATCTGGCAGCAGTTTTAAACACAAGAGTTACAAACCCAAATGACTGTAGAGACCAATGACTGTAGGTAGCAAGCAAAGTGGAGAGAAGGTGGCAAAAACAGAAGATGTCTTTTGTTGGTATTGTCTTCTAGGTTATTGTCATTTAGTGCTTTGGGAATGTGACCTTTGACCCTACTGCAGATTTCTTGTTCTCTTGTGTACATGTGTTTTATTGTCACAAATTACATTTTTATACCCTGGGTGCCCATCGACATAGAGTTATAATGATTGTTTTATGTAGTTATCTTTTAAATCATAGAAAAAATGAAGTAAATAATATACATTAATACTTTTATTTTACCTATGTAGTTACCTTTACCAATGTTTTTACTTTTTTACATGGGTCAGGTTATTGCTAGTGTTTTTTATTTTAGCATGAGATTACTTGCAACAGACTCTCCCAGTTTTTGTTTGGGAATGTTTGAATTTCTCCATTTTTTGAAGAATTGTTTTGTGTAATATAGAACTCTTGGTTTATAGTTTGTTTGTTTGTTTTTCATTTGGCACTAAAAATCAAATTCCATCTTCGGGCATCCATGGTTTCTGATGAGAAATCAGCTATTAATCTTGCAGTGGAGTTCTTAAATGTGGCATGTCTTTTCTCTCTCTCTGCTTTCATGATTCTTGTTTTGTTTTTTTAATACTTGATTGATTACAGTGTATTCCAATGTGGACCCTTTTGAGTTTATCATAATTGGAGTTTGTTGAGCTTTTTGAATATGTAGATTAACGCTTCAGCCATTATTTCTTCTTGTGTTCTTTATGCCCCTTTTTCACCCCTCTTTCTGGGACACCTGTTAAGCACATGCTTGGTGGTATCTCATAGTTCCCTTTTGTTCTACTCATTTTTCTGCATTCTCTTTTTTCTTTCTGCTGCTAAACATTGGGTATCTCAACTGACTTATCATCAAGTTCACTGATTCTTTCTTCTGTCTGCTTAAGTCTGTTGTTGAACCCTGTATTTCAGTTATACTTCTTAACTCCAGAATTTCTATTTGGTTTTGTTTATTGACATTTGTTTTTTGGCTAGAAATTATTTTTATCGTTTCCTTTAGCTCTTTGTACATGATTTCCCTTAGTTTTTTGAGCATATTATAAATAGTTGATTTAAAGTCTTTGCCAAGTAAGTGAAATATTTTGATATCCTCAGAGACAGTTTCTGTTAATTTTTAAACTCCTGTATATGGGTCATATTTTTTTGTATCTTTACATGTCTTGTAATTTTTTTTTTTTTTTGGTGAAAACTGGATGTTTCGAATACTGTATTGTAGCTCCTCTGGAAATCAGATTCTCCCTCCTTCCCAGGGCTTGTTGTTCCTGATTTTTGGTTGCTCTTATTAGTTTGTTTAGTGAGTTTTCTGATCTAATTATGTTAAATCTGTCTTTCTTGTCATGGATGACCACTGAAGTCTTTGGTTAGCTTAGTGATCAGCTGGTGATTTGACAGACATTTTCTTAAACATCTCAAGAAGAAGAAGGAAGAGGACAGGGATTGGAAAGAGGAATGAAAAAAAAAATAATAAAAGAATAAAATCAGAGAGCCAGTAGGCTTTGGTGTTGCATCATGCCTTCATCACTCAACCATGCAGCGAACTCTGCCTTGGTCTTCATTTTCTGCTTGTGCAGTGCCTGAAAGTCAGGTAGAAATGAAAGATTGGGGCTTTCTCAGGTCTTTTCTGAGCATATACCTTCTCTGGGCATGTGTATGAGCTTCTAGAGTCCCAGAAATAGGTGAGCTCTTTACAAAGTTCTTATTCCTGAAGAATTCACTGCTAACCTTTATTTCTACCCTTTTGGATATCTGTTGTTTGCCTCAAACAGCGTTCCTTGCCCCAAGTGGCAGCAGATAATTCATTAGCCTTTAAACAGTTTTGACAAATGCCTCTTGGGTACGCACCTCTTCAGCCAAGGAGAGTTATGAATTATGTGGAATAAAGACAAGCCCTTTGCACCAGTCTTTCAGGGAACTACCAGGCAGGTCAAAACAAATAACCACAGTTATTTGAAAACAAGGTCTGCTCTGCTTCTTTCAGCACCAGGAACTCTCACCAGGGAAGTGGGTTGCTGTCTTCAACACCATTATTGGCCTGGGCAGCAGGGGCGTGGGGTCAGGCTAAGTTAAATGCCATAAATCTCTTCTACTGATACTTAGCTGCCTTTTTCTTGATTATGTGTTCACTTGGTTGATGTAAACCTTTAACAAGTTTCCAGATTCCAGTCAATGTTGATTCTGACAGTTTTTGCCAGTTTATTAGCTGTTTTGTGGAGGGGCTGGTCCATGGAATTCCCTCTTCCACTATTTTCACTGATATCACTGTGTGCAACATGTGCTTTAAAAATACCGTGTATGTGAAAGAAAACATATGCATGAACTAAGAGCAAAATGCTACCTTTGCTGCAAAGCAAAGTGGACAGGAGAGAGATTGAATAGGAAGGGAAAAGGAAATGGAGAGCTATTGATCTGTCCAACTTCAGGCACCAAAACATAGTCCAGTTTTCTAAGAAAGTTATTTAATTCATGTGTCTGTTCTATTAGGGGAACAGTGTTTGGTTGCCTGTTACATAAAGCTTGACTAACACTGGCTCAAACACACAGGAATTTATTTGACTAACATAATAAGAAAGTTGGGATGGACTGGAAGGGGCTAGAGAAGTAGCCCAATGACGCTGTCAAGAACTCAAGCCCTATCTGTCTTTTTCTTTTACTGTCATTAGTGTATTGGCTCCTATATCCTCTGTTGTGGCCTTTTGGTCTCAAGATGGCTGCTTCAGCTCCAGATATCTCCTGCACATCAAGGCAGAGAATTGGCATAGGCCTTTTCTTGGTGATTTTTTTTGAAGTTGGCACAGAAAACCCTCCTCATAAGACTTCTTGTATTTAATTAGCCATGAATAGGTCACATGCCCACTCATGTCAGTCACTGGCCAAAAGAAATGAGATTACCATGAGAAGTTGTGGTTCCTTTCTTAGGGCTAAGGAAGTGCCTGCCTTCAAGAGATCAAAGCATTAGGTTCTTCTGTAAGCCAGGGAGAAAGAATGAGGATAGCTATTAGGTAATGGACAGTGGAGACCACAGGCAGAAACTAGGAGAGATGGCAGATAAGGGTGGAGGTGGCTGCATGGAAGGGTGCCAGCTGGTGGTTTTGTCCTCAACCCTGCCCAAATGAGATCAAGCTGTCATCATTATTGGAGAAGAGTGTATGTTTTAGAAATGAGGGTCAGAAATACATAATGTACAGTCATCAATAGAGGTAAACCAGAATTATCAACTGAGAGCCAAAGTCAGCCAAAGCCTGTGGCATGTCCAAAGCTGGACCAGGAGCACAGAGCCCATGTCAAGGTCCAGACAGAGCAAATAGAATTCTGCCTAGTGCCTGGTTTCTGGCTCTGGTTTTTGCCTGGTGGGAGTTTACATTACATTTAGAGCTGGCAAGCAGTTTCTGACAGATGTGGCAATCTCCAGGCCTCAAGACAACTGGTTACCTCTGGACACAGTGTGACGAGGGCTAGCAGGTACCAGCATTGAACTAGAGGTGAGGGAAAGGTTTTTCCGGATCAACTTGGGAAACTGGCAAGTATCCCAGACCCAGGAGGAGCCCAGTTTACTGGGCAATTACCAAAATGGGAGCTTGGGAACAAGGCACAGTAGTGAAGCCCTGTTATTTGATGGTTGGAAGGCAAGCTAGGATTAGGGAACTAGGAGCTCTTTGATTAAAACTGGGACTTGGGGGAAGGACTAGCAGTCAGTGTTTCGTGATGTGAGACCCCAGTGTGGAGTTGGCTCAGGTTAAATTAAGGGTCTCCTGTCTCAGAGTGGGGTCAGCTGTGGGAATTGAAGATTAGGCTGAGCCTAGTGCAGATGGGGATCAGGTGGTCCCAGATGCAGAGGGAGAAGGAAGGATGTGGCCTCATAGGGGATAGATACTAGAAGTATTTTCGAGATAGCATTTGGAAGACTTGGCAAGAGGAAGACAATGTTGAGGTTTGAGCTTAGATGGCTGGTTTTGACAAAAATATGGAATGTCAAGGCAGCAATTATTTTCGAAGCTAAAACCCCTAACGAACATCTTGGTAGGGATGTCAGTAATGGATTATATAAAGCTGGGCTTGGGAGAGAGAGTACTGGTAATCAAGGCTGGAGTCATCCACATCAGGATGATGGCCTGAGATTGGGTAGGAAGAGGGCTTGGGGGAAAAAGTTCAACACAATGTTTGTTTTTGTGCCACGAAAGAAAAGCTGTTTCCTCAAATGGTTGTGTTTGTTTTCTATTCATTTTATTTCCCCATGAATTCTTGTTTCTAGATTCCTTCAATTTTAGTTGATTCTTCTTTCTAAGGTTCTCAATTATACCTAACATCCCCAAATATCTATATTTTCTTAAGCCTTTAAGGTTTATTTAGATTATTCAAGGACCAGCAAATAAAAAACCAAAAAACGAAGAATACCATCTTCTCCATCCCCTAGACATAGATTTGTGCTTATTAGTCTTCATTATTTCTATTTATAGTAATTAACTCACAAGATTCTGTAGAGAGATGTCTTTAAAAAAGGTCAAAGGAAGAATATGTTGTAACTTTCACCTTCATTCTGTAACTCATGCAGTAAACAGGATAAAGGCAGATGCTATCTCGTTACACTCAACACAGAATTATTCTGGATTGAACCATGTGGCCACGCCCCGTACCTTGAGAGGAACATTTTTTTAAGTCAGGAAAGATTCTTTCTTCTGTCTTAAGTTAGAGGAGGGTTTTTAAAAAAGATTTATATTAATAAGGAAAAGAGAAATCATTAAAGCCTATCTGATAAAATGAATGGTTTCTGAAGTTGGTGTAAGAATACTTGAGTAACGTGTAGGAGAAATATGTAAGTTCTTAACAGGCGGAATGCCTCTGTAGTTATGTGAACCTGTGATTCTGAGGGTAGAGGTGTTAACTAGTTCTTCAACATGCATGGCATATGTAAAGAACTTTCCAGATGAGGTCAGAGCTACAGATAAGATAATCAAGTACTGATGAAACTAGGACACTTTTGAAAGTGAAAGGCAGTGTTAAAAATAATTATGCCCTGGGACCGCTCTGGGCAGGATGGGTCTTCTGGTCACCCTGATCCTGGACCTCAGTAGTGGTTCACAGTTTACATCCTTCAAGGTGAAACGAAATGAAAGTAAGTCATTTCCTCCTTGTTCTGGCCTCTACGTTGAAGTACTACTATTTTGTTGTATAAAATACAGGTGGTTCAAGGGCCCAGAAATGCCAGGATGAGATTGTCTAAGTTGTTAGGTTTTTCTCGTTGCTTTTCAAGTCAGATGAAGGTACTTGGAAACTTGTGCTGAGTGGATTCAGGGCCCAGCCCTGTAGGTACTTAATGACTTCAGTGTGGGTTTTTAATCTTCCTGCCCAAGTGTTATCTTACTTGCCCAGACAAGCCCTTCACCATTACAGGAGAGTGTGGGAAAATTAACACTGTCGGAGCACCCAGGCAGGGAAAGAAGTGTCTGAGTGTAGAAATGAATTTCATTAGTATTTATTTTAATGCAGTCTGGAAACGTACAACTTTAAATCTCTGTGCTGCTTAAGGAGAGCCCAGCACCTTTCCATAGAGGGGAAAAAAGAAAAAAAAAGGATTGAAAAGTATACAGAGCATGGCTATCTTTAATGTTGAAGTTAGCTATCAGGAAACCTAAAATGCTGAATGTAATAAAATGTTGACAGCAGTTTTGCTTAACATGCGGTAACTCTGGAAGAGAACGACGTCTTTGGCATTAAAGGAAGTCAAGAGAATAAAAGCAGCAGTCGTCAGGATTTGAAGCAAGCCACAGATTATTACCATCTGTACACTTTACAAACCCCTTGCAAAACCAGAACACCAGGACCCAGACTGGAGAGTAAGTATATTGAACTCTGGGGTATGTTGTTAGACAGAAGAAACTGGTGTGAATTTCTAAATACAATACTTCGTAAAACCTGACAAGTATTTTCTGGCAACAGTGGTACTAATGGTTCGTTTGTCTAAAATCTAGAACATCCGGCGTTATTTGTGTGCCTCATGTGGGAAATACTGTTACCATAAACTTTTATTATACCAGGCCTTCAAACTTTCATGATTTCTCTGTAAATGGAGAATTATTTGTAAGTTGCTCTCCAATTTCAGATTGTTCTTATACAATTTTTTGTGTTCTTTCCAGAAACTTCTGAAAGGGTCACCTCAAAACACAGCTAAGTGTTTTCAATTGGCTTTTCACTGTCATAGGTAACTTAGCTTGGATTTTTCTGTTTACTATCCAAAGGAAGGTACTTTCGGGTGAGCTTGCATTAAATATCTTCAGGTTAATTATTTTCCCTGCGTTTGATTGACATTATAATTTTGGCTAATAGCTAGATTCCCTACAGTTGAGATTTATATAGAGACTAAACACAGAACACCAGTTTTTGTATTGTGTGTGCTTTAATCAGGGCTTATATTTGTTCAGAGATCTTACTTAAAATTATAACTCTAGCCCTTGAAAAACTGGATTCACTGGAGAGCGAGTAGTGGTTGTGGGAAGGGGGGATATAATATCATTATTCTTTTTTTTTTTTTTTAAAAGTGAATGTATGTTTTAAAATGACAAGTAGTGAATGAGTGAGGCTCATTTATCTAAAATGTTTACATAAAAAGAGTTAAATCCTATATAAATGGGACCATTAGGTAAATTATTTGACATCTCATTGAGCAATAGAAACTTTCTTATAAATGGGTTTGGTATAGAGCACTGAGAATAAAATGTAATGGGATAATTTTAACTTGAAAATAGCAATTAATGACAGATTGCAGAAGTCAGCCAACTAATTGTCACTTAACTGCTTTTCTATCTGACACATATGGAAATTGTTTATAAACAGGGAGTACTTTTTTAGTATGCATATGAGTTTAGTATCATACTTGGCATTTCTTGGCTAGTTTGGCAACATTAAAATCCTAGATCTTTGAAACTTAGACTAGTCTCCTGAATATGGAATGTTCCATGAATAGACTTGTTCTTTCCTTGCAAGCCCAGAAATCTTAATGTTTAGCAAGAAACTTCACCTCAACATTTTTCTTTAGTAACTTAAAAATCTCAGAATAATCCAATATGGACCAGTTGGCCAAATTGAAATGAGGGAAGGTGAAAATCACAGAACGAATTCCCACACCTGTTGACCACTAGGTTAGCAAGTAAGCTGAATTGCACACATTAGCTTAAGTGTTTAATTCTGAAAACTCTTCACCCCCACTGTTCACTTTGCAATTAAAGCAAGTATTCGCGTCTCTCCTACTGCAGGATGCTCTCGTGGTAGTACAGCCCATTCCATTTCTTTAATTAATGATGCAGAGCCTTAGTTCTTGGACTAGTCTCGGGGGAGTAATTTAGTATATGGGAAAGGGGCCATGAAGCTTTCTGGACACTTGGGTCCTGTTTGATAAATGATTGCTTCAGAATATTTAATGGACCCCAGTGTCCTAAAAACGTTCATATAATTTCCACATGTTCACTTTTTCTTGCTGGAAAGTGTAACTTATGGCAGGAGTAGCTTGGAAATCCAAGCTCATTACTGAACGAAAACTAATGGTCATCTGTTTAGCATACATTTTGAAAATATCTCAGCATGGAACAAATCTTTGGTGAACTTTATTATGCATGTGTTTAATATAATTTTTTTATGTCTGTATAAGTATCTTAAAGCTTAAGAAAAAAGTGCTAAATAGGCGTAGTTGATTTCTCCAGTTGCAAAGTCCATGTGAGCAAGCAAGCGACCAGGTTTTATTCAGCAAAAGATATGGTTGGAATTCCGTATTGAGGAATGTTAATGGTTTGTCTGGAAGTGTGCAGATGTAGGGAACATGCGGGCCCTTCGCCTCCTTCCTGCCTTCTTTTTGAAGTGACATTTGGCATTTAAGCCGCATCGTCGTGCCCGCTCGATAGGAATCTCGAGTTCATCACACGAATTCTGAGAATGCTGTGGTCTCAGCTGCTCCGGCGTGGGTCAGGAGTAGGGCAGCTGCGCTGAGGCCGGCAGCTGCCCTGGCAGGTCTGTTCCAAGTCAGCTTCTGGTCTAGTTTCATCCTTCGTCTCACTGGGGGTTCCCTGAGAGGCTTCAAAGCAGTCTTCCTGCAGGGCTGTACCTCTCACAGAAATATCCTAAGTGTGCACGCTGGGATCCTGACCAGGCCAATCACAGATCAGTCTCCATACAAACTAAAGGGCAGCCCCAGGATCTGCCAGAAAAGGCCTTGACTGAGGCCTGGCTATTGCTCTCAATCCCCTCCCCGCAACATCCATACGAATGTTGCCTTGCGATGAGCTGGCATAGACTCTGGGGATCGTATCTCCCTTGCCCAAGTATAATGGGATGTTCACTGTTAGGGAAAGAGAGAAAGGAGATGTCAAGGTGCTACTTTAAAAATAGTCTTTTTTTGCCGTAGTGTCTTTTTAGAAGTTATTGCATATGTGTTCATGTCTGTAGCTGTATTCTCTTTGGCACTTATTCTGTGGGATTTAAACAGTCAACTACCAGCTCTCATCGAGAATTTACTTGGGAAATTCCCAAAGGTTCGGGCTGTGCCATCTAATTGAGGAGAGAAGACATATGAAACAGCAGTGAATGATGTGAGCGTATAATTAGAGCTAAATTGTGAGGTACAGGCTGGGAGTGCTGCAGGGGTTGGAGGACAAGGAGCTCAAACTAGCCTTCCTCTTCCTTCTGAAGGGTCATCCTCTGCCTCCCCAGTGTGGTTATTCCCTCTGAGTCGACGCCCGCTGTGTCCTAGACTCTTCGCCCCTGCTTGCTGCCATGTGCAGGTCCTCTCGCTGATTCCGACGAGGCTCTGCTCTGACTCAGCTCCTCCTGAGCTTTGTTGTCTTACCTCTTTGCCACACACCTGAAAAGACTGTGCTGCTTTCATTCATTTTGTTTTTCTCCTGAACTTATTTTCTCCTGAATCATCAGTATCCTCATAATTGATGAACTTTTTTTTCAGTCCTGTCTCTTCCAGTTTTCGGCCTCTCCTTTCCTTGGTTTCTGGAAAGTTGTGTTATCCTTTCTGTTTTGCATCTGTTTTGTTGGCAGTACTACTCCCTCCTATGCTTCCATATTTCCCAAGTTTTAGTCGCAGCTACCTCCTTATTTTCTCTCCCTCTGATGCTTCACCCACTTCTCCTACTTCAGCGGCCTCCTCAGAGGATTCAGTAATTCACTTCTCACATGTTTACTGAGTGCCTGTTACACACCAGGCATCGGCCTAGGTGTTGAGGGTGGAATGATGACAGGACAGATGGGTGTCTGTCTCTTGGAGTCTGTGGTTGAAAGCCTGAAATCTGCCCCACTAGAAGGAATATACCATCTGTGGGAGCCCATGGAGAAGCATCTAACCTGACCTGGTTTGGGGGTGACTCCTCAATCTACAGCCACTTCGAGCCCTAACCCTGAACTTCAGTCTCTCTTGGACGACCTATGAGCACTTCACACCGGTAATGTCTAATAGGAAATTATCTTTTTCTCCAAGCTAACTGCCCTATTTCCAGCAACTTAACTAGCATTTCCGTCACTTACTTGGGCTGAAAATCTGGGAATCACATTAGATTTCTGATTTCCCATTAAATCTTCACCCAGCAGTCACCTACTTCTGTCAGCTCTTGCTCTGTAATTGCTCTCAACTCTGCTTCCTGCTTTCTATTCCCGTTGCCACTGCCTGCGGCCAAACCCTCGCCACCTCACTGCTGCACTATTTAATATTTATAAATGGGTGATTTACTTATTCAGAGGAGAGATATTTAAAAATTACCCAAGTGGTTCATGTTCATGGTAGAAAAAAATTAGAAGGTACAGATAAAGAGAAAGAAGGAAAGAAAAAAAGGAAAAATTATAATTTCACCACTTAGATAACATCCCTGTTAACACTCTGATATTGAGCCTACTGAACTTTTTCCTATATATCTGAATATATATCTAAATATTCTCATATATAAAAATGTGAGACTATCTTACAAATTCTGATTTTATTATCTATATTGTTTTGTAGCCCACTTTTTTTTTAACTTAACCTATATGATTGCTTTCTACATTCATAAATATAATTATTTGTAATAATTCTTTGTGACCGCATAGTAATTTGGGATAATTAGTACTTTATGCCATTTCAATGTATTTATATACTACTGCTAGGTAATCGTCTTAGAACTTTTTTCATGTTTGTTTTTCTTCTGTGGAAGACACATCAGTGGCTTCCTGTTGCACGTGTACACACTTCCACTTCTTTCAGGGGCCTTGGGATGGATGATGGAGGGACGTGGCACCTTAGGATGTCCACGGCACCTTGCGTGCCCTCTGTCTGTTCTCTCTTTCTCCACATTGCTGTCCAGATGTGACGAAGGCACCTCCAAGCCCTGGCTTCAGCAGGGGGAGAGGGAGCCAGCTGTGTAAACAGATAAAATACAGCAGGGCCACCACGCTGTGGGAGCAGAGGCTCCAAAGGGGTGACAACAGGGCTAGACTTGAAGTGCAACCTTATTAAGTTGGCAGTGATCAAAAAGGACAAGGGTGGAAAGTCCCCACAAAATGGGGTGCGATGGGTGGCCTTTGGAAGGAAGGTGGGGGCCAGGTTGAGAGTATTGGTGTGGCTGTGACAAGAAAATAGATGTCAGGTCCAGAGGATGAAGGCTCCTTGTACCCAGCAGACAGTTTTGATTAGGCAAATTAAATGATGACGTATGTAAAGCCAGCATGGTCCTTGCTCCCCAGGAACTCATAATCGAAACCAAGATAAATTTCTATCTTTTTCTGATTTTTGTATTATAAGTTAAATTCTGAAACCCGGATGTTACTGGACAATCCAAATTATTTTATTGAACTGACTGGATTTTTTTTTTCTCCTAGTGTACCAAAAGACAAGAAAGCCTATCTGATATTTAGGACTTTATCTTCATTGTCCCAATATTCCTTCTATTAGGATTAGTTCGTGTCAGTTACCTTCACTGATATAAAGGCAGATTAGAATGTGTGAGTGTATTTACATATTTGTCAACATATTAAAACTAGGCAATAATATAACTGTACCTCTCTAGGGAAGAAGCAAAACACCTTTTTGCTGTTCAAAGGTAATACATAATTCTGCAATTAAATATGTGTCCCTGTAAAGTCACATTCCTTTTACTGATGTTTATACTTATTTTGTACTTAGTTCATTGTGAATTTTTAAATCAAGGAACATAACTTGCTCCAGTTTTTGAATAAGAGGGCAAAGAATTATTTGAGCTTCACAAATAGAAACATAGGGTTCTATACTTTGAGAGACTTTCCATTTGGTGCAACCTCCTTATTTTGCTGAGAAGGAATTCGAGGCCCTCAAAGGTGAAGCCATTTGCCTGACATGACACAGCTAATTAGCAGCTCAGCTGAAACTGAATCCAGGACTTGTGGCTTCCAGTCCTGTGACCTTCCTACCACTCTGTGTGGCCAACCCAGTTAAGAAACAAAAGAAAAAGGAAAAAAAATGGAGAATAGAGCTGACATATTGCTTTCATTCTCCTATTTCTTTATAGAGAGGGAAAAATCCTGATGTACTTTGAAAGAAACATTTAAAAATGTATCCAGACTTGTAAAGAAGATCAGGAATATTTGTGATATGCTAATTAGAAAGTATCTCATTATGCAAGACACAGGAAACTTGGCAGAGGGAGATGCTATTCAGAGTAACTTAAGAAAACTTCAAAGGTAGGACAAAAGAGTGTTCCTTTTATTTATTTGATAATGTGTGGCTGCCATCAAATTTCTGATAGGGTCTGACACCTTTATAATAAACCCCATAGAAACTGGGGGAATCTGTCAGACACATGGAAAGAAAAGCAAACAATTTCATTTCCATCTTGGGTGTAAGTCAGGGCCTTTCCCACAGTAGTTGCCTGCCAAACTACTTCCTGTGGAAACTTGTCAGTGCCACCATTAGACCTGTGCGAAGAGATCGTATTTTGGCAGCCATGCTAATCATTCCAAGGTGACCCTTCATTTGGAGAAACAAATCCTTTTTTCAGTTTTTACAGTACACTAATCCAGTGATGCAAGTAGTTATTTTGGGGGAAAGAATCAAAGTGTATTTTCTCCCCACTACTGCTTATTCCCCCAGATCTCTCCTCACCAGAAGTGCTCTTTCTTCCAAAGAAGTTATAAGTGACATGGTGGAACAGCACCAGGACTTGGTCAGGTTGACTTCAAATTCAGGAGCAGACACGAGCCCCCAGATCAGAGATGAGGCTGCCCGGTGTCTGCATTGGTACCAGACTAGACTGTTTCTGCTGTGTCCAATGCAAAGGTGAAGTTTGCCTGGCCATGGCATTCATAGGGACCTGAGAAGGTTCAGAGTAGGGGGAGCATTCAGCTGCTCTTAGCCTGTGGCAGCCCCTAGGTAGGAAAGATAATGGGGAGAGATAAGGGTACCTCAAAATACTAGTCCTGACTTTAGAAGTAACTTTTAAGCAGGAATTTCAGTAGAACACATGTGCATTTTAGAATATAACCAACTGGTTTAGGGTCCCAGTTTTGCTTACTAGCTGTGTGACCATAAACCAGTTACTTGTTCTCTGTGCACCTCGGTTTCTTTATCTGTAAAATGGGTTGTGATAATTACTTACAGGGTGTTTTTGATAGAATAGCATAGATGAAGTGCCTAGCAAGGTATAGAGCTCATCATAGGGCCTCAAAAATAGGAACAATTGTTCTTATTCCTATATTCATGATTATATGAACACTAACACATCAAAAACCATCAAAGAGCTGAAATATAAATTTCCAGCTCGATGAATTATCATAAAGTGAACAACCCATGTAACTGCCATCAAGTAAAAATGAAAATATTAGCAGTATCCCAGGAGCCTCTTCATCTCTTCCTAGCAGTGTAACCCTCTCCTCCCCTTCCCCCTTCTCCCCCTGTACCCCAACCAAGTTTTCCCTAAACTTCTGGCACTCAGCAGATGTTTAGTGAGGGTCTCCTAGATTCCAGGCGTTAGAGCAATGGTCTCCAATCTCTTTGGCACCCGGGATCAGTGGTCTTCTGAGAATCTAATGCCTGAAGACCTGAGGTGGAGCTGAGGTGGTGGTGCTGGTGCTGGGGAGCAGCTGCAAATACAGATGAAGCTTTGCTCGCTCACCCACCACTCACCTCCTGCTGTGCTGCCTGGTTCCTAACAGGCCATGGATGGTACTGGTTCGTGGCCTGAGGACAATGAACAAGGCAGCCAGGGTTCTTGTTCTCATTCTAGAGGCAGGAGCCAGACAACAAAATATATATGAATAAATTAATAAGATGATTTGAGATAATGCTAAGTGTTATAGAGAAAATAAGATAGGTTAATGGGCTGGAGAATGGCTATCAAAGGGTCTTTCTAAAAGCGTGGTCAGGGAAGGCCCTTCCTAAAAAGTGACATCTGGGAGGCCTGTGTTGGGGCAGCTCATGCGGCAGTATGAGGGCTGGAGGTAGGGATGAGTCGGGATGTGTTCAAAGAACAGAAAAGGCTGGAATGCCATCAGAAAGTGGTTCTCAAGAGGGCAGGGTTCACATCATGAGAACTGGATAAAGCATGGGAAAAAGCTGGATTTGTTCTAATTGAAGAGTTTTAACATCGACTGTAATCAGTGCCATGCAAGAACACAGTGCTGAGGAAATTAGAAGAGACAGAGATTGCGACCACTCCTCTCCCTTCTAACAGTGTCCTGCTGAACACTGAATAGTGTATTTTCCTTTTATAGGGTCCCCTGATACCTCACGACCACCCTGTGAGGTCCACCAGAAAGGTACGATTACTTCCTGTCAGAGATGCTGCAATCGAACTTGTGACAGGAAATAATCGTACCTTTCTGGTGGACCTCACAGGGTGGTCGTGAGGTATCAGAAACTGTAAGGGCTTAAGGCTTGTTGCAGGATCCTTTCCCACACCCGGAAGCCCACCCACCCTCGCGTTTGGATTATTAGTGTCATAATGGCTCAGAATCTTCCTGCCTAAGAAACTAATTAAGTCTTGCATGGGACAGTCTTGTATCTTCCAAAAGGCTATTTGTGGAACATCAGTCACATATAATATTCATGCAAGAAGGAGTCCCAATTGAGTAAATGTGGACATAGTATGTAGCTTCCTAATGTAAAATATTGTGAAAGCTCTGAGAAGCTCTGCAGAAATAAAATATATTAGCCTTGCCATTTCCCACACCTGGCCACGGAACCCTCTTTATATGTGGCATCCACTGACATCTCAAGAAATACAAGTTCTAGAAATGCCATTTGGAAAATACCAGCCCAGAGAGTTGCTATTCAGTGTTTTCTAAATGGTGTCTTGAAAGAATTAAGTTATCTGAGCCTGAAACTCCTCTCCGTGAAAAGATTAGAAACCACATTTATAAAGCACTTCCATATGCTTAGCATGAAGAACCTGAATAAATGGAGATTCAAAGTGTGGAAAATCATAAGTCCATTCCTGTTTTGAACACTAATGTTAATTACTTTGCCCTTTGAACTCACAATGTTTTCATCATAATGTGCCATGATTGGCTCATACTTCTAGATTGATGTCCACCGATGCAGGAACCAGTCTTATCTGGTTTAAAAGATAAGTTCACTAAACCACTCATAGCTTTGATTTTAGATCATTATCTACAGGATGTATATTTACATAAAAAAGAGTCCATTTATAGATCACTTGCAATCTTCTGTACCTGTGTCCATACAGATTTCTCTTTTTATTTCTTGCTCTTACCTAGGGATTCACACAACAGTGTCTGAACTTGCAGGAAATGTTTTTGATAGGTGTTCACACAACTCTCACTGAACTCTGGCAGAGTTTGTGGAAAAGGGCCCCCGATTCACTACTAATGTCAACTTCATAATTCCTCACAGATTTTCACATCTCTTTAACGCCTTAGTTTCTCTCCCTTGCCTGGCTCCTGCTCCGTCTGTGTGTTGTCTTCTTCATTTTGTTAACTCTGTGGTCTCCACTTTTTAAAATGTGAATGTTACTTTATTTTAATATTCTGCATTGCCTGGAGTTCAGCATTTCCTAAGTTAGGTTCTCAAGACAAAATTTTTTAAATATGTAGAAACACAGAGGTAAATGGGGCTCTTTACTGCAGGAGTTCTCGGTGCCATTATTATTCCAATATGCATTGTTCATCTTCGGAAGGGAGATAGAGTAGTATTTTGCAAACTTATTTAACTGTGGCTACTCTACATCAACCCCTCTGAAAGCAACTTGTAGGAACGTTATTCTGTAAATCCCATTTTGGAAAACGCTGTCATAGGATCAGACCCAAACCTCTCGACCTGTATTTTCCTTAACCATTCCTCCAGCATTATATCCCATTTGGTTATCTGTTCCAGCAATTGTATATAATCTCCTAAGAAACTTTGCATTTCCCCACTTTTAACCTTCTCATGCTATTCCCATCTCTTCTCCATGGACCCAGTGACCTTGCTTAGTAAATCTGGAATGCTGTACTTTTTTTTTTTTGCCTGCACTTGTATAAGAGATCCCAATTCTTTAAGGCCCAGCTCCTCTGGAAAGACTTCTTCAACCACTGCAATCCACCTAGAACCTCTTTTGGAGTTGTTGTATCTGTATCACACCTTTAGCCGGTGATGGGTTTTGAATGTTTGCTGCCATTTTGTTCAAAATACACACACACACACACACACACACACACACTCTCTCTCTCTCTCTCTCTCTCTCTCTCTCTCTCTCTCTCTCTCTTTCTCTCTCTCTCTCTTTCTCGCTCTTTTTCTCTCTCTGTCTCTCTCTCTCTCTCTCTCTTTCTCTCTCTCTCTCTCTTTCTCTTTCTCGTTCTCTTTCTGCTCCTGGAGGCTAAAATCTCTGTGTGCACGTGTGTGTATCTCTAGTTAAGCTCTGTAAGCATTAGAAACTCCACTGAATGGAAAGGAGAGTTTATATTTTGTTTCGAAGACTGGTGATTCATTCTCTCTCTTCCTGGATACACAGAGTGGAGTGGGGTGGGATTGTTGGTTTACCTGCCTCTTGGTCCTTGAGGTGGACAGAGGCTATAGAAAAGGATGAACAATTGCTGTAGAAATTGCAACAGACAAACATTAAGTGCATGGAGGGTGCCAGGCCCTGTGAATAAAAAGCACCGTTATTTTCCCTAAAGGAGCTTATGGTTTGTTGGGGGTGAAATACAATTTAATGAAAATGCTAGTCTTACCCAAACCATTATGGGAATCCAGAATCAAGGATGGCTAGTGTCGGGCGAGGAGGGCTGCGGGAAAGCAGGTACAAGGAACTTAAGGGATATAAAGAAAAAGGTTTACCGAAGAGGAGATGGTGACTTAGGCGGAAGCTATAAGAGGAACTAAGTGTTTGGAAGGCTGACAGGAAGGAAAGAAGATCCCAAGCTGGGGAAAAACACTGCTTAAATGAAGATGGGAAGGCAAGAAAGCCTTGCGGTGTGGGCTGCATGGGAAGCATCGTGGAGACAAAAGTAGAATTTTGGGGGGCGTCAGATTGTGGAAGGCTTTTAACCATCTAGACAGCGGAGTGGCCATTAAAGTTTAAGGCAGTAAGAGATATGATCAAAGTTGCTTTAGGAAAAATGAAAGAGGGCGTTGACCACAGACAAGAAACATGAGGGTATGGATTCAATTATCTTGTTGTTCCCGGCAGACGTGGGTATAAGGAGTGGAGAAAACTTCCAGCCTAGTTGGAGGAGGGAAGGACATGCACACATTCTTTCAAGGGGATTTCGGTTCCTTGAGGGAAGTCAGTAGTGCAGGTTTTGCTGTCTGTCTTCCAGGGGCCACGCCTGTGCGTGCTCTGTGAAAAAGGGGGCTCAGCCTGTTCAAGAGGACAAGCTAACTCACCCTGAGCATGTTCTTCACTCACCCAAAAACCTGATTGCCGCTTTCCCCCATGGCCTTTCTCTCCAGATTTCTCTAATCAGCAGCCTCAAGATACCAAAACACGAGAGGAAAGAATGTTCTCCAGGGAGAACCTGTTCTGACTCTGTTAAGATCTTGTTTCTCCTGGTGTTATGAGTAGGATGGCTCAGTCTTCAGAGCTTCAGGGCATGAGTTAAGAGCCATCTGTTTGAATCAGGCATTTTGTGTGATTTATGGAGATGAGGAGGATGTGGGGGGAGGTAGCTAGAATATAGTATATTCTCCTAATTAGATCAGAACTATTGTGTAAGTGCCAGAGGCTCAGGCAAAGATACGTTTGTATTATTTGATGCCATTGTTGTTTTTCCTTTAACTGCTCTTTAGCTTAAAGTTTCGAAGCTCCTTGTTACTGTTTCTAAAATTGTAACAATTTGTATTTTGGAGCTCTCAGGTTTTTGTGTTTTTTCCATAAAAATTACTGAGTCTTCCTTACAGCATTTATTTTATGCATAGACGATGTCCCCGTGTGATAAAAAAAGTTAACTGTTTTGTAGCACTTTACCATGTTCAAGGACTTGTCCTACATGCATGCGTATACAAACTCATCTAATTCTCCTGGTAACCCACTGAAGTAGATGCTGGCGCTAGTACCACCGTAGTACAGATCAGCACACTGAAGGAGAGAGGTCAAGGTAACCGAAGTGTGGGTACCACTGAGGTTTGAACCAGGTAGTCAAAGGTGCGCAGTCTAAGGTATGCTGTCTGTGCACATTAGCACCCATTATATTATTACCTTTCCTCAGATAATTTTCACATTTGCTGCCATGTGGAAAGATGCTGCTAATGCCAGTTTTGTAAAAGAAAAAAGATAAATATATATTAACATTCCAGATAGGAATGATGTATTTCTCACTATAAATATATCCTGTGTCTTCCCAGAAATTCCTGTGGAAAATTCAAATGACATAAAAAAATCACAAGGTGGTCTTGATTTTTAGGATGTGATAGAGTTGGTGGGGGTGACTTAAAAGTCAAAAGAAGTGTGTTTCCGTTTTAGCATGGACTCAGACGAGCTGTGGGACCTTGCACAGGTTACTTTTCTGAGCCTGTTCTCTATGTGTAAAATGATTTCAGCATTAAAGATCCATGAAGCCTTAACACAGTAGAGAGAAAGGTTTTGTCTGCCTTTGAGAGATGCAGAATCAGGGCTGAATCATCCTTTCAGGATGACCCGACCTTGTAGAACTTTGCTGGGAGGTGTGGAGCGAGGTAGAGCAGGATGGAGGGGTCTCCCAAAGAAGCTTCATCTGTTCCCCCGCCCCCTGGTGGGGTGTGTTATTTGTTATTTTCATATAATTGTGTTTTTTTCCAGATTATGAGTGACTGCCATTTGGAATTTTACCACCGTTTCTTGTTAGCACAAGCATAATGATCCCTAACGGAAGGAACAAAGGTTAAAGGCATTTACTTTTTTTTATGTTGTTAGTTTTGTTTATTAATCAGATTTAACCTGAGCCCAACATCTTGACAACAATTTATGTTTAACTGATTGCGCTCAATGTCAAGAATGTTAGAGTAGCTCTGACTGTTGAATCAGATTGTTATTCTTGTTCTAAACTTAATATTTGATAGGTAAGATTTCTCTTTGGTTTTTCATAGTATTGTTGACTGAAATATGTTTCTGTACAAAAGAGATATGAGAAGTTGATATTACTTGCACCAGAAAGACTCATTTTGTTGTATGGCATTTTGCCCCTTCTTTGCAATCCCCTGTTTATTGCTCATTCTAAGTTTAATTTTTCTTTATTTGAAAAATCTAAGAATAGATTAAAATTAAGGCATGTGTCGACATTTAATCACCTAGGCCTAATTGTCAGTAGTGGAAGTCTTTGAAGTTTGTTTTCTTATGGCTGGTATATTTGGGCTGTCAATTTGGTTGTAAATTAAACTTTTCTCACTGCTGACTTGATGGACTCAACTCTTAGGTACCAACAGCTCGGGGGAGGTGAAATAGGGAATATAGATCTAAATATAGTATACAAAATGACTGGTGTATTTTATTTTGTAGGTCAACATGACTAAGAAGTTGAAGTGACTAATTTGATATCTGTAGTATAAATTAGAGGCAAGAAAAAAAGTTATTTTTTTAATTGACAGTTCCTTTTCCCATGACTGGGGGAAATTTTATGTGTCGAGGAATTAGTGGCTAAACTTTCTGCCACTGTTTTTTCACCTCTAGAGCTGCCTAGAAGCAACAGTGTAAATTTGAGTAGGTGGAGATGTGCTCACCGTCCATACGTATTTTGTGTGCATGTTCCCCGAGTGTTTAGAAAACAGTTTTTCTCTAAACTTCCATTTTCATTTACTGACAGTGCTTTAGGAAATTTCATGAAAATTTTGAAATTCCCAGATTGTCTTTAAAACTTACTGAGGCTATTTACTGGGGGTTTAAAGAGAGATTCAAAAATATGACATAGGAAGAGAACGTGAAAGAATAGAGCATGTTGAGCTGAAAAGCCCCAGGAGCAAAGGCTGTGATGGGGACATGTCACTTCCTGGACAGGGCTGCTCAGGGTAGTAGTATTGCCAGATGAGCTCTCAGTGAGTGCTCTGTCTTATTTTTTTTCTTGGTTGGATCATCATTAAAAGCAAATCAACTCACAAACAAATTTCAGGAACGATCCATGTGCAACAATATAAACTGTGTTCATCAGAAGCCTAGTCCTTGGCCATAATAAAGCCTGGAATAAACACATCCCCCCAAAAAAGCAGCAAGGAAAAGCAAACCATCCCCAAGACTTCCTTACACTGAGAGAAATAATTTTTAAATAGCTTATCAGTGGTTTCAGCTATAGGAGAACTTCCAAAGAACGGTCTCTAAAGTAGCTTTAAATAGTCACTGATTGTTTCTATTTATATGATCACATAACTTAACGAGCCTTTCATTAAAAATAAATTTTTTTTTTCTTTTCTGCTCTTGTCCATGAGAATGTCTTTATTACAATACAGTAAATGCCCTGGAGTCTTTTTTTGGTTTATTTGGTGTTTCGAGGATTTTCCCAAGTTCACTTGACTTTTCTCTTAATCCTCATGGTAAGACATGAAAATGAAGCTCTCGTAAACTCAGATTATTTTCTGTAACTTTAAACACTGATTATGCGTCATTTGCTGTGTGAAGGTTCTGGCTAGTGAAATTAAAGTTTACCAGTACAGTATGAGGCAGGCTGTTTTTAGCATACACGACAAATGTAGGAAAGCAAGCTCTGCCATCTCACACCACAGTTTGCCACCGAAAGGAAAGAAAACAGGCAATAGAATGGAAACCACCACTTAATACTGGCTGGTCACATGCCATCATTGAAAACTGTTCAGAGTCCACGTCTGCTATCAGTGGTGCATGTGGGATGATGGATAGAAACAGATGTTCTCAAGGTTTTCCTGAGTTCTCTTTCGATTGTAGTCAGAGGAATCCCACGAAAGTTTAAAAACGATTACGCATCACCTCCTCAACTTGCTAAGTTAAATTTTCATCATTGGAGGTATTTGTATTTACCGCATGATCACAGTTTAAAAATAGGAAACGTTTTCATTCCTTAGTTAAATAGTGAAGGTGAAATTCAGCATAATTGTCAGAATACTTAGAATAGTCATTTATCACACTACTAACTTTATTAACTCAGGATTTACCTTTATTAAAATTTTTGTCTCACTAATTTTAAATTTTGTATTTATTTGGATAAAAGCTGGATTGACGTCAGTTACCATTTACAATATTGTTTCTTGAGGCAATTCATTGTACAGTGGATTGTGGTTTATAAATTTTTTGAGTCAAAGAACACCTAAGTACATATCTGAATTATAAGAATGATAGTAAACTCTAATAATAAGAATCTTTATATTTACAACTTTCAGATGATTCTTATAGCATTTCTATTGTTACGAGGTTTTCAACATCATAATTATGAATTTCAGTTATTACACTGAGCAGAGTAATAAGAGTTTCAGTTGTTACTATTTTGAAGGGGGAAGTGCTAGTTAATAGAAACTTGCTAGTTAATAGAATATAGAAGTGTATTTTCTAAGCGGGTTCTTTATTCCACAGTTTTTATGAATTCCAGCTTTACTTCCTCTAGCAAGCCCACATTCATGGAGTTTAGTGAATTTAAAAATGTTCTTGCTTGAAATCTTACATGATTTCGCTCTGAAAAACTGAAGGAACCTAGAAGTCATACATATATTGGTTATATGTGACTTAACTGATGATTGCCTAAAGCTTCTTTATGAGCTTTTTATTTCTTGGATTCCCTTATCTGCTTGAACTTGCATGGGATCAAAGTGATGGTTATTTTGGTGAGTGGATGCCGTTCCTGGCTGGGTTTAAGAGAGCCCATCCTCACGGGAGAGCCACAGTCTTTCAACCTCAGAGTCAGATCTGCTGTGCCAGGTATGCCCACAGTTTTTTGGGTTTGGTTTTTATTTTTATTTTTTTCAACTGTCTTTCTTTCTTTGATGACTGTGACATCTCTTTCGGGAATAAGAATTCTTTGCCTTCTTCTTGGCGGCCCTTCAGAGGGCATGTCTTTTTTTTAGTGCCTCTGATAGGCATTTCCTGCTCTGTTTTCAAATCTTGCTCAACTTGAAAAAGTTTTTTGGACCTTGAGAAATGTAGATCCTGATCTACTTTCAGTACTAATGCCAGTGAGTAAAATTACACTAATTGCTTTTAATCCCTTAGTCACTTTAGTTTTGGAATGAGAACATTGTGATATTTGTGAACAGGCTTTTGTGCCAGAAAAAAAATATAAAACCATTGCTCAGAAAAAGAGTGCCATTAGGAGCCATCAGCAGCACATAATAATGGCAATTAATGACAATCAAGGGCCAACTTACTGCCTGCCATATCTGACATTTTTTTAAAGGAGGAAAGCATATGAAGTTTATTTTATTATTTTATTTTATTTTATTTTTTTACTTCGTGCGAGTATTTTTACATCTGCTTGTGATTATTCTGCCTTGTAACTACCACCTCAGGCCCCGTTCTTTTTAGGAGGAAAAAATGAATTCCTCATGTAATAAGTTATCGTTTGGAACTTTCTCTGACAGCCCATGAGCTCTTCTTATATAACATTCAATAGAAAAAAAAAAGTGGGGCTATAATTCACTACAGAAATATGGGTTTATAATGGAAAGATAGTAGATCTTATGTATCCAAGTTAGTTACTTTTGTAAGGATGAAAATTTGTACCTCATATATTAATGTAATAATGTAATATGAAGTGTTGCAGGATAAAAAGAACCCTGTCATATGGATAAACTCTCATACCAAGACATCATGGCATCAAGGGGAGCCATTTGGATCTTATTCAAGATGACTTATTCGAAAAATCTTCAGTTCAGGCTTATACTGAAACATGCACTCTGAAGGAAGAGTTATAGTCAGAGTGCAGAATTCCAGAATACATAAAAATAGTATATGTACTTTAAAAAACACTAACACATTAAAATTTTTTAAATAATAAGAACGATGAAGGCTATGTGTCAGAGACTCGAAGTAGCATTAATTTAACATTAATAACAAAAGAGGCATCTTGCAGATTGTGAAGTGATGGTTTTTTAAAATTAGAAGCCCGGTGGGTATGTTGTAACCTAAGAAGCATATGATGTAGCTGTTGCTAGGGTAGGAGTACTGCTTTTTCCAAAAGCTCAGTAAACAAACACAATAAACCCACATAAATTGATGGCTCTGGTCCTCATAACTCATTGACCATCTGTTTATTTATTTTTTTAAATCCTGTGTTTTCTCACCCTACAGTATCTATGTATGTGACAGTTTGGAATTCAGATCTGCTATAATGAGATTAGTCAGTCATCTTTGTGGTTCTGCTGTTTGCTTTTCAGTGAAAGTTTGAAGAACCACGAAAACCCTGGAATCCACCATAAGACATAAAAATTTCAGAAAGTCACGTTCTGAGACTTGGGTATAAGCTCTGACTGTTACTTCTCAGGTTTTTAAAGTGTTGCTTATTTTTTTTCGGAAGCTGTCTCTTTTGATATAAAGGGAGTTCTAAGTCTTTTCTCTAAGTCTTTTCTCAGATCTGTCTATAAGCATTTTGTATTGTGCACACATAAAAATTTGGAGGATTCGTTTATTTCTTTGGGCTCTCTGTTCTAGATTTCTAGGAGGAAGTGGATGACTGCTTTGACAACTATTAAACAGTGACTGCTGGTACCACATACTGCATGCAACCTTTCTTCTGGAACTCTGTGGTTTGGGGGATTGTTTTCATAGATACTACGAATTTAACAATACCACCCTTTGCTGTTGCTCAGGTATGTTGAAAGAATAAGCAAGACCGTGTATGTGAACAGACTTTTTGAGTTCCTTGGAAGAGAGCTATTTAAATCAGGCGTATAATTAGTTCCATGACCATTATAATTTGTGCTTTTCTTAACAATTGCCCAGGGACGCTCCACCATAACACAGTTTTGTTGTGTAAGCACGAAGCCGCCAGGGCTGCCCGGCGTAGAAATGGCTTCATCTTCCCAGATTGTAACCGCAGTGCTCTGCCGTGGGCGTGAAGTGACATCTCAAACTGGTGTGTGTGAATGCACTCTGTTCCCCGGATTTGCTAAAGTCCTCCAACTAAAGTCCAGGCTTGTGCTTTTTGTGACACAGGAGCCCACTTTTTCTTCCACGTGGGCTGGTATCTGAGACTGTTTTGCTTGTGGCAAGTGGACACTCATTCCATCTTTCTTAGAGAAGCAAGCGTGTTCCGACTCAGATGTGTTCGTACCGATGTCCTAGCAGATGGCAAGAAACAGATTGCAGAGACTTGCAGGAAAAAAATGGCACGTTTGGAGCGACAGCTCCAGTTGGGATGTTTCCTCATCACTGACATGTGGGAAAGTCCTCAGCCCCTGGGAAAAGTGACCCTTTTGTAAGTAAAGTGACCCTTTTCTTTGAGTAAGCCCGAGTGTTCTACTATTTTCTTCCACCCCAGCCCTCCCTGTCGTTGGAACTGAATAACAAAGTAGTTTTGCATTTACTGCCTCTTAGAGCAAGGGAGAGCCATGTGGCCTGAGCTTAGATTTCCAGAATTCTCTTGAAGCAGCTGCGATCTCGGGTTCACTCCTGGAAAGCTCAGAGAGTCTCAGGAGGACTGAAGATTATTAATCTTCAGAGCTTTTATCACTTTGTTGAGTGTTTTAAAATGTACTTATTATTTGAAGCAATTGTACAGAATGCTCTCTAATAGCATTTTTTTATTGATTTGTGGAACTGTGCACACACATGTGAAGAGGCTATCCATATATCTTGCAGTTTTGCAGTGTAATTAAATCGGCATGTTGTGGGGTGGCTTCGGTTTCTGTGCATACTCCAGGGCGGAGTCACAGACCCGTTCCTCAGACTCCGAGGGGTCTCTGCTGTCTCTTGCACTGTAGAAAGCGTTCTCCAAGCGGTTGTCAGCAAAGCCAATATTAGGGGCTCAACGTGACAGGGATTATGGAGACACTGAGCTCCAGCTCTGCTTTTAGTTCTTACTCGCTTAAGAACACCACCAAGGTTCTTCCTGTCTTTTTCCTTCTTCTCTTCACCTTCTGTGGGTTTCAGTCTTAGGTAGTGGTGTGCACCGTGGTCCGGTTTTCAGAAGGGGGAGCAGAGGAAGAGGCATCGTGGTTCTGTTTTCTCCTCCTTGTGGATCGCACTTCCTGGAGGCTGAATCTCTCTTCTTGGGAGGCGCTGCGTTTGCCCCAGGCCTGGTCTCCATCCGGGGAGATTGTGTGCTGTGGGGCTGTGCTGCTGGAGAGGTGTCCTTCAGATGCTCTGGGAGCCTGCAGCCCTGGAAAGCCAGCCAGGCTTCCAGCCTCCACTTCTGTTGGCTCTTCCCTTGCATTTCACGCAGCAGTAATTGGCGCCTCTTTGCAAAGCCCTCTGAGAACCTTGAGTGATAGGATGCATTTTGTCAAAAGAGGGATGGTGAGGAGGGTCAGCTTGAAACTCAGCTCTTGAGAGAGTTGCAGTTTTGCTGATTTTAATTTTATGTCAATACTTTAGATAAGTTTGACCCAGAGACCCTGAATCGGCTAGAAGTTTTACAGGGGTTTTGCTCATGTTCACCTTGAAAGTCAAGTGCTTCTCTAAGGGTACAGACCTCCTGTCGACCCAAGTTCTGTTTCTTGAGGACACGTGAGCCCTGTCTCTGATACACACACGTCTTTGACAGAGACTGTGTCTATAATTTGAACATTAAGGGGAGACTCCAAGTAGTCCGAGTCATTACCCCCGACTTGGCTAGGCCCCAAGCTCTTGGCAGCCTCCCAGACATGCCTGAAGAGGCTGTGTGTGCTGGCCCTCCGAGAGCGTGCGACAGGCCTGGCAAGGCTGAGCTGCGTTTCCTCTGGGGAAAATGCCGGCTTTGGCTCAGCAGCCTACCTGGTTGGCTCTGACCAGTAACTGGATGACAAATAGGCTTCTTGGCATTTCTTGTTTGTAGTATTAATAACCAGAAATGGAGCTCCACCAGAGAAGAGATTTTTAAAAATGAAAGTAGTCACGTTAAGCTGGGATGAGGAGGAGAGGTTGCCAGTGCAAAGTGATTTGAGAGGTGCTGGAAGGCCCCACCTGCACGAAGGCAACCCTCTCGGGCCGTCTGCCCAGCTGTGAGCGATTCTCAGCATCTCGTAGGGGACCCGGGGCCTCCCCTTCTCTCTGCTGACCAGCTTGGCCTAAGCCAACTCACTTAACTGCTGTGCTTCCCACCCCCCACTTTCTTGTCTTCAGAGTGAGTAGGGCGGATCAGGGGTTGCCAAGCAGGTAATGTAAACGAGTGAAGTGGCCAGGTGGACATTCCTGTCTACTTTTTCTTGAAACACGTGGCCCTCTGAGTACCATTGTGACTTGAGAACTGAGAACTGTACTCTAGGATGAGAAAAGCTTACAATCACGCATGCACCACAGTGCGCAGCCACTGATGTTCGGCCTTCGTGTTGGGGAGGACGTGGAGCTCAGGGGCCGGGAGAGTGTGTGGTCCATCCAGAGGCCACTGCTCAGCTCTGGCATTCGTTGCTGTTTAGGAATAAAGGCCCTATGCTACGATAGCTTCAGATTTTTTTTTTTTTTGATGCTGAAATCCGTAAAATGTTCCCAATTTCTAAAAACACTATGAGGACCCAAAATAAAAACAACTGCGTATGAGCTGAATTCGATCAGTTTTCCATCTTTGTGATAAAAAAAAAAAAAAAATCTCTAAGTTCTCTTTCAGCTCAAAGTTTTATGAGTCTTTGATTTTTGTGACCCCTAAATTGGAGCCCTGCTACTTAAAATGTGGTCTAAGGACCAACACATCAGCCTCTCCTGGGCGCTCGAGACAATGAAGAATCTCAGGCTCCCCCCTCCCCAAACCTACAGGATCTGCATTTTAGCAAGATCCCAAACATTACAGTCTGAGAAGCACTGGATTAGAATATCATTTTAGCAAAGCTCTTACTAAAATGTGTTGAAGTAGGGGAACATGTAAACATTCACCACTGTGTCAGCATGAATCTAGTCTTTAGATTAATTACTGACAGAAAGAATGGATGGGTTAAAATATAATCTTTAAAAAATTCTAAGCACCTACCTGATGCCAAACTGTGCTTAATACATTCACATAATTGATTTGATTAAGTCCTGCCAAAAACATTCAAGAATTATCACTTGAATGTTTCAGATGAGGATACTGAGTTGCGGAATGCTTAAGAAACCACACAAGGCCACTTGCTAACAGGAGAAAGAGCTGTGATTTTCACCCGGGAGAGTTGGATCCCCAAAGACCTGTCCAATTCAACCTTCTTCTTCATATCTTTGCCATGGTTAGAGACATTTTCAGATGTAGTTACCCTGCCTGCTAAGGAGCCACTTGTAGAATTTTTAGGAATGAGGAAGACTAAAATGCGGGCCTTCTAATGCTGCTTCAGATTTATTCATTTGTTTTTATCTTTGATTGTTTTGGGGAAAGGCTGTTTCTTAGATCTTCACTGATTGGTTTGCTCAATAAAAAGTGAGAGCAGCTCCAAAATGAGAAATATTTGTCATGTCATAAGGATGAATACTCTGTTTTAACAGTTGTTTTCTGTGCTTAATCCAGGAAGTTGGTTTCTGATTTTGATTTTGAATTAGAATTCAGACAATAGCAAATTGAGAAATATACATGCAGTCTTGGTGTTGAAAGAAAACTGAATGAGTGTGAATTTAAAAAGCATATTTATTGTGAACCTTTTATGAAAAATTGTCTCTATAAGGACCTCTTCACTTTAGTATTTAACATTTCAAAGGACTGGGAGGGACTCTGCCTTCTCACAGGTTGCCAAGGTTTTAGCTATTGTCATCATTAGACTTCAAAGCAGAAACTGCAGGCTATTTGAAAGCCAATGCTTTTAATCCTAACCTTTGTATTGAGATTAGGAACAGAAAGGATAGCCCATAGGGGTAAGCCAAAATTTTTTGTTTTCTTTTGCTTTGTTTTTTTTTTTTTTTTTTTTTTTTTTTTTTTTTTTTTTTTTTTTTTTTTTTTTTTTTTTTTTTTTTTTTTTTTTTGAAGAGTTAAAAAGAAAACTTTACTCTTTTTAATTTTTTTTTTTTTTTTTTTATATTTTTTTTTTTTTTTTTTTTTTAGCTCTTGACTATGATGAAGTCTGCACAATGGTTTCTGTCATTAGAATAATAAAGAAAGGGCTTGGAATTTATAGATTAACTTTGTGTGTTCACAGCCTGTTTTCATAAAAGATAAAAAGGCATAAATCTCTCTCAAATTATCTCATATGGGGCATTATTTCAGTGTTTGAAGGGCATGTTATGTATATAGAGGAGGAGTTGGTATAAATTAACGGTAGTGCCTGAAGCAGCCTCAGCCCAGCCTCCACTGATGCTTTGCCCAAGAGCCCCCTGGGATAGCAGCTGCCATCCCCACTCGTCCTTTCTCACCTCCAAGGGCCCTGCACACACCACTCACACACCTTCCTCCTCTCAGCTAGTACATCAAACGCGAACGTATTGCATAGTGTCCCCACAGAACAGAAACTGCCCAGAATCATACCGTGAAGGAAGCCACAGAACTTGCTCACTGGGTGGTTTCACAGCATGCATGAGTTGAAAATGTGGCTGGACAGTGGGATCAAGTTAGTAGTTTAAAGCCACTAACGTCAGTAAGGCTTGCGTAGCCAAGTTAAAGTGAGATATGTCTCCAACTACAACCTTTCTCACTGGCAGTGTTGAACCCCTTGCATTTGTGCAGGACTTTTCACCATTTTCCCGTGGACAGCTGTGTAAATCTGGGGCACAGTTTTAGGAGTTAAAGCGGCATCATTGGTTTGCTGTTGCCGAGTTGAGGGAGAGGTTAGTGGGAACCATTCTGGGTGTGTGGCTGGCTTCACAGGGGGCAGGAATGGGAGCAGGATGATCAGGAGAACAGGGATCAGTTATACTTGAGAAGAATGGAGGGTCATGGAAATGAGGGCTGTGGAAAAGTGCAGCATGATACGGTACAAACAGCACTGCCTTGGAAGTCAGGGACCTGGCACCTGGTCCACTTTGTGCTGCCAACTAACTGCATGGCCTTGGGAAAGTCATCCTGTGCCTCGCTTTTTTTTTTTTTTTTAACCCACATAATGCATGCGTAGGAGCAGATAACTTTTAAAAGTTTTCTCTTCCAGCTGTCAGACTGTTTGATTCTAAACTAATGTATCCAACCCAGTCTACCAGTCAACCAACAAGCAACCAGCCAAACCAGCCAAAGGTCTTGATGTGGATGAGAAAATATTGTGCTAAGTTTGCAAAGGAATTCAAAGATACCATTAGAACTTTAAAAAAAGAATGTTGTGGCCAGATTGAGAACAAAGATAATTTTGCATCGACATTAAATATGTCCAGAAAAATATGTTTGGAGGCCAGGAAAATGGAAAAGACAAGACTGAAATGTTGAGGTTAGAATTTGCTTGTTGCCTCTGCCCACTAAGGATTAGAGATGGGGAGAAAAGGATAGGTCCAGAGATTATAAAAGAGACAACATAAAGATTTTACAATATCTCTGCTCGTCATTTTCCACTCATTTAAAAATTTGAACAACCAAAGTGTGAAATTTTAGCATCTTACCTCTAACAGATAAAGAATGTCATAGGGTAAAATTTTTGACTATTTGGTGACTTATTTCTAAGTAGGATTTAGTGGTTTTTTTTTGTTGTTGTTTTTTTGTTTTTTCCATTCGTGTACAGATTTGCAGGGGGAAATTTTTCCAGCGAATACATGTTATTGTTGGATATTTAAAATTTAGGACACTGTATATAACAGCTCTGTCTCAGTGGTTGGATTATTCATGTTTCAGACACCAAATGAAAGAATGAAGGTGAAAACATTCTCTAAATATAACAAATGATACTGTGGGGGTGGGACAGGACTCTAAGATCCTTTCTGCCTTCAATAGGACTAAAGTAAATTGTCTTATCTGCACTTCAAGGGCTGCTTGAGTTACCTATAAGCTCAGAGATTGTCCAGGAAAGAAGTACAACCTCAAGCATCAAGAGAGAGAGGAAATCTTAGACCCAGTCATGGAGAATAAGAAAAGACTTGGTCAGTGAATTGAAAGGACATTACAGTGGCACAGTTTAGGCTAAGTATGTGTTAACTAACCAAATAAAATTGTTGTTTTTTGAAAACTGGAATTCAACATAAATTATTACCTAGGGTATATAGAAAAAGCCAACAAAATATTGAAATCTCTGTGAAAGCAGAATTTTAAGCAGAAATACACAAAAGAATAATTTTTCTACGTTTAATTGTTATTCTGATCCCCACTCAAACCTATTTCATACTGTGATTTAAATTTTTTAATCTAATTTCCTTCCTTGTGTGGCATGTGAGCCATTGTCTGGGTAGCTGACATATAATGACCAAAATTATTATAGATTGAGACATTTTAGGCATCCTCCATTCTAGAGGTGGAACTTAATTTGAACCAACAGCTTTAAAATAACTTAATTTCATCTGGTTTGAACTTGAGCTGACCTGGAACTGAACCGATTATATGTAATGAGGGCCCCAACTGAAGTACCGTTCTATAATATGCTTTATGACCAACAGTACTATGTGAGAAGTATGGGTGACAGACGTTAAGACTTCAGGTCTAACGTATGTAAGTACCCAATTCATTGTTCTAAAAAATTAAAGTGAAAATATTTGTTGCAAAACAAATTCTAGCCTGTTCTCTTTTTATGAGGACTGGAATTTGGGAAACTTCATCCATGAGATAAAATGACGTTCCTTCCATCCCAGTTACACCCTTCTTTGTTTTTCTGTACATAAAGTTTTTGTTCGTTGACCCCTTTCCTCTGCATGCACGATCTTTATGAGTTCCCGAGTGTTACATTCTCTCTTTCTAAAGCAATTATAAAAGAGAAAACGGGGCATTTCCCAGACAGAAAACTCTCATTTCCCAGTGGGTCAGTTAATCCTGGGATATAGCAAGAGTTCAGTGAAACCGATTTCAATTAAATTATACCACTTTCTTCTATCACAATTCTGGAGTACACCTCTGGCTGCATAAAGAGGAACAAAGCCAAGACTTTGGCGGATGTCAGAAAAATATCTTTCTTTCAGCATTTAGGTTGAACGTTTAGTTTTGGTAGTTTAACAAATGGGCTGTAGAGTTTTAGCAGCTGTTAGGATTTACTATGCCTGCGTTGCACTTAAAACTGCTTGTCTGACATATTTTGCTGCTTATTTTTAAGTGGGCTTCATATTTCATAGAATCTCATAGCTGGAAGAGACCTTGGAAAACTTCTGCTCTGACCCATTTGTTTTAGAAATGAAGCAATGAAGCCTGCAGAAGTCAAAAGACTTGCTTAAGGTCATAAAGCCATCTTAACCAAGCCAGGCTGGAACCCCAGTTTCCCAACTTCTGCTCCAGTGTTTAGAATAGGATTTAGTGGTATTTTTCACTTCTGTCCAGAGTTTGGAGGAAAATTTCTCAAGGAATACATATTATTGTTGGAGATTTAAAACTTATACCATTTTATGCAGCTGTTAACTATTTTTCCTTTTGTCATGCACAATTTCTAATGTATACCAAAGTGGAGAGAAGAATAGTAATACAAAGCCAATAGCCAGTTTCGATAATTACCTATTTATGGTTCATCTTATTTTATCTATAGCCCTACCTATTCTTCCACCCAAGATTGTTTGGAAGCAGACCCAGACATCATATTATTTTACCCATAAATATTCCAGTATGCAGCTCCAAAAGATTAAAATGCTTTTTAAAAACATAAGCACAATGCGATTAACCTAAATAATTAGCAGTAGTTCCATAATCTTGTCAATATCCTATAGTCTTTTTAAAAATCTACTATAAAAATTATATGATCATTTTATTTTTAAATATCTTTTTCCTCCCAAGGGAGAAACAAACTCTGCTAAGAATGCTGTGTGTTTTAGGTCAACGAAAAGAGAGAGGAACCGTGAGCACTGTGAACATCGCTGATAAAATGTGCCACGACTTCATTGTCACCGAGGAAGTTACTAGACACTCACTCAGTCTTGCAGAATTTTAATTCTCCTTTCTAGCTAAACTAGTAAATTTTAATACGGTGTTTTCCAGAGACATTGAAGCTGTTCTTTTTGTATCCCTTTAAGTATCAGTATATTAAAGAAACTTGTCACCACAGAGAAGGAGAAAGTCGTCATTCCTTTTGGTGGCAGGCCTGTAACTGATTTTTTTCCTTCATGTCAGCAGATGTGAATGCCATGAGCTCCTAGAGCTCTGGTTTACTAGCACGGGATATAAAATGTTTTATGTGAGAGATATGTTCTGTTCACTACAAGTTATATTCTAGGAAAGCATTTTAAGGGAGAAGGGGTGATCGTTTAGGGGAACATGGTCGATAATGCATTTATTTTTTCAACTTCTTGTTTTCAATTTCTTTAGTGATGGAAGCCAACAGCAGGTTTTAAGTGAATATTCCATCTCACTAATACATCCAGATTGGCATGGAATTTTGTGTTACAGGATATAGAGTACAAAACAAAAGTTTCCTTCTTGCTCGTCTGCTGTAATGAGAAAGCTATGAAATTTATCAAGCTGGCTAAAACCAGAAATGTCCACAGGAGACATTTTCTTCCTTAGATACAAGTTAGGGAGAATTGAGTCCTGAGAGCAAGAAGCAGGAAGCAGGATTTTCCTGAGAGCAGCAGTCATTAAAGTAAACACCCCAGTGGATAAGCCAGCTGGTAAAAAAAGAAAAAATAACGAACATGGAAGCACAGCCGAGTGCTTAGGTGCTGTCTCATGCCATCTCCGATCCAGAGAGGTGTGATCTGAAACTAGCTTGAGACTTGTCCTTTCTAGGTCAGCCTGACTTCTGGGACATCCAAAACACCGGTGTCCTGTGATAATTGGTGCCACAGGCACATCTTGTGATTTGCTTACGATTTTTTTTTTTACCACTCCCCTATCTCAGTCATTAGTTGTCTCCCCACAACCTTTCCAAATTTGGGAAAAGTCCTTCTTCCTCAAATTTCATGTAGTGCTTATTGTTATATTTTGTTGTATATTTTATCTTCTCTCTCTGCTATTGCTTATGGCACAAGTGTTGCCGGAAAATAAAAAAAAGAAAGAGGAGGAATGACGTAGCTGATAAATCCTGCAGCTGGAACAGCTGTTTGGTGACTGGGGTTCAACACTTGGCTCTCCAAAGGCTGGCTCTCTGTGATCATCACCTCCTGTCTGCAGCCTCCTCGGCGTGTTTGAGTTATGGTGATTCTCGTTTTTGTGAGAGACAGATGAGGCTTCTCCATCTGTGGGAGCTGCACTGGGGCTGGCTGCCTCATATTTGCTTTGTCAGTGGTGCTGAGGAAGGAAGAGGAAACTCCTCAGCTTCTGGAAGCTAGACAATGTGGACGTCCAGCCTGATGGATGAGTAAAGTTTCTTTGTCTCCCTCACTGATAGTCTATTTATCCAGAGTCCTGCTCTCTAAACCTGTTGGTGGGTAACTCTGACTATGGGATTTGTAGGAAGACCTCCTTTAAAATTGCTCATTTATTGTCATTGGCTAATAGCCAAACCGATAGAGAGTCCCCTATGAAGAAGAACCGTTGCCTCTTTATAACAATGTTTGCCTGGAAAAGTGCTTTATGAGTTCCAGTGCGCACCTCCCTGGCCCCAGAGATTGGGGCCCAAGTGACAGGGTGGACGCAGATGATTCTGGAAGGCAATAAGGAGCAGGGGGAAGAAGCAGGGAGTCATACAGGGTGTGAAGGCTAGAAGACTGTGACGGGGTTTCAGATGGCTGCTGGGTGGTGTAGACAGATACCAGAAAAGGATCATTAGAATTGATGGTTGCAAAGCAGAAAAGATGGAATAAGAGAAGGCATCCTTGGAGATGGGCCTTGAACCTAAGAGATGATTTGTAGATAAAATACTTCTAACTGGGAGACTACCTGGACTTTTCAGTAACACAGACTTTGAGAATAAATCCTGCCTGCATGTCTGTGAGTCCACCGAGGATATCTGGGAACACAAGCGAAGGGGGACAAGAGCTAATGCTTGGGCAGTTATTTTGTGTCAGCAGCTCTTGGCACTCTGTTGCAGTACTTCCCAGGTATAGAATGAAGGGAGAACCAGACCGGAATTAGTCAAGTATCAGGAGGGCAAGATACATAGTAAAGGAGAAGCCACAGCTAAGTCTTTTGCTTACAACCACATCTCTCTCAAATACCCTTGTACCCTCCGAACAGCACTTCCCCATCCACTGACATCTCATCGGTTGGACACAGAACAATCACCAATGACAACCCCACACCACCTCCTTTCTCCTCTGCTTCTCTTCCTTCTATAAATATTCATCAAATACCTTCTATGCGCAAAAGTGATGCTAGCTACTTGAAGGACACATTGCTGTTCGTGCTGAGACCCTTTTCTATGGTTCGTCACCTCAGGACCATTCCATACAGTCCTGTCCTGTACAGGGATGTCATAACCAGAGGGCATCCTTCACACCGGGGGTTTATACACCTATGCAACAGTTTTTGGAGAGATGAAGTAATGTGTCCTTAGAAAGGCAACTTTCCCTAGTTGTCACAAAAGCACTGTATAAGTTGCTAGAGGCCCTGAATCTACTTGCTTTTCCTCATTTTATAATCAGACACATTTATACTAATGGTTGAACACTTAAGTAATAGTTAGCAGGCACCCTGCTGAGCACTTTCCATATGTTTTCATATTTATTCTTCACACGACATTAGGAGAAAGCTATTTTTCTAATTTTACCATGGAGGATATAATGGCTTAGCAGAGATTTTGGATTTTGCTCAAGGTCGTACATCTAATGTGTTAGATCCAGACTCCAAAGCCCAGGTTCCTTTTAATTCCTTCGAATGGTAGGCAAATACCTTAGATCCACCTGTATCCTCCTACCCCAAGGGAGAAAAACACAGTGTTGCAGACCTCCATTTCTCTTTTATTCTCCAGACTTTATTTTTTAAAGGGCAAGTCTCCAAGCAAGATCCCCCCAAGCTTATAGCCCTCCCAAAAGTAACAGTAGTAGCTAACATTTACTGCGCCTACTCTACACCAGGCATTGTTCTAAGCAGTTCATGTGTGTTAATTTATTTGAGCCTTACAGCAGCCCTAGTAAGAGTTCTATTATTACCCCCATTTTATGGTTGAGGAAATTGAGGCAGAGGGATGATCAGTGGCCCGGTACATTCTCCCTGAGCAGACTGGCTCTAGGTTTCGTAGCCACTGCCTTTCTGATGTGCCAGCTGCATCCCAGGTGCTAGTGATGCTCCATGCTGTTTGCTTTCTCTGGCCTTGGAGGAGCCTGTGCTGCCTTGTGAGTGAGGCCTGACTGCGGGTCCTGACAGCACAGCTAACTGAGATCGAGATGAGTTCTCTTGTCTGCTCTTTGCTAATCTCGTGGTTACTTCTGATTCTGACTTGCTTGTTCTGGGCCCCTGGGGCTTGGCAAGGAAGAAGCTAGAGGTTCACACAGTCTGCAGAGGAATGAGACAGTTCTTGCTCCTGTTAGTGAGAGATGAACATCTCTAGGGCTGCATTTCTCCCACTCCTCTCCCCACTTCCTTCTTTTGGACAGTGCTCAAACCCCACAATTATGCCAGTGGCCATAGGCAGAGCAAAGTTACCGCTGTTCCTTTAGCTAATCTGGCTTTGTGCCAGGGGAAGAGGCAAATGCTCTCTTTTTTTACAGCATGGAAGACAAGTTGGCTTCTTCTCTAAGTGATATGCACAGTTTTACCCAAAAGGGAGGTTGTGGTTTAATAAACTGCCACAGGAATTCTGGAAGTATTGTTGGGCCATCTCACTGAGTTTATTATTTTTTTTTTCTTAGTGAATCCAGCTTTGGTTTAGGAGTCTGAAGGAGTCCAAGGATTGTTACTGACACCTCTGTTGTGGGGTGAACCATGTCCCCTAGATTCTTACGTTGAAGTCCTTAGCCCTGATCCCTCAGAATGGGACATTAGGTAGAAAAAGAGTTGTTGCAGATGTAATTCATTAAGATGAGGTCATACCCAAATAGTGTGGCCCCTATAAAAGGACTGGTGTCCTTATAAAAAGGGGAAATCTGGACACAGAGTCCCACATAGGCAGAATGCCATGTGAAGATAGGGGTGATGCAGCAGAAGCCAACCAATGCCAGACATTATTGCCCATAAACTACCAGGAACCAGGAGAGAGGTAGAAACGGATTCTTCCTCTCAGCCCTCAGAAGGAGCCAACCCTGCCAATACCTTGATCTTGGACTTCTACCATCCAGAACCCTGAGATGGTTTATGTTGTTTAAGCTACTCAGTTTGTGGTATTTTGTTATGACACCCTTAGCAAACTGAGACAAATTCTTACCTTAAACAAACAAAAGAAAATAGTAAAAATGAAAACATTAAGTTAGCAAAGTTCCATGGACCTGAACCCTTTGGAAAATAAACTTTTCTCTCAAAATAAGAGTTTAAGTATTAATCAAATAAATACTTAATGAAAATCCTTGACATTGCCAAGTTTTACCCCATTTGCTCATCTTTGATGGCAGGGACTTCCTGGGTGTAAGACTAAACCAAGATCTTACATGTATTATCTTATTTAAACTTATCAATAATGTATTAAGTGTTCTCATTTTTCAGATGAGAAGACTGAGGTTTATAGAGGTTAAAGAGGTTAAATAATTTGTCCGGGGACACAGAGGTAGGCAGAAGCAGAGTCAAGATTTAAACTGGGATCTGATTTTAAGTTTTGTGTTTAGCATGGAACTTGCATAAGCAACAGTGTCAAATTTAGCAATTCGGAGTTCCTAAGGATTTTTTTTTTTTTTTTTACTATTCCTGTTGTTCCAAGGTAAAATTTTACCATGACTTGTTGTATTATTATTTCAAAATCACAAAGAAACAGAAAATGTCTTACTCTTTATTACTTCAACTCTTCTATATAAAAGTGAGATATAGTGCTTTCCATAGACTTCAAAGTATGTTTATATTTATTATCTCCTAAGAACGTGTCATCGCATTTAAGCCAGAGAAGGGATTTAGCAGCTGTCTAATGCACTCCCCACCTTTGCTAACAGAAGATATTGAGACTCATAGAGGTTTTGTGATCAACAGTTAGGAATCCTTAAAGTCTGGCATGCAACTCAGCTTTCCACAGTTCCACTGTGCCTTTCTGTCCCCACACTTACTGTCCTATACCAGAGCCCTCATCTTCCCCAGGACCTCACCGAGGCTCGTGGTGAAAAAAAAACACAGGCTGGGAGAAGTTAAGTGACACTTGCTCAAGGTGGCAAAGGAAATTAGTAGCAGAAGCATAAGATCCCTGGTTACGGGCTTGGTGTGCCTTCTGTCACTGCTTTCCGTCACTGCCTCCCCATCGCCCCAGCGCCCCAGCGCTTGGCATACTCTGCTGTTGGAGATTGCCCTCTTGCAGGTCTCAGTGGCCATGCCGCCTTAGGCATTCACAAGGAAGGGAGGGTGGGATGGGAGAGGGAAGAAAGAAGGGGAGAGAGATTGAGTTTGGACCATAAACATACTTGTGTCCCATGAATGCATATGTGTCTCTTTTAATGGTGTCTGTTTTTCTTTTTCTGATGAAAAAAATCAGATTTTATAATTATTTGTTACGAGATTCTTCCTGTTTAGAGACAAAAAAAAAAAGAAAAAGAAAAAGTGAGCAGCTTGCTTTCATTTCCAACAATATAGCAGACTATATATACTGAAAAGCCCCAGATTTAAAAAAATCTATAAATTTTCAGGTGAAATATTTCATAGTGTTTCTTGGTTCTTCAGTCTCATAAAACACAAATCCAGCTCCATCCACCTTTTAGTGCCATTAAGCTTGAAACTCAGACCTAAGGGACTGGCCTGCTCATATTGAGCGAGAAAATGTAAACAGAATGAGTCTCAACAAAGTTTGACTGTTTAAAACAGTAATGAATGAATGAATGGAAGGAAGGAAGGAAGGAAGGAAGGAAGGAAGGAAGGAAGGAAGGAAGGAAGGAAGGAAGGAAGGAAGAAAGAGGAAAGGAGGAAAGGAGATGGAAATGAAGCAGGAGAATGAGGAAAAGGAAGAGGGAAGAGAGGAAAATAAATAAAAAACTGGACAAGAATTACCTGGGAGCCAATATGTGTTAGTACAGAGTTGAGTCATTCTGATTCTTTGTGCTGTTTGTGAGAATATGGAGATAGTGATTAATTTTAGATTATTTTGAACAATTTACGAATTTCTATTAAAATATCAGGATAATCACTGAAAGACTGGAGAGAAGAGATGAAATTAATAGAGTGCTTAAAGTATTTAATATGGCACAATAAAGAACTTTGAGCTTTCTAGAAATAGCCTTGGCAGTCAGTAGTTGTCTGTGTGTTCAGCCCTGTACCAGGTATAGGGTGCTCATTAAAAAAAATTAAATTAACATTTACTGAGCCACTAATTGCCAGGCCCTGTGCTAAACATTTTACATGTATCTCATTTAATCCTCAGATCAAACCCATTAGGTTAGTGCTTTTGTTTTCCCTTAGAGTTAGAACTGATGAGAAGAGAGTTTCTAGGACGTTCATGTGTGCTCAGCTGGGAGGTAGAGATATTGGGATTCTAACACTTACTCACAAACATATTCTAGAGTCTTCACTTTTAACTCTTAAACTATATTGCCTTAGCAAAATCTTTGCAGGAAAATCCTTGCCTTAGCAAAATTCTGGAGGGGGAGTCAAGAGAACTATGTCCCTGTGAGATGGCCCAAGGCCTCTCCCTTCTGTTCTCCTGTCCAAATAGGAACAGTGTGGGACCCTGTGCCTTGCTTTATGGGTATAGCCCAGAGTTCAAGCTGCAGTTCTTGAACTCTGACCATTTGTGAACTTTGAGTGCATGAAGTCACTTTCTCCTAAACTTTTATATTTTCGCTGCTGGGGTTGTGCTGGTGATTATAATAGACTCTAATGCCATGTAAAAGCAAACTGGATATTCTCATAATTGATGTATACTTAGGACATACTAAACTTCTCATCTAAGCTAGTTATTTTTCAATTTTTACAGGATCTAAATATAAAATATTCTTGCAGTGCTACCTAGTCAGTAGCATTGAATACATTTCTTTGTCAGTACTGCACATGGATAAATTTCCTTATGTCAAAAGCTTAAGTAATTTAGGTTTAAAAATGTATAGTGACTCTGGAAAAGTCTGCAGAAGACTTGCCTCCAAGGACTTGGGAAGTTTAAACACACAGTGTCTGGAGCGGGGAAGCCAGACATCCTCTGGAAATCAGTCCCTGACATTTTGGAAGAAAACTGTGTCACAAACTGTGTCCCCACCTTATATCTGGGTTCATCTTTCTCTTTTCTTTATTGCCTTCTGTTTCTTTCTTATCGCTTCTGATTTGGGTTTGGCCTTTTCCCATTTCTAGGATATTTTCCCTCCTTTCTTCTGAGAAGCCACAAAGATAGATAGGTAGCAGCTTCCCGACTGGCACAGTGGTGTGTTCACAGGAAACCCGATTGTAGGCTGAGACTAGGGGTGGACTGTTAGATCTCATCTAACAGTTTGTGTTTGGAAGTGCTTTTTACATGTTAGGACGTGGCACTTGTCCCTTTCCTCTGCTGCCAGTTTCCTCAGTGGACTGGGGGGAGCCACCACTGACCTTAAGAATGTAATCCCTCATTCCCTGTGGGAGCTGGGGAAGGGAAAGGGAAGAACAATCTGGGTAATGCAAGTTATGTTGGAGTTCACATTCTTGTTACAAGAGGCCTTTGCTGTCATATGCAGTTACCTGAGCCAATTTTATTTATTTATTTATTTATTTATTTATTTATTTATTTATTTATTTATTTATTTATGGTAAATGGGGTAGAGCAGAACCAATTTAATATAGGTCTTCTCCAAAATCAAACTGTTGCCGCAGATCTTTGAATCTTCACACCTCTAGTCAGAGGAGAGAGAAGAGAAGATTGAGATACCCAATACGACTGTCTTACATGTAAAAATATCTGATCTTACTGATAATTTTTCTTGTCTCCCCACTTAGATTTTTTTGTTCTTCTTATGAAGTAAAACATATTTTTGATGAGCCTCCTATCAGTAAAAGTAGGGTGACTGTATATCCCCGTTTGCTCAGGAGGATACGGCTTTAAGTGTTTTGCCCTAGTGTCGTCAATAGCATCATTTTTAACTTTAAAAAGCATCCTAGTTGCATGATGAATAATATGGTAACCCTAATGAAAGCTACGGCAAATTATTGTTAGGGTATAGCTAATCCCTCTGTGTTTGAAATAGAAGTTCCACAGCACCTTTAATATATCAAATGAATAGTAATAGGAAGATTAAAGATTATTATTTTTAAGCCTAATTACTTAAACTCATAAATATTGAAAAAAAGTTTTAAAAAGCCTTTCAAATGGACTTAGTAGAATTTATTAAGTAATAGCATCTGTGTATTTTGCATTCAATCTGAAAGTTAAAAATGTTTTTAGTAATTATTAAATTATGTTACATAAAAGTCCTATAATTCATTGGGACTTAGACTAGTTATTCTTAAATAGAGTCTGAAATTTAAATATTTGGGGCTGTTTCTTCTCTCTTTTTTAAAACAATTATTGTAATTTGATAGAAAAGGAAACTATTGGAACTTTGCTCCTTTTTTTGATATATGATTTTAGTTGTTCATGTATAGCATTTCCTTAAATTACAGGAAACCACATGTTGGAAAAAAGACCCATCCTTGAAAAAGCCATCTGTGTTAAAGTAAGCTTTTCACTGGCTTGGGAAGTGGGTCTGTGGTGACCTGCAAACAGAATTGAGAAAAGAAAACTTTCAAGATTGATTAGTCTGAAGGAAGCATGTGGATTTAACTCTAAATCTTGGGCACCATCTGTATAAACCCACCGAAGGAGTAGTTTGAGTCATCTGAAGAAATTCGTCTTCTAATTTGCATGCACATATATTCATAAAAAAATTAAAAAGATAACTTAGAAATTTGGGGATCATTCTAGCAATATAAAGGTTTATATAAACTTCATTCTTTCTGCACTAAAGCAATTAACAAATAACCCTGAATTTGCTGATATCAGTCGTTACAAAGGCAACGTGTGGGGCAGGGAAACATCCTGGACCAGGAATCTCAAGAATAGAGTCTGGTCCTTCCATCTCTATATGATTTTGGGCAAATCACTTACATATAGCCTTTGAGCCTTTATTTTTTTTTCATCTTTAATTATTGTAACTCCTGCCTTGCTGACCTCTCAGACCTTATGAGACTCAATAAACTGTAAAGTCCTAGGCAAAAATAAGGCATTATTTATTATTTCTTAGCTGCAAGTGGATCTGAGGGAAAATGAAGTAGATATAATGTTAGTTCTTTTACTATCCCAAATCACTTTATAAATCTGTGGTAATTTGTTGTGCTTCTGCTAGGAATACAGCACTAAAGAGGGCCTAAAATTAGCACATTGTACACACATGCATCGAAGGCCTACTCCTGGAAAGGCAAGGGGCATCAAATGATTAATAGAGTGACGTCTTCCCTGGCCCCCCATTTTAAACCACAAACCTTCAGACTCAGTCTTTCTTCCATTATACTCATCGCTCTTTTATCTTCCATATAACTTACTAATTTATTTGTTTATTGTTATCTCCTCCCAATGGCATGTAGACTCCTTAATGACAAAAGATTTTGTTCTTATTGCTGTTATTTTGTTTCATTTAAAAATTTTTGTACCCCAGAACTTATGGCCATTATTAGCACATAGCAAGTGCTCAATGAACATTTGTTAAGTGAGCAACACGGTCTTTGATCTGAAGGAGCACACGAGCCAGGGAAGCAGCTGGATGTCTCTGTGTGGCATTACGTTATATTACAATATGGAAAGCACTGTAATGAAAGGACACCTATTACATAGGTGGAAGAAGGACTTGTAATGCTGCAGGAGTATGGAAGGGCAAAGAGAGGGAGGATATGGGATGTTTCATTGGGCCATCAGGAGAAAGTGTGAGAACTCCCAAATGAATGCATTGCATGAGTGTGCAGGGCCATGTGTCACTTGGGGATGTGCACAAACACACCAGGTGGAAGCCATTTCTATGTGGCCCTGTGCTGTGTTTTACTTAGAATGTGACTCCCTATTGCAGTTTATCTGTGCTCTGTAAGTGGATTTTTAGCTCACATAATCCTCATGATTTTGACATGAGATGAGGAGTAACCATGAAAATATTTTCTACCACATGAAAAGTCCACTGGTTATCTTGTGGCACATATTTCAAGTTGTTGATCAATATAAAGATAAAATATGCATTTTTCTTTATAAAATGATGAAAGTTACAATTTGCTGATCTTTTCTGAAAGTAACTTTTCTGAGTCACTGCAAACTGAGAAACCCACCAATACCAGGATTTTAGCTGCTCTTTTGAGGTTAGTCAATTATAAGCTGAACAAAGATGTTCATGGAGAGTTGTCTTAAGTTGTGGCTGAGATCTTGGGTGGTCCAGTGGGGAATTCCTCTACTGAGTGAAGCTTGGCAGTAGAAGCAAAAGTTACTATTGTATACACAGGGTCAACCTGAGATGTACATGAAAAATGGAAAAAATTATTTAATGAATTAGCGTTGTCACTCATGTAAATCATATAAATCTAAATTTCTACTTTTCTCCCCTCAGCTTGTGAAGTGGTACGGTGATTCAGTCAACTATTGTTTAATCTGAACCTTATTGGATTTCATTTGAGAAAGCTCATTATTCATCTTTTTGGGTTTCAGAAAAAGATTATGTCCTTTTAGATGAAGCATGTTCTCTGTGAGGTTGTGCCTGGTTGCTCCTGGCTTTGTAAGTGACCATGTTTTCGTGCTATTCAGTTACTTAAAGCCTTCTGAGTATGACTTCAAGTTCTGCAAATGAACAAATATGGCTGCAACAGGTGCTAATTTCCGAAGCCAGTTTTTCAGTGTAAGGCAGATTAAAAGAGGAGATTGCGAAGCTGGGCTGAAGAGCTGCACGTCAAGGTCATGGTGAACTGGCTTCTGTCGGTTGACTGAACAACCTGATTAAAACTCTTCTGATTTTACTAAAATGATTTTAACCATTTTGAAGAGAGACTCGAAAGCTTGATGAAAGAGCCTCATGGGTATTTTCTCAAAG